>CM032449.1:76042493-76059993 GCA_019049505.1 Pachyrhynchus sulphureomaculatus | reverse complement strand
AAGTCTTGTCAGACCATTTAGCACTAGGCCAAAAAAAAAATATCTGGATAAATATCCAGACAAACGCTCGTGAAAAATCGCCATCAATGCTCTAGCTCATCGCTAAGAGAACATTCCAAATCTAGTATCACTACTAGTCGCACTCGGAAAATAATCGCACTCTATCGCGCAATGTCGACGTCGTAAGACATCTAGACATGCTAAAATCGCTAGGGAAAACGCTACATCGCGCAATGTCGACGTCCTGAGACATCCAGACATGTAAAAATCGCCAGTGAAAACGCTCTGGTTAATCGCCAGAAAACACGTCAGCTTATCGCCAACAAAACACTCTGGTATATAGCCAGAAAAAACTCGGCTCCTCGCCAAGAAAAACATTCTGGTACATCGCCAGAAAAAAACTCGGCTCCTCGCCAAGAAAACACTCTGTAAATAGTCCTCGACTACACAAAGTCCGCGTTCTCAAAGAACAATCTCGCCATTAACATAGTGAGCAGCTATAAAAAGCTAACAATACCACTATAGGCACAGTGAATAGCTATAAAAAGCTAAAATTCACTCTAAACACAGTGAATAGCTATAAAAGCTAAAATTCACCAAACTGAATGATCCTGCTTCAAAAAGCAATGTTCACTAAGAACAGAATGATTAGTCTGCGCACAACTAACATTCAAGGAAACATTCCCAACATAACTATATGAGACAGCAAGTCTCGAAATAGGACTTCCCTAAAGTCATAATCCTATATATGGGAGTCCATAAGCAAAACGACTCAAAATCTCGCATTTTGAGCACATGCCCTCAGGCAACCAACATACACCGAAATATATACAGAAATATATACAGAAATATATACAGAAATACATACAGGAGTTCAAATCCCAAACTCTTGGTTATGATAACTCCATACTAAGCTTGGTGAAAGCTCTTAGCAAAAGCTAATCAAATCTTCGGCACATCGCACCAAAGTGACAAATCTGCCTAGAAACATGAGCCAGAAAAAAAACGCCCTCCATCATTCTTCAGGGTGGCTACACAGAGATATAAAACTTAACCAGCATTGCGCTTCTTCAAGTTGCATGAAGAACCCTCGTGTACTGGTCTCGCCCTAGAACAACAACGAAGAACATTCAATCCATCCCACATAACAGGAGACAAACACCTCACCACGATATACTGAATGGTGGAGACAATAAAATACTGAAATGGTGACCCTGGTGTCCACCAGCAAAAGGGAGTAGATTATAGCATCCACTAAACTGAAACGGTGTCTACCACACCACCATAAGTCAAAAAAAATTTAATCAATAGGGTGTTCCGAAACACACTACTGCCAACAGCCTGTCACCACTAATAGGCTAATTGGAGCTGAGGTCGACTACAGTAGCTAGGCTCTCCTTTGGTTCAAATAGAAATAACCATTGGGTAACAAAACCCCTAAAGGTCCCAAAGGTCAAACGTTCACCCCCCCATAGACTACCCTTCCAATCAGTCTGTTCCTCAGGAAGACTAACTCCCTGCCAAACGTCGTAACGGCATCTGTTAGCACCCGGTGCATCACAGCCTGTAAAAACAAATAACTCATGGGATACAACCTAAAAGGTTTACAAGGTTGACTTAACCAAGCTTCTAACGAAATTTAAAAAAACGAAAATGAGCTTAAAATGCTACATGAAGCAAAAATTTCTCAAATTTTTGGTGGCGACGCAATTTGAAGACGACAAGAGCTTTTCCAGCTTAATCAGAAACAAGAAGAAAACATCGTCGACAGCTAAAATATTCGATCATGGTGTTAATCGTCTTCCTAGACAATAGCCTCTAGAAGAAACTGCTACAGGTATCAGGCATAACCGTTTTCTGTCAGCCCAAACTTCTAGATTACCTCTTGGAAATCTAAAAATTCGGTTAGGAATCTTCCTTCACTGCGCTTAGCCTCTCTTAGCAAGGTTCTCATCTCGGTATCAGATTTTGATCATTTCTTTGTGAATCGACTGTCTTACTCTGCTCTCATCTCCTGTAAATGATCAGCCTTTAGTTCTCCTGCAGGACTTCAATTTTCTATCAATCTGATAGTATACCGAAAAAACTCAACATACGCCTATGAGTCCATGCAAAAAAATTTTAAAAAAATAAGTGACTCAAAGGTAACGTTTAAACGGCCCTGAAAAAAAAAAAAAAAATACCCTCAGTTTGTCAATTCAGAAGAAGATCTAAATCAAATTAATCCAAGTCCTAGACTTACTGGATAACCAAAATCAATTTACTCTTAATTGCACCCAACATATACCACTAAGGTAATAGAAATCCACCCACTCGGGTAACAAACTTTGAAATTGCCCATTAAATTTTTTGACTCAACATCATACCACGCGAGCTCCATTTTGCGCTTGTCCTAACTCAAGATCACCTTGGATTGCCTCTAATCAAAATTTCGCTTCCAAGTGTCAAGAACTGGATATTATTTGGGGTCATAAGCAAATCAAATCCCGCGACCACCGACATACCAGTCTTATGATAAATCCTGAGTGTGACTCTTCCGCAAGCTCGCAACAGCTGAGTCGATGCTAAACATCAACTACCATCAGCCTAAGTTTGGATATGATCAGTACCCAAAACCTTAGCAAAAATAATAAAAGTAAGCTATACTCTGCTCAACTTTTATAACAGTCAAAAAAAACGAGATCGTCACCTCCACAGAGCAACATCAAAAAGATTTAAGCAATTAAGATAATGTAAATATAAATTATTCTTCTTCTGACAAACTTTCACTAGGGTTAGGTTCATTGAATGGTTTTAAGTCTTTAATATGCCATCGTCCTATTTTAGTCCCCCCCCTCATCTAAATTAACTAAACCATAAACTAAATCTGAAATCTTTTCTCTAATCACGCAATGCACATACTTAGGTACCAACTTAGATGTGAATTTATCTGCTGCACTGGAAAGAATTTTATTTTTTTCGCCAAACGTGATCACCTATTTTAAAGGCAAAATCCCTTTTCCTAAGGTTGTAAGACTTACTGTTCCGTTCATAAGCCTTATGTATCCTACTACGCACGTCGGTGAAAATATCTTTTAAACCCTTTAAATTTTCGGCGTACGCACCCCTGTTACCCGGAATTATCTCGCTGTCAACATTGACATCCAAATCTAAGTTTTTATAATACGATCCAGATAGAGGTATGTTATATGTCTGCCGTAAACTAAGAAAGACGGTGTGAACCCTGTTACTTCGTGTCTTGCGGTGTACACGGGATTAAAAACGGATGTTAAAACTATATGTCTCACTTAAGCTCTTAAGACACTCAGAAGTAAATTGAGTACCGTTATCGCATATCGAAAGCGATGAAACTCCGTGGATTAGAAAAATATCGTTTTCTAAAATTTTCAAAAAGCATTCGGCTTTAGAGCTTTTCAAAGGAAATAACACGGTATACTTCGTTAACCAGCAAGAAACCACGAGAAGCCATTTATTTCCCTTTTTTTGAACGTGGAAATGGGCCTACTAGATCAGCTGCTATGACTTGAAAAGGGTAATTGACCGTTTTCTCTTTTCCCATCAGTCCCATAGGTAGTGCATTTGGAGATTTCTGCGCTCCACATACTTCACAAGTCCTCACAAACTTTAAGATATCAAAACGCATTATGTTGTCTCAACCTAATCGCCCAACGCGCTAGTTTGCCACTAGGGTTTTTAATAGAATTAAGCCACAATAAACTATAATGATCTGTTATGACCGTGAAAGGAACACCTTCTATGTAAGGTCGAAACTTTTCGATGTTAAAAGAGTACTGCTAAACATTCTTTTTCAACAACCGAATAGTTACGTTCAGCCTTTGACAAAGTTCTACTGGCATACGCTATCACTCTTTCCTCACCATTGATTTTCTGTGTTAGGACGCCCCCCTAAACCGGTATTAGAAGCATCGCTAGAAATATAAAAAAATCTGTTGGGAAAAATCTGGTTGGGATAAAATGGGAGCTGAAACCAATAGCTCTTTAATCTTTATAAAAGATCTTTCTGCTGCGTTTGTCCAATCTATCGATTGTCCTTTTTTTCGTCCTTTCAAAAGATCATTAATAGGCGACAACAAGGTAGAAAAATTCTCGATAAAATACGTCTGTACCATGAACACATTCCTACGAAGCGCTTAACTTCTGTAGTATTAGTAGGTCTCGCATAATTAACCATGCTTGCTACTTTATCCGGATCGGTACGTAAGGAATTTGAGCCTACAATATAGCCTAAAAACTTTAGAGAAGTTTTGAAAAAAAATCACATTTGCTCAAATTTATCGTCAGTCCGGCCTCTTTCAATTTATCTTTTACTTCCTTAAGTAAGCGAATATGCGATTCGAAGTCTTCCGATGTTACTAAAATATCATCGAGATAGGTAAAAATATGTGGCTCATATTTCGGACCAAATATAGCGTCTACTAAAACGTTGCTGAGTTTGAGCAGCGTTCTTTAGACCAAACGGCATAGTGACGAACTGAAATAGACCTCGGCCTACTACTGCAAAGGCGGTCTTTTCCTTAGAGGATTTGTCTAAAGGAATTTGCCAGAAAGCCTTTCTAAGATCTATCGAAGATACATACTTAGCATTCCTGAGTGATGTCAAAATTCCGTCGATGTTCGGTAATGGATAGTTATCAAATTTGCTGACCTCGTTGAGCTTTCTACCGTCAAAGCATAGACGATATCACTCCGAGTTTTAACATTTCGTCTAACTCCTTATTCAATACTTTTGACATGTTCGGAGACATGGCGATGGGCCTTGTCTTTACAGGATTGGCATCAGCCGTATCTATAGACATCTTGATTTTATTCGTTCGGCCTAACCTATCTTTACTACTTATTTCATTGAAAGAGCTTATTACTTTTTCTGCTTTTAAGCGTTCCGTCCGCGAGAGATCATCTAGGGTACATAGACGCGAGAAAAGGTTTTCTAAAGAACTTTCTGAATAACAATCTTTAAAACTTGTTTGAGAGTTGACTTCTAGGGACTGTGGATACCACGAATTATTTTTAAAATTTACTAAAATTCCGAATTTTTTGTGCAAAATCACATCCTAAAACCAAAAGTATGTGATAGAGAAGGTACTACTAGAACAGAAATTACTAAAACAATGACCATTGCAGACTAGCGGCAACTCAACCGTACCTAAAACTTTTAGACGGCTGCCATCTGCAGTGGTAACACTTCTATTTTCGACATGGCATATTTTTATACTTAAACGACTTAAAATTTTAATACCATTCTGACCTATAACGGAGGCATTTGCACCAGAGTCAAGTAAAGCCGAGAAATGGGCACCTAATAGATTTATCTCGATATGCGGTCTATTATCTAAATATTTATGCACGAATAAAGGAGACATGTGACCATTTGGAGAAGCAGGAGTTTTAACTTGAGAAGGAGAATTTTTATTAGACTTAAAAAATCAGAAACTTTTTGTAACTATTTAGTCCAATCTGATCTATTGGAATATTTCTTTACTTAAGATCCTCGTTAGAATCTTTCTTTTATCCGCGACCGGATGTTCTGAGAAAGTACGACGGATTTTCAGTTCATAGTCTAATTTATATTCCAGTAGGTGATTGACTTTAAAATTGTAGGCTTCCATGATAAATGAATAAAATTTAAAAGAATTGTTTAAAAAGTCGTTAAAAATATTTCTCCTGTGCTCCCAATAGTCAAAATAAAAAATATGTAAAGGCACTTAAAATATGTAAACTTCTTTACTAAACATTAAAAAAAATCTTCGACAATTTCAAAAAAAATTTTAAGTATTGCCTTGTATTAAAATCCTTTTACCAAATATGTTAAGAATTTCCAACAAAAAAATCTCCAAATATCGTTTTCGTATCAGCAAAGTATTTATTTATATTCATGCAAAACATCGGTGAGAAAAAAAAACAGTTTTTTGTTCGGTTAACCGCAAAATAAACAGTGCAAAATTAAAGTCGACCCAACACATCTGCTAATCTGGACTATAAAGCTAGCTTTTAAGAAAAAAGCAGGGATCTCTTATCTTAGAGTCAACAACAAAATTCAAATATCTATATCAGATAAATTGAAATAAAAAAATTCTACAAACTTCCTGCTTTTGTCTTACTGCTATAGTGTAGTTTCGTTTAATAAGTATTATGAAATAAAAATATCTGCAAAGTTAGAGCTTTTATTTTGTTCGAAAGCTAGTACACTGAACCCTTTTTTAAAAAATAAAATTCCAAAAGCCCCGCGTTGACAGCGCTATTTTGTACCCTATGAAAAAAATGTTGCCCCAAGCTTGGGCGTATTTTGTAACTTATGAAAAGGTGTTTTCTTGCGCCCCCACGTACACTGCGTCATTTTGTAAGGTGTGAACTTGCCCGCTTTTTTTGAGGCGTTATTTTGTAACCTGTGAAAAGTTGTTTGTCCCACGCTTGAGCGCAATTTTGTAACATTGGAACTTACCCGCTTTAATTTCTGATACTGAATTGAGTGAACCCTGATTTTAAAAGAACTAAAGAAACTAAAGAAACACTAGCTCAGTTTTCCTTGGTAGAGAGATATGGGTAAGAGATAATTGTCTTACGTCTTTTTGGATTTATTTTCTATTTTTCTTTAAAAAGCTTCAGTTGTACAAGTTTTTTGGGCACCATCCATTTTAAAAATAGAAAGGATCTAACTTCAGCTAAAAAAAATGGAAAAATGCTGAAGGGTTTTATCGGGTATTACTAAAAAGAATTAGTCTAGTACAACTTATCCTGAAAAGAAAAATAAGTATTCAGTGAGACACTAGCTTTAATCAACAAAAAGAAAATTTATTCATGTTTTTAAAATGAAAAGTTCTAACCTTTACAGTTTTACCTAACAAATTCTAGCCTAAACTAGTAGTTGTTACATTAAAAAATTTTAGACTATTATAACCCCCGAAGACGAGAAATCGTGCTTTACACTTCACTTTTTAGTCTGTTTTACATTGCAGTTAAGGCGCTACTCTCGAATAAGTCTATTGAAGGGAGTTTTGTTGACTTACTGTTTTTTATTCCTGCTGTGATCGACTACGCCCGATTCACACTTTTTCTTAAGAAACACTTAGAAAGCCCACTACGGCTTTTATTGAAGAAACTGGTGCTTTTATGTTGGTTGTTAGCCTGTCGGCTAGATGGAAAATAGCCCGGCAGCGGCTTGATGGTACTGCCTGGTTGCGGCTAGATGGAAAAACCCTGGTTGCGGCTAGTTGGAAAACAACCTCGATTCAAGCTCTGCTGAGCCTTAAATAATCGGGCGACTTTTGCCTGTAATATCACGACGCTCCAATCAAAACTGCGGATCAAACATTTCACCAATCGCGGCGTAGCGAGAGGTTCGGTCAGGAACCCGCACAACACAATATATACCGAACGTCTTGGAACTGTTTTAATATACCGTTCGATACAAAAATGAAAATAAGTACAATTTGAAATGGAAAAATCAGTACATTACATGGTCTTAAAATCTAGGAAAAAATGAATGTTACAATATATGTATGCGAAATGTTCGTGCAAGTTTAGCAACGTTAACTTTTTTTACAAAAAAACTGATGTGTGGATTTTTGTAGACATATTTGTTCTCAAGTTAACAGCCAGCAACTTGAGTGACTATACTAGAGGAATGGAGTGTCCCGACATAACTATGTCGGGTTCAGTAACGTTAATTGTTTAAGAAAAAGGGCAGACTGGATTTTTGTAGAGTTAAATTCTACTTGGTTACTGTCACCCCAAGACAGAATTCCTTCCAAGTCTTTGTTAACTTAAACGAGGAAGTCATGTGTCTGCGGATACTTGCATGAGTAGCCGATGTTCTAACGTTCAAAGTAAATGAAGAAATTAGCGTATTGTCACCTGCAAAGCTGGTTTCTGGTCCTTTCAAGCAGATCGTTAATGTAAATAAGAAAGTAAGAGAGTCGAAGACAGTATGGGCCTTGGAGCATACTGCATTGATAGTGAAAGGATTGGAAAGAAATACATCAACTGTCACTCGTAGAGAACGCTTTCTGGGGGAAACTCGAAAAGTCATGAATAAAACCTTTCAGACATACCATAGGAGCGTAACTTAGCCAACAATCTCTCATTCCAGACACGGTCGAATGCCTTGGATATGTAAATAGCAACCGCTAGAGATTCTCCAAAATGTTCAATTGCGTTGTTTCAAATATGTGTTACATAATGTAGAAGATCTCCTGTTGATCTTTGCTTACGAAAGCCATATTGATGATCGCTAATAATTTTTAAAAATGCTTAAAAATTTTTAAAAAATGCTGATTGATAGCCTTTTCCGTAACTTTCGACATTATTGAAAGCAGTGCGACTGCTCGGTAGTTATTTGGCAAGGTCTTCTTGCCTTTTTTTAGGTATCGGCTGAACTGTGGCACATTTCCAGCAGGAAGGAAATATTCCGTTTTCTGTAGGATAGGTATTCCGTCAGCACCAGAAGCCTCTTTGGTGTCTAGTTTCATTAAAATGCGCTTTATGATACGCTGTCTGAAGACAACATCGGGCCATCCTTGACTGCAATATGGGAATAGTGGGTGGTGTTTTTCCTTGGAAATCGACAGTAGAATGTGAAGCACAGAGTTCAGCCAACAACCTCGCTTTCACAACAGGTGTCGTTGCAATAGAATTATCTGGCTGTGTGAGTGGTGGTATGGTGGATTTGGTGAAATTTCGACTGCCTTAGCGACTACTCAAAAGGACCTGGAATTATTGAGATTTTCTTGTCTTTTCGAACAGGGTAGGTTGAAAAGCCTACAGAAAATTGGAGTTAGTTTACTTGCGAATATTTTGTGTACTATCGTAGCGCGAGAAGCTTTTTCGGTATCTAGCTTCATTAAAATACGTTTCATATTACGCTGTCTGATGACAATATCGGGCATCCTTGACTAAACTATGAGATTAGTGGGTTCTGTTTTTCTTTGAAAATCGACCGTGGAATGTGAAGGAAAGAGTTCAGCCAACAAATTGTTGATATAGTGGATTTGGTGAAATTTTGACTATTGGCCTCAGCGGCTTTTTATTAGTTAATTTATTATTATCATCTTAATTTTTTTTTTTAATTTGTTAGGCTGACAACAGTTTTTTGCGAGTTTTCTGCAAAACTTTCTTCCCGAGCTCCTCACAATTTTCTTTGACAAAATTTCAAAGTAAACCCATTAGACATAAACCAGTCAACTTTTCTTCTTCCACAGTGCTCGGTGTTCACTCTTCTTCCTACTACTACTTCATAAACTTTCACAAGTGTGATCGATATCTATCAACATATCGATGACTAAACAGTATATCAATATATCGATAATTATGGATATATCGATATATTGACATATCAGTACTATGGATATATAGATAGCTATCGATATATCGAGAGCTATTTATATATCAATAATTATTATTCAAAACTTGTGTGGAGAACTTTAAAAAAATGTATCCTCTATTCTAAAAAAAATTACCGCTTTCTAAAATTGCTGACCAGGGGTGGAAATACGTGATGTTTATTCTTACTTATTAATACCTTCTGGTTTATGGATAATTATCAATACATGGGGAACTGCTAATATATCTCAGAAACTATCGATTTTTATCCATTGATAATTTTGTGACTCCCCTATAGTTATTCGTTATATCGATAAAATAAAAAAAAAACATTCCTAATCTATATATGTTTCCGACATACCAAAAAGGAGAAGTTATTTTTTTGCGCTTTTTAAAGCCAGTTAAGGTTGTTTTTTTTTTAATTTTAGTTTTATTTTTAATTATGCAAGGTATTGAACAAAATTTTAATTAAATAAATCAAAGTAAATTTCACTAAAGTTTCTCAACTATTTCAGAGGATTTTTGTTTATTTATGTACCCTATAATATAAAATTCTAAATAGATATTTGGTTGTCTTTTGACAAAAAAGTTCTGTTTGAGTTGCGGTCACGCTACAATCAAATATGTATCAACCGTTAAAAGGTAGTATTTTTAGTCGGTAAATGTACATGGTCAAATTAAGCATGTCAGAAAATTTGTGGCTCCTCATATCTTGGGAGTTATTTGTATTGGTGCTTTATGTCGCTCTTGGTAATTATGATGAAAAACAAAAACATATTCTAAGGTCCGACTATGGCCGTAAGTATATAATATATACCAAAAAAGTAGAGACTTCGCTAAATTCGAAAGCAGTTTGCAGAAAAATCGCAAATACAATTTACAAGATGCTTACATTCGTATTTTGCCGTATCCGCATTGACGACAGACAAAATATGAAATATTATAGTTAAGAGTATTTATTATTTAAATTCAATTAAAAGATGTACTATATGACATACAGAACTTCTTTTCCTAAAAGTAGCACACACTGTTACTGGACAATAGCGATCTTGGTAATATTCGTCTACATTTCAAGGTCATAACTAGAAAATAGTAATGTTTTTTTTAGCATATGCTTACTAGCTTTTCTTTCTTATATTTTGCTGCTCTAAGAATATGGAACCGGGTACCCATAGTCTATTATCATTGATCTTATGTTAAACAAAATGAAAATTTTCTACTACTAAAAATTTGATAATTTTACAATAAGGTGAACAATTACCATGAAAACTGAAACTTTAGGCCTTTGTGTATTGTAACTTTTTCATGCGATACAGCCCACTCATTTACTTGCATCTCATAATGAAATATTTTTATTAAGTTTTGCATGTACACATGTAACATTTACTTCAAAAGTTAACTTTTTAACTAGAAAAAAAACAATAAGAATAAAGCTGTAATGGTATTGACAGTTATAGGAGGGGTTTTAAATAAACCCAAAAATAAATTATATTTTTTGATACATACAAAAGAATCTTATTGTGTTAAAGGATTTTATTTGAAAAATAAAAATATTGAATATTAATTTTTTGTTAAGTTTTACTGTAAACAATATGATGCAGATATTTACTTTTTTAATGAAACACTGTGAAATATAACGTGCATGTGTATATGCATAAGGTGAGGTGTCATTATGTAAATATGCAATTTCTGTATAAAATAGCAAAGAAAATTTAAGTTAGGAATGTGGAATCTTTGGCACAATGATACTACTCAGTATATATCACCACTACACCAAACACTTTATTTTTGCACTCGACGCGCGCGTTTCAGTAACCATGTTAGCTTCATCAGGAGAGATGATTGACTAAAGCTACACTACAAATCTACCCTATTTATACTTAGCCTAACCCTTGAATTACTCAAGCGGAACTAATGACATAGGCAAAGGCTGTCAGTTCCGGTCAAGTAACCAGTAGAGGGGACTATAAGGAATAGGTCCTCTGTCTTTATTTAAACTACTTTTACATTTTATGATTTCCATACTTTCGTATGCATTCAACAATCTCCTATCAGATACATTTCTTATTAATCTTAGATTATCTAATGTTACAGTATGATCAGCTTCAAGGGCATGTTCGGCAATGCTAGACTTTTCTGTTCTACTGTATTTTTTAAGTGTGCTAAAAATGTGCTTTAAATTGTGTTTTAATTGACCTTTTAGTTTGCCCAACATCTTTTTGTCACAATCATTACAACTAATTTCATAAATTCCACTTTTCTCTTTCTTTGACCTGGCTTCGATTTCAAACTTACTCATGAATAAATTGGCTATGAAAGGTGATAAAGCAGTTACCCATAGCTGTTCCTTCTTTCTGAACATAAAATTGATTGTTATACTGGAAATAATTTTGTTCCATACAAAGTTTAGATAATGATAAATATTCACGAATAGTTTCGTCTTCAAAGTCATTCATTCTAAGTAATTCTTCGAGATATTGTAAAGTTTGTGGAATTGGCACACTTGGGAACAAAGAACTAACATCAAAAAAAATTAAGACTTCACCTTCATTGAGAACTAGATTTTTTGTTTTATTAATGAATTCTAAACGAATTCTTCACTGCGAAAGCATTTAATGGTAAATTCTCAAGTTCTTTTGATAACCATTTGGATATTAAATATGTGGGTGATCCGACCGATGAAACAATGGGTCGCATTGCTTTTCCAGGTTTGTGAATTTTTGAGTAAGCAATACAATTTTGGTATGGTCGGATTAATCACATTTAATTTAAATTTTATCGAATCGGAGACAAGTTTCTTACATTTTTTTAAAGAATTTTTAACCTCTGATATCATTTTTCGGTAATGAAGAAGAACAAGAGATACAAAAATAACTTTTAGGGACAAGCCAACAATAATAAGCACAAGAAAACACACCGAAACTATTTTACCTTCTTACTAACAGGCAACCCAATGTCGGGACACTTTGAGCTTCTGACACCACAAAACACTAAAAACATCCCAAACAACAGTAGGACCAATAAAAAGAAGCATCGGGCGAGCGACGTAACGGTCGAGGACGTCGCGGGAAATGGCAGCTCGACCAAAACGATGAAGACCGGGCAACTGACAATGGACCTGCCAAAAGTGTTGTGCCGGCGAGTAAACCGACACCCACCAAGGCGGAAAAGTCAAGGCAGCTCATGAGTTATACTACAGGAAACAAACGAACACACCATGCGTTGCTTTGATAAAAGCACAAGTCCTGACAAAGAAACCACTGAGAAGGGAATCACTCGCCGCCTAGACCCACCACCATCAATCCCAAACGCAACCGACGAAGAATTTAATCAAAAACTCCCGCAACGACAAAGAAATCCCAACAGCACAAAACCAAAATTCAAACGGCAAATAAGAATAGAAAACCAAATCAACAACATCAGGAGATATCTAGGGCACCTTACCCAGTTTATCAACGGGAACGTGTCCAAACGAGTCACGCAGAGTATAAACAAGATCAAGTCCGGGTCTCCCGACAGAACACTGCCAGAAATCCTGGATACTCTGAAACAAAAATTATCCGTATATGCCGCAAGACTTCGTAGATACAAAGAACCAAATGAGAGGAAAGATACCAACAACCTCTTCCGAAGAAGCCAAACACAGTTCTACCGGAAAAACTATGCACAGCAAACAGACAGCAGGTGACCGAACCACCAAACAAACAAGAACTCACAGATCATTGGAAGAGTATCTGGTCAGAACCCAAACTACCCAATAATAACACCCCTGGATCAAAGCCAAAGAAGGCAAAGATAAACATGTGACAGAACAGGAAAATTCCACATTAACTACTGTGGGACCAAAGAGCATGATGAGGCGCCTGGATGCAAGAAGTTCCGGAGGTAGAATGGCCCCCCGTTCGGATCTCCGGGTAGGGGCTGGTTCGGAGCGTCGACTTGCAGACATCATAATTTTAAGATAGATTTTTGCAACATACGAGGTATAAACTCGAACATAAATTCAGTGCATCAACACCTGCAATCAGATAAACCTCATGTACTCGCTCTATGTGAAACCAAGGTCAGTCCATCGACCAGCACGGTCAACTATCTTTATCCTGGGTACGACTTCTATTCCCGATTTAGGCGTAACTTTGGAATCTGTCTTTTTGTCAGAAGCGACCTCTCTCGTCAACGAGAAGAAGCTCTGGAGCCCCCAAACTTTGATGTTATGCGGTTAAAAATAACGACTCAACAAACCACAAGGTTCATCTGTATCCTGTATCGACCACCAAGTGATACCAATTTTCAAACACTTTTCGCTTCTCTTGCAGACACCATCGATCATTTACAAAGTAACTATCCAAGTGCCGAAATTGCCATCCTGGGCGACTTTAATGTCCACAATATCAACTGGCTCAAATATTCAAATACTACCGACGAACAAGGTCGTGAAGCTGAATCATTCTCAATCAGTTGGTATGGCTTAACTCAGCTTATTGACGAACCAACACGGATCCCTGATCGAGACGGGGAGTTCGCCAGTCTTCTTGATCTGTTTTTAACCACCAATCCGGAGATTTACACGGTCACCGTAAATCCGCCGTTAGGTTCTTCTGACCATAAACTGCTTTCGACATCGAGTATCCTGCCAATCAGTGACAGAGAGGCGCCTAGGCCGCGCAAGATTTGGCACTACAAATCTGCTAAATGGGAAGATCTCATGGAATACTTTCGAACTTTCCCTTGGATGGACGTTTGTTTTCGATCCGATAACCCATCTGACTGCGCCAAGGAGGTCTCCGATGTTATTTTGGCTGGTATGGAAGCTTACATCCCTTTTTCGAAGAAATGCTCCTCCAACGGCAAGCCTTGGTTCGACCGAAAATGCAAAGAAGCTGTTGCTTCTAAACTACCGACAAATGGCGTGAAAATCCTAACACCTTAAATCGAAACATCTTTGTTCATGCCCGGAACAGATGCAAGGGAATTATCGACGAAACCAAGGAGGCACACAATCAACGAATTAGAAACAAACTTCTCGCTTGTCCCAACAATTCCAGGTCCTTTTGGTAGTCGCTAAGGCAGTTAGTCAAAATTTACCAAATCCACCATACCACCACTCACACGACCAGATAATTCCATTGCAACCACACCTGTTGAGAGAGCGAACTTGTTGGCTGAACTCTTTGCTTCACATTCTACTGTCGATTTCCAAGGAAAAACACCACCTACTATTTCCATATTGCAGTCAAGGATGCCCGATGTTGTCTTCAGACAGCGCATCATAAGCGTATTTTAATGAAGCTAGACACCAAGAAGGCTTCTGGCGCTGACGGAATACCTGCCATAGTTCTCAAAAACTGTGCAAGGGGAACTAACACCAGTTTTCTGTAGACTTTTTAACCTATCCTACAGAAAGGGAATATTTCCATCCTGCTGGAAATGTGCCACGGTTCAGCCGATACCTAAAAAAGGTAAGAAGACCTTGCCAAATAACTACCGACCAGTTGCACTGCTTTCAATAATATCGAAAGTCATGGAAAAAGGGTTATCAATGAGCATCTTCTAAAATATCTTGAACGATTCAATATTATTAGCGATCACCAATATGGTTTTCGTAAACATAGATCAACAGGAGATCTTCTGACTTATGTAACACATGTTTGGAACAACGCAATTGAACACTTTGGAGAATCTCGAGCGGTTGCTCTTGACATATCCAAGGCATTCGACCGTGTTTGGCACGATGGACTGTTGGCTAAGTTGCGCTCTTATGGTATGTCTGAAAGATTCTGTTTGTGGCTCTCATGTTTCCTCAGAGAGCGTTCTTTACGAGTGGCGGTCGACGGATTTCTTTCTAACACCCTCACTATCAACGCCGGTGTGCCCCAGGGCTCCATACTGTCTCCTACTCTCTTTCTCATTTACATTAACGATCTGCTGGAAAAGACCGGGAATCCAATCTATAGCTTTGCAGATGACAGTACGCTTGTCTCTTCATTCACCTTGAACGCTCGGACATCGGCTGCTCAGGCGAATATCCGCAGACAGCAGGAGGTCGTTCAACTTAACAAAGACCTGGAAGAAATTCTATCTTGGGGTGACAGTAACCAAGTGGAATTTAACGCTACAAAAACCCAAGCGGCAGTTTTTTCTAAAAAAGTTAACGTTGCTGAACCCGACATAGTTATGTCGGGGCACTCCATTCCCTTAGCATCGTCGCTCAATTTGTTGGGCGTTAGTTTGGGAGCAAATATGTCTTGGCATGAACATGTTGCAGGCATAGCAAGGAGAGCTTCTCAAAAATTGGGAATATTATTTAGAACCAGAAAGCTTTACACCCCACAGCAACTGTTAATTCTTTACAAAGCCCAAATTCGACCAACTATGGAATACTGCTCCCACGTTTAGGGCTCCGCTCCCAAACATACACTGCATTTGTTGGATTCTGTTCAGAGAAGAGCGGTCCGTCTGATTGGGGACCCGGAATTGACCGGCGGCCTTGATTCGCTAGAACATCGAAGAACGGTTGGCGACTTGAGTCTGTTCTACAAGTATTTTCATGGAAAGTGTTCGAAGGATGTAGCCCGCTTAATTCCTCCCAAAGCGGTGCATGTTAGAAATACACGTCGCGCTGGTGCTTCGCATCCGTATGAGGTTCAGCTTGTTACTCCGCGTACGACGCTTTTCAAGCAATCTTTTATATGGAGAACGTCATCCCTTTGGAATAATTTGCCCAGCTCTGTGTTTCCCACCGAGTACAATTTACAGCGATTCAAGAACAACGTGAATCGCTTTTTCCCGCAGTCGTGCCGCTCCTGGAGCGCTTTAGGGACTTCCCTGCAGCACGTGTGCTAGACCAATAAAAAAAAAAAAAAAAAAAAAAACAAAGTCTCGAAAACTTTATTACATGATAGAAGGCAAATGTTCAGAGAACAATATAATAAAAAAATTTTGATAAAGTAAACATTCCTGAAAAAGAGCCCATGGTTGTCCATTGGGACGGTAAACTTTTACCGGGTGTTTTAAAAAATGAACAATGTGAGCGAATAGCTATAGCTATTTCATATGGCGAAAAGGAACAGCTGCTGGGAGTTCCTGTAACAGCAAACAGCTCTGGAGAGGAGCAAGCCGTAGCCGTATATGAATGCCTACATGAATGAGGTCTTCTCAACACCGTCAAGGCGATGTGCTTCGACACTACAGCATCCAACACGGGAAGACTCAAAGGAGCATGCGTCATATTGGAGCAAATGTTAGGAAGAGAATTGTTATACCTAGCTTGCCGTCACCGTATCTTGGAAATTCTGTTAAGAGGCGTATTCGACACAAAAATGGGATCAACCACTGGACCTCATCCAGACATTTTCAAGAGATTCCTCACTGCGTGGCCCAAGATAGACAAAGGAAAATACGACACAGGTATCAGTGACAATCTAATACAAAAGCAGGTAAATGCAAATGTTACTGCTGAATTCGAGACCAAATTAACTGAGAGCCACCCCAGAGATGACTACAAGGAGCTATTGCAGTTGGTTCTCGTATTTGTTGGATCACTAGACGGCAATGTTGTGGGTTTTAGAACTCCAGGAGCCATTCATCACGCTAGGTGGACGGCAAAGGCTATTTACTGCTTAAAAATGTTCATTTTTCGTCGTCAATTAAAGAAGAAGAAAGTTCTGTGCGTGCCATTTCTGTTTTCCTAGTTAAAATTTATTGTAAAGCTTGGTTCAATGCTCCAAAAGCTCATCTTGCACCAAAGCAAGATTTAGGTATTTTGCATGCTATTAGACTATAAAGAATGTGACAACGACATTGCAGAAATAGCCCTGACCAAATTTTCGAACCATTTGTGGTATTTGAAAGCAAAGTTGGTGGGATTATCGTTTTTTGATCCCACCATTACAGACGATGAAAAGTTTGTTAATGGCTAATAAATTGCTCAGTAGCACAGATGAACCATCACAGCACGCTATGGTTGTAAATCCAAAAGTTAGGAAAGAAAACTTAAAAGAGGTAGTTGATGGAGGATTGGTAAATTTACTTACCAAAGAAAACGTTTACATTCTTTGACCAATTTAATATAAAAACAGATTTCCTAAGACAACATCCAAACACCTGGCCTCAAAATAATGACTTCCAAGAAGGATTGAAAATTGTCAAAACATTAAAAGTAGTT
>CM032449.1:76027465-76042393 GCA_019049505.1 Pachyrhynchus sulphureomaculatus | reverse complement strand
TATGCATAAGGAGGTTCATGTCAAAATGCATTTCTGTATAAAATTGCAAAAGAAAATTAAGTTAGGAATGTGGAACCCTTTTCACAAATGAATACTACTCATATATATCACCACTACAACACCAAACACTTTAATTTTTGCACTCGACGCGCGTTTCAAGTAACCATGTTAGCTTCATCAGTACGATGATTGCCTAAAGCTACACTACAAATCTACCCTATTTTACTTAGCCTAACCCTTGAATTACTTCCAAGCGTAAACTAATGACATAAGGCCAAGGCCGTCAGTTATTACGCGGGTCAAGTAAACCCGTATGAGGGGACCAATAAGGAATAGGATCCACTGTCTTTTTATTAAACAAACATTTACAGTTTTATGGATTTCCATACTTTTCGTATGCCGTTCAACAAACTCCTATCAGTGATACGTTTCTATGGTAATTTCTTATATTAAGTCTAATTTTACATGTATGATGACATGGCTTCAAGGGCATGTTTCGTCATGGATAGCTAGAACTTTTGCTGATCTACTACTGTAGATTCATAGTGTGGCTAACTGTTTATTTTATTAATTGTGTTTTAATTGAGTGACCTTATTAAGTTTTGGCCCACACATACTCTTTTTGTCACAAATCATTACAACTAATTTCGATAAATCTCCACTTTTCTCACAATTAGGAACTCTTAGCTTTGGGATTTCCTAGAGATATTCCTCAAGATTGTCTGAATGTACTTTATAGACTAAGGTGAGGCCTAACCTTATTAAATACCTTATTGAGTCCCTTGCTAAATTTTAAGGATTATATGGTGATGGGAGACATACTTGGTGCATTTACTTTTCCTTCGGGCGTGATAAAAAAGGTGGAATTTCACTAGTAATATATAAACCTAAACTTATATCTATTTATTAGCTTATTTACTAGTACATCGTGTGAGTCCGCTCCAGCGTGAACCATTACCTTTAGTTGTTTGTATATTTCTAAGATACGATTCCCTCTCTTATATTAAAGTTTACTCTATTCATGAGGGAAAAGTGGACCAAAATCGGCTATGAACTAAAAATTGTATAATGAGGGCCTAATTTATGTTGTTTGCAATGAAAATGAACATCATTTGAGGAAATATATCTATACCTGTAACTGTGTCCTTCCCTATAGATATCAAATTCTATATCATATTTATTGATTTTTAATAATTGAAAATATCTAGAAAAGGCAATTGGGTCCTTTGTTCTCAAACTTCTTAAGTGGAATTTACTGGAGATCATAAAACCGGCTATTTAATTATGGAAACAAAATTCATTCAATATTTTGCTTTTCTCTCGTATCAAAAATCGCGAAAAAATATCATCCACATACCTATACCATAACCCTTGGGAAATATTCGAATTCTTGACTGGCTTCGATTTACAAATCTTACTTCATAATATAAATTAGCTTATAGTAAAGGTGATAAGCCAATTACCCAATGAGCTGTATCCTCCTCTTCTGAGAGACTTAAAATTGTATTGTTGATATTCTTTTGAAATAATTTTAAGTTAACCATACCAAAGTTTTATTTAGATAGATGATCAAATATTCACGAATAATCTACGTCCCTTCAAAGGCTTCAATCATTAGCTAAGAATAATTCTTCGAGATATTGTAAAGTTTGTGGAAATTGAGCATACTTGGGAACAAGAGTAACTAATCATCACAAAAGGCAGCTAGATTTTTTGTTTTCTTTATTAATGAATTTTCTAATCAACTTCTGCACTGCGAAAGTAATTAATGGTGAAAATTTCTCAAAGTTTCTTTTGAGATAACCATTTTGGATATATAAATAATGTGGGTGATATCCGACCGATGTAGAAACAAGGAGGGTT
This sequence comes from Pachyrhynchus sulphureomaculatus, assembly GCA_019049505.1. NCBI lineage: Eukaryota > Metazoa > Arthropoda > Insecta > Coleoptera > Curculionidae > Pachyrhynchus > Pachyrhynchus sulphureomaculatus. Next base: position 76,040,530 of record CM032449.1, on the reverse strand, counting down.
GCATTGAGCCTTTATGGCCAGGTTTATGTGAATTTTTGGTTAAGCACATATCCAATTTATGGTAGTTGTCGAGGGACTGTATCTCACGATTTTAATTTAAATTTTAGCGAATCGGTAGAACATGGTTTTCTTTACATTTTTTTAAAGAAATATTTTAAACCCTCTGATATCATTCTCGGTGAACGGAATTTCTTATTACCGTTTTCCATATAGGGCCAGAAGTAATTCTTTCTTATCCAATATAGTCAAACCTATATTTCGCAATAAATTTAGCAATATCTTCGAAGAATTACTTAAATGACTCGTACTTTAGAAGACGAAATTATTTTTCGTGATTAATTAACATTATCTAAACTCTGTATTGGAACCGAAAAATTATCTTTTTCCTATGATAGTATTCAATCAATTTATAGCTTCATAAAGAAGGAACAGCTATGGGTTATTGCTTATCGTAACTTATCCAAAGGCCAATGTTTTATTCATGAGTATTTAAGTTTGAAATCGAACAGCCATCATAGAATTCGGAATTATGTTGCCCACGGGGTACTGTAGCAACACAGTTTAATAAAAAACAGATATTTTACTTAAATATCAATAATGTATTCTCCACCATTACTGTAACTGGGTCTTTCATTCGTGATTATGAGTTTTTGAATTCATTCTTTGTAATAAACCTCTAGTTTAAGCGTATCAACGGATGCTCAAATCAGCTTCGTCTTCTATCTACCAAAAGAAGTATAGTCGGGTTTTAATGCTTAAGTTCTATTCAATATCTTGAGTTTTTAAATTAGGTGCTTGGGTCCTTATTCGTAATAAGGATTTAGTATAACTACCTATTAGCATTGAGGGATTCGGGTGTATTTAAATGTATTGTATCAAAGCAAACACTTGGTTTTACTATATCAGATTTTTAATGCCTTCAAAGTCCACGTAAAATATTCTCCGATTTGTCCTCAATTTTATAAAACCCACTAGTATTAATTCCATAGAATAACGAACACACAAAAAATTATTACCGAAACTTGGGAGTTTAGATTTAGGTTATTTATGATGATTTTGAGGTCCTCACATGAAAATAAATCAACACTAGTATTGATTGTTATATGCTCACCCCAAAAGAGAAAGGAACTCTGTATTGCACATCGTATTTAATATTGCCGCTCTGTGATATGCAAAACGTATTGATCATTTAAGGTTAGGCGCCCTTCTGCCTATATACGAGTTAATGTGTTCTCCCATACAAGTACAAAATTATGCATAGTGAAAAAGTATATACTTAATAAAACTTTTGTTTAAAATGGACTTCTTTGTTCTTCAGTAGTCGTACGTTACAAGAGGCGTGAAAATTAAAACGTATATACGAGAGTACCGTTCGATAAGTTATCTACTTAAGTATCTTTTATAATTGTTTTACAGACACATTGGGACATATTTATATTTTCAATAAGCATAGTTAAAAAGCATATGTATCCGAACGTAAGCGTACGAATAAGAGACGGGTAAATAACAATCCATATAGGTGAACAGTAAAAAATGAGAGCTTTGGGGCGTAGCAGAGCTCTTCATAACGCGATGAATATCTTTCATGTAATCCAGAAATGGTTTATGTATGTATATCTTCATGTATTTCAAGGGAACACGAAATCAAATTGAAGATGGTTCACGTTCAGAGGCGGCCTATAAAGACATCTTCAAAGAAATTTAAAGTTCATAGCTGAGTATCTTAACTGCCATGTTTCACAGTATCAACCATACATTCTTGACGGTACAAAAGGTTAATTCACAGTGTTGACTTATTAGCAGAAACTATTGGGCCAGTAATGTTGCCAAGAGAATTGGGGATTAGGGATACTAGAGAAAATAGATGATTTTACCATTATAATCATCAGACGAAGCAAGAGTCTATGTAATTGAAACGCAAAAATTCCCAACTCTCAAAAAACCCCACAGTAAGCTTGAACGAACATAGCAGTAGTTATATAGGACACAGAAAGTATTAGGTTTCTAGAATTCATGCGACATAAGTCAATCATTACAGAAAATACCTATACGATGATGGCTTTATGCGAGGTTGTCAAATAGAAATGTTGCATCACAAAGACCTGGTTACCAGTGACGACTTTCTGTTTAAGGATCTGATTCGTACATCACTGACCATTTCCTGACAAAAGCACATTAAAAGCAGCTGTGATTTCTAGACAATTAAAATGTTTTCTTCTATTTTTTTGAATATTCGATCACTGGTGGCAAAGTAAATTAAAAGGAACTACATTGAAAAATAATAAGACGGGTTTTATCTTTGGATGTACTTGTTATGCATATAGTTTAACCCATAGTATGCCTTTAGTATTTTCTACCAATGATGCGAAAGCCTTAATAGTACACACTGTAATAAAGTTTATCACCAGGCAATAATTTTAAAGGAAAATTCAATTTTTACCACAATAAAACAAGGAAATTATAGTTTTTGGTATCTTATAACGTTAACTTTAATAAGAGTGATATCAACTAATCTGATTCGAATTTTATATCGCCCAAAAAGGCATTAATTTTGAGATGAAACACTATCGGTGACCATTTTTTAACCCTAATAATCTGCTAGTATTGTTAGGGATGATCGTGGTAATTAAAGAACAAAATGGTTTTCTGTAGATCTGGAATTGATTTGTTTTTAACACCAAACGAACTCATTTTGCTTACAATATCAAAAAACGTAGATAAGGTTTTTATAGTTAATTTCCCATTAAATTTCGATAGTTTATTTATACTAGCAACTACATTTGATAATCAGTTTATTACGAGTAACAAATATTATTTTCACTAAATTACGACGAATACTTCAAAAATTGTCCACTAGTAGAAATTCTTTTTCTATTTTTGTTCACTAGACTGTTATCATCACACTTTCCGAAAACACCATTAACATACAAAAAGATTAAACAGTTTAGAAAGGGCATATATGTGCCCCCTAGGGTATAACGAACGTATAGAAATGTGGCGTGGCTACAAATTTAGAGCACCTAACTAAACCGCAGTTCTGAGTCTCCCATATAGAGCGTACTCTAAAAGGTGATCTTGACCCTTAAAAGATTTGAAATAAATAGAATAATAAAGATCTAATTAAATTTAAAGATGTTCACACTTTAAATTACAACATAATAAAGTTATATAAGATAGAATAACTAGAAATTCAATCTCATGAAAAGAGTTTAGGTATAATTTGGGCTTAAAATAACTTTAAATTTATTTATTAATCCAATCCAATCCGGAGATTTACACGGTCACCGTAAATCCGCCGTTAGGTTCTTCCGATCATAAACTGCTTTCGACATCGAGTATCCTACCAATCAGTGACAGAGAGGCGCCTAAGCCGCGCAAGATTTGGCACTACAAATCTGCTAAACGGGAAAATCTCATGAAATATTTTCGAACTTTCCCTTGAATAGACATTTGTTTTCGATCCGACAACCAATCTGACTGCGCCAGGGAGATCTCCGATGTTATTTTGACTGGTATGGAAACTTACATCCCTTTTTCGAAGAAATGCCTCTCCAACGGCAAGCCTTGGTTTGTCCAAAAATGCAAAAAAGCTGTTGCTTCTAAACATCTTGCCTACCGACAATGGCGTGAAAATGCTAACACCATAAATCGTAATACCTTTGTTCGTGCCCGGAACAGATGCAAAGGAATTATCGACGAAACCAAGGAGGCACATAATCAACGAATAAGAAACAAACTTCTCGCTTATCCCAACAATTCCAGGTCCTTTTGGTCAGTCGCTAAGGCAGTTAGTCAAAATTTCACCAAATCCACCATACCACCACTCACACGGCCAGATAATTCTAATGCAACGACACCTGTTGAGAAAGCGAACTTGTGGCTGAACTTTCTTCTGTTGATTTCCAAGGAAAATACCACCTACTATTCCCATATTGGAGTCAAGGATGCCTAATGTCTTCAGACAGCGTATGATGAAGCGTATTTTAATGAAGCTAGACACCAAAAATACTTCTGGCGCTGACGGAATACCTGCCATAGTTCTCAAAAACTGTGCAAGGGAACTAAGCCACAAGTTTTCTGTAGACTTTTCAACCTATCCTACAGAAAGGGAAAATATCCTTCCTGCAAAATGGTGCCACCATTTCGGGGCATTTCCATCCCCTAAGCATCGTCACTCAATGTGGTGGGCGTTAATTTGGAGCAAATATGTCCTGGCATGAACATGTTGCAGGCATGCAAGGAGAGCCTCTCAAAAGTTGGGAATATTTATTTCGTCCAGAAAGCTTTACACCCACAACAACAGTTAATTCTTTACAAAGCTCAAAGTCGCCCACTATGAATACTGCGCCCATTTTAGGGCCCGCTCACATAATAACACACTGCATTTTGTTGGATTCTGTTCAGAGAAGAGCTGTTTCGTCTGATTGGAGGATCCCGTGAACAGACCGACGGCACTTGATTCGCTGGAACTATCGAAGAACGTGGTCGGCCGCGACTTGAGTCTGATTATACAATAGTAACAGTTATTTTCATGGAAAGTGCTTCGTAAGGATGTAAGTCCCGTCTTAATTCCTCCCAGAGCGTGTTGCATGTTATAGAAATTACACGGGGAGAGGTCGCTGTCTAATACTTCACCTATTCCGTATGTAAGGTTTCAGTATTGTGTACTCCGCGTACAACGCATTTTCAGATGCAGTACTTTTATTGTGGAGTATCTGTTCAGTCCTTTTGAAATGTCATTTGTCCCAGCGCCTGTGTCAGTTCCCTACCGAGATGCTACAATTTACAGCGATTCAAGAAACTTAACGTGAATCGACTTTTTTTCCGGCACAGACATGCCGTACATCCTGGAGTGCTTTAGTAGTGATTCTTCTCCCTGTACCAGCACGTGTGTCTCTAGACCCATAAATAAATAAAATAACAACATTAAACTATAACTACGACTAAGAAATTGAATAAACATGCAAAATAATAATTTCTAATATTTCTAAATATTCATATATATATATATATATATAATATATATATATATATTATATATATATATATATATATATATATATGTTATATATGAATATTTAGAAATTATTATTTTGCATGTTTATTCAATTTCTTATGTCTTTATAGTTTTAATGTTGTTATTTTTTTTTATGGGTCTAGTAAACGTGCTACAGGGAAGTGCCTAAAGCACTCCAGGAGCGGCATTGTGTGCGGAAAAAGCGATTCACGTTGTTCTTGAAATCGCTGTAAATTGTACTCGGTAGGAAACACAGCGCTGGACAAATTATTTCAAAAAGGATGATGTTCTCCATATAAAACACTGCATAGAAGCGTTGTACGCGGAGTAGGTAACAAGCTGAACCTCATACGGATGTGAAGTATTAGCGCGACTTTGTATTATAACATGCACCGCTCTGGGAGGATTAAGCGGGACACATCCTTCGAACACTTTCCATGAAAATATGTTACATGTATAACAGACTCAAGTTGCCAACCGTTCTTCGATGTTCCAAGCGAATCAAGGCCGTCGGTCAGTTCCGGGTCTCCAATCAGACGAACAGCTCTTCTCTGAACAGAATCAAACAAATGCAGTGTGTATTTGTGAGCGGAGCCCTAAAACCTGGGAGCAGTATTCCATAGTTGGTCGAATTTGAGCTTTGTAAAGAATTAACAGTTGTTGTGGAGTGTAAAGCTTTCTGGCTCGAAATAATATTCCCAACTTTTGAGAGGCTCTCCTTGCTATGCCTGCAACATGTTCATGCCAGGACATATTTGCTCCCAAATTTTAACGCCCACCAAAAATGAGTGACGATGCTAGGGGAATGGAATGCCCGAAATGGTGGCACATTTTAGCAGGAAGGAAATATTCCCTTTCTGTAGGATAGGTTGAAAAGTCTACAGAAAACTTGTGTTAGTTCCCTTGCACAGTTTTTGAGAACTATGGCAGGTATTCCGTCAGCGCCAGAAGTATTTTTGGTGTCTAGCTTCATTAAAATACGCTTCATCATACGCTGTCTGAAGACATTAGGCATCCTTGACTCCAATATGGGAATAGTAGGTGGTATTTTTCCTTGGAAATCAACAGAAGAAAGTTCAGCCACAAGTTCGCTTTCTCAACAGGTGTCGTTGCATTAGAATTATCTGGCCGTGTGAGTGGTGGTATGGTGGATTTGGTGAAATTTTGACTAACTGCCTTAGCGACTGACCAAAAGGACCTGGAATTGTTGGGATAAGCGAGGAAGTTTGTTTCTTATTCGTTGATTATGTGCCTCCTTGGTTTCGTCGATAATTCCTTTGCATCTGTTCCGGGCACGAACAAAGGTATTACGATTTATGGTGTTAGCATTTTCACGCCATTGTCGGTAGGCAAGATGTTTAGAAGCAACAGCTTTTTTGCATTTTTGGGACAAACCAAGGCTTGCCGTTGGAGAGGCATTTCTTCGAAAAAGGGATGTAAGTTTCCATACCAGTCAAAAATAACATCGGAGATCTCCCTGGCGCAGTCAGATTGGTTGTCGGATCGAAAACAAAATGTCTATTCAAGGGAAAGTTCGAAAAATATTTCATGAGATTTTCCCGTTTAGCAGATTTGTAGTGCCAAATCTTGCGCGGCTTAGGCGCCTCTCTGTCATGATTGGTAGGATACTCGATGTCGAAAGCAGTTTATGATCGGAAGAACCTAACGGCGGATTTACGGTGACCGTGTAAATCTCCGGATTGGATTGGATTAATAAATAAATTTAAAGTTATTTTAGCCCAAATTATACCTAAACTCTTTTCATGAGATTGAATTTCTAGTTATTCTATCTTATATAACTTTATTATGTTGTAATTTAAAGTGTGAACATCTTTAAATTTAATTAGATCTTTATTATTCTATTTATTCAAATCTTTTAAGGGTCAAGATCACCTTTTAGAGTACGCTCTATATGGGAGACTCAGAACTGCGGTTTAGTTAGGTGCTCTAAATTTGTAGCCACGCCACATTTCTATACGTTCGTTATACCCTAGGGGGCACATATATGCCCTTTCTAAAAATGTTTTAATCTTTTTGTATGTTAATGGTGTTTTCGGAAAGTGTGATGATAACAGTCTAGTGAACAAAAATAGAAAAAGAATTTCTACTAGTGGACAATTTTTGAAGTATTCGTCGTAATTAGTGAAAATAATATTTGTTACTCGTAATAAACTGATTTCAAATGTAGTTGCTAGTATAAATAAACTATCGAAATTTAATGGGAAATTAACTATAAAAAACCTTATCTACGTTTTTTTTAGATATTGTAAGCAAAAATGAGTTCGTTTGGTGTTAAAAACAAATCAATTCCAGATCTACAGAAAACCATTTTGTTCTTTAATTACCACGATCATCCCTAACAATACTAGCAGATTATTTTAGGGTTAAAAAATGGTCCCACCGATAGTGTTTCATCTCAAAATTAATGCCTTTTTGGGCGATATAAAATTCGAATCAGATTAGTTGATATCACTCTTAATAAAGTTAACGTTATAAGATACCAAAAACTATAATTTCCCTTGTTTTATTGTGGTAAAAATTGAATTTTCCTTTTAAAAAGATTATTGCCTGGTGATAAACTTTATTACAGTGTGTACTATTAATGGCTTTCGCATCATTGGTAGAAAATACTAAAGGCATACTATGGGTTAAACTATATGCATAACAAGTACATCCAAAGATAAAACCCGTCTTATTATTTTTCAATGTAGTTCCTTTTAATTTACTTTGCCACCAGTGATCGAATATTCAAAAAAATAGAAGAAAACATTTTAATTGTCTAGAAATCACAGCTGCTTTTAATGTGCTTTTGTCAGGAAATGGTCAGTGATGTACGAATCAGATCCTTAAACAGAAAGTCGTCACTGGTAACCAGGTCTTTGTGATGCAACATTTCTATTTGACAACCTCGCATAAAGCCATCATCGTATAGGTATTTTCTGTAATGATTGACTTATGTCGCATGAATTCTAGAAACCTAATACTTTCTGTGTCCTATATAACTACTGCTATGTTCGTTCAAGCTTACTGTGGGGTTTTTTGAGAGTTGGGAATTTTTGCGTTTCAATTACATAGACTCTTGCTTTGTCTGATGATTATAATGGTAAAAATCATCTATTTTCTCTAGTATCCCTAATCCCCAATTCTCTTGGCAACATTACTGGCCCAATAGTTTCTGCTAATAAGTCAACACTGTGAATTAACCTTTTGTACCGTCAAGAATGTATGGTTGATACTGTGAAACATGGCAGTTAAGATACTCAGCTATAACTTTAATTTCTTTGAAGATGTCTTTATAGGCCGCCCTGAACGTGAACCATCTTCAATTGATTTCGTGTCTCCCTTGAAATACATGAAGATATACATAACATAAAACATTACTGGATTACATGAAAGTGTATCATCGCGTATGAAGCTCTGCTACGCCCCAAATCTCTCATTTTTTACTGTTCACCTATATGGATTGTACTTACCGTCCTCTTTATTCGAACGCTTACTTCGGAATGCTTTTTAAACTATGCTTATTGAAAATTAAAATATGTCCCAACCTGTAACAACAATTATAAAAGATACTTAAGTAGATAACTTATCGAACGTCTCTCGTATATATCGTTTTTTTTCGCCTCTTGGACTACGCTACTGAAGAACAAAGAAGTCCATTTTAACAAAAGGTTTATTAAGATATACTTTTAACTATGCTAATTTTGTACTTGTATGAGAACACATACTCGTATATAGGCAGGACGGGCGCTACCTTAAATGTCAACGTTGCATATCACAGAGCGGCAATAATACGTGTGCAACAGAGTTCCTTCTTTCGGGGTGAGCATAAAAATCAATAATAGTGTTGTTTTATTCATGGAGGAATCAAACAAAATACCTAAATCTAAAACTCCAAGTTTCGTAAAATTTTTTGTATGGTCGTTATTCTATGGATTATCAGTGGGTATAAAATTGAGACCATGGAGATATTTTACGTGGATTTGAGGCATTAAAATCTGATATAGTAAAACAAAGTGTTGGTTTACTATACATTTAAACACCCGAATCCTCAATGCTAATAGGTAGTTATACTATTACTATTACGAAAAGACATACCTATTAAAACTCAAGTTGAATGAATTAGCATTAAAACGCTATCTATTTTGGTAGAAACGAAGCTGATTTGGCTGATAGTAAAATAGGGTTTCTACAAAGAAGGAATTCAAAAAAACTCATAAAACGATGAAAGACAGTTACAGAAAATGATGGAGAATACATTATTGATTAGTAAATACTGTTTTTTATTAAACTGTGTTGTAGTACCCTTGGGAAATATTCGAATTCTTGACTGGCTTCGATTTCAAACTTACTCATGAATAAATTGGCTATGAAAGGTGATAAGCAATTACCCATAGCTGTTCCTTCTTTCTGAACATAAAATTGATTGTTATATTGGAAATAATTTTGTTCCATACAGAGTTTAGATAATGTTAAATAATCACGAATAATTTCGTCTTCAAAGTCATTTTAAGTAATTCTTCGAGATATTGTAAAGTTATTGGAAATAAGGTTGTTATATTGGATAAGAAAGATTACTTCTGGCCCTTATGAAAAGGTAATAAGAAATCCATTACCGAGAAATGATATCAGAGGTTAAAAATTCTTTAAAAAATGTAAGAACCTTGTCTCCGATTCGCTAAAATTTAAATTAAATGTGAGTAATCCGACCATACCAAAATTGTATTGCTTACCCCAAAATTCACAAAACCTGGAAAAGCAATGCAACCCATTGTTTCATCGGTCGGATCACCCACATATTTAATATCCAAATGGTTATCAAAAGAACTTGAGAATTTACCATTAAATACTTTCGCAGTGAAGAATTCGTTAGAATTCATTAATAAAACAAAAAATCTAGTTCTTTTGATGTTAGTTCTTTGTTCCCAAGTATGCTAATTCCACAAACTTTACAATATCTCGAAGAATTACTTAGAATGAATGACTTTGAAGACGAAATTATTCGTGAATATTTATCATTATCTAAACTTTGTATGGAACAAAATTATTTCCAGTATAACAATCAATTTTATGTTCAGAAAGAAGGAACAGCTATGGGTAATTGCTTATCACCTTTCATAGCTAATTTATTCATGAGTAAGTTTGAAATCGAAGCCAGTCAAGAATTCGAATATTTCCCAAGGGTATGGTATAGGTATGTGGATGATATTTTCGCGATTTTTGATACAGAGAAAGCAAATATTGATGATTTTGTTTCCAAATTAAATAGCCGGTATGATTCCATTAAATTCACTTACGAAGTTGAGAACAAAGGACAATTGCCTTTTCTAGATATTTTAATTATTAAAAATAATAATAGATTAGAATTTGATATCTATAGGAAGGACACAGTAACAGATAGATATATTCCTAATGATTCATTTCATTGCAAACAACATAAATTAGCCTCATTACATTTTTTTTTAGTTCATCGTTTGGTCACTTTCCCTCTGAATAGAGTAAACTTTAATAAAGAAGGGAATCGTATTAGAAATATAACTAAAGGTAATGGTTATGACGATGACTTAGTAAATAAGCTAATAAATAGATATAAGTTTAGGTTTAATATTCAGAATTCCACCTTTTTTACACGCGAAGAAAATAGCACCAAGTATGTCTCCATACCATATAATCCGAAATATAGCAAGGGACTCAATAAGGTATTTAATAAGGTAGGCCTCACCTTAGTCTATAAGTCATCAGACAATCTGAGGAATATCTTAGGAAATCCCAAAGCTAAGATTCCTAATTGTGAGAAAAGTGGAATTTATGAAATTAGTTGTAATGATTGTGACAAAAAGTATGTTGGGCAAACTAAAAGGTCAATTAAAACACAATTTAAATAACATTTAGCACACTTGAAATACAGTAGAACAGAAAAGTCTAGCATTGCCGAACATGCCCTTGAAGCTGATCATACTGTAACATTAGATAATCTAAGATTAATAAGAAATGTATCTGATAGGAGATTGTTGAACGCATACGAAAGTATGGAAATCATAAAATGTAAAAGTAGTTTAAATAAAGACAGAGGACCTATTCCTTATAGTCCCCTCTACTGGTTACTTGACCGGAACTGACGGCCTTGCCTATGTCATTAGTTTCGCTTGAGTAATTCAAGGGTTAGGCTAAGTATAAATAGGGTAGATTTGTAGTGTAGCTTTAGGCAATCATCGCTCCTGATGAAGCTAACATGGTTACTGAAACGCGCGTCGAGTGCAAAAATAAAGTGTTTGGTGTAGTGGTGATATATACTGAGTAGTATCATTGTGCCAAAGATTCCACATTCCTAACTTAAATTTTCTTTGCAATTTTATACAGAAATTGCATATTTACATGACACCTCACCTTATGCATATATACACATGCACGTTAATAATTCACAGTGTTTCATTAAAAAAAGTAAATATCTGCATCATATTGTTTACAGAAAACTTAACAAAAAATTAATATTCAATATTTTTATTTTTGAAATAAAATCCTTTAACACAATAAGATTCTTTTGTATGTATCAAAAAATATAATTTATTTTTGGGTTTATTTAAAACTCCTCCTATAACTGTCAATACCATTACAGCTTTATTCTTATTGTTTTTTCTAGTTAAAAAGTTAACTTTTGAAGTAAATGTTACATGTGTACATGCAAAACGTAATAAAAATATTTCATTATGAGATGCAAGTAAATGAGTGGGCTGTATCGCATGAAAAAGTTACAATACACAAAGGTCTAAAGTTTCAGTTTTCATGGTAATTGTTCACCTTATTGTAAAATTATCAAATTTTTAGTAGTAGAAAAATGCTAAAAAAACATTATTATTTTCTAGTTATGACCTTGAAATGTAGACGAATATTACCAAGATCGCTATTGTCCAGTAACAGTGTGCTACTTTTAGGAAAAGAAGTTCTGTATGTCATATAGTACATCTTTTAATTGAATTTAAATAATAAATACTCTTAACTATAACATTTCATATTTTGTCTGTCGTCAATGCGGATACGGTAAAAATACGAATGTAAGCATCTTGTAAATTGTATTTGCGATTTTTCTGCAAACTGCTTTCGAATTTAGCGAAGTCTCTACTTTTTTGGTATATATTATATACTTACGGCCATAGTCGGACCTTAGAATATGTTTTTGTTTTTCATCATAATTACCAAGAGCGACATAAAGCACCAATACAAATAACTCCCAAGATATGAGGAGCCACAAATTTTCAGACATGCTTAATTTGACCATGTACATTTACCGACTAAAAATACTACCTTTTAACGGTTGATACATATTTGATTGTAGCGTGACCGCAACTCAAACAGAACTTTTTGTCAAAAGACAACCAAATATCTATTTAGAATTTTATATTAGAGGATACATAAATAAACAAAAATCCTCTGAAATAGTTGAGAAACTTTAGTGAAATTTACTTTGATTTATTTAATAAAAATTTGTTCAATACCTTGCATAATTAAAAATAAAACTAAAATTAAAAAAAAAAAACCTTAACTGGCTTTAAAAAGCGCAAAAAATAACTTCTCCTTTTTGGTATGTCGGTTCGGAAACATATATAGATTAGGAATGTTTTTTTTTTTATTTTATCGATATAACGAATAACTATAGGGGAGTCACAAAATTATCAATGTATGGATAAAAATCGATAGTTTCTGAGATATATTAGCAGTTACCCATGTATTGATAATTATCCATAAACTAGAAGGTATTAATAAGTAGATAAACATCACGTATTTCCACCCCTGGTCAGCAATTTTAGAAAGCGATAATTTTTTTTAGAATAAAGGATACATTTTTTAAAGTTCTCCATTCAAGTTTTGAATAATAATTATTGATATATAAATAGCTCTCGATATATCGATAGTTATCTATATATCCATAGTACTGATATGTCAATATATCGATATATCCATATTTATCGATATATTGATATACTGTTAGTCATCGATATGTTGATAGATATCGATCACACTTGTGAAAGTCATGAAGTAGTAGTAGGAAG
>CM032449.1:75989965-76022465 GCA_019049505.1 Pachyrhynchus sulphureomaculatus | reverse complement strand
TCTTTCCACAATATTTAAATTGCTGAACGGTGTTATTGATTGCCCACCCCTCTTAGGGCAAATATAGTTGAAGGTTCCAGAACGTTACTTAAGAAGAAATGAGATATTTGTCATCGGTCATCACGGTACTAACTATGGAGTCCACCCTCCATTGACGAGATCCTTGCTCTTCCTAAATAATAATCCATCAATCCATTCGGAGGCTCGCTGTCTGTCTTTAAGGGGCAAGTCATTAAAGTGGTGTGTGACCACTGATATGTTTCCTGTTTATTAGATTGGGTGTTTTGAATTGTAATGGTATATCATTTTTTTTTCTATCTAAAATACTCATTACTGTACTGTTGTTATTACTTTATATATTGAACATTATAACTTTTAAAATGGGGTTTCCCATTTATTGATAATAAATAAATAAATAATATATATATATATATATATATATATATATATATATATATATATATATATATATATATATATATATATATATTAGAAAGAACAGTAACAGGGCACTAGTAACAAACAATTGAAAGTTAACTCCTGGGTACGCCCTCGTGAGGAAATAGAGATTTTTAGGCTCTAGTTTCTGTTTTTTTTTAGTGTTTCGTACGGAACACTTATAAGATCACTTCGGTGTCTGTCTGTCTGTCTGTCTGTATGTCTGTCTGTCTGTCTGTCACACCCGATTTTCTCCGAAACTATTTGACATAGAAAGGTGAAATTTGGTAATAATATAGGAATTGATGGCCTCATCAGAGCCATGTAGTTTTGAGAATTAAATTTTGACTTAAGGGGTTAGTTTTGGGGGGTGAAGTCGGAAGTGAAAAAAAAAAAATTTACTAGGTCATCGAGTGTGGTGTCAAATGAAAGCTTGTGAAAACGCGAGTAGAAAAATATATATATATATATATATATATATATATATATATATATATATATATATAATATTATATTTGCGCGCACTTTTCTTTGTATTATTTTTAAAAATTCGCGAAAAATCGCTGTCCCGGGCCTTATCTCGAAAAGTACTTATCAAAAAATTTCGAAAAAATTCTGGAATATTCTCCACGGGGTGTAGATTGAACGAAAATTATCACGAGTGCATTACCTTTAATAAATTATATGGTATATTAAAAAAAAACAAAAATTTCAAGGTCATCAGATTTCAGTAAAGATTGGAAGCAAACTTTGTTGAAAACTCATTTGGGATGTGTTTTGTGAAGTCACTGATCATTTTATACCACCGTAACAAAAATTTTTATTTTAAAAACAATCAACGTACGGAACACTAATTGTGCAAGTTCAACTTGCACTTGACCGGTTTTTTTAATCAAACTTTCGCTGCCTAAATGGTAGTTTTTTTGTGGATAGTGAAATGTAAACAAACGACAGAAGGAAAATTAAGATGAAAGAAGAGAAGTGCTATAATTAAGTATTGTACGCTATATAATAGTATACTTACAAAATTGTAACAGTTTTTTCTCTTATTAAGCATATAGGTTAAGCATTTCACTAACCACGTAGCGACATAACCCTTCAAAACATGAGAACAACACATTTGAAGAAATAACAATAGTCGTAAGAAGTAAAATAATTATATTAACATTTTGGATTGTTCTTTTTAGAACCAAAACTAATTGTGAGAAACACCACGATGCCTTAATGGTACTCCTTTTTAGTGTTCCGTACGGAACACTTATAAGATCACTTCGGTGTCTGTCTGTCTGTCTGTCACAGGTGAAATTTGGTAATAATATAGGAATTGATGGCCTCATCGGAGCCATGTAGTTTTGAGAATTAAATTTTGACTTAAGGGGTTAGTTTTGGGGGGTGAAGTCGGAAGTGAAAAAAAAAAATTTTTTACTAGGTCATCGAGTGTGGTGTCAAATGAAAGCTTGTGAAAACGCGAGTAAAAAATATATATATAATATTATACTTGCGCGCACTTTTCTTTGTATTATTTTTAAAAATTCGCGAAAAATCGCTGTCCCGGGCCTTATCTCGAAAAGTACTTATCAAAAATAACGTACATAAATTTTGAGTTAAGGGGTTCGTTTTGAGGGGTGAAATCGGAAGTGAAAAAAATTTTTTTTTACTAGGTCATCGAGTGTGGTGTCAAATGAAAGCTTGTGAAAACACGAGTAAAAAATATATATATAATGTAATACTTCCGCACACTTTTCTTCGTATTACTTTTAAAAAATCGCTGTCCCCTACCTTATCTCGAAAAGTACTGATCAAAAAATTTTAAAAAAATTCTGGAATATTCTCCACGGGGTATAGATTGAACTAAAATTATCACGAGTGCATTACCTTTAATAATTTATTTGGTATATAAAATAAAAACAAAATTTCAAGGTCCCTAGTTTTCAGTAAAGATTGGAAACAAACTTTGTTGAAAACTCATTTGGGGTGTGTACATGTATATAGCTTACATACAGAATCTTATAACACACTTATTAAGATCGTCTTCTTTACGTTGCCCAATTTGTAAGGAATTATGTATATTAAAAGCAATAAAGCTTTGACTCTTCAATTAATAAGATATTATTATTTTTGGTTTATAGCTAGTTGATGTTAACTTACATTAATACTGGAGTACGTCTATTTTATCTCACCAAGCACAGATTTGTGCCAAGCTCTTTTCACGAAAAGAACAGAAAATATATCCTTGGTATTAAAAGAAGGGTTCCATTGTATTTCATCATCAAAAGAAAATAACCGTTAATAAAAAAATGTTGCATTGACAATATCAAGTTTTTAAAGTATCTTGCATTTTTTGTATCGAATGATTTATCAGTAGTACTTTTCATCTAACGTTGCCTAACATTGCTATAACGACTTTTGTTTAGTGAGTGGTTGGTCCAAGTAAGTTAAAGTTTTTATCGCAACAAATTATTTTATCTTATACAGTGTGCAACTATCAGTTAAAAATCGTTGATATGGGTAAGCAGTGATTTTTTTCCAAACAATTTACAAAATTAAAATGTAAGAAATTTCAATTACGGGAAACACTTAAACTATATTATTTGGCTAGCTGGATAAATACATTCCAATTACGATATTGTAATTATTAACAAAATGGTGAGGTAAGACCCTTTTGCTTCTAGTGCAAACTACGCAGAGAGTCATCCAAAATTAAGGCTAAACAGTCTTCTTTCAATGGTTGGGACACAAAACAATTCCCGTCTTGCCTTCCCCAATTTCATTGTATACGGGGTTGACAAGGGGAGTATTACGAATGGTGGCACCCTTATCTTTGTCATACATCCCCTTAGTCACAATGCCCTACCCTAAAGTTACATCTTAATCTCTGACAAAGCGACAACAGTCACTACCAATATGTCCAACATCACTTCCATCGTCATTTCCTCTATCTAGCAAAAGGACTACTGAACTCACCCCGTCGTACTTAAGGATGTTCCCAAGGAAATAAATTTTCTTACTTATTAAATTTGAGTATATATTACAATTTTTTTATACGTGGAAAAAATTTCAATACTCCGGCACTAAATTTGTAAATATTAGATGTTAAAATGTGTATTTTTAACATACAAATCCTGCCCGACCTATTTTAAAACAGATATTTTACTACGTAACAATGGTAATTTTCTTACGATTGTTTTGAACAACTTAGAATCATTAATTAAAAATATAACAAATATTTTTCTGTAAAGCAGCGGTATTAGTTTTTTTTTCTATAAAAAGTGGTTAAAGCGAGCTACTTTTGATCGTTTTCAGTTTTCCTCGCATAATTTGATAAATAAAAGTTTGCGACTTGGCAACGTCGCACTGTGCGGGAAGTTTGAAATACCGTCAACATACAGCTGATTTTAATAAAGGCGTGTAGCCCGCAGATATAGAAAAAATATAGGTTATCGTAAATAAAAAGTCAATATTTATAACAAATAAAATATTTATTAGTATTCAACATAAATAAATACCATATTAACGAATATCAGAGACTAGGTTTCTTATCATTCCAGTATTTACTAAATTACATTTAGTATAGTTGTCACATTTTATTTTGAACTTTGAATTAACTCAATTTTTCCATATCTAAAAGACTTCTACCGACGATGCATTTCAGATTTCTAGCTAACTCTCTCAATGAAACCATACTATCCTCATCAGGAATTTTAGATTGGACTATTTCATTGATTGTTATTTGAATTTCCTATATTTTTTTTCCATCAGCAGTTTTTTTTAACAAATCTGCTATTCTTTAGTCGCGAAGTCATTATTTATGCACTATTAAAAATCTCCAGTGTAAACATAACCTCGAAAAATACTCCAAAACAATAAAACACAACATAAATAACTCGTGTCTCGATCAGACATTGTTTGATCCGAAAAACGACGCAGTAGGATTATTTTTATATTTCTGCGCATAAGAGACGTGGCCTTAACTAGTTTTTATTGTACGCATGGTAGTTTATATAGAAGGGATCTTTCTGTAAGTTGAGCACATCCTTAACAACTACAGTGAACTCTTCTGTTCCGATAATCAAACAACTATTCTGGCAGGAGACTTCAATGCCAATAATGTTCAGTGGGGTAACCTATCGACGAACAGGAATGGCATTGATCTGTACGCCCTCCAGCATAGATTTCTTTTCAATCCTACAACACCAGACGAGCCCACCTTTATCGGCTGCCGAAAACAATCAGACTTCCATGACTTGTTCTTTATCAAGAATCTGAATCTCTCCCAATCATACTCACGTTGGAAAATCCGACAGATTTTCCAATACCATCACACGCAAATACACTGATTGGAATCTCTTCCAACAGCAACTGCAGAATCCAGACCCAATTCCAAATCAACACATAGAACTGGTCAGAGACGCCTTCTATAAATTTTACGACCATAGCTGGAATTCCAGACTCGAAGACCTAGACCCCGACACTACGTCTGTTTGTAGGATGGCGAGAGCTGTCTCCAATGACAGACCAAGCAAAATACCCACCCTCCGTCACGCCAATACCACTGCCTCAACTCATCAGGAGAAGGCACACTTATTAACAGAAATACTTGAGGGCGGGTTTCAACCTAACCTTCACACAAACCCACGATTCGGCAGAGATGCGGTTATGGCTCAAACTATTTGCATCTCCAACCAAGCCCTCTCCCTGTGCAGATCTTCACGACCCACAGTTAGTCAAATCCATCATCCAGACACGCTCGGTCGGAAAAAGTCACAGGGAATAACAAAGTCACCGTCAAATCTCTGAAACAGCTACCTGCTAAATAAGTTTCAGAGATCACCAACATCATAAATAACATTCGCCTCCTTCCTGGAAGAAAGCTGAAATTGTGATGATTCGGAAACCTGGCTGTCCTTTTCACAGGGCCGACAGCTAGTGACCAGTGAGCCTAATATCTACATTGGGCAAATTGACGGAGAAAGTTATCCTCGAGATAATCAGAGCAAATAGCACCGAACCCAACATTATTCCTAATGAACAATTTGACTTTCAATCAAAACACGGCACCTTCCATCATACCGCGAAATTAGCTCAACTAATTTCCAACAGCTTCAACCAGAAAAAAAGTTGGAGCTGTTTTCCTTTGACAAGGTCTGGCACGAAGATTCAATCCTCAAATTCATAAGATCCTGCTACCCTCTTCACTTAACTGCTCTGGTCCAATCATTCCTCTCAGAAAGAACCTTTCAAGTCCGTGTAGAGCAATCCCTTTCCGAGATTAAGGGAATAAGAGCCGGAGTCCTCTACAGCTCCGCTCTTTCTCCACACTTATTCGACATCTATGTATCTGATATACCAAAGGATCGATTCACTACCTTTCAACTTCGCGCTGATGACACGGCCGTCTCCACTACCTCTAATAGGATCGACCATGTCACAGCCCGACTTCAACATCACCTAGTGCGCCTTCCAGACAAGTTTGACCGATGGAGGATTAAGGTCAATCCAGGTAAGATTCAGACCATCATTTTCGAAAAAAACACCTATCCAAAGACCCTCCTCAACTCTCATTCAATGTAACTAGGCTCAGATTGATGAACAGCATTTGGCATCTGGGTCTGGACCAAGTGACGACGGCCATGCATAAAACAAATCAGCTCCTAGGGAAGCTGTACCCGCTTCTGAACCATCGTAGTAAATTATCAACTCATAAGAAGTTGCTAATCTACAAAACGATTATCAGGGCCGGGCTTACGTACGGCTACCAGACATGATGCCATATGTCTGGAAAGCGTCGAGCCAAAGTCCAGACAGTTCAAAACAAAACCCTACGTATCATACCAGAAAATCCCTGGTTTGTCCACAACAACCAGTTGCACAGGGAGTTTCAAATACCCACAATAAAAGAATTCACCCGAAATAACCAGCTTCACTTTCTTGAGAAAGTGACAACTCACCTTAATCCTGAGATAGCTAACGCCATCAGACACAACGCAAACGTCGGCAATCGTAACTTACGACTCTCGGACATACTACAACCAGAGTATCAATAGACATGACTAAAACTCGACTACCAAGATGGATTATATTACGTACTTAGTATATAGGGATAAGATCGTAGTGTAGTTGAGCTACTCCTCTCCAAAAAAATAAGGTAAAGATGTAAACATCACACACCACTAACACTATTGTAACACAACACTCCCGAAAATAGCCGGGAACTTAGCTTTTAGTTTTTAATTAGACTTAGTTAGGTTAAGATAGCATAGATCTACACAGTAGAAATAACCCAGAAGTTTTTATAACACACTCCTCCTATATAAAAAATAATCGTTACATTTTAACAAGAGTCGCAGATACTCACAAGAAGGTTTAGTGGATATGCCAACCACTCCGGTTGGAGAACCACCAAATAACTGGAGCATTCTTCTCTTAAGGTGATGCAGACTGCTTCATTATCCGCAAGGCGCATTCCTCCCTGTAAAAAAAAACGCAACGGGTGGGAAAAGTAGGTAGACAGAGCGTAACCTTGGTGTTTAAAAATCAAGTCTTATGGAGCAATTGATAGGTACGGAGCATACCATTTTAGATGCAGGACTTTAATAAAAATTCAACAATTCTAGCACGGTGAAAATTTTGGGCTCAATATCAATTCCACAGTGTAAATAAAGCAACAAGTATTTAACTAATTAAAAATGTGGTGGAGAAATTTAAAAAAAACCGGTTGAAGTTTAAGTAAGCCAGTTCGACCAAGAAGCGATGCAAAAGTGGAGCGCATTTAAGGGTTCTGCATTCCTTCTAAAGATTATACACGCACACTTACAAGATATAACCGGTGCAACAATTAAAGTGATCTAATACTGATTTGCTTCATTAATGAAAAATTGGACTGTTCTTCAACATCTATCAACATCCGATTCTCAGATAAGACACATTTTCACCTTAACGAAAATATGGATAAATAGAATGGTCATCACTGGAGTCTGATAAATAAAACATTAAATTGTCCTTATATTCCCTTAAAATGACGACTTCGACCATAATGTCGTTATGTCAGCTCGCCTACTTTATGGATCTCTGAAGAGATACAAGAACTGTAAATCCCTAGATATAAGATCCTGCTTTTTTACTTTTTCAATGGGGCAATAAACCACCCTACTAAGGTTTTGTGCATAGTTGCCAGGTATTTCGATGAACGTATTTATATTTTACCTGCTTTGTATACCGCCCTCACTTGCACCTGCAATCATATTGGATCTATTTTTACCTATATATTTACTACCTGGCAACCCAGTTTGGAGCCCTTTAAGTATTTGATAATATAGGCCTAATGACCACAGGTCCCCATTATGATTCGAAAGATACTTTTTATTATTTTTATTTTTAGTTTTACTTTCAACTTACAACTTAACGGTTCTATTTTAATTATTTGGCGTCCGTGGGAAAATTGCAATAGTGGCTATCGCAAGAGAAAACATTTATCACTTGACGCTAAACAAATAGTAAAAAATGTTTACGACAGTTTGGTAAAAACAAATTTGAATAACCAAAGTGCTTTGCAAGAAACCAGTGAACTAACAAAAACCCCAAATTCTACGATTAAGGGTATTGTAGGAAAACCATCACTCAGGAGCAGGAAACAACGGAAAGATTTTCAAATGCATCATGTAGACGATTGTGAAAAAGACGTCATCAGGAGAAAAATATATTCTATGTTTGAAGTGCAGTTGGTGCCGACACCAGACAAAATAAAATTAAGAGTGGTGCAAGGCGGGACCAATATACATTGTGGCCGATCAACCCTTCACAGAATTCTCTTAAGAATGGGATTCACGTTCCGAAAAATCAACAAAAGGCAAGTAGTGATGGAGTCACAAAGATTACGAATCTTGCGACATACTTTACATTTACAAGAAATTAAAAAGTATCGATCAATAATTTACCTTGACGAAACATGGTTTTATACCCATGACACTGTACAAAAAGGGTGTGTTCACAGCAGTAAAAAATGTCAGACTAACGCACCTTCAAATAAAGGTAAACGAATAACCATTTTGCATGCTGGATCTGAAAAGGGCTGGGTTTCAAATTTTCTACTATCATCTGCAAAAAACATAAAATATTCTAGTTTGACACGACCGCAAAACTTTTTGAAAATTGGTTTCAAAATTCCCTTTTGCCAAATGTTCCCTAACAGAGTGTTATAGTTATGGCCAATGCAAGTTATCATAGTCGCCTACTAAATAAGGTTCCTAATGCAGCCAACACCAAATCGGAAATGCGGGAATATATGTTAGAAAATGACACTTATTTTGAAAAAGAAATAAGTTTGTGATAGTATGGCTGAGAATATGGGACACACTGTTTTGCGGCTTCCTACGTATTATTGTGTGTTTAATCCAACTGAACATACTTGGCATCAACTTAAATAAAAAATAAGGGCACAAAATGTTTCTCCTACTTTAAGCATGTCAGTGGTCGAATTAGTAAAAAAAGTTATAAATGATATACCTTGTGAAAGCTGAAAGAATTCCATTCAGCACGTTGTAAATGCATGTAAATAATATAAAACCACTGATAATTACCTCAGCTGCTGACAGTGATAGTGAAACCGAATTAGGTTTAAGTTAAAATATATTTTTATTTATACAATATGTCCCCTCTTGTAAACCCCATTTATTCAAACTGTATATTTGTACTTCTTATCCATTTGTTTTTACATGCATCTATAAATAAACATCTCTAAAAACACTTATAATTTTATTTATTTGCATTAATGAATAAAATTTTTAATTCCATCTCTGCAACCTATCATAAACAAAAGGTCAGAATTTTTATATTGCACACTTAAAACGGCAAAAATCAGGATCTTATATTTTGGGACAGGCTATACACAATGTTGATAGTTTTAACCAGAAAGCTTGGTTTTAGTAGAATGAGGCGGCATGACATACTTTACTTTTTGCTCGTCATTGGAGAAATATTTTTAAATAAATTGATTTGCGAAAGAAGTAAAATGACTGGCCTCCACATAGCCCCAATTTGAAACATATGGTTTTTTATGTTGCAGAGTTTATCAAAGGTTACTTTAACAATCATCCTTTCTGAAACAATTAAAATACAATATCCAGTAAGAAATAAAAAAAAAACTTACCAAGATGATATTATCTTTAAGAAATAATCTTCCAAGGATTGTATATTCATATGAAATAATGTTCTTTAATATGTTTTGTTTTTACTGTAAGTATTAAAAATTAAAAAATTTTTATGAAACACCTTTGTATCTATATAAAATTGTAATATCCGGTTACCTTTAATATGGCACGGGATATTTTACTTGTTTAGTTAGATTTCTTGTTAATTATTTCCACATCACATATGAACAATATTTCCTGCAATAATTTTTATACCATTTTGAAATTATAACCAGTTCCGTAACATATTCCCGCTTGCTTTGAAGGTGAATATTTTTTAAATGAATTAGTCTTTCCACCAATACTAACAAGCGCGACATGTGTTTCAAATAAACTACTAATTCCTTTAAACTAGGTGACTATAAAATAAGCAAAAATATCAGGAAACGAGTTTGTAGGAACAAGGACAGAAAATAAACAAACAACTTAGAGTAGTTCAGTTAGGAAGAATAGTGAGGTTTCGCAAGTGATTTGAATAAACTTTTAAACGGAAAAGTCTGAGATGTCGGAGAAATCGGCGCTTCTTTAATAAAATATTGGGCATGTTTAACAGAACAGAATTTAACCCCTATGATGGAGAGGTTAAAAAAATACGTATAAATTTAAAGATTATTTTGCTTAAAAATTACCGGAAACTCTTTGCAAAAGCTCGCTAATAACTTAATTGGTAGTGACGAACTAATGAAGGTGTAAATAAACATACAAGTTTAAAAGTGTATCGTTGAGATGCGGCTGGTCGAGAAACGCACACTGAAACGCTATTTTTAGTGATTAAAATTAAGTAGCTTTTCTATATGTCCCATATTTTCGTATATAGTTGTATTCTTATCAATTTTTAATTTAGATAGGTGATTCAAAGATTACAAACAAAATGAGTTTTTAATAAAGTGTCGGTATTATCGGTGATTAGAACGATGGAGTTTGCGTTTGGAATATTTTCAATATTGTTCGTGTCGTGGACGATACTCTTATTATGTATTGTGTTTTTGGCATCTACTGGAAAATCGTTGGGTATCAGAAAATTGTATATTAAAATCTTATTGGCTGTGTTTGAGGTAAATTATTATATTTTTTTAATTAGCAAAATAATTGTTAATATTATTACAGCTATTAAAGTTATCCTTGTCACTATTATTATTGTTATTAGCATTATTATTTTAACTAGTATTAAAAAAGACACTAAAAAATTATTATAGGCTATTGTTCATTCAAACATACTGATTTACAGTATATTCATATTAAGTCTGTAAAATCAACAGGAAATAAAAAAGATATTATAAGATAGATATATATATGTATATATATATATATATATATATATATATATATATATATATATATATATATATATATATATATATGTATATATATATATATATATATATATATATATATATATATATATGTATATATATATATATATATATATATATATATATATATATATATATATATATATATATATATATATATATATATATATATATATATATATATATATATATATATATATATATATATATATATATATATGTATATATATATATATATATATATATATATATATATATAATATATATATATATATATATATATATATATATATATATATATATATATATATATATATATATATATATATATATGTATATATATATATATATATATATATATATATATATATATATGTGTGTGTATATATATATATATATATATATATATATATATATATATATATATATATATATATATATATATTTATGGGTCTAGCACACGGGCTGCAGGGAAGTCCCTAAAGCGCTCCAGGAGCGGCATGTGTGCGGAAAAAGCGATTCACGTTATTCTTGAATCGCTGTAAATTGTACTCGGTGAGAAACACAGCGGTGGGCAAATTATTCCAACGGGATGATGTTCTCCATATAAAAGACTGCTTGAAAAGCGTTGTACGCGGAGTAACAAGCTGAACCTCATACGGATGTGAGGCACCAGCGCGACGTGTATTTCTAACATGCACCGCTTTGGGAGGAATTAAGCGGGCTACATCCTTCGAACACTTTCCATGAAAATACTTGTAGAACAGACTCAAATCGCCAACCGTTCTTCGGTGTTCCAGCGAATCAAGTTCCGGGTCTCCAATCAGACGAACAGCTCATCTCTGACCAGAATCCAACAAATGCAGTGTATGGTTGGGAGGGGAGCCTCAAACATGGGAGCAGTATTCTATAGTTGGTCGAATTTGAGCTTTGTAAAGAATTAACAGTTGTTGTGGAGTGTAAGGCTTTCTGGTTCGAAATAATATTCCCAACTTTTGAGAAGCTCTCCTTGCTATGCTTGCAACATGTTTATGCCAGGACATATTTGCTCCCAAACTAACGCCCAATAAATTGAGCGACGATGCTAGGGAAATGGAGTGCCCCGACATAACTATGTCGGGTTCTGCAACGTTAACTTTTTTAGAAAAAACTGCCGCCTGGGTTTTGGTAGCGTTAAATTCCACTTGGTTACTATCACCCCAAGATAGAATTTGTTCCAGGTCCTTGTTAAGTTGAACGATCTCCTGCTGTATGCGGATATTCGCCTGAGTAGCCGATGTCCAAGCGTTCAAAGAGACAAGCATACTGTCGTCTGCAACGCTGTAGATTGGATTCCCGGTCTTTTCCAGCAGATCGTTAATGTAAATGAGACAGAAAGTAGGAGACCGTATGGAGCCTTGGGGCACACCGGCGTTGATTGTGAAGGTGTCAGAAAGAAATCCGTCTACCGCCACTCGCAAGGTATGCCCTCTGAGGAAACATGAGAGCCACAAACAGAACTTTCCAGACATACCACAAGAGCGTAGCTTAGACAACAGTCCATCGTGCCAACCACGGTCGAATGCCTTGAATATGTCAAGAGCAAGAGTCTCTTGAGATTCTCCAAAGTGTTCAACTGCGTTGTTCCAAACATGTGTTACATAAGTCAAAAGATGTCCTGTTGATGTTTACGAAAGCCATCTTGGTGATCGCTAATAATATTGAATTGTTCAAGATATTTTAGAAGATGCTGTTTGATAACCTTTTCCATGACTTTCGATATTATTGAAAGCAGTGCGACTGGTCGGTAGTTATTTGGCAAGGTCTTCTTGCCTTTTTTAGGTATTGGCTGAACCGTGGCACATTTCCAGCAGGACGGAAATATTCCTTTTCTGTAGGATAGGTTGAAAAGTCTACAGAAAACTGGTGTTAGTTCTCTTGCACAGTTTTTGAGAACTATGGCAGGTATTCCGTCAACGCCAGAAGCCTTTTTGGTGTCTAGCTTCATTAAAATACGCTTTATGATACGCTGTCTGAAGACAACATCGGGCAGCTTTGACTGCAATATGGGAATAGTAGTGGTGTTTTTTCTTTGGAAATCGTCATTAGAATGTGAAGCAAAGAGTTCAGCCAACAAGTTCGCTCTCTCAACAGGTGTGGTTGCAATGAAATCATCTGGCCGTGTGAGTGGTGGTATGGTGGATTTGGTGAAATTTTGACTAACTGCCTTAGCGACTGACCAAAAGGACCTGGAATTGTTGGGACAAGCGAGAAGTTTGTTTCTAATTCGTTGATTATGTGCCTCCTTGGTTTCGTCGATAATTCCTTTGCATATGTTCCGGGCACGAACAAAGGTGTTACGATTTATGGTGTTAGGATTTTCACGCTATCGTCGGTAGGCAAGATGTTTAGAAGCAACAGCTTCTTTGCATTTTCGGCCAAACCAAGGCTTGCCGTTGGAGGGGCATTTCTTCGAAAAAGGAATGTAAGCTTCCATACCAGCCAAAATAACATCAAAGACCTCCCTGGTGCAGTCAGATGGGTTATCGGATCGAAAACAAACGTCCATCCAAGGGAAAGTTCGCAAATATTCCATGAGATTTTCCCATTTAGCAGATTTGTAGTGCCAAATCTTGCGAGGCCTAGGGCCTGTCACTGATTGGCAGGATACTCGATGTCGAAAGCAGCTTATGGTCGGAAGAACCTAACGGCGGATTTACGGTGACCGTGTAAATCTCCGGATTGGTGGTTAAAAACAGATCAAGAAGACTGGCGAACTCCCCGTCTCGATCAGGGATCCGTGTTGGTTCGTCAATAAGCTGAGTTAAGCCACAACTGATTGCGAATGATTCAGCTTCACGACCTCGTTTGTCGGTAGTATTTGAATATTTAAGCCAGTTGATATTGTGGACATTAAAGTCGCCCAGGATGGCAATTTCGGCACATGGATAGTTAATTTGTAAATGATCGATGGTGTCTGCAAGAGAAGCGAAAAGTTTTCGAAAATTGGTATCACTTGGAGGTCGATACAGGATACAGATGAACCTTGTGGTTTGTTGAGTTGTTTTTAATCACATAACATCAAAGTTTGGGGGCTCCAGAGCCTCTTCTCGTTGGCAAGAGAGGTCGCTTCTGACAAAAAGACAGATTTCAAAGTTACGCCTAAGTGTAAGTCAAGTGTAATGTTAACATGAAAAGCAAAGCTCTTCATTTCCTAAGAGTTCCATTATATTAATACGAAAAGGTTTAATATAGCTGTTAGTTCTCAATAGTACTGTAATCTTAACATCAATGGATCTATTGCAACTCTGTATCTCTTAATAATGCTTTGCCCTTACATGAACGCAGATTTTTATTTATTTAAATTGATATTTTATCAATATTTCCTTTATTTTAACAAACTTTCAATTTTGAAAGTTTATTAAAATATTGAAAATATTCTATTTCTTCTTTTAGAGTTACTAACTTAAGGGTGTTCTTAATTTTTATTTCGTGTAATGTTTAATATAAAATTTAACTTTTTTTTATTGGAGTAGTTTGTTGTGGATTCCAATATGCTTGTTGATACTTCTAAAGTAGGTGATAAGCCACCAAGAATTGGTATAAATATAAAGTAACAATAACTATTCGGTCGGGTACTGTATATCATCAAACTAGAATCATCATGTATAAGTTTAAAAAAAAAAAGCATTTTAAAACATTTTTTTGCACATTTTACACGACATTTGGGATAAATGCCACAGAAACATTAAAAATACAGAGAAAAATCGGTAAAGTAATTTACCCGGTACTTTCCTTGCAAACATGTAGATCTAAATTAAGTTCTTAAGTTTATTAAGTAGAGCTAATAAATTTTCTTCTTTTTCACTTCCTTCCCCTGAAATAATATTAATTAAGAAGAGGTTTCATCCATAATTTAACTCTCGTTCGGGAGTCATTGTGCCAACAAATAGTCAGATGGACATGCGGACAATCAGATAGACAGATTGACGGAAATTTCACGTAATTTAAAAACACTAACACGCAAAGAAAAGCAAAAATTTGGGAAAGTAATTTTCTCACAAATAGAATACCGCTCGTTAGCAAGGAAAGTAAATATAATAATTTGCCAGCTGCGCCGTAAGTACGTTTCCGCCAAATTAACCATTCGTCTTTCTAAAACTTCCTCTATTATAACTTAATTTTCATATCCCTACAGTCCGAGAACCGTGAAAAGGACAGCACTATATATATATGAAGCAACCCCTCTTACCCTCAGCCCCATCCCAATAGCTCCTTATATATTTTACTATAAATTTGTCAATTACTAACCAACAAACCTAAAAACTCTCAAAATCCTATAGAAACTATACAATATTTAACGACCCCTTTCTCTTTCACCTCGTTCTTGAATTAAAATTGAAAATAATGAAAAAATGACCTAATTTTTAAATTCTTCGACTCCAGAAACTTGAATAGGACATATAACGATATATATATGAAACGATTCCTCTAATATCTTTACCACCCCCTTTCACCCCTTTTACGAATACTATGCATATTTAAACATTTTTTTTTTTATTTTCTTAACAAAAAAAGAACGGAAAAATTACCACATTACTATTAAATCACACAAGGTTTATCGACTCACACCCCTTCAGCCTGTTTCACCTATACACTTCATCTCCTAGACAAGGCGAAATCGGCGCCATCGTTGGAAAAAATTTTCTAATTGAATTTTTTTTTCATAACCTTCTCCAGGAGATGCCCCTGAAAGAGGATCAACATGTTGCCGGGCGGTAACCTGGTCCGAATTT
Organism: Pachyrhynchus sulphureomaculatus; assembly: GCA_019049505.1. Classification (NCBI taxonomy): domain Eukaryota; kingdom Metazoa; phylum Arthropoda; class Insecta; order Coleoptera; family Curculionidae; genus Pachyrhynchus; species Pachyrhynchus sulphureomaculatus. Next base: position 76,006,754 of record CM032449.1, on the reverse strand, counting down.
GTTTAAACAATTTTTTTTTTAAACAAAGTCCAAAAATTGAAATTTTCGCCCCGGAACAAGTTTTTTTAGGTAAATTGGACCATTTTGAACAAAAAATGTCTCTTGTGAATTTTCTCTAAAATGCGCCGTTTTCGAGATATCGGCGATTTTAGGTGCGAGAAAACGCGAAAATGGCCACTTTCACCTCCCAATATCGGGGTCAAAAATTAAAATTTTCAATGTTGCCAAGTGTCCAAATTAAAGTTTGAGATCTCCTCTACAAATTACCGTAGGAAATATTGCAATATCTTCATTTTTAAATATTGTTTTTTAACAGTTAACAAATTGCGTTCGAGCGCCCGCGGCTGCATCGAAACTGTATACATAGATATATACGCAACGCCCGTACGTAGGCGCACGGAACTGTATACGCACTGCGATGCTCTATAAAGCTTTGTTTCTTGATTTCTTATTAAAATTAATATATTTGAAAAGTATGTAAAAAATATTTATTTATTAAAGAGTAATTGTTATATCAAATTTAATTATTATAACAAATGAATATAAATAAAAATTCAATATTCGATTAGGATGGTAGAAGAATTAAAACAATTTTATGAAATATAACTTATATATATTTAATAGAATTTTCGCAAATATTTAAATTACACCCACACATGAGTATACAACTTACGTTGTTGCTTTTGCAATTACATGCATTAGTTTTACAATTTTTTGTACATTTACATTGCCTAATTAACGAATCTGGTATCGAATTTTTTAACATGAATTTGGGTAACAATTCACCTGTTTCTATAGTGTAACCAAATTCTGTTGCATCTAAATGTCGATACCGAGAATACAATGACATTTTCCATATGTACGTTTGTAGTGAAGCTCGTGAAATGTGCAATTTTAAAGCATCGGATGTACATGGAATTTTTTCCAAAATTAATACCCATCCCACAAGAACGTTCTAAAATTATTTGTCTAGCATTATCTGCTGTTTCTCCAGCTTTATTCAAAATTTTCAAATACAATTTTTCTAATGCATTGAATTCCATGGCATTTAATTGTAAGCCAGTACCAAGTGGGGTTAATGCATTTTGAGTATCTAAATCAAAGACTAAATCTAAAGCTTTATTTTTAGTACCTACTTTACTAGTAGTATCACAGCCTGTAAACGCATGTAAAGCAGGCAAAACTTGACAAGCTTGACTAGTTAAATATTCACCAGCTACATTACAAGACAATAATCTTGGCTTCTGACCAACTACTTTAAAATACAATCCTGTACAACCAATTAATTTGAAAAAGCTCCAATAATGAATTGCTAATATAAAAATTGAATTTTTTTGAAATGATTCAAAATTTGGTTGTTGTACAACATCATCACACTTACCACAGAAAATGCACTTATGATCACATTTAATTCGTTTAATAGAAAAAGACATAATTACACATGTACATACTTGTAAGGGCGGAAAAGAAATGAATAAACTATTAAAGTGTCCGACTCTTATTTAAGCAATAGCATGTTTGAACTTTTGCATGATACTTCACGTTACAGCGAGTTGCAGCGCGTATACAGTTCCGCGCGCCTACGTACGGGCGTTGCGTATATATCTATGTATACAGTTTCGATGCAGCCGCGGGCGCTCGAACGCAATTTGTTAACTGTTAAAAAACAATATTTAAAAATGAAGATATTGCAATATTTCCTACGGTAATTTGTAGAGGAGATCTCAAACTTTAATTTGGACACTTGGCAACATTGAAAATTTTAATTTTTGACCCCCGATATTGGGAGGTGAAAGTGGCCATTTTCGCGTTTTCTCGCACCTAAAATCGCCGATATCTCGAAAACGGCGCATTTTAGAGAAAATTCACAAGAGACATTTTTTGTTCAAAATGGTCCAATTTACCTAAAAAAAACTTGTTCCGGGGCGAAAATTTCAATTTTTTGGACTTTGTTTAAAAAAAAATTGTTTAAACAAATTCGGACCAGGTTACCGCCCGGCAACATGTTGATCCTCTTTCAGGGGCATCTCCTGGAGAAGGTTATGAAAAAAAATTCAATTAGAAAATTTTTTCCAACGATGGCGCCGATTTCGCCTTGTCTAGGAGATGAAGTGTATAGGTGAAACAGGCTGAAGGGGTGTGAGTCGATAAACCTTGTGTGATTTAATAGTAATGTGGTAATTTTTCCGTTCTTTTTTTGTTAAGAAAATAAAAAAAAAATGTTTAAATATGCATAGTATTCGTAAAAGGGGTGAAAGGGGTGGTAAAGATATTAGAGGAATCGTTTCATATATATATCGTTATATGTCCTATTCAAGTTTCTGGAGTCGAAGAATTTAAAAATTAGGTCATTTTTTCATTATTTTCAATTTTAATTCAAGAACGAGGTGAAAGAGAAAGGGGTCGTTAAATATTGTATAGTTTCTATAGGATTTTGAGAGTTTTTAGGTTTGTTGGTTAGTAATTGACAAATTTATAGTAAAATATATAAGGAGCTATTGGGATGGGGCTGAGGGTAAGAGGGGTTGCTTCATATATATATAGTGCTGTCCTTTTCACGGTTCTCGGACTGTAGGGATATGAAAATTAAGTTATAATAGAGGAAGTTTTAGAAAGACGAATGGTTAATTTGGCGGAAACGTACTTACGGCGCAGCTGGCAAATTATTATATTTACTTTCCTTGCTAACGAGCGGTATTCTATTTGTGAGAAAATTACTTTCCCAAATTTTTGCTTTTCTTTGCGTGTTAGTGTTTTTAAATTACGTGAAATTTCCGTCAATCTGTCTATCTGATTGTCCGCATGTCCATCTGACTATTTGTTGGCACAATGACTCCCGAACGAGAGTTAAATTATGGATGAAACCTCTTCTTAATTAATATTATTTCAGGGGAAGGAAGTGAAAAAGAAGAAAATTTATTAGCTCTACTTAATAAACTTAAGAACTTAATTTAGATCTACATGTTTGCAAGGAAAGTACCGGGTAAATTACTTTACCGATTTTTCTCTGTATTTTTAATGTTTCTGTGGCATTTATCCCAAATGTCGTGTAAAATGTGCAAAAATTTTTTCCAACGATGGCGCCGATTTCGCCTTGTCTATCCTCATAAGGTGTGAAAATGCTAAATATGCATGACGTCAAGGGAATTAAGATTGTTTATCGACTGAGGTGGGAGAAACGACGCGACAAATCTCCGACCAGCAAACTAAGGTACGCTGGTGCTGTGGCTTATTTGGTAAATTGTAGGAGCGTATACTCTGAGAGGGTTTAAATGCCATCGGCACACTATAATCCAACATAAATTGCATATCTTGGTTAAATCACTTGGTTTTAATTTGCTCAATTCCTTGACAATTAGGCAACGTAAAGAAGGCAATATTATTAATTGTATTTATTTATTTATTTTAACGGACAAGCCAGTTACAAAAGTAATATAAAAACAAAATTACAATAGTAATATGAAAACAAAATAATGTTAAAACACAATGCACATATACAATTCATAACGTGAAAAAGGAGAAAAAAAAACAAGCATTACAACACCTCAGATCCCAATCGCGCTTACACACATTTTAAATTCGCTAACACTACAACTGAAGGGATCAAGGCTGTATGTATTAAATAATCGGCACATTCTCGTGAGAGGACTGTAATAGCCATAATTAGCACTGTGAAACAGAATACTGAGCAGTACACTGCCACGAGTCCTATGAATAGTATTATAAGATTTTATATGCATAGTATATATATATATATATATATATATATATATATATATATATATATATATATATATATATATATATATATATATATATATGGCAACAAACAATCCTAATTTTAACTACTGGGAAACGCCCTTATAAGGAGAAGAGATGATCAATCAAAGATCTAAAGGCTCTAGTATCTGCTTTTTATTTTTGTTATCGAGCTTTCGCTGCCTAATGGTAGCTTCTTCTGGATTCTAAAAATGCAAACCAGGTACAGAAAATAAACCAAAACGCTCGTTTTTTAAATGTGATTCAATGAATTGTAAGACTGTATGAGAAATTACTTACAAAAATTTAGCAGTTAATTCATCTCTGGTGAAGACAATAAAATTTGCATTTTTGTTGGCCAGGTAGTAGGTATGATTACAAAAACATAATGAAAGGACACTTAGAGAGTTACACAAGTATTAAAAATAAAACGTTGTCGATAAAACATTAATCAAAAACCTTTTTAAGACAGAAACACAACTGTAAGAAACACCATGATGTTGAAATGGTACTCCATTTTAAAATTTTTTCTGACATCGAGTTTAGTAACTATTTAGTGATATTTGAGTCTGAACCGGATATTGTTGGTAGTCTATGTCATCATCAGGTCGACAAAAAACCATAAAAACATTAAAGTTAGGAATGTGGTAAATTTTTTAGGTGGGTGCTACTATTAGATAAATTACTTATTATTAATGATATTTATTTTTCAGTTTTAATTTTATAACAAAGGGACTTAAATTTGATGAATGTTACTATTAGACGAGTTATTTATTATTAATTATATTAATTCTTTAATTTTATAATAAAGGGATTCATAGGCTAATTTAAAATATTTGAAAGAGAATATTAATACTGGACATTATTTATTATTTGTCATATTTAATTTTTTAATTTTAACAAGAAGATGCAGAAAAGTAATTACTAATAAACAGCAGAAATAACAGAAAGAGAAAAGAAACGTCAACTTTACTGGAAACTAATTTTTTTCATAAAAACCGTTCTTTTTCATTGGTTTGGTATGGTTTTGTGTTAGTAAATAGGTATACATGGAGCTCAATCCTTCTGTCTTTTTTGGGATTGAGATTATTTTTACAAGTTTTTATGTAACACGTTTCCAAGAAACTTCTTCTGTAGTAATTAGTCTCAACATCCAGAATGAAGCTGTAAGCAGATAAAGCAACTAGTAAGTCATCTACATATTGAAACAGAAGGGGAAATTCGAATTCCACCTTCGAAATGACAAAATAAAGAAGTTTATTCATAACGATTTCGACTCCAGAAATCATTGATCAAATCCATGATATGGTGATGGATGACAGAAGAGTTAAGGTGCGTGAGATTGCTAGTGCTGTGGGCATCTCGACTGAACGGGTACATAATATTTTGCATAAACATTTGGACATGAGAAAGCTATCCGCAAGATGGGTGCCGCGATTGCTCACGCTTGACCAAAAACGGAATCGTGTGAAGTGTTGCAAGGATGGTTTTCAGCTGTTCCAGAAGAATCCGGAGGACTTTAAGCGTCGTTTCGTCACTGTGGATGAAACATGGATACACTACTATATTCCTGAGACCAAACAACAATCTAAACAATGGGTTACCAAGGGGGAATCTGCACCAAAAAAGGTGAAGACCGTTCCTTCGGCCGGAAAGGTTATGGCGACTGTCTTTTGGGATTCGCAAGGGATAATCCTCATCGACTATCTGGAAAAGGGTGAATATTATTCATCGTTATTGGACCGTTTGAAAACCTAGCTGCAAGAAAAACGCCCGCGATTGGCCCACAAGAAAGTCCTTTTCCATCACGACAACAGCAGTTGTGGTCGCAAAATTAATGGAAATAGGATTCCAACTCGTTTCACATCCCCCCTATTCTCCAGACTTGGCTCCCTCGGACTACTATTTGTTCCCCAATTTGAAGAAACGGCTGGCGGGACAAAGATTTTATTCAAACGAGGAGGTGATTGCAGACACTAATGGATATTTTGCAGACTTGGACAAATCCTATTATTCGGAAGGGATCAACAAACTAGAACATCGTTGGACGAAGTGTATAAGCCTGAAAGGAGACTATGTCGAAAAATAAAAAAGGTTTACCCCAAACACATAAGTAGTTTTTATTTTTGCACGGACTTTTCAAACCAGCCTCGTGTATATATATATATATATATCGAAAATCGACCCTCTGTATTGTGCCAGTGTGCCTGGACCAAATGTGCCACCAATGCTTATTTTTAAAAAGAATGAGACAAAATCCTGAATTTGGGTGTTGTCACCACTCCAGACACTGGCTATATTAACTGAAACTTATTTGTAAAATAGATGAAACATTTTATAAGCTTCTTAAAGCCAACCCCTGAAAATATAATGTTACTAGTGTTTGGTGAAAATAGAACGCATTCGAAGAACCTAGAAGCGTTGAACATAGCAAAGGCTAATGTTACAACTGTCAGGCCTAACTACTCACTGGCTTCTGCCATTAGGCGTGTCTTTTTTTAGATCTATGATCAATTATTATATTCAAGCAATAGAAAAATGGTTGAGGACAAATTCATTACGCAAGTAACGCAATATCAAGTTGCAAGTTTATTTGCAGAAGCTTAACAAAGAGCTGCTACCATTGATGAACGGATTTAAAGCGGCTGGAGTTTAACCTTTGGACAAAAACGTCTTTCCCGAACATTTGCTTAAAGCAGCTGAAAGTATAAATGCAAATAAAAACAAACTGAAGTAATAAAAGCACATCGATCTTAAAAGATGGTTCTATTATTACCAATAATGAAAACAAGCAACCTGATATCTCCGTATAGATTGCCACATTTAAATAGTGAACTCTTTACTTCCGGATTTGACGCTAAAGCTTTAAAAAAAATTTAAATCTGTGGAAATTACATCAACTTCTTACAAAAATATATTGAACGAAGAATCATAATCAATCTATGGAGGAAAAATACAACTAAAATAAAACCAGCCAAGTGCAAATCGGACTTGGTGCCCGTACCGTGATTGCTTTTAAAATAAAAAATTTTTTTACGGAGATATAAAATGATCAATGACTTCACAAAACACACTCCAAATGAGTTTTCAACAAAGTTTGTTTCTGATCTTTGTTGAAAACTGATAATCTTGAAATTTTTATTTTTTTATATACCAGAAAAATTATCAAAGGTAATGTACACGTGAAAATTTTCGTTCATTCTACAACTTATGGAAAATATTCCAGGATTTTTTCAAAATTTTTTAATCAGTACTTTTCGAGATAGGTTGGGTGAACAGGGCTTTTTGACCATTTTTTAAAAAATACTACAAAGAAGAGTGTACGCAAGTACATTTATATATTTATGATTTCGTGTTTTCACAGGCTTTAATTTGACACACCACTCGATGACCTGGTTAATTTTTTTTTTTACTTTCGATTTCACCTCCCAAAACTAACCTCTTAATCGGGTGTGACAGACACAAATAGACAACAGAAGCAATTAGGAAAAAGTAATACAATTTACTCAATTCTCCACGAACCTGAAGTAAACACTTTCGCAGAGATCTAAAAAAACCCTTTAAAACCGTCATGGGCGATCGGAATTTCTTTGGGCACCGCACAGTTGAATGAAATACTACTAACTTGGGAAAAATTTTGTGGACACTTTAATTTTTGATCATATTTTAATAATTTTCTTTTTAAAATGCTCGTAATCAGTGGTACTTTAGTTATGTTAGGTTGGAGGTAACTGAAAAGAGTTCATGGTAAGACAATTTTAAACAATAATTTTCGAGTATCATAAAAGTTATACAAAATTTGCAGGTATTGACTACAACATAGCAGTAGAAAAAAGTGAGAAATTGCCGAAATTGGCCTGATTTTTCAGATTAGACCATTTCGGGTCAACGTTCTTGTTATATTTTGGGTTTAGATTCTTAAGATAAGAGGAAATAGCTAAAAAGTAGAATATATTCATATATTCCCTAGAAAAACTCGAATATTGTTGACAAATGTTCCAATTTTGTCAATTTTTTAAGGACCAACCATTTTAGTTTAGGTTTATGGTAGAGTTGGTACATTTAAACTTTAGATAATTGTGAAACATCTGAAATGTAATGTTTATTCTCATAGTCACTAAATAATCTTGAAAAAGGCGATAAATGACCAAAATGGTAAATACTTGAAAATCCTACACATTAAAAAAAAACGGTTACTTTATCGTATCTATTACTCCAAAAACCTATTATAAAGTTGGAAAATTTACAAGTCCAAGTAAATGTAAAATTTTTTTTTTCATAAAAAATCGGTTTTTATTAAAAAAGAAATAAAAAAAATTAAAAAAACATGCAGTACATTTTAAAGTACTATTCACTATGAACATTTAAAAAAAAATTATTACAAACCCCATAAAAATTAAACGGCAGAGAGAATTTTGTCGAAGTGTTTTATTCCACTGTGCGGCGTTAGAAAAAAAGCCAAAAAATATGAATGAATTTAAAAATCCAAATGAATAAATTATAAATAAATTCAGATTTTAAAGGGACAGGGCTTTTTTTTAAAGAGACAGGCTACCTCTTTAAAAAGAAGCCAATAAAATTTTAGCGGATTATAATGTTAAAATTTTTATTTCTTAAAAAAATATATGGAAATGGAAATTTTTAGTGTCAAAAAGGAATTGCTTGAAAAGGTAACAATATTTATAAGTTTTTATTATTAAATTTGTTTAAAAAAAAAAAACTATTCAAATGTGAAAAACACTGTAATAAGTGTATAACCTTAAATTCTGGTCCAAGCTGTTTTTTTTTTTTCAAATTTTTCCCAGAAGACTGAATTAAGAAATTATCCTAATTTTAATAACAATAGCCAAAGTGCCTTCACAAAAAACACAAGTAATAATAATTTAAAGACAACCACCCGGAAATGACTGAAAGATATCGAGTACATAAGGACTGGTATACCAACTATACCACTAGAACATCCGCAAGGCCTTGGGTAAATGTACTAAGAAGCACATTGTATCCACTGAAATCAAAAACTGTAAACCAACCTTGTAAATTTTTATTGAGTATTAATAAAGCTTTTTTGAATTTAAAGTTAGTTAAAACTCGCCGATATTGTGCACTTGTATGGTAAACCAGTGGCAGCTTGAAAAAATATTCATGACGTTATTTCTTTAGGGCCGATTTTTTCCTTTATTATTGAGATCTGCTATTTAAGATGAATTTCTGCAATCGGTATTGCTAAAAGGATGCCATAGTTCCATTATATGCAGTGAATTTCATAACGCCCGGTATATATATATATATATATATATATATATATATATATATATATATATATATATAATATGTGTGTGTATATGTATATATGTATATATATATATATATATATATATATATATATATATATATATATATATATATATATATATATATATATCCGTAGAATCCTTTTATAAACATGCATTTCGAAGGCTTAGAGTCGTTTCTCTATGCTGGGATCAATAGTCAAACCCTCACATCCCTACACGAGTACCGAACAGACATAGCATCTAATCATACGCACTCGTAATTCTAGCCTAAGATCAGATCTCATGAAAAGGTTTTTCGTGATAATAAAGATTTTTTGGCCAACCTTTCATAATAATAAGAAGAACTTTTTGGTCGTTAAAAAAACACCCTACATAACCTACGCTACAAATAACGCCTTTTTAACACCTTTTTTCTAAGAAAAAACAACCTTCCTTCAACCCTTTAAGAACCCGTCGGGAACACCAGTATAGACCCCTCATAATTTTTACACAAAACTTACCTCTCATAAAGCCCTTTTCACCACTAATAAGCCTTTTTGACCATTACCTTCATTAACGCCCTTTTAACCAATAACCACCATCAACAGCCTCTGGTGCATCACTGTCTGTCACTTCTTGAATATTGCCTCCAGGATATCTTTAGTTGACAATTCTAAGAAATTTCTTGGCTACCATTAACACCCTCTTGTTCAACAATCACAAAACAATTTCCTTATTAGCATCCACTCCGTCACCCATACAGATAGTCTTATATCGAGTTCTATTAATCACTTCTTCAGATAGACAAATACTTCTTGCTTCTATCATGTCACTTCTTCGACAACCACACCCACTCCCGATGGACACATGTCATCCTCAGTCACAGTACCACATTTATGTAACTATTCTCAATTTTCCCTGCATACTACATATCTTCAAATTGAAAGTAATGAACAGTAACACAATGTTTAGGTTTCTCGTATCCAAGAACCTAGAAAAGTGTGTATAACAAGAAATATATGGAGCAACTCCTCTAACTCCTATTCAATTCCTTCGACACTTCTACATATTGGGCTCTGAGTAATCAAAAATAATTTAAAAAAAAACATTTTTTAACTCTAAGAAACCTCAAAAGGACGTTTACTACACCATATATGAAGTAATTATTTTATCTTCATTCCAACTGCTTTAAACCCTTTATATGTTTGTTTATAATTAATTGAAAACATTGAAAAAATATAATTATTCCTTAATTCCTCGACTCCCAAGAAACCCCTGTAACTTTTTTTCTATTTTATATGGTTGTTTTCCGTTATTTTCAGTTTCTCGACTCTAGTCTGAAAAACTCTCATTATACACACAGCGCAACCTTCCTAACCCTTTTCCTCACCTCTTTAATCGTTTCATATATTTGACGCTAAAAAGGTGCAAATGGTGAAAAGATAACACAGTTCTTAGATTCCTCGTGTCCAAACACTCTAAAAAGGCTGTATAAAAAAGATATCCCTGTAATTCCTCTCTCACTTTTTTATTCCTTTAACAAATAACACAAATTCTAGATTTTTCCACTTTAAAAATCCTCATTTATGACACAATTTATATAGGGTAATCCTTATAACTTCATGCTCCACCTCTGTAACCTTTTATATATTTGACAATAAATAATCGAAAGTTCTGAAAAAATAACAAAATTTTTAGACTTTTTGACTTTAGAATAGAAAAATAATTTATTATACGAACAACTCGTGTAACACTTCCCCCGTTCTCCCATTTTAAAACCCTATATGTCTTCATCTACAAGGTATTACGCTTAAAATATGTTTATTTTCTTTAAAAAGCATTAAAAACTCTGAGAATAATATAGAAAATATACAAAATATATCGACTATCATCCTTTTCACCTCCTCCTCGAAAGCTCTGTTGCTCGAAATCTATAGGTTCCATTTCCCCTTCAAGTTTTATGTGTACAAAATTTTTAATTGATATCTAGTTTCGATCTAGGATTATCGTGCCAACAGATAAACAGACAGACCGACATAAATGAGTAACTATGTTTTTCGTGATCTAGGGACCCCGATACGGAAAAAAAAAAAAAACGCAAGTATCGAAGTACAAAGTAAAAGTATCGAGGAACGTTTTTTTCTCAAATCCAATACTTCCGTTTAGCAAGGAAGTAAGAAAGTGTAAACTAAAAATAACCGGTCCAGTGCAAGTTGAACTTGCACAATTAGTGTTCCGTACGTTGATTACTTTTAAAATAAAAAATGTTCTTACGGTGGTATAAAATGATCAGTGACTTCACAAAACTCACCCCAACTGGGTTTTCAACAAAGTTTGTTTCCAATTTTTACTGAAAATTGATGACCTTGAAATTTTTGTTTTTTTCTATATACCAGATAAATTATTAAAGGTAATGCACTCGTGATAATTTTCGTTCAATCTACACCCCCTGGAGAATTTTTAAAAAAATTTTTATCAGTACTTTTCGAGATAAGGTGGGGGGACAGCGATTTTTCGCGATTTTTAAAAATAATACAAAGAAAAATGTGCGGAAGTACTACATTATTATATATTTTTTACTTGTGTTTTCACAACCTTTCATTTGACACCACACTCGATGACCTACTAAAATTTTTTTTTTTTCACTTCCGATTTCACCCCCCAAAACTAACCCCTCAAGTCAAAATTTTTGACTTTTAAAACTACACGGCTCTGATGAGGCCATCAATTCCTATATTATTACTAAATTTCAACTTTCTATGACAAATAGTTTCGGAGAAAATCGGGTGTGACAGACAAACAGACAGACAGACAGACACCGAAGTGTTCCGTACGGAACACTAAAAAATATTTCAATTAATTTTTTGGCGACGGTCGCACTCTGTTCCCTAAGAATATTGGCATAAAATGTTTTAATATTGTGCTCCACTCACTAAAAGTATCTAAATCTTTATCATTACATTGTTACGTTATAACCTTTTGATATTCGTATATATAAAAAACAAGATACATAATTAGAAGCGACCTTTGGCTAGAAACTTTGTTTCGACAACATTTTCTAAAGTGAATTCAGGAAAAAAAATAAAATATTAAAATGTTCTCGACACAGTTTAAAAACAACTAATGCGAGTGTGCGAAAGTTATTTTTTATTTTAAGAAATTGTTAACGTTATTTACGTAGTACTATAATCCCATACCTTTATATACCATTTCTGTTGAGATTGGAAATAATAAAAAATATACTATAACTTTTAGAAATCCTTAAACGAACGAATAACCCGATATATTCGAAGCCACCTTTTTAACACCCTTCCTCGCCCATTTTTAGCCCCTATATGTTTGACTATAAATAATTTTACTTTAAACGTATCCGTTATACTAACCAAAAACTCTAGGTTCCATTACAACTCTATGTATTACATGTGTTCGAGCTGGGCTTCGCAATAGTTTTCCGCCCACCCTATTCTACAAGTTATTTTTTTGTTTCCTAACCTCAAAAATTGGCTCGAGCGAAGAAATTTTCGTCGAATACAAAGGCAATTTATGCTGTAAACGAGTATGATGCATACTTCGAAACAATTTTTTTTTTTTCTGAGAGAATAAAAAAATTGAAATCTTGCTGAATTAAATGTATTGACATCGATGGAGACTATGTTGAGCAATAAATTTTTGTTTTTTAGAAAAAAATGTTATTTGTCTTATTTCCAATCCACCCTCGTAGAGTAAGAATCTAAAAGTAGGTTAAGGGAATAGTATCGTGGAAGAAGTATAAATGAACATGTGGACAGAATCTAACAAATTCAGAATATGTTTGGGAGCACATATTTCTTGAATGCTAGAATTTGAGTTTTTATACAGGATTAGAAGACTATAAAACTTTTAGTACGAAAGAATGTTTCCAATTTTTAAGTGATATTCTTCGCTATATATGCAATATAATTATACCAACTTACTTATACCTTGTTGACGTCTAACTCGTTGAGTGGAATCGAGTGTAAAGATATCATTATGTCTGAGTCCGTAACATAACGGTCTACTAGGTTACTGTCATCTCAAGAAAAAATTTCTTCCAAATCTTTGAAAAGTTGTAAAAGTTTCTGCCGTCTGCGGATATTTGCATGAGCAGCTGGTTTCTGAGCGGTAAAGGTAAACGAACAAACAGGAGTGCTGTTATAAGGTGTAAATTAGATGTTTGGTCTTTTCCGGAAGATTGTTAATACAATGAAGAGAGTGGCGTTGATACTTGCAATTAGTATTATATATTCTCCATGTTTCAAAGATGTATAACGTAGATTAGAAGATCTGTTGGTCTTTATTTACGAAAATCAATTGATAATCGCTTAGAATATCAAATCCTTCCCGAGATTTTAAGAAACTTTGACTGAAAGCCTTTTTTATAATCGTCGATATGAACGGCCACTAGTTGTTTGGCATTATCTTTTTACATTTTTAGGTGTTGGCTGAACTCGAGCGCCATTCCAGCAGGAGGACAATAATCTTTTTCTGTAGGATAAGTTAATCTACATCACATCTACAAAAAAACGGTTTCCGGTTCGCTAGCATATTTTTGAGTACGCTGATATATTTCATCAGCATCAAAATCGTTCGGGGTATTTTGCTTAAATAAGATACATTTTATGATACGCTGTATGTATCAAATTTGAGATTGATACCCAATTTCGCTCGATAATTTTCGAACCATAAGAAACTGTATTTTTCATGATCTAGGTACCCCCGAAAGGTGAAAAAATGCGAAAATCTCAAAGGCTGATTTTTTTAAGAATACAATATTTCCTACTACCAAGGAGAGTAACAATATGCGATAAAATATGTTGAATACTTCATTATAGTTTCTTAACTTTCTAGCATTATTATTATATGACAATCGACTTAAAAAAAGTATATTTTGTTCATTTTTGCCAAATTAACTACCAAAAAACAAGTCAAGTGCAAGTCGGACTTGCGCAACCAGTGTTCCGTACGGTGATTACTTTTAAAATAAAAAAAATTGTTACGGAGATAAAATGATGAGTGACTTCAGAATTTTTCAAAATGTTTTGGTTAGTACTCTTAGAGGCACTGTTGAGAAACTGCGATTTTGGAAATCTTTAACTTTCATTTAAGACCTCACTCGATGACCTTGATTTTTTTTTATATACCTGATAAAGTATCAAAAGTAATGTACTCGTGATAATTTTCGTTCAATCTACGCCTTATGGGGAATATTCCCGAATTTTTTCCAAATTTTCTGATTAGTACTCTTAGGGATAGGTAGAGGGACGGCGAATTTTTAAAAAATAATATAAAGACAAGCCTGCATGAGTAATATATCACATATATTTTTGAACTCGTGTTTTCTCAGGATTTCATTCGACACCCTACCTGATGACCTTGAAATTTTTTTTTTCCATTTCCTATTTCACCACCCAAAACTAATTCCTTAAGTCAAAATTCAACTCTTAAAACTACACGCCTCTGAGTGAGCCATCAGTTCCTATATTGATGACAAAAATTTAACTTTCTATGTCAAACAGTTTTGGAGAAAATCTAGTGATCTCATAAGTGTTCCGTAAGGAGCACTAAAACGGACTTCTGTGACGAATTGTAACATATTCACAAAAATCCTCATACAAATATCATTTTATATTTGTTTTGTTCTAGCACTCAGTGTTTCTACATTAAAGTAATCGAAAGTCCCATTCTGGATACTCTGTATAAATTTGTTTGGTATCTAATCTTTATTTCACAGAAAGCAAATGGATGATAATAATAACATCTACATAGACAACATTTTTTATTAAGTAAAAAGAAAGAATAATAAAGTCAAATACACTAGTTATACAATGAGCTCTCCATTGTTGCAGGAAACAAATAAAAAAACACGTATACTAAAACAATATATTTTTAAAGGCATTGAAGGAATATCCAAGCAACATTTTTCAATAAAAATCATCAAAATTTTATTAAAAACTGAAAATGTATTCACTTACATTGTAACAAGTAACAAAATTTTACAAAATTTCAAGTAAACATTTTTTACTAACCCTATTAAACAGTCCACAATAACATCCTACCATCTTACAGTAATTTTTGATGTTGCCCTCCTTTCTCCCACGTTACTAAATACTTTAAAAACTACTATCAAATGATTTAAAAAAAATTATGCATGCTTTTAAATATTCAAGTATAAAATTCCGAAAGTTTGTCGTCTTGCATGGTGTGGTACGTCAGCACATTTCTCAATGCTCTTTCTTAATAATCTTTGCGACAATTTGCTCCCAGAAATGTACAGCAGTAAAACGGAATCGTTAAGTTTTTCAAATCAAATTCTAATATTCATTGTAGTTGTGGGCTACAGGCGGTTTTATGATAATATTTAATACGTAATAGATAAATGTTTTTAAACCTTTGGAATGATTCCGATGGTTTCTTTGTTGGATCCAAAGAATAGTTGAAATTATATTAGAAACATAATTAGGAATTGTGACAATGTTCAGTATCTATAAGTATAGGTCAACAAGATAGGATAACAAATACTTTGTTTTCCAGGGATCTGATAAATATAGGTAATAAATCATCTTGTGCTGATAAATTTAATGACCTCTAATTTTAGACAATAATACGACATATAATTCTACAAAAAAAAATGAAGTTAAGATGCCATTTGAAGTTTAATTTATTACTAAATAATTTACTAAGAAATATTAATATTAAATTATCTATTTTGAATAATAAATTAAGGCGTATAACTAAAACTAGTAAAAAATATACTGAGAACGAGATGAAGCTTAGATTTGCAGATGACATAATTATCAGTCTAGTTCTTTTTTAAAATAAATGTGTTCCTTAGGGATTCTGCTATGGGATTTTAGATTTTTTGTCATCTATATAAACATTCCGAAAACAAATTTTTGAAGCGTTATATGTGGCAAATATAAATTTTATACCTCACTATAACACATATTCTCATAGGGGAGAGCGCCAAAAAATAAAACTGAAGTGAATTAGGACACCCTGTAACAATAAGTTGGTGGACGAATACGTGAATCTTAAGAAACAGTTCGTGATAATGTCCTTGAAACGTATCGAAACACTCAAGATTAATAAACCCTTGTCTACAACTTGTGTACTTAAAAAGCAGTTTGTGATAATGTCCTTAAAACGAATCGAAAACACTCAAGATTATTAAATGCTTGTCTACAACTTGCGTTCTTGTTTGTCTACGGTAAGAATGTAATAAATTACTTGGATTAGATGTGTTAAGTTTTCGAATATTAACGCAAGTATTTCCTGTGAGATGTTTTTGGAATATTTTCCGAGTGTGCACTTGTTTATACGTGTCATTTTTACCTATGTGCACCGACAAAACACTGCAGGTACTATTAGTTTCTATGCTAAAATAGTACCAAAAAAGTTAATTTCCTTGTTTGAATAGTTATCCATAAAGAAAAAAAAATTGTGACGACTATTCATTCAAATTAAGCTTGTCGAGTTCTATTAATGTCTGAAGACCTTGAGCGTTTGCTGATGCCTGTTCACTGCAGCATACATTGTGAGCAATGGCGTACCTAAATTCCAGAGATAGCGGTTGAGGTGCAAAGGGCGTTTTTTAGCAAAAAAAGCAACATTATGGCATATGCCACCAACTCCCACAATTGAAACGCCACTTATTTTAAGTTATTGTTCTCTTTATATGAGTGTTGCCAGTCCGACATGACTTAATGTTTGCTCGCGCATCTTCAAATACATTGCCTCTT
>CM032449.1:75824211-75989865 GCA_019049505.1 Pachyrhynchus sulphureomaculatus | reverse complement strand
CCCAAGTGTCATGTGAATCAACGTAACTTCTTAAAGCGTACCCGACTGTTCGGTTATTACGTTCAACAAAATTACATTGTGGAGAGTACACGAGATTAAAACGGATGTTAAAAAACCATAAGTTTCACTTAAGCTCTTAAAACTGTTAGAGTAAACTGAGTACCGTAATCGCATATCAAGAGCGATGGAACACACCGTGGATTAAAAGACATCATTTTCCAAAATTCTCTCTATATATTCTGCTTTAGAGCTTTTCAAGGGAAATAACATGGTATAACTTTGTAAACCAGCAAGAAACCACGAGAAGCCAATTTATTTCCCCTTTTTGAACGTGGGAATGGGCCTACTAGATCAGCTGCTAGAAGACTTTTTGAAAAGGGTAATTAACCGTTTTCCTCCCCCCTCCCTCTCCTTTCCCATCAGTCCCATAGGTAGTGTATTTGGAGATTTCTGCGCTCACACATACTTCACAAGTCCTCACAAACTTTAAGATATCAAAGCGCATTTTTTGGCCAATAATACTGTTCCTGAACCGTGCGAAGAGTTTTATAAAAACCAAAATGACCAGAAGTAGGAGGAGTGTGACACATGTCTATAATTTCCTCTCTCTGTGGTTTAGGAACTAGTATTTTCCCACTCGGTACATTAACTTTTAAAGGCAACTGGTTTGGGATAAAGTTTGTACACGAAATCATTTCTCCACCTTCCACTGCGGAAAAATTTTGAGGAAATTCTTTAATTTGCTGCCGTAAATTATCGTACCATGGATCTATAACGATATATGTCTACTGTATCAATTCTTTACGCCAATCGTGCATTAAGACTGTTTTCGGTCCACTGTATGATTCTGGGATTCTTGACAAAGCGTCAGGAATAACATTGTGGACTCCTTTTCTATGAATTAAATTAAACGTATGTTGTCTCAACCTAATCGCCCCAACGCGCTAGTTTTGCCACTAGGGTTTTTAATAGAATTAAGCCACAATAAACTATAATGATCTTGTTGTGACCGTGAAAGGACACCTCTATGTAAGGTCGGAACTTTTCGATGTTAAAGAGTACTGCTAAACATTCTTTTTCAACAACCGAATAGTTACTTCAGCCCCTTGATAAAGTTCTACTGGCATACGCTATCACTCTTTCCTCACCATTGATTTTCTGTGTTAGGACGCCCCCTAAACCGGTATTAGAAGCATCACTAGAAATATAAAACTGTTGGGAAAAATCTGGTTGGGATAAAATTGGAGCTGAAACCAATAGCTCTTTAATCTTGATAAAAGATTCTTCTGCTGCTTTTGTCCAATCTATCGATTGTCCTTTTTTTTCGTCCTTTCAAAAGATCATTAATAGGCGACAACAGGGTAGAAAAATTCTCAATAAAACGTCTATACCATGAACACATTCCTACGAAACGCTTAAACTTCCGTAGTATTAGTAGGTCTCGCATAATTAACCATGCTTGCTACTTTATCCGGATCGGTACGCAAGGAATTTGAGCCTACAATATAGCCTAAAAAACTTTAGAGAAGTTTTGAAAAAATCGCATTTGCTCAAATTTATCGTCAGTCCGGCCTCTTTCAATTTATCTTTTACTTCTATAAGTAAGCGAATATGCGATTCGAAGTCTTCCGATGTTACTAAAATATCATCGAAATAGGTAAAAATATGTGGCTCATATTTCGGACCAAATATAGCGTCCACTAAACGTTGCTGAGTTTGAGCAGCGTTCTTTAGACCAAACGGCATAGTGACGAACTGAAATAGACCTCGGCCTACTACTGCAAAAGCGGTCTTTCCTTAGAGGATTTGTCCAAAGAAATTTGCCAGAAAGCCTTTCTAAGATCTATCGAGGATACATACTTAGCATTCCTGAGTGATGTCAAAATTCTGTCGATGTTCGGTAATGGATAGTTATCAAATTTTTAGCTGACCTCGTTGAGCTTTCTTCCGTCAAAGCATAGACGATATCACTCCGAGTTTCAACATTTCGTCTAACTCCTTATTTAATACTTTTGACATGTACGGAGACATGGCGAAGGGCCTTGTCTTTACAGGACTGGCATCAGCCGTATCTATAGACATGGTGATTTTATTCGTTCGGTCGGGCCTAACCTATCTTTGCTACTTATTTCATTGAAAGAGCTTATTACTTTTTCTGCCTTTTAAGCGTTCCGTCCGCGAGAGATCATCTAGGTACATAGACGCGAGAAAAGGTTTTCTAAAGAACTTTCTGAATAACAATCTTTAAAACTTGTATGAGAAATTGACTTCTAGGGACTGTGGGTACCACGAATTATCTTTAAAACAATTTACTAAAATTGCGAATTTTTTTGTGCAAAATCACATCCTAAAAAACCAAAGTATGTGATAGAGAAGGTACTACTAGAGCAGAGATTATTAAACAATGACCATTGCAGACTAGCGGCAACTCAACCGTACCTAAAACTTTTAGACGGCTGCCATCTGCAGTGGTAACACTACTATTTTTGACATGGCATATTTTTTATACTTAAACGACTTAAAATTTTAATACCATTCTGACCTACAACGGAGGCATTTGCACCAGAGTCAAATAAAGCCGAGAAATGGACACCTAATAGATTTATCTTGATATGCGGCCTGTTATCTAAATATTTATAAACACGAATAAAGGAGACATGTGACCATTTGGAGAAGCAGGAGTTTTAACTTGAGAAGGAAGAACTTTTATTAGACTTAAAAAATCAGAAACTTTTTGTAACCATTTAGTCCAATCTGATCAATTGGAATATTTCTTTACTTAAGATCCTCGTTAGAATCTTCCTTTTATCCGCGACCGGACGTTCTGAGAAAGCAACGACGGATTTTCAGTTCATAGTCTAATTCATATTCCAGTAGGTGATTGACTTTAAAATTGAAGGCTTCCATGATAAATGTATTTAGATTTAAAAGAATTGTTTAAAAAGTCGTAAAAATATTTTTCCTGTGCTCCCAATAGTCAAAATAAAAAATATGTAACGACAACTAAAATATGTAAACTTCTTTACCAAACATTTAAAAAATCTTCAACAATTTCAAAAAAAATTTCTAAGTATTGCCTTCTATTAAAATTCCTTTACTAAATATCTTAAGAATTTTTTCCTATAAAAAAATCTCTAAATACCGTTTCCTATCAGCAAAGTATTTTTAATATTCATGCAAAACATCGTGAGAAAAAAGTACAGTTTTTTCTTTCGGTTAACCGCAAAAAAAAATCTAACAGTGCAAAAATTAAAGTAGACCAGCACATCTGCCAATCTGAACTATAAAGGTAGCTTTTAAGGAAAAAGCAGGGATCACTTAAATTAGAGTCAATTAACAAAATTCAAATATCTATACCACCATCAGATAAATTGAAATAAATATTCCTTCAAATTTCCTGCTTTTGTCTTATTGCTATAGTGTAGTTTCGTTTAATAAATATTATGAAATAAAAATATCTGAAAAGTTAGAGCTTTTACTTTGTTCGAAAGCTAGTACACTGAACCCTTTAAAAAATAAAATTCCAAAAGCCCCGCGTTGACAGCGTCATTTTGTAACATGTGAACTTGCCCGCTTTTTGAGGCGTCATTTTGTACCCTGTGAAAATTGTTTTTCCCACGCTTGGCGCAATTTTTTGTACCGTTTGAAATTTGTTTGCCCCAGGCTTGGGCGCAATTTTCTTGCAACCTCTTTTTAATTTCTGATAATGAATTGAGTGGATCCTGATTTTAAAAGAACTAAAGAAATTAAACACACACTAGCTCAGTTTTCCTTGGTAGAGAAATATGGGTAAGAGATAATTGTTATACGTCTTTTGGAATTATTTTCTATTTTTTTTAAAAAAGCTTCAGTCGTACAAATTTTTGGGCACCATTCATTTTAAAATAGAAAGGGGATCTAACTTCAGTTAAAAAAAATGAAAAAATACTGAAGTGTTTTAATACGGATATTACTAAAAAGAATTATACTAGTACAACTTTTCCTATCCTGAAAAGAAAAAATAGGTATTCAGTGAGACACTAGCTTTAATCAACAAAAAAAAGAAAATTTATTCATGATTTAAAATAAAAGTTCCAACCTTTGCTGTTATAAAAATATAAAAATTCTAGCCTAAAAGTAGTTTTTATAAATTAGAGTCCCTAAATCAGAGATTTTACTACTAAATCTTGACTACACCTGAAATCGAAGAGTCATGATTTTCACTTCGCGATTTTTCAGTTCAAATGCTGTTGAAACACTTATTTGCGGGGAATATATTTATTGATGTATGTACTGGTAACTTACGGTCTTCCTATGGGCTTCTAGGCCTTCAATGCAACACAAAACCGATTTCACACTTTTGAGAAGAGCCTACTTTAACTACTCCATTTAGAAAACACGGGGTGTGGTGTGGGTGGGGGGGGGGGGGGGGGGGGGGGGGTGGGGGGGGGGTGTGGGTGGGGTGGGGGGGGGGGGGGGGGGGGGGGGGGGGGTGGGGGGGGGGGGGGGGGGGGGGGGGGGGGGGGGGGGG
Source organism: Pachyrhynchus sulphureomaculatus (assembly GCA_019049505.1). NCBI lineage: Eukaryota > Metazoa > Arthropoda > Insecta > Coleoptera > Curculionidae > Pachyrhynchus > Pachyrhynchus sulphureomaculatus. Next base: position 75,985,355 of record CM032449.1, on the reverse strand, counting down.
GGGGGGGGGGGGGGGGGGGGGGGGGGGGGGGGGGGGGGGGGGGGGGGGGGGGGGGGGGGGGGGGGGGGGGGGGGGGGGGGGGGGGGGGGGGGGGTGGGGGGGGGGGGGGGGGGGGGGGGGGGGGGGGGGGGGGGGGGGGGGGGGGGGGGGGGGGGGGGGGGGGGGGGGGGGGGGGGGGGGGGGGGGGGGGGGGGGGGTGGGGGGGGGGGGGGGGGGGGGGGGGGGGGGGGGGGGGGGGGGGGGGGGGGGGGGGGGGGGGGGTGGGGGGGGGGGGGGGGGGGGGGGGGGGGGGGGGGGGGGGGGGGGGGGGGGGGGGGGGGGGGGGGGGGGGGGGGGGGTGGGGGGGGGGGGGGGGGGGGGGGGTGGGGGGGGGGGGGGGGGGGGGGGGGGGGGGGGTGTGGGGGGGGGTGGGGGTGGGGGGGGGGGGTGGGTGGTGTTGTGGGGGGGGGGGGGTGGGGGGGGGGGGGGGGGGGGGGGTGTGTGGGGTTGGGGGGGGGGGGGGGGGGGGGGGGTGGGGGGTGGGGGGGGGGGGGGGGGGGGGGGGGGGGGGGGGGGGGGTTGGGGGGGGGTGGGGGGGGGGTGTGTGGGTGGGGTGGGGGGGGTGTGGGGGGGGGGGGGGGGGTGGGGGTGTGGGGGTGGGGGGGGGGGTGTGTGGGGGGGTGGGGGGGTGGGGGGGGGTGGGGTGGGGGTGGGGGGGGGGGGGGGGGGTGGGGGGTGGTGGGGTGGGGGGGTTGGGGGTGGGGTGGTGTGGGGGTGGGGGGGTGTGGGGGGGGGGGGGGGGGGTTTGTTGTGTGGGGGTGGGGTTGGGTGGGGTTGTGGGTTTTGTGTGTGTTGTTGTTTGTGGGGTTTGGGGGGGTGTTGTTTTGTTTGGGTGTGTTTGTTTGGGGGTGTGGGGGTGGGGGTGTTTTTGTGGTGTGTGGGTTTTTTGGTTTTTTTGGGTTGTGTGTGGGGGGGGTTTTTGGGGTGGTGTGTTTGTTTGGTTTTTGTGTGGTTTTGTGGTTTTGGGGGGGGGGGGGTTTGTTTTTTTGTTGTGTGGTGTGTGTGTTGGGGGTGTTGTGGGGGGGTGTGTGTTTTGTTTTGTGTGGGTGTTTGGGGGGGTGTGGGGGGTTGGGTGGGGGGGGGGGGGGGGGGGGGTGGGGGGGGGGGGTTTGGGGGGGGGGGGGGGGGGGGGGGGGGGGGGGGGGGGGGGGGGGGGGGGGGGGTGGGGGGGTGGGGGGGGGGGGGGGGGGGGGGTGGGGTGGGGGTTGGGGGGGGGGGGGGGGGGGGGGTGGGGGGGGTGGGGGTGGGGGGGGGGTGGGGGGGGGGGGGGGTGCGTGCGTGCGTATCCGTGCGTGCGTGCGTGCGTGTGTGTCATATATTTAGAGTGTACCCAGGATCGGAACTATGATGGAGGAGACAGGGAGGAAAGTGGTGGCATTAAGTTATATCACGACGACCGGTACAAACAACACTTTGAAGAAAATTGTTTTTTTTATAGGCATAGCGTACTGCAAAGTTCTACAAGAGCGACGCGTGTGCGGAAAAAGCGATTCACGTTGTTGTTGAATCGATGTAAGTTGTAATCACAGTGGGAAACACACTCCTGGGAAAATCATTCCAAAGAGATGAGATTTTTCCATATTACAGACTACTTAAGAAGTATTTGTACGTGGAGTAACAAGCTGAATCTCATACGGATGTGATGTATTAGCGCGACGTGTATTAATAGCATGAGGCGTTCTGGGAGGAATTAAGCGAGCTACATCCATCGAACACTTTCCAGGAAAATACTTGAACACTAGACCCAAGCCGCCAACCATTCTTCGATGTTTCCAAGGTGTCAAAGTTTCTGGTGAGTTTCCAATCAGGCAAACAGCTCTCTTTCGAATAGAATCCAACAAAAGCAGTGTATATTGAGAGCGGGCACCCCACGTAGGAGTATTCCATCGTTAGTCGAATTTGAGCTTTGTACAGAATTAATAGTTGTTTTGGAGTGAAGAACTTTTTAGTTCGAGCTTTTGAGAAGGTATCTTTGCTATGTGTATCCCTATATGAAAAAAATGTTGCCCCAAGCTTGGGCGTATTTTGTAACTTATGAAAAGGTGTTTTCTGCGCCCCACGTACACTGCGTCATTTTGTAAGGTGTGAACTTGCCCGCTTTTTTTGAGGCGTTATTTTGTAACCTGTGAAAAGTTGTTTGTCCCACGCTTGAGCGCAATTTTGTAACATTGGAACTTACCCGCTTTAATTTCTGATACTGAATTGAGTGAACCCTGATTTTAAAAGAACTAAAGAAATTAAAGAAACACTAAGCTCAGTTTTCCTTGGTAGAGAGATATGGGTAAGAGATAATTGTCTTACGTCTTTTTGGATTTATTTTCTATTTTTCTTTAAAAAGCTTCAGTTGTACAAGTTTTTTGGGCACCATCCATTTTAAAATAGAAAGGATCTAACTTCAGCTAAAAAAATGGAAAAATGCTGAAGGGTTTTATGGGTATTACTAAAAAGAATTAGTCTAGTACAACTTATCCTGAAAAGAAAAAATAAGTATTCAGTGAGACACTAGCTTTAATCAACAAAAAGAAAATTTATTCATGTTTTTAAAATGAAAAGTTCTAACCTTTACAGTTTTACCTAACAAATTCTAGCCTAACTAGTAGTTGTTACATTAAAATTTTAGACTATTATAACCCCCGAAGACGAGAAATCGTGCTTTACACTTCACTTTTTAGTCTGTTTTACATTGCAGTTAAGGCGCTACTCTCGAATAAGTCTATTGAAGGGAGTTTTGTTGACTTACTGTTTTTTATTCCTGCTGTGATCGACTACGCCCGATTTCACACTTTTTCTTAAGAAACACTTAGAAAGCCCACTACGGCTTTTATTGAAGAAACTGGTGCTTTTATGTTGGTTGTTAGCCTGTCGGCTAGATGGAAAATAGCCCGGCAGCGGCTTGATGGTACTGCCTGGTTGCGGCTAGATGGAAAACCCTGGTTTGCGGCTAGTTGGAAAACAACCTCGATTCAAGCTCTGCTGAGCCTTAAATAATCGGGCGACTTTTGCCTGTAATATCACGACGCTCCAATCAAAAACTGCGGATCAAACATTTCACCAATCGCGGCGTAGCGAGAGGTTCGGTCAGGAACCCGCACAACACAATATATACCGAACGTCTTGGAACTGTTTAATATACCGTTCGATACAAAAATGAAAATAAGTACAATTTGAAATGGAAAAATCAGTAACATTACATGGTCTTAAAATCTAGGAAAAAATGAATGTTACATTTACCCCCTTCCAAAAAGAAATAGACTACACTAGTCTATTAAACTTAGGCTACTTATGAAAAGGTACAAAGTGGTACACTATCACTTAATACTAAGGTCAGAACTTAAAACAAAAGTACAAACTTCGGACCTTACTACTAGACTTAATTCAATTAAGCACTAATATTAAGTACAATGGAAACCAAATGAAAATCTTTGCAAGTACACAAGAATCTTATAACTAGACTTAACTTAATTAAGCACTAAGGTTGAGTACATCAAAAAGTAAATAAAAATCCTTGCATGAACATAGGAAATACCTTTCCAAAATAACAATCGCGGTCTTCTTATATAAAAGAATCAGCTCTGTTATTGTTACCAAAACAAAAAATATAACTTTGTCTAGACTCTTGTCTAAATCAAAAAAAGTGAACTGAAATAAAATATGAACACCCCCCTTAAAATATTTTAAGGATTGTCTGAAAATTTTCTATTTCAGCAAAAGAAATTTATAAAAATTCTTAAATAAAGAAAAAAAAAATAAAAAATGATTCTAGTGCAAACACTTACACTAAAAAGAAAAAGTCTTGTCAGACCATTTAGCACTAGGCCAAAAAAAAAAAATATCTGGATAAATATCCAGACAAACGCTCGTGAAAAATCGCCATCAATGCTCTAGCTCATCGCTAAGAGAACATTCCAAATCTAGTATCACTACTAGTCGCACTCGGAAAATAATCGCACTCTATCGCGCAATGTCGACGTCGTAAGACATCTAGACATGCTAAAATCGCTAGGGAAAACGCTACATCGCGCAATGTCGACGTCCTGAGACATCCAGACATGTAAAAATCGCCAGTGAAAACGCTCTGGTTAATCGCCAGAAAACACGTCAGCTTATCGCCAACAAAACACTCTGGTATATAGCCAGAAAAAACTCGGCTCCTCGCCAAGAAAACATTCTGGTACATCGCCAGAAAAAACTCGGCTCCTCGCCAAGAAAACACTCTGTAAATAGTCCTCGACTACACAAAGTCCGCGTTCTCAAAGAACAATCTCGCCATTAACATAGTGAGCAGCTATAAAAGCTAACAATACCACTATAGGCACAGTGAATAGCTATAAAAGCTAAAATTTCACTCTAAACACAGTGAATAGCTATAAAAGCTAAAATTCACCAAACTGAATGATCCTGCTTCAAAAAGCAATGTTCACTAAGAACAGAATGATTAGTCTGCGCACAACTAACATTCAAGGAAACATTCCCAACATAACTATATGAGACAGCAAGTCTCGAAATAGGACTTCCCTAAAGTCATAATCCTATATATGGGAGTCCATAAGCAAAACGACTCAAAATCTCGCATTTTGAGCACATGCCCTCAGGCAACCAACATACACCGAAATATATACAGAAATATATACAGAAATATATACAGAAATACATACAGGAGTTCAAATCCCAAACTCTTGGTTATGATAACTCCATACTAAGCTTGGTGAAAGCTCTTAGCAAAAGCTAATCAAATCTTCGGCACATCGCACCAAAGTGACAAATCTGCCTAGAAACATGAGCCAGAAAAAAAACGCCCTCCATCATTCTTCAGGGTGGCTACACAGAGATATAAAACTTAACCAGCATTGCGCTTCTTCAAGTTGCATGAAGAACCCTCGTGTACTGGTCTCGCCCTAGAACAACAACGAAGAACATTCAATCCATCCCACATAACAGGAGACAAACACCTCACCACGATATACTGAATGGTGGAGACAATAAAATACTGAAATGGTGACCCTGGTGTCCACCAGCAAAAGGGAGTAGATTATAGCATCCACTAAACTGAAACGGTGTCTACCACACCACCATAAGTCAAAAAAAATTTAATCAATAGGGTGTTCCGAAACACACTACTGCCAACAGCCTGTCACCACTAATAGGCTAATTGGAGCTGAGGTCGACTACAGTAGCTAGGCTCTCCTTTGGTTCAAATAGAAATAACCATTGGGTAACAAAACCCCTAAAGGTCCCAAAGGTCAAACGTTCACCCCCCATAGACTACCCTTCCAATCAGTCTGTTCCTCAGGAAGACTAACTCCCTGCCAAACGTCGTAACGGCATCTGTTAGCACCCGGTGCATCACAGCCTGTAAAAACAAATAACTCATGGGATACAACCTAAAAGGTTTACAAGGTTGACTTAACCAAGCTTCTAACGAAATTTAAAAAAACGAAAATGAGCTTAAAAATGCTACATGAAGCAAAAATTTCTCAAATTTTTGGTGGCGACGCAATTTGAAGACGACAAGAGCTTTTCCAGCTTAATCAGAAACAAGAAGAAAACATCGTCGACAGCTAAAATATTCGATCATGGTGTTAATCGTCTTCCTAGACAATAGCCTCTAGAAGAAACTGCTACAGGTATCAGGCATAACCGTTTTCTGTCAGCCCAAACTTCTAGATTACCTCTTGGAAATCTAAAAATTCGGTTAGGAATCTTCCTTCACTGCGCTTAGCCTCTCTTAGCAAGGTTCTCATCTCGGTATCAGATTTTGATCATTTCTTTGTGAATCGACTGTCTTACTCTGCTCTCATCTCCTGTAAATGATCAGCCTTTAGTTCTCCTGCAGGACTTCAATTTTCTATCAATCTGATAGTATACCGAAAAAAAAAACTCAACATACGCCTATGAGTCCATGCAAAAAAATTTTAAAAAAATAAGTGACTCAAAGGTAACGTTTAAACGGCCCTGAAAAAAAAAAAGAAAATACCCTCAGTTTGTCAATTCAGAAGAAGATCTAAATCAAATTAATCCAAGTCCTAGACTTACTGGATAACCAAAATCAATTTACTCTTAATTGCACCCAACATATACCACTAAGGTAATAGAAATCCACCCACTCGGGTAACAAACTTTGAAATTGCCCATTAAATTTTTTGACTCAACATCATACCACGCGAGCTCCATTTTGCGCTTGTCCTAACTCAAGATCACCTTGGATTGCCTCTAATCAAAATTTCGCTTCCAAGTGTCAAGAACTGGATATTATTTGGGGTCATAAGCAAATCAAATCCCGCGACCACCGACATACCAGTCTTATGATAAATCCTGAGTGTGACTCTTCCGCAAGCTCGCAACAGCTGAGTCGATGCTAAACATCAACTACCATCAGCCTAAGTTTGGATATGATCAGTACCCAAAACCTTAGCAAAAATAATAAAAGTAAGCTATACTCTGCTCAACTTTTATAACAGTCAAAAAAAACGAGATCGTCACCTCCACAGAGCAACATCAAAAAGATTTAAGCAATTAAGATAATGTAAATATAAATTATTCTTCTTCTGACAAACTTTCACTAGGGTTAGGTTCATTGAATGGTTTTAAGTCTTTAATATGCCATCGTCCTATTTTAGTCCCATCTAAATTAACTAAACCATAAACTAAATCTGAAATCTTTTCTCTAATCACGCAATGCACATACTTAGGTACCAACTTAGATGTGAATTTATCTGCTGCACTGGAAAGAATTTTATTTTTTCGCCAAACGTGATCACCTATTTTAAAGGCAAAATCCCTTTTCCTAAGGTTGTAAGACTTACTGTTCCGTTCATAAGCCTTATGTATCCTACTACGCACGTCGGTGAAAATATCTTTTAAACCCTTTAAATTTTCGGCGTACGCACCCCTGTTACCCGGAATTATCTCGCTGTCAACATTGACATCCAAATCTAAGTTTTTATAATACGATCCAGATAGAGGTATGTTATATGTCTGCCGTAAACTAAGAAAGACGGTGTGAACCCTGTTACTTCGTGTCTTGCGGTGTACACGGGATTAAAACGGATGTTAAAACTATATGTCTCACTTAAGCTCTTAAGACACTCAGAAGTAAATTGAGTACCGTTATCGCATATCGAAAGCGATGAAACTCCGTGGATTAGAAAAATATCGTTTTCTAAAATTTTCAAAAAGCATTCGGCTTTAGAGCTTTTCAAAGGAAATAACACGGTATACTTCGTTAACCAGCAAGAAACCACGAGAAGCCATTTATTTCCCCTTTTTTTGAACGTGGAAATGGGCCTACTAGATCAGCTGCTATGACTTGAAAAGGGTAATTGACCGTTTTCTCTTTTCCCATCAGTCCCCATAGGTAGTGCATTTGGAGATTTCTGCGCTCCACATACTTCACAAGTCCTCACAAACTTTAAGATATCAAAACGCATTATGTTGTCTCAACCTAATCGCCCAACGCGCTAGTTTTGCCACTAGGGTTTTTAATAGAATTAAGCCACAATAAACTATAATGATCTGTTATGACCGTGAAAGGAACACCTTCTATGTAAGGTCGAAACTTTTCGATGTTAAAGAGTACTGCTAAACATTCTTTTTCAACAACCGAATAGTTACGTTCAGCCTTTGACAAAGTTCTACTGGCATACGCTATCACTCTTTCCTCACCATTGATTTTTCTGTGTTAGGACGCCCCCTAAACCGGTATTAGAAGCATCGCTAGAAATATAAAACTGTTGGGAAAAATCTGGTTGGGATAAAATGGGAGCTGAAACCAATAGCTCTTTAATCTTTATAAAAGATCTTTCTGCTGCGTTTGTCCAATCTATCGATTGTCCTTTTTTTCGTCCTTTCAAAAGATCATTAATAGGCGACAACAAGGTAGAAAAATTCTCGATAAAACGTCTGTACCATGAACACATTCCTACGAAGCGCTTAACTTCTGTAGTATTAGTAGGTCTCGCATAATTAACCATGCTTGCTACTTTATCCGGATCGGTACGTAAGGAATTTGAGCCTACAATATAGCCTAAAAAACTTTAGAGAAGTTTTGAAAAAATCACATTTGCTCAAATTTATCGTCAGTCCGGCCTCTTTCAATTTATCTTTTACTTCCTTAAGTAAGCGAATATGCGATTCGAAGTCTTCCGATGTTACTAAAATATCATCGAGATAGGTAAAAATATGTGGCTCATATTTCGGACCAAATATAGCGTCTACTAAACGTTGCTGAGTTTGAGCAGCGTTCTTTAGACCAAACGGCATAGTGACGAACTGAAATAGACCTCGGCCTACTACTGCAAAGGCGGTCTTTTCCTTAGAGGATTTGTCTAAAGGAATTTGCCAGAAAGCCTTTCTAAGATCTATCGAAGATACATACTTAGCATTCCTGAGTGATGTCAAAATTCCGTCGATGTTCGGTAATGGATAGTTATCAAATTTGCTGACCTCGTTGAGCTTTCTACCGTCAAAGCATAGACGATATCACTCCGAGTTTTAACATTTCGTCTAACTCCTTATTCAATACTTTTGACATGTTCGGAGACATGGCGATGGGCCTTGTCTTTACAGGATTGGCATCAGCCGTATCTATAGACATCTTGATTTTATTCGTTCGGCCTAACCTATCTTTACTACTTATTTCATTGAAAGAGCTTATTACTTTTTCTGCTTTTAAGCGTTCCGTCCGCGAGAGATCATCTAGGGTACATAGACGCGAGAAAAGGTTTTCTAAAGAACTTTCTGAATAACAATCTTTAAAACTTGTTTGAGAGTTGACTTCTAGGGACTGTGGATACCACGAATTATTTTTAAAATTTACTAAAATTCCGAATTTTTTGTGCAAAATCACATCCTAAAACCAAAGTATGTGATAGAGAAGGTACTACTAGAACAGAAATTACTAAAACAATGACCATTGCAGACTAGCGGCAACTCAACCGTACCTAAAACTTTTAGACGGCTGCCATCTGCAGTGGTAACACTTCTATTTTCGACATGGCATATTTTTATACTTAAACGACTTAAAATTTTAATACCATTCTGACCTATAACGGAGGCATTTGCACCAGAGTCAAGTAAAGCCGAGAAATGGGCACCTAATAGATTTATCTCGATATGCGGTCTATTATCTAAATATTTATGCACGAATAAAGGAGACATGTGACCATTTGGAGAAGCAGGAGTTTTAACTTGAGAAGGAGAATTTTTTATTAGACTTAAAAAATCAGAAACTTTTTGTAACTATTTAGTCCAATCTGATCTATTGGAATATTTCTTTACTTAAGATCCTCGTTAGAATCTTTCTTTTATCCGCGACCGGATGTTCTGAGAAAGTACGACGGATTTTCAGTTCATAGTCTAATTTATATTCCAGTAGGTGATTGACTTTAAAATTGTAGGCTTCCATGATAAATGAATAAAATTTAAAAGAATTGTTTAAAAAGTCGTTAAAAATATTTCTCCTGTGCTCCCAATAGTCAAAATAAAAAATATGTAAAGGCACTTAAAATATGTAAACTTCTTTACTAAACATTAAAAAAAAATCTTCGACAATTTCAAAAAAAATTTTAAGTATTGCCTTGTATTAAAATCCTTTTACCAAATATGTTAAGAATTTCCAACAAAAAAATCTCCAAATATCGTTTCGTATCAGCAAAGTATTTATAATATTCATGCAAAACATCGGTGAGAAAAAAACAGTTTTTTTGTTCGGTTAACCGCAAAATAAACAGTGCAAAATTAAAGTCGACCAACACATCTGCTAATCTGGACTATAAAGCTAGCTTTTAAGAAAAAAGCAGGGATCTCTTATCTTAGAGTCAACAACAAAATTCAAATATCTATATCAGATAAATTGAAATAAAAAAAATTCTACAAACTTCCTGCTTTTGTCTTACTGCTATAGTGTAGTTTCGTTTAATAAGTATTATGAAATAAAAATATCTGCAAAGTTAGAGCTTTTATTTTGTTCGAAAGCTAGTACACTGAACCCTTTTTTAAAAAATAAAATTCCAAAAGCCCCGCGTTGACAGCGCTATTTTGTACCCTATGAAAAAAATGTTGCCCCAAGCTTGGGCGTATTTTGTAACTTATGAAAAGGTGTTTTCTTGCGCCCCACGTACACTGCGTCATTTTGTAAGGTGTGAACTTGCCCGCTTTTTTTTGAGGCGTTATTTTGTAACCTGTGAAAAGTTGTTTGTCCCACGCTTGAGCGCAATTTTGTAACATTGGAACTTACCCGCTTTAATTTCTGATACTGAATTGAGTGAACCCTGATTTTAAAAGAACTAAAGAAACTAAAGAAACACTAGCTCAGTTTTCCTTGGTAGAGAGATATGGGTAAGAGATAATTGTCTTACGTCTTTTTGGATTTATTTTCTATTTTTCTTTAAAAAGCTTCAGTTGTACAAGTTTTTTGGGCACCATCCATTTTAAAATAGAAAGGATCTAACTTCAGCTAAAAAAATGGAAAAATGCTGAAGGGTTTTATGGGTATTACTAAAAAGAATTAGTCTAGTACAACTTATCCTGAAAAGAAAATAAGTATTCAGTGAGACACTAGCTTTAATCAACAAAAAGAAAATTTATTCATGTTTTTAAAATGAAAAGTTCTAACCTTTACAGTTTTACCTAACAAATTCTAGCCTAACTAGTAGTTGTTACATTAAAATTTTAGACTATTATAACCCCCGAAGACGAGAAATCGTGCTTTACACTTCACTTTTTAGTCTGTTTTACATTGCAGTTAAGGCGCTACTCTCGAATAAGTCTATTGAAGGGAGTTTTGTTGACTTACTGTTTTTTATTCCTGCTGTGATCGACTACGCCCGATTTCACACTTTTTCTTAAGAAACACTTAGAAAGCCCACTACGGCTTTTATTGAAGAAACTGGTGCTTTTATGTTGGTTGTTAGCCTGTCGGCTAGATGGAAAATAGCCCGGCAGCGGCTTGATGGTACTGCCTGGTTGCGGCTAGATGGAAAACCCTGGTTGCGGCTAGTTGGAAAACAACCTCGATTCAAGCTCTGCTGAGCCTTAAATAATCGGGCGACTTTTGCCTGTAATATCACGACGCTCCAATCAAAACTGCGGATCAAACATTTCACCAATCGCGGCGTAGCGAGAGGTTCGGTCAGGAACCCGCACAACACAATATATACCGAACGTCTTGGAACTGTTTAATATACCGTTCGATACAAAAATGAAAATAAGTACAATTTGAAATGGAAAAATCAGTAACATTACATGGTCTTAAAATCTAGGAAAAAATGAATGTTACACTATGTATGCGAAATGTTCGTGCAAGTTTAGCAACGTTAACTTTTTTTACAAAAAAACTGATGTGTGGATTTTTGTAGACATATTTGTTCTCAAGTTAACAGCCAGCAACTTGAGTGACTATACTAGAGGAATGGAGTGTCCCGACATAACTATGTCGGGTTCAGTAACGTTAATTGTTTAAGAAAAAGGGCAGACTGGATTTTTGTAGAGTTAAATTCTACTTGGTTACTGTCACCCCAAGACAGAATTCCTTCCAAGTCTTTGTTAACTTAAACGAGGAAGTCATGTGTCTGCGGATACTTGCATGAGTAGCCGATGTTCTAACGTTCAAAGTAAATGAAGAAATTAGCGTATTGTCACCTGCAAAGCTGGTTTCTGGTCCTTTCAAGCAGATCGTTAATGTAAATAAGAAAGAGAGTCGAAGACAGTATGGGCCTTGGAGCATACTGCATTGATAGTGAAAGGATTGGAAAGAAATACATCAACTGTCACTCGTAGAGAACGCTTTCTGGGGAAACTCGAAAAGTCATGAATAAAACCTTTCAGACATACCATAGGAGCGTAACTTAGCCAACAATCTCTCATTCCAGACACGGTCGAATGCCTTGGATATGTAAATAGCAACCGCTAGAGATTCTCCAAAATGTTCAATTGCGTTGTTTCAAATATGTGTTACATAATGTAGAAGATCTCCTGTTGATCTTTGCTTACGAAAGCCATATTGATGATCGCTAATAATTTTTAAAAATGCTTAAAAATTTTTAAAAAATGCTGATTGATAGCCTTTTCCGTAACTTTCGACATTATTGAAAGCAGTGCGACTGCTCGGTAGTTATTTGGCAAGGTCTTCTTGCCTTTTTTAGGTATCGGCTGAACTGTGGCACATTTCCAGCAGGAAGGAAATATTCCGTTTCTGTAGGATAGGTATTCCGTCAGCACCAGAAGCCTCTTTGGTGTCTAGTTTCATTAAAATGCGCTTTATGATACGCTGTCTGAAGACAACATCGGGCATCCTTGACTGCAATATGGGAATAGTGGGTGGTGTTTTTTTCCTTGGAAATCGACAGTAGAATGTGAAGCACAGAGTTCAGCCAACAACCTCGCTTTCACAACAGGTGTCGTTGCAATAGAATTATCTGGCTGTGTGAGTGGTGGTATGGTGGATTTGGTGAAATTTCGACTGCCTTAGCGACTACTCAAAAGGACCTGGAATTATTGAGATTTTCTTGTCTTTTCGAACAGGGTAGGTTGAAAAGCCTACAGAAAATTGGAGTTAGTTTACTTGCGAATATTTTGTGTACTATCGTAGCGCGAGAAGCTTTTTCGGTATCTAGCTTCATTAAAATACGTTTCATATTACGCTGTCTGATGACAATATCGGGCATCCTTGACTAAACTATGAGATTAGTGGGTTCTGTTTTTCTTTGAAAATCGACCGTGGAATGTGAAGGAAAGAGTTCAGCCAACAAATTGTTGATATAGTGGATTTGGTGAAATTTTGACTATTGGCCTCAGCGGCTTTTTATTAGTTAATTTATTATTATCATCTTAATTTTTTTTTTTAATTTGTTAGGCTGACAACAGTTTTTGCGAGTTTTCTGCAAAACTTTCTTCCCGAGCTCCTCACAATTTTCTTTGACAAAATTTCAAAGTAAACCCATTAGACATAAACCAGTCAACTTTTCTTCTTCCACAGTGCTCGGTGTTCACTCTTCTTCCTACTACTACTTCATAACTTTCACAAGTGTGATCGATATCTATCAACATATCGATGACTAACAGTATATCAATATATCGATAATTATGGATATATCGATATATTGACATATCAGTACTATGGATATATAGATAGCTATCGATATATCGAGAGCTATTTATATATCAATAATTATTATTCAAAACTTGTGTGGAGAACTTTAAAAAATGTATCCTCTATTCTAAAAAAAATTACCGCTTTCTAAAATTGCTGACCAGGGGTGGAAATACGTGATGTTTATCTACTTATTAATACCTTCTGGTTTATGGATAATTATCAATACATGGGGAACTGCTAATATATCTCAGAAACTATCGATTTTTATCCATTGATAATTTTGTGACTCCCCTATAGTTATTCGTTATATCGATAAAATAAAAAAAAAACATTCCTAATCTATATATGTTTCCGACATACCAAAAAGGAGAAGTTATTTTTTGCGCTTTTTAAAGCCAGTTAAGGTTGTTTTTTTTTTAATTTTAGTTTTATTTTTAATTATGCAAGGTATTGAACAAATTTTAATTAAATAAATCAAAGTAAATTTCACTAAAGTTTCTCAACTATTTCAGAGGATTTTTGTTTATTTATGTACCCTATAATATAAAATTCTAAATAGATATTTGGTTGTCTTTTGACAAAAAGTTCTGTTTGAGTTGCGGTCACGCTACAATCAAATATGTATCAACCGTTAAAAGGTAGTATTTTTAGTCGGTAAATGTACATGGTCAAATTAAGCATGTCAGAAAATTTGTGGCTCCTCATATCTTGGGAGTTATTTGTATTGGTGCTTTATGTCGCTCTTGGTAATTATGATGAAAAACAAAAACATATTCTAAGGTCCGACTATGGCCGTAAGTATATAATATATACCAAAAAAGTAGAGACTTCGCTAAATTCGAAAGCAGTTTGCAGAAAAATCGCAAATACAATTTACAAGATGCTTACATTCGTATTTTGCCGTATCCGCATTGACGACAGACAAAATATGAAATATTATAGTTAAGAGTATTTATTATTTAAATTCAATTAAAAGATGTACTATATGACATACAGAACTTCTTTTCCTAAAAGTAGCACACACTGTTACTGGACAATAGCGATCTTGGTAATATTCGTCTACATTTCAAGGTCATAACTAGAAAATAGTAATGTTTTTTTTAGCATATGCTTACTAGCTTTTCTTTCTTATATTTTGCTGCTCTAAGAATATGGAACCGGGTACCCATAGTCTATTATCATTGATCTTATGTTAAACAAAATGAAAATTTTCTACTACTAAAAATTTGATAATTTTACAATAAGGTGAACAATTACCATGAAAACTGAAACTTTAGGCCTTTGTGTATTGTAACTTTTTCATGCGATACAGCCCACTCATTTACTTGCATCTCATAATGAAATATTTTTATTAAGTTTTGCATGTACACATGTAACATTTACTTCAAAAGTTAACTTTTTAACTAGAAAAAACAATAAGAATAAAGCTGTAATGGTATTGACAGTTATAGGAGGGGTTTTAAATAAACCCAAAAATAAATTATATTTTTTGATACATACAAAAGAATCTTATTGTGTTAAAGGATTTTATTTGAAAAATAAAAATATTGAATATTAATTTTTTGTTAAGTTTTACTGTAAACAATATGATGCAGATATTTACTTTTTTTAATGAAACACTGTGAAATATAACGTGCATGTGTATATGCATAAGGTGAGGTGTCATTATGTAAATATGCAATTTCTGTATAAAATAGCAAAGAAAATTTAAGTTAGGAATGTGGAATCTTTGGCACAATGATACTACTCAGTATATATCACCACTACACCAAACACTTTATTTTTGCACTCGACGCGCGTTTCAGTAACCATGTTAGCTTCATCAGGAGAGATGATTGACTAAAGCTACACTACAAATCTACCCTATTTATACTTAGCCTAACCCTTGAATTACTCAAGCGGAACTAATGACATAGGCAAGGCTGTCAGTTCCGGTCAAGTAACCAGTAGAGGGGACTATAAGGAATAGGTCCTCTGTCTTTATTTAAACTACTTTTACATTTTATGATTTCCATACTTTCGTATGCATTCAACAATCTCCTATCAGATACATTTCTTATTAATCTTAGATTATCTAATGTTACAGTATGATCAGCTTCAAGGGCATGTTCGGCAATGCTAGACTTTTCTGTTCTACTGTATTTTAAGTGTGCTAAATGTGCTTTAAATTGTGTTTTAATTGACCTTTTAGTTTGCCCAACATACTTTTTGTCACAATCATTACAACTAATTTCATAAATTCCACTTTTCTCTTTCTTGACTGGCTTCGATTTCAAACTTACTCATGAATAAATTGGCTATGAAAGGTGATAAGCAGTTACCCATAGCTGTTCCTTCTTTCTGAACATAAAATTGATTGTTATACTGGAAATAATTTTGTTCCATACAAAGTTTAGATAATGATAAATATTCACGAATAGTTTCGTCTTCAAAGTCATTCATTCTAAGTAATTCTTCGAGATATTGTAAAGTTTGTGGAATTGGCACACTTGGGAACAAAGAACTAACATCAAAAAAAATTAAGACTTCACCTTCATTGAGAACTAGATTTTTTGTTTTATTAATGAATTCTAACGAATTCTTCACTGCGAAAGCATTTAATGGTAAATTCTCAAGTTCTTTTGATAACCATTTGGATATTAAATATGTGGGTGATCCGACCGATGAAACAATGGGTCGCATTGCTTTTCCAGGTTTGTGAATTTTGAGTAAGCAATACAATTTTGGTATGGTCGGATTAATCACATTTAATTTAAATTTTATCGAATCGGAGACAAGGTTCTTACATTTTTTAAAGAATTTTTAACCTCTGATATCATTCTCGGTAATGAAGAAGAACAAGAGATACAAAAATAACTTTTAGGGACAAGCCAACAATAATAAGCACAAGAAAACACACCGAAACTATTTACCTTCTACTAACAGGCAACCCAATGTCGGGACACTTTGAGCTTCTGACACCACAAAACACTAAAAACATCCCAAACAACAGTAGACCAATAAAAGAAGCATCGGGCGAGCGACGTAACGGTCGAGGACGTCGCGGGAAATGGCAGCTCGACCAAAACGATGAAGACCGGGCAACTGACAATGGACCTGCCAAAAGTGTTGTGCCGGCGAGTAAACCGACACCCACCAAGGCGGAAAAGTCAAGGCAGCTCATGAGTTATACTACAGGAACAAACGAACACACCATGCGTTGCTTTGATAAAAGCACAAGTCCTGACAAAGAAACCACTGAGAAGGGAATCACTCGCCGCCTAGACCCACCACCATCAATCCCAAACGCAACCGACGAAGAATTTAATCAAAAACTCCCGCAACGACAAAGAAATCCCAACAGCACAAAACCAAAATTCAAACGGCAAATAAGAATAGAAAACCAAATCAACAACATCAGGAGATATCTAGGACACCTTACCCAGTTTATCAACGGGAACGTGTCCAAACGAGTCACGCAGAGTATAAACAAGATCAAGTCCGGGTCTCCCGACAGAACACTGCCAGAAATCCTGGATACTCTGAAACAAAAATTATCCGTATATGCCGCAAGACTTCGTAGATACAAAGAACCAAATGAGAGGAAAGATACCAACAACCTCTTCCGAAGAAGCCAAACACAGTTCTACCGGAAAACTATGCACAGCAAACAGACAGCAGTGACCGAACCACCAAACAAACAAGAACTCACAGATCATTGGAAAAGTATCTGGTCAGAACCCAAACTACCCAATAATAACACCCACTGGATCAAAGCCAAAGAAGGCAAAGATAAACATGTGACAGAACAGGAAAATTCCACATTAACTACTGTGGGACCAAAGAGCATGATGAGGCGCCTGGATGCAAGAAGTTCCGGAGGTAGAATGGCCCCCCGTTCGGATCTCCGGGTAGGGGCTGGTTCGGAGGCGTCGACTTGCAGACATCATAATTTTAAGATAGATTTTTGCAACATACGAGGTATAAACTCGAACATAAATTCAGTGCATCAACACCTGCAATCAGATAAACCTCATGTACTCGCTCTATGTGAAACCAAGGTCAGTCCATCGACCAGCACGGTCAACTATTTTTATCCTGGGTACGACTTCTATTCCCGATTTAGGCGTAACTTCGGAATCTGTCTTTTTGTCAGAAGCGACCTCTCTTGTCAACGAGAAGAAGCTCTGGTGCCCCCAAACTTTGATGTTATGTGGTTAAAAATAACGACTCAACAAACCACAAGGTTCATCTGTATCCTGTATCGACCACCAAGTGATACCAATTTTCGAACAATTTTCGCTTCTCTTGCAGACACCATCGATCATTTACAAAGTAACTATCCAAGTGCCGAAATTGCCATCCTGGGCGACTTTAATGTCCACAATATCAACTGGCTCAAATATTCAAATACTACCGACGAACAAGGTCGTGAAGCTGAATCTTTCTCAATCAGTTATGGCTTAACTCAGCTTATTGACGAACCAACACGGATCCCTGATCGAGACGGGGAGTTCGCCAGTCTTCTTGATCTGTTTTTAACCACCAATCCGGAGATTTACACGGTCACCGTAAATCCGCCGTTAGGTTCTTCTGACCATAAACTGCTTTCGACATCGAGTATCCTGCCAATCAGTGACAGAGAGGCGCCTAGGCCGCGCAAGATTTGGCACTACAAATCTGCTAAATGGGAAGATCTCATGGAATACTTTCGAACTTTCCCTTGGATGGACGTTTGTTTTCGATCCGATAACCCATCTGACTGCGCCAGGGAGGTCTCCGATGTTATTTTGGCTGGTATGGAAGCTTACATCCCTTTTTCGAAGAAATGCTCCTCCAACGGCAAGCCTTGGTTCGACCGAAAATGCAAAGAAGCTGTTGCTTCTAAACATATTGCCTACCGACAATGGCGTGAAAATCCTAACACCTTAAATCGAAACATCTTTGTTCATGCCCGGAACAGATGCAAGGGAATTATCGACGAAACCAAGGAGGCACACAATCAACGAATTAGAAACAAACTTCTCGCTTGTCCCAGCAATTCCAGGTCCTTTTGGGTAGTCGCTAAGGCAGTTAGTCAAAACTTTACCAAATCCACCATACCACTCACACGGCCAGATAATTCCATTGCAACCACATCTGTTGAGAGAGCGAACTTGTTGGCTGAACTCTTTGCTTCACATTCTACTGTCGATTTCCAAGGAAAAAACACCACCTACTATTCCCATATTGCAGTCAAGGATGCCCGATGTTGTCTTCAGACAGCGCATCATAAAGAGTATTTTAATGAAGCTAGACACCAAGAAGGCTTCTGGCGCTGACGGAATACCTGCCATAGTTCTCAAAAAACTGTGCAAGGGAACTAACACCAGTTTTCTGTAGACTTTTTAACCTATCCTACAGAAAGGGAATATTTCCGTCCTGCTGGAAATGTGCCACGGTTCAGCCGATACCTAAAAAAGGTAAGAAGACCTTGCCAAATAACTACCGACCAGTTGCACTGCTTTCAATAATATCGAAAGTCATGGAAAAAGGTTATCAATGAGCATCTTCTAAAATATCTTGAACGATTCAATATTATTAGCGATCACCAATATGGTTTTCGTAAACATAGATCAACAGGAGATCTTCTGACTTATATAACACATGTTTGGAACAACGCAATCGAACACTTTGGAGAATCTCGAGCGGTTGCTCTTGACATATCCAAGGCATTCGACCGTGTTTGGCACGATGGACTGTTGGCTAAGTTGCGCTCTTATGGTATGTCTGAAAGGTTCTGTTTGTGGCTCTCATGTTTCCTCAGAAAGCGTTCTTTACGAGTGGCGGTCGACGGATTTCTTTCTAACACCCTCACTATCAACGCCGGTGTGCCCCAGGGCTCCATACTGTCTCCTACTCTCTTTCTCATTTACATTAACGATCTGCTGGAAAAGACCGGGAATCCAATCTATAGCTTTGCAGATGACAGTACGCTTGTCTCTTCATTCACCTTGAACGCTCGGACATCGGCTGCTCAGGCGAATATCCGCAGACAGCAGGAGGTCGTTCAACTTAACAAAGACCTGGAAGAAATTCTATCTTGGGGTGACAGTAACCAAGTGGAATTTAACGCTACAAAAACCCAAGCGGCAGTTTTTTCTAAAAAAGTTAACGTTGCTGAACCCGACATAGCTATGTCGGGGCACTCCATTCCCCTAGCATCGTCGCTCAATTTGTTGGGCGTTAGTTTGGGAGCAAATATGTCTTGGCATGAACATGTTGCAGGCATAGCAAGGAGAGCTTCTCAAAAATTGGGAATATTTATTTAGAACCAGAAAGCTTTACACCCCACAGCAACTGTTAATTCTTTACAAAGCCCAAATTCGACCAACTATGGAATACTGCTCCCACGTTTGGGGCTCCGCTCCCAAACATACACTGCATTTGTTGGATTCTGTTCAGAGAAGAGCGGTCCGTCTGATTGGGGACCCGGAATTGACCGGCGGCCTTGATTCGCTGGAACATCGAAGAACGGTTGGCGACTTGAGTCTGTTCTACAAGTATTTTCATGGAAAGTGTTCGAAGGATGTAGCCCGCTTAATTCCTCCCAAAGCGGTGCATGTTAGAAATACACGTCGCGCTGGTGCTTCGCATCCGTATGAGGTTCAGCTTGTTACTCCGCGTACGACGCTTTTCAAGCAATCTTTTATATGGAGAACGTCATCCCTTTGGAATAATTTGCCCAGCGCTGTGTTTCCCACCGAGTACAATTTACAGCGATTCAAGAACAACGTGAATCGCTTTTTCCGCACTCGTGCCGCTCCTGGAGCGCTTTAGGGACTTCCCCGCAGCACGTGTGCTAGACCAATAAAAAAAAAAAAAAAAAAAAATGGATTTCTTATTACCTTTTCATAAGGGCCAGAAGTAATCTTTCTTATCCAATATAACAACCTTATTTCGAATAACTTTACAATATCTCGAAGAATTACTTAAAATGAATGACTTTGAAGACGAAATTATTCGTGAATATTTAACATTATCTAAACTTTGTATGGAACAAAATTATTTCCAATATAACAATCAATTTTATGTTCAGAAAGAAGGAACAGCTATGGGTAATTGCTTGTCACCTTTCATAGCCAATTTATTCATGAGTAAGTTTGAAATCGAAGCCAGTCAAGAATTCGAATATTTCCCAAGGGTACTACAACACAGTTTAATAAAAAACAGTATTTACTAATCAATAATGTATTCTCCATCATTTTCTGTAACTGTCTTTCATCGTTTTATGAGTTTTTGAATTCCTTCTTTGTAGAAACCCTATTTTACTATCAGCCAAATCAGCTTCGTTTCTACCAAAATAGATAGCGTTTTAACGCTAATTCATTCAACTTGAGTTTTAATAGGTATGTCTTTTCGTAATAGTAATAGTATAACTACCTATTAGCATTGAGGATTCGGGTGTTTAAATGTATAGTAAACCAACACTTTGTTTTACTATATCAGATTTTAATGCCTCAAATCCACGTAAAATATCTCCATGGTCTCAATTTTATCCCCATTGATAATTCATAGAATAACGACCATACAAAAATTTTACGAAACTTGGAGTTTTAGATTTAGGTATTTTGTTTGATTCCTCCATGAATAAAACAACACTATTATTGATTTTTATGCTCACCCCGAAAGAAGGAACTCTGTTGCACACGTATTATTGCCGCTCTGTGATATGCAACGTTGACATTTAAGGTAGCGCCCGTCCTGCCTATATACGAGTATGTGTTCTCATACAAGTACAAAATTAGCATAGTTAAAAGTATATCTTAATAAACCTTTTGTTAAAATGGACTTCTTTGTTCTTCAGTAGCGTAGTCCAAGAGGCGAAAATAAACGTATATACGAGAGACGTTCGATAAGTTATCTACTTAAGTATCTTTTATAATTGTTGTTACAGGTTGGGACATATTTTAATTTTCAATAAGCATAGTTAAAAAGCATTCCGAAGTAAGCGTTCGAATAAAGAGGACGGTAAGTACAATCCATATAGGTGAACAGTAAAAAAAATGAGAGATTTGGGGCATAGCAGAGCTTCATACGCGATGATACACTTTCATGTAATCCAGTAATGTTTTATGTTATGTATATCTTCATGTATTTCAAGGGAGACACGAAATCAATTGAAGATGGTTCACGTTCAGGGCTGGCCTATAAAGACATCTTCAAAGAAATTAAAGTTATAGCTGAGTATCTTAACTGCCATGTTTCACAGTATCAACCATACATTCTTGATGATACAAAAGGTTAATTCACAATGTTGACTTATTAGCAGAAATTATTGGGCCAGTAATGTTGCCAAGAGAATTGGGGATTAGGGATACTAGAGAAAATAGATGATTTTACCATTATAATCATTAGACGAAGCAAGAGTCTATTTAATTGAAACGCAAAAATTCCCAACTCTCAAAAAACCCCACAGTAAGCTTGAACGAACATAGCAGTAGTTATATAGGACACAGAAAGTATTAGGTTTCTAGAATTCATGCGACATAAGTTAATCATTACAGAAAATACCTATACGATGATGGCTTTATGCGAGGTTGTCAAATAGAAATGTTGCATCACAAAGACCTGGTTACCAGTGACGACTTTCTTTTTAAGGATCTGATTCGTACATCACTGACTATTTCCTGACAAAAGCACATTGAAAGCAGCTGTGATTTCTAGACAATTAAAATGTTTTCTTCTATTTTTTTGAATATTCGATCACTGGTGGCAAAGTAAATTAAAAAGAACTACATTGAAAAATAATAAGACGGGTTTTATCTTTGGATGTACTTGTTATGCATATAGTTTAACCCATAGTATGCCTTTAGTATTTTCTGCCAATGATGCGAAAGCCTTAATAGTACACACTGTAATAAAGTTTATCACCAGGCAATAATTTTAAAGGAAAATTCAATTTTTATCACAATAAAACAAGGAAATTATAGTTTTTGGTATCTTATAACGTTAACTTTAATAAGAGTGATATCAACTAATCTGATTCAAATTTTATATCGCCCAAAAAGGCATTAATTTTGAGATGAAACACTATCGGTGACCATTTTTTAACCCTAATAATCTGCTAGTATTGTTAGGGATGATCGTGGTAATTAAAGAACAAAATGGTCTTCTGTAGATCTGGAATTGATTTGTTTTTCAGCACCAAACGAACTCATTTTGCTTACAATATCAAAAAACGTAGATAAGGTTTTTATAGTTAATTTCCCATTAAATTTCGATAGTTTATTTATACTAGCAACTACATTTGATAATCAGTTTATTACGAGTAACAAATATTATTTTCACTAAATTACGACGAATACTTCAAAAATTGTCCACTAGTAGAAATTCTTTTTCTATTTTTGTTCACTAGACTGTTATCATCACACTTTCCGAAAACACCATTAACATACAAAAAGATTAAACAGTTTAGAAAGGGCATATATGTGCCCCCTAGGGTATAACGAACGTATAGAAAAGTGGCGTGGCTACAAATTTAGAGCACCTAACTAAACCTCAGTTCTGAGTCTCCCATATAGAGCGTACTCTAAAAGGTGATCTTGACCCTTAAAAGATTTGAAATAAATAGAATAATAAAGATCTAATCTAATTTAAAGATGTTCACACTTTAAATCACAACATAATAAAGTTATATAAGATAGAATAACTAGAAATTCAATCTCATGAAAAGAGTTTAGGTATAATTTGGGCTTAAAATAACTTTAAATTTATTTATTCAATCCAATCCAATCCGGAGATTTACACGGGTCACCGTAAATCCGCCGTTAGGTTCTTCCGATCATGAACTGCTTTCGACATCGAGTATCCTACCAATCAGTGACAGAGAGGCGCCTAAGCCTCGCAAGATTTGGCACTACAAATCTGCTAAACGGGAAAATCTCATGGAATATTTTCGAACTTTCCCTTGGATAGACATTTGTTTTCCATCCGACAACCCATCTGACTGCGCCAGGGAGATCTCCGATGTTATTTTGGCTGGTATGGAAACTTACATCCCTTTTTCGAAGAAATGCCTCTCCAACGGCAAGCCTTGGTTTGTCCAAAAATGCAAAAAAGCTGTTGCTTCTAAACATCTTGCCTACCGACAATGGCGTGAAAATGCTAACATCATAAATCGTAATACCTTTGTTCGTGCCCGGAACAGATGCAAAGGAATTATCGACGAAACCAAGGAGGCACATAATCAACGAATAAGAAACAAATTTCTCGCTTGTCCCAACAATTCCAGGTCCTTTTGGTCAGTCGCTAAGGCAGTTAGTCAAAATTTCATCAAATCCACCATACCACCACTCACACGGCCAGATAATTCTAATGCAACGACACCTGTTGAGAAAGCGAACTTGTGGCTGAACTTTCTTCTGTTGATTTCCAAGGAAAAATACCACCTACTATTCCCATATTGGAGTCAAGGATGCCTGATGTCTTCAGACAGCGTATCATAAAGCGTATTTTAATGAAGCTAGACACCAAAAATACTTCTGGCGCTGACGGAATACCTGCCATAATTCTCAAAAACTGTGCAAGGGAACTAACACAAGTTTTCTGTAGACTTTTCAACCTATCCTACAGAAAGGGAATATTTCCTTCCTGCTGAAAATGTGCCACCATGTCGGGGCATTCCATTCCTCTAACATCGTCACTCAATTTGTTGGGCGTTAATTTGGGAGCAAATATGTCCTGGCATGAACATGTTGCAGGCATAACAAGGAGAGCCTCTCAAAAGTTGGGAATATTATTTCGAACCAGAAAGCTTTACACTCCACAACAACTGTTAATTCTTTACAAAGCTCAAATTCGACCAACTATGGAATACTGCTCCCATGTTTAGGGCTCCGCTCACAAATACACACTGCATTTGTTGGATTCTGTTCAGAGAAGAGCTGTTCGTCTGATTGGAGACCCGGAACTGACCGACGGCCTTGATTCGCTGGAACATCGAAGAACGGTTGGCAACTTGAGTCTGTTATACAAGTATTTTCATGGAAAGTGTTCGAAGGATGTGTCCCGCTTAATTCCTCCCAGAGCGGTGCATGTTATAAATACACGTCGCGCTAATACTTCATATTCGTTTGAGGTTCAGCTTGTTACTCCGCGTACAACGCTTTCCCAGCAGTCTTTTATATGGAGAACATCATCCTTTTGAAATAATTTTCCAGCGCTGTGATTCCTACCGAGTACAATTTACAGCGATTCAAGAACAACGTGAATCGCTTTTTCCGCACACATGCCGCTCCTGGAGCGCTTTAGGCACTTCCCTGTGGCATGTGTGCTAGACCCATAAAAAAAAATAACAGCATTAAACTATAAAGACAAGAAATTGAATAAAATAATAATTTCATGCAAATATATATAATTTCTAAATTTCTTGAGCAAAAAATTTATATATATATATATATATATATATATATATATATATATATATATATATATATATATATATATATATTAATTAATTTCTGATTTGTCTTTATGTTCAATAGCTAATATGGAAAAATGATTTAATTTCCACTAACGAATAAAGTCTCTCTTGTAATCTTTAATTATGAAGGCCAAGTTAATCAATGTTGACTTAAAGCTTAACAGCAATTGTTAAAATAAAAATGACCAATTGGTGACGTCAACTTATGAACTAGTGTTAATTAAATATTGATAAACTAGGCATAAATGAACTTCCACTGTTAAGAAATCGCTGTGCTCCACACTATATTTTGTAACTAATGCCTCAGAAAATCCGTACTAATATGTTTTATAAAGTTTTTTTTTTTTCATTTGACTAATAACATTCATAACAAGAGATGTGACAATATATTATTTATTAGAATATTTTTCTTCAAATAATATTCTAAAGACACTAATAATAAATTACATTCCGAAATAGCTACTTTTATTCTGAATATATTTTTTATCGGTAACATAATTAAAAACAATTTTTAAATATTTAACGGTCTTACTCTGGTCCGATATATCCGATATAGCCTTAAGTTATATGTGTATATATATATATATATATATATATATATATATATATATATATATATATATATATATATATATATATATATGTATGTATATATATATATATCATCATCAGCTTACACTGTCCACTGCTGGACGACGCCTCCCTTAAGTCTTGAAACTTTTTTCTGTTCTGGGCCGCTTGTACCCAATTACCAGCCACTCTTGGTGGTTTACCTCTACTCCGATAGGCTTCGGATCTTAGTCGCCACTCTATGATTCTCTTTGTTCATCACCCATCCTTAAACCTAGCAACATGTCCAGGCCAGTTCCATTTAAGATGTAGAATGAATTTAACTGCGTCTTGTACCCCCGTTCTCTCTCTGATAATGTGATTTGGGATGTGATCTCTAAGAGTATCGCCTAACATTGACCTTTCCATCTTTTATGTTTATATTGGTACACTTGCTTTATCTCTACGTTATTCAGTTTTATAGTGTCGCTTAATACAAGATTTGTCATAAACTGGGTCTTGGATACATTGATTTTTAGACCAACCTTTCCCGAAGCTTCCTGAAGCATGTATAGCACAGTCTCTGCTGATTTACAGAATCAAAAACCTTTTCGAAGTCCACAAATATGAGTACAAGAGACTTATTATTCAATACCTTTTTCAACGAGGATTTTAACTGTAATCAGATAGCCGTTTGTTCCATACACCGAACGGAAACCTGCCTGTTCTTTTGAAAGGAAAAACACGAATTTATTTGCTAAATGTTTGGTAAGTATCTTCGTGAGTAACTTGTATACATGGCTCAGGAGGCCAATAGGTCAATAGTTTGTAAAGTCTGAAGTATCTCTTTTTTTCCATGCATGATGCTATGTTATTGAATAACATTTAAAGTGATTTGATAATTTGTTGTCCTACTTGGTTAATTGTCTCTACTATAATATTGTCTTTACCCGAAGCTTTGTTATTTTTCATATCCTTCAAGATTGATGTGATTTCTTCTTCTGTGCTGTCTGGGATATCCTTCGACCCCTGATTTAGGACTTTTGGTATGCTGATTTCTGTTCTTTTATCTTGTAAAATATATAATTGTTGATAAAATAAGAAAAAACTCGAATTTATTTGCTAGACGTTTGGTAAGTATTTTCATGAATAACTTGTATACATGGTTCCGGAGGCTAATGGGTCGATAGTTTGTAAGGTCTGAAGTATCTCTTTTTTTATGCGTGATGACAATAGTTGCATTACTCCATTGCGATGGAGGTATTTCTTCCAGGAGGCCACTATCGAATAACATTTTAAGTGATTTGATAATTTGTTTACAACTTTCTCCGATGTTATCCAACTTCCAAACTCCATCTTTTTCGGTCGTTCCATAGATCTTCCAGGTTTCCTTCCTCAATTTCCATGTCTATCCCCTCTCTCCACCTTATTCTCGTTCTACCTTACCTTTTCTTGCCTTCTAGTTGCCATTTTAGTATTTGTTTTAGGTTTCGATCCTTCATTGAATGTGCCCAAACTAGATAAGTTGTTTGGTTAGAATGTCGTCTGTAATAACATGTTTGATTTCATGATTTTTTAATACGTTCGTTGGTGACTCTTTCTCTTCTGGATATTCCTGCTGCTCTTCTCCAGAAGTCCATTTCAGTTTCTCTCAGCGGCCATAATTCACAGGTATATAATATGATACTTTTCACCATGGTTTCATATATCTGCCGTTCGTTGGCTTTATTTATAGATTTATCCCATAGATTACGTGCAGGAAAATGTTAAAAGTTATGCTTAAGTAAGAGGGCGAGATTCCGAACAATGGTACTTTTACTAGCACGATAGCACATTCATCCCCATATGCGAAGTCTGAGCACGCCACTGCTGTCCTTTAATTTATGTACAGAGTTCAAGATCATCTCAAAAATATCTTGCAATAATATTACCATTAGTCTTTTCAAAATGATGCGTGAATTTAGCCGTCGTCGTGAAAGTTTTTTAAATTATAACATTGGATGTGTAAAAATGGAGAGATTGAAATTATCCATTTTTTTAATTTTTATACAGTGTTTGTTCTTCATATTGTTTATGGCCTTCGGAGTTTATACTCTGAAAGCAGATGGCTCAAATTTGGGGAATAGTATAACTCCGGTTTTTGGAGGATTTAATCATCAGAGATATAATATTGTCTCAAGTTTTATCCAAGTAAGAATAAAATAGGAAAATAATGTTACTCAAAAAATGAATAAATCTTTAACTAGAGGTAGCTAGTGTTGTATTTAATTATGAAAAACAATCCATTATAATCTATTAATAGATGAATTAATAATAATTTGTTGATTACAATTAATTGATTAATGTATTTTTCTCTAAACTTTAGTGTTAACCTTTTTTGGAAAAAATAACCATAAAAAATTATAAAATTTCCAGAACTCTAAACATACGCCAAAAGGTATTTCATAATTCATAACTATCCTTTGCGCCTATTTGGTATTCTAGTACAGAAAGGGCTTAGGTTTAAGCGCCCTTAAATATGTTTCAAATTTAAGAATGAAGGCTACAGTTGGTCCCTTGGTATCGATGTTTTCATTGAAAGTTGGTATATTTTAACGAAAGGATTCAGCATGTCTATTTTTAAAGATTAAAAAATTGATTTTGGCAATATAAAGTCCCAGTTACTTAGCAGTCAACCAATTAGGTGACTCGTCATTTAATTTTATGATTAATACTCAAATTCTTTGATATTTTCATTACTTAATAAATAAGTCATATCGTCGGCATACATTACAACTCTTGAGTAAGTAGTTTTAGCGAAAAGGCCTTTTACGACGATGCGCATGTTCAGGAAAATATTTCAAATGCTTCCAGCCGTCGTAAGCAATATAAGCACCTAGAAGAATTTTTACTATTGTTGGTATATTATTGTTTGATAAAACTTTTATTTAAATAATTTAACGAAAGCTTTTAAACAAATCAAGGTAAGGGATGACATTACTAAGATAAGCACAAATTGATCATATTTATAGCACAACATCAATTATGGACCATGGTAAAAGTCCAATGTATTTACATCAGTAAAAATAAAATTTTATGTGCTCTGATTTATTGTGATCAAATAAAGAATAATTTAATATTAAAAAAAAAAAACATTACTCGAATTTATAATGATTTTTGGCAACAACTGTACAGATTTTAAATATATACCTTCTCCGTAGAGTATCACAAGATTATTTTTTTGTTCTAAAAATCAGTTATGAAAGTGAAAAAGAGTAAAAATAATAATTGTGTTTTCAACCATATTTTAAGTGATCATGATCAGTAAAATATTCAAAATCAAAGTCAGGTCTCAATAAAATTACACAGGCCAACGATAAAAAAACTTTTTTTATAATTTTACCTGAATCCTATGTTTTTTGGTGTGCTGAGTCCCAAAATAATAATAAAAAAAAAGTCGTATCAGCCACCAATTTTTCACATTTTAATACTCAAAATCTGAAAAGTTTATTTTTTATCATTCGAATGTTATTAGGTTGGCAATAAAATCAGAATTCTATAAGGCTGGCAGCAAAATCAAATGTTATTAGGTTGGCAGTTCCGATAAATGTCACAGCTGTTTGTTTTCTTTCAGTTAATATAACCTCGCATTGCAGTGTTTAACTCATGTGCTTTAATTCCCACTCAAAGTATGGCTAATCGTGGTTGTAAAAACTCTCTCAACACTTTTTGTCATATATGTGGTGAGTTTGTAGTTAAAAAACATCAAAGAAACATTACTGACTTTGTAAAAAAAGTATACTTTGCATATTTTGGTGTAGGAATCGGTAATCAAGAAAAATGTTGGGCTGCTCACAAAGTATGTTATGTTTTTGTCGAGGATCTTAGGAAGTGGTATAAGAAAGGAAAGAAAGCTTTTAGATTTGCAGTACCCATGTTATGGAGAGAGCAAGAAAATCATTCAAATGATTGTTATTTTTGCAGCGTTGAAGTTTCTGGATATAACTCCAAAAATAAGAAAGTAATTGTCTATCCTAATTTTACTTCAGCTAATCGGCCCTGAGCCACCACCTCAGTCTATTGATCACGTTTTACAGTCCAGTCCCGAATTTAATGAAAGTCGGATGGATGATGATGAGTTTCAATGTTCTCTAGAAAATTTAAAACCACAGTTGTTTACACAAGCTCAGTTAAATGATTTAGTGAGAGATGACTAAGGAAAAAGCAAAATTCCTTGGTTCTAGGCTGAAAGAAAAACATTTATTGGAATCTGGAACATCTATTTACCATTATAGAACAAGAGATCAACAGTTTGCTCAGAAGCCAAACTGAAAGAAGGGGTTTTCGTTAAGCCTGATATTCGCAAAATTATGTTCGATTCCAAGTTTGAAGCAAGGATGATTACAAAGGAAAAGGAAGCTTGGATATCATTTAAAGAAGTTGTGACTAAGTTTTTGGGCAATGTGAAAGACCCTAACTATGAACTTATCGTAGCTAATATGATAGACAAGTTCAAAAATCTGAGTTGTCAAATGAGCCTTAAAATCCACTTCTTGCACAACCATCTTGACCTTTTTCCTAAAAACTTAGGCGATGTGAGTGAAGAGCAGGGTAAACGATTCCATCAGGACATAAAGAAGATGAAGAAACGGTACCAGGGACGGTGGAATATGAACATGATGGGTGATTACTGTTGATCACTTCATAGAGAACAACAAAATGCATCACATCGGAGAAAAAGCTATACAAGAATCTTCACAGAGAAAAGGAAAAGAAAATACAAAAAAGTAAGCACCTAAAATATTCGCATTGAAAGTGAAATATGTTATCGTGAGTAAAAATTGTAGCCTAATCAAATAAAAGTACGGTTTAAGTTTTTATTTTTTATGTATCAAATTTTCCCTATTTTGAAATTTAATCGATGTCATATTGTGAGAGAACTGTGGGTGATACAAAAAAACTGATACCAGACACGGTTTCAGCACCCCAAAATACATAACACTTAGACGTATTGGTTTAAAAAGTTTTTACAAATATTTTTTTTGTGGGCCTGTGTTATTATTCTCGAAATTCATATTGCACATACACTGATATAAATGACATGAAAGCAAGCAGTTCAAACATCCCATATTTTCAATATTTGTGTATCCAGACAGCATTAATTGGATCGTTATTTTGGAGAAATATCATGAATAAGAGGAAATGATTTAAATTGTATACAGATTTTTTTTAGCAATAACAAAATTTTTTTCGGTGGTCATAGGTGTAAATGAACTCACTTTATGCTGTTTAAATAACAATAACAAAATTTTTCGGTGGTCATAGGTGTAAATGAACTCACATTATGCTGTTTAAAGATGACTAAGAAATTGATGTTTAGACACAATAACAATTGCTTACATGATTCATGAACACTATCTTGCTAAGTTAGATTTTTTGACCAACTTCTAGGTGAAAAAACAGAAACATTTAAAGTAAATACTGCCTTAAATAATTTATATAAAAATTGGTTGCCTGCAACAAGGTTATAAAGTTCTAGAATATGAACTCAAGTTTTTACAAATTCTGGAATATTTTATCGTCATCATCATTAGCTTATTCCATCCATAGTCGAATGTAAGCCTCCCTAAATTATCTCCATGCCCTTTGTTGTTTGCTTTTTGCATCCAATCATGTCCTGCTAATCTTCTTATGTCCGTCCGTCAATCTTGTCTGTGGTCTACCTCTGCATCTTTTGTGTTCTTCTACATATTCGCCCAATTCCACCTTAAAGTACATGTTATATTACATTTGTCACTTTTGATCTTCTTCGAATCTCGATGTTAGGAATACGATCTTGGAGTATAATATTGAGCATTCTCCTCTCCATTGCTCTTTGGGTTACCTGGAGTTTATTTATTATACTTTTATTTAAAGTCCAAGTTTCAGTGCCATATGTTAATACACATATTGATCGAATATGCTGGCTTTTATTGTATTTGAGATGTCCAAACGAGACTCTTTCTTTATCTAATTCAGCCTTTAAACTATTTTTTGATATTTCGATTTTTTGTCCTAAATATATGAATCCCTATTCTTTCACTTTCTATTAATAGTTCCTGTCTGTTATCTCCAATTTCGTCGTTCAAATGATGGAATATTTTATATAAAAACTAAAACATGGAACTGCTAAAAGTTCTAAGTACATTAGATGTCACACATTTACTAGTAAGAATAATGTTTACAAATAAGAATTTTAATTGTGGAAAATTTTAAAAAAATCTCCTTCAAAAGTACTACTTGTATGCATATCTTATTAGAACCTGAAGTAGTATTCTTAATTTTGGTATTGACTGTGCTTTTCATTAGGACTGTAAATTCTTTTTTAACTATTAAAATTATGTAAAAACATAATTTTCTTGATAATTTTATACAAAAATTGCATATTTATATAAATCCACATCATTTATGGTATTTCTTTCCAAATAAGACCTTTTAAACATGATAACACTGTTTTTTGTTACAAAAATTTCCATAGTTTTTGGTTTATTTTAGACCCCTAGAACATTTAACAGCAAGTTACATGGAAACATATATTTTTTTCAATAAAAAACATAGTAATTTTATTCATCATTTTGTTCGTTTTATTTCAATGAATCTAAACAAAAAAAAATAACACATACTTTGAACGAATTAGAAAATATAACTCTGGTGGTGTATTTGAGAAAGACAGTTTAATAACACAGTCACAAAAAAAAAAGTTCATTACTACGAACCAAAATACATGGATCTAGTGTTCATTTTTCGGCTCTGAATTCGAATCCGTAGTTAAAAAAACATTTGGTGCTTCATCTTGTCAGTTTTTTTTGGCCAAATACATAATCTCTTGAAATGGGATAAAAACTACATATATGCCGCTCCTGGAGTAACTCCCTTAATAAAAAAAACATGGATCTGTGAATTCGAATCCGTAGTTAAAAAAAAAATTTTACGTCTAGAGAAGAGAATAGTGGTGAGAAGAGAATATGCATTTATACCACAGCAAGTTATTTCTATTAACTAAACCAAAATCTACCCTTATAGGGGGTGAAAAGTACCCCTAAAACTCAAATAACGCAAGTGAGGTTAAATAACATGTACAAAGGCGCAAAGTCTTGTAGATCTTAGGACAAACTATCTGAAACTGGTGTGATAATCAAACATTACTCTTAAAGAGTTGAGACCCACCCTTATAGGGTGTAAAAACTCTACGGAGGTATCTCATAAGTTTCCATAACTACAAAAAAAGTTCATGCTTTTGTAGTTTTAGGCAGAGTGAACAAATATGGAGTAGATTCGCTTGAACCACCGATTCACGGCTATAAACTACCCTTAGAGGGTGATAGAAACTACGTCTACGCTCTAATGATGCACATGGATGTTATTGAAATTCGGAAAAGATCAAGTACTTTTATGTCATTGTGCCAAACATTCAAGAGAACTAGATCATCTTCCTAATAAGGTCGAAAATTGTCCCTAAGAGGGGGAACTACTCCCTGGGATTGATGGATCTTAGAAGTTCAGCATCTGAGGAAAAAAATACAGGCTTTCGTAGTCTCAGGCAAGATGGACAAATCAGAGTTAATTCGTTCCATCCGCCGACTCAAGACTATTCTCTCATTTTTTAACCTTGATACTACTGTAGTAGAAAGTATAATATAAATAAGGATAGCAGGATTAGAAGATATATAAATTGATAAATGTTAACGTAAAAGTATCGTGTCCATATCCAGGATTTCATATGCACTGTATTTACAAAAACATGTCATTTGGGGGAGGCGGGTTGGACAGAGGATAAAATTAAGAGGGGGTAAAATGGACAGAGGGATAAAGTAGAAGGGGGGTAAAAATAGGTAATGCCTAATGTGAGGAAGTCTCAGAAAACTGAAAAATTAAAGAGAAACCAGGGATCAGGGTAAAAAGATGCGAGAATAAGTTAGGAGTAGAATCTGTTGATTCTTACTTAGCTTTAATAAAAAAAATTATCTTTTCCTACTTTTAATAGGGTGGGGTAAGGGTAATTTTTACAAACCCTCTAGCGGTACTCATTAGTTCTATCTCAGCGGTTGGAACCTTATCCCTCTTTATCTTTCCTCCCTAAAGCTGCAAAAGCCTGAAAATTGTTCCCAGTTATTAGATCTTATGAGATCCCTCCATCAAAGGGGATAGGTTTTACTTTGCATAGGAGTGAGTTTTAACGACATTAAGAGGATTGACTGGTTATCGCGTCGTATCAGAGGTATACTTGGCACAATGAACTTCAAAAATGTGTTCTGAATTCAAATACCACAATCATAATTTGAGCATAGAGGTAGATTTTACAACCCTCTAGTGGTAGACTTTAGTCTTATGTCGGCGATACGAATATTTTTGTGTACATTGCGTGCTATGCAATAATGACGTTCTATACGAAAATAGTTTAAATGCAACAAAAACAATACATTTTTTAAAATATTCTATATTAAAAAACTATTAAAGTACACTACCATACCGCTCTAGAGTATTTTACACCCTAATCAGATGGAATTGGCACATTGTACTAAACATTCTGTAAGTTCTACAACATTTCTAGAAACTGAGGTTTCTTTTTAAACAATTTATTCCTAGAATTAAATCCTAAAACAGTTTGGATGTGTTAAATTACTAATACAGAGGCATGTTTCCAAAATCGCCGCTATCTAGTAAGCGCAAGTATTGTTTTAATGCTATAATCACTAATGAAATAAAATAAGATACCTATCTAAATGTTGAAATCAAAAAGAAAATCAACGAAATGACGACTAGACATTAATAGTTAGGCCATTAGGATGTCAGTCATAGGTACAACAAATAAACTTGTAAAAACTACTATTATATTATAAGATTTTAGATCTTTATTACAACGCAACGGCTACGTTTTAAGTTTTCATAAAAACAAAGAAAGAAAAAAATTTTTTGGTACAAATCATTTTATAGTTTCTCAAAATCTTCGTCTTTAAGATTTATACACTTTTACATACATTCGAACCAATTCTCGAAACATTTTTTCCACTATAAGGTTGGTACCTCAAAAACATGGATTTGGAAGGATTTAACAGCTTTTTGCGGTGATGAAAATCTCTGTCTACGCTTTTTTTTTGATATTCGAGAACAAAAAGAAATCGTTAGGCGATAAATCAGGTGAATACGAGCAATGAGACATTAATTCGATATTTTTCTCAGTCAAATAATCAGTTGTTTGACGTGTTGTGTGAGAGCTTCTTTTTATCGTTCACCTCCCCGCCTGAGTATGGCGCATATCCTAAGGATATCGGCTAGGATGTCGAGCTGGCATTGTCATGATGAAAATGATGCGACGTTTTCGGTTGTTTTTCCTGATTATTGTATACCATTCAGCATTAACTATTCTTCGATCCTCTAAAGCAATGGTCCCAACATGTCCAGTATAACCGAAGAAACAAGCGATCACTTTCTTGCAAGGGCTTCGCGAACGAGCTACTTTTGTTGGATTCGGTTCATCTTGGAACAGTTGATTGTTGCTTAGTTTTCGCCTCGTACTGTTGTAACCGACCCTTGCTTTACTGGTTTAATAAGTCGATCAAAACTAATACTGGATAAAAGTCTTCTAACTTTTTATTAAGGAAATTTTATGGTATTTTGTTATTTTAATATGAATATAATAATTTCGTTGCTTGTAATAATAATACAAGGTACCTTGTTAATTAATCAATAAATAAGAATGTTACTGTAATAATGTAATTTTAATAATAAAAATAATCATATAATAATAATGTCTTAATTGTGTCTTAAAGTCTTAATGTCTTCTCTAGGTGACTGCCTGGTATTTTATATGTTAACTCTCAAAAATTTACCATAGGCGTACTCTTCAGTTTAGCTAACAAATATTTACCTTTTTTGCTAATGACTACATATTTTGACGACTTCTCGGCACCATCAAGAAGTCTACAAAGAAAATTGTTTGGCTATTAGTAAGTGTACATGGTATATCTTTTATTGAAAATTGATTATTGTTAAACTGTGGTTTTGTATTAAACTCATGGGCGTAGCTAAAGGGCAAAACAATATAATAATATAATAATAAAAATAGTTGGTTTACAACAGTACGAATATATGCAGTTTTCGTTTTTCCTTAACCAGTTGACAGAAGTTTTTGAGTTTCGGTGAAATTATGCTTAATTCATCGGGAACAGATCTTTTTCACAGCTGCAAAATCGAATATACTACAGTCCTCGATATGCCTAAGGAGGTCTCTACCTCATGGTAAGTCACATGTCGATCTTCTTCAATCATGCTTCGCACAGCATCGATGTTTTTTGCAACAACAACTGATTTTGATCAACCTTCACGAAATTCATCGCTAACGGAAGTACGGCCATGACGAAATTCTGCAAACCAATTATAAACATTCTTTTCTGATGGTGATTTATTACCAAAAGTTGACCGAAGCGATTCGAGTTAGGTCTTTACTAAAATCGTAAAATATCATCCAACCAAAAATTTGACTTGAAATTTCCATTTGTTCACAAAATTGTTTTTTTAACGCTTAATATAAACAAACTACTCGGCGAATTTCTCAGCTGCCACTGTCTTAACAATAACAAATGTCAAATTTTACAACAATGGTAATGTCACATCTCAATAGCGCCATCTAGTGGTCGTTTGTAAAAACCTAAAAGGCGGCCCTTGTACAAAGTTACTAGAAGAATTAAAATTTTAAACCCATGTGCAGTATGTAATGCTAAAATGATATTTTGTGAATTCGTTGAGAGAATTATTGCTTACTAATCCACTTGTATCTTTTAAACTGAAGTATTTTGCCAATATTTTGCATCTATCATGCGAACTTTGACAAACAACTGTTTACTTAGTTACTGTCTATTCCTCTTGAATCATACTTACTCGCATATAAAATACCACTTTCTGAACTTAATACGTAACTAATTATTATTTACAAGCGCGCCGAAATACATACTTTCTGTATACGTTCTGTATATTTAGACAACTGTCCAATCAACAAATTTTTGGATTATTGCTTTAATCTATTGGCATAATAGCGGACGGTTCATAAATATTTTTTATTTTTCCTAAGCAATTACTTTTCTCACCAGTTTGGAAAAATATTATTTTTCGTTACTGATATATAAATTATGTACCACGAGTGCATACATAAAGTATATTATTTGTTTTCATAAGAAATTTAAAACTTGTTAAATTACTTTATTATTTTTTTAGTGTTTCAAGACATCCATGTGATGATTTTTGTTGGTTTTGGTTTCCTTATGGTTTTCCTCAGAAAATATGGATATAGTTCCCTAGGATTTAATTTTTTGCTTGCTACCGTTATTTTACAATGGAGTATTCTTTGTCAGGGATTTTTTGAATTGAATGATAATTATAAAATTGAAATAGGACTAATCAGGTGAAATAAAAAAGTTTATATATAAAATGTAGCTGCTTTATTTGGGAGATATACTCAGAAATTTTAGTAGTTGGAGACAAAAATTAGCATGTACACAGAGTGTCTCCAAAAATCTGAACTCCTGCTAAGTTTTTATTTTAAGCAGGACGTACCACTTTTTGGAATTATTCTTGAAATTCCTATACAATTATATGCAGAGTATTATACGAAAAAATTCATTTTCGAAATATTGACACAACAACAAAATATAAAAATAACACTACTGTAAAACCATGAAGCTTTTTTAGTGTTCCGTACGGAACACTTATAAGATCATTTCGGTGTCTGTCCATCTGTCACACCCGATTTTCTCCGAAACTATTTGACATATAAAGTTGAAATTTGGTACTAATATAGGAATTGATGACCTCATCAGAGCCTTTGAGCCAGAGAGTTTTGACAATTAAATTTTGACTTAAGATGTCAGTTTTGGGGGTTGAAATCGAAAATGAAAAAAAAAATTATTAGGTCATCGAGTGGGATGTCAAATGTAGGCTTGTAAAAACACGAGTTCAAAAATATGTATTATGTAATACTTGCACACACTTTTCTTTGTATTATTTTTAAAAAATCGCGAAAAATCGCTGTCCCCCTCTTTATCTCGAAAGGTACTGATCAAAAAATTTTGAAAATTCTCTACGGGGTGTAAATTGAACGAAAATGATCACGAGTGCGTTACCTTTAATAATTTATATGGTATATAAAAAAAAAACAAAAATTTCAAGGTCATCATTTTATACCTCCGTAACAATTTTTTTTTTATTTTAAAAGCAATGAACGTACGGAACACAAATTGCGCAAGTTCAACTTGCACTTGACCGGTTATTTTATTGCTCCTAAAGTTTCTGAGAAAAGCTGCAGACTTGAAATAAACTGACTACCCTGCACATATATAAAAAAGGAAGGAAACGTGTTACATACTTACACATCCCAGTTATAATATTGCCTTTATGATTTTTAATAGCTTTACCCCAATAGCAGATGGTAGATGCCCAGATCCCACCAGCATCGCCCGGTGTGATACCATCGCATCGGCTTATGCTGCGTGAAATTGCTTAACGTTTCGTGGCTGTGCCGATGTCCCGGACTGTGGGACCAAATAGCATGATGAGGCACCTGGATACAAAAAATTCCGGAGGTAAAATAGCCCCCCGTTCGGATCTCCGGGTGGGGGCTGGTTCAGAGGCGTCGACATGCAGAGATCAGAATTTCAAAATGGAATTTTGCAAAACATACGAGGTTTAAACACGAACATAAATTCAGTGCACCAACACCTGCAATCAAATAAACCTCATGTACTCGCTCTCTGTGAAACTAAGGTCAGTTCATCGACCAGCACAGTAAACTATCTTTATCCTGGGTACGACTTCTATTCCCGATTTAGGTGTAACTTTGGAATCTGTCTTTATGTCAAAAGCGACCTCTCTTGCCAACGAGAAGAGGCTCTGGAGCCCCCAAACTTTGATGTTATGTGGTTAAAAATAACGACTCCACCAACCACAAGGTTTATCTGTATCCTATACCGACCACCAAGTGATACTAACTTTAGAACACTTTTCGCTTCTCTTGCAGACACCATCGACCATTTACAAATTAACTATCCAAATGCCGAAATTGCGATCCTGGGCGACTTTAATGTCCACAACATCAACTGGCTTAAATACTCAAATACTACCGACGAACAAGGTCGTGAAGCCGAATCATTTTCAATCAGTTGTGGCTTAACACAGCTTATTGACGAACCTACGCGGATCCCTGATCCAGACGGAGAGAGTTCGCCAGTCTTCTTGATCTGTTTTTAACCACCAATCCGGAGATTTACACGGTCAGCGTAAATCCGCCGTTAGGTTCTTCCGACCATAAACTACTTTCGACATCGAGTATTCTACCAATCAGTGACAGAGAGACGCCTAAACCGCGCAAGATTTGGCACTATAAGTCTGCTAAATGGGAAGATCTCATGGAATATTTTCGAACTTTCCCTTGGTTAGACGTTTGTTTTCGATCCGATGACCCATCTGATTGCGCCAGGGAGGTTTCCGATGTTATTTTGGTATGGAGGCTTACATCCCTTTTTCGAAGAAATGCCCTCCCAACGGCAAGCCTTGGTTTGACCGAAAATGCAAAGAAGCTGTTACTTCTAAACACCTTGCATACCGACAATGGCATGAAAATCCTAACACCATAAATCGTAACACATTTGTTCGTGCCAGGAACAGATGCAAAGAGGTTATCGACGAAACCAAGGAGGTACACAATCAACGGATTAGAAACAAACTTCTCGCTTGTCCCGAAAATTCCAGGTCCTTTTGTTCGGTCGCTAAGGCAGTTAGTCAAAATTTCACCAAATCCACCATACCACGACTACACGGCCAGATAATTCTATTGCAACGACACCTGTTAAGAAAGCGAACTTGTTGGCTGAACTCTTTGCTTCACATTCTACTGTCGATTTCCAAGGAAAAACACCACCTACTATTCCCATAGTGCAGTCAAGGATGCCCGATATTGTCTTCAAACAGCGTATCATAAAGCGTATACTGATGAAGCTAGACACCAAAAAGGCTTCTGGCCCTGACGGAATACCTGCCCTAGTTCTTAAAAACTGTGCGAGGGAACTAACACCAGTTTTCTGTAGACTTTTCAACCTATCTTACATAAAGGGAATAGTTCCTTCCTGCTGGAAATGTGCTACAGTTCAGCCGATACCTAAAAAGGGCAAGAAGACCTTGCCAAATAACTACCGACCAATCGCACTGCTTTCAATAATATCGAAAGTCATGGAAAAGGCTATCAATCAGCATCTTCTAAAAGATCTTGAAGGATTCAACATTATTAGCGATCACGAGTATGGCTTTCGTAAAAATAGATCAACAGGAGATCTTCCGACTTATGCAACACATGTCTGGAACAACGCAATTGAACACTTTGGAGAATCTCGAGCGGTTGCTCTTGACATATCCAAGGCATTCGACCGTGTTTGGCACGATGGGCTGTTGGCAAAGCTTCGTTCTTATGATATGTCTAAAAGGTTCTGTTTGTGGCTTTCATGTTTCCTCAAAAAGCGTTCTTTACGAGTGGCAGTCGACGGATTTCTTTCTAACACCTTCACTATCAACGCTGGTGTACCCGAAGGCTCCATACTGTCTCCTACTCTCTTTCTCATTTACATTAACGATCTGCTTGAAAAGACCGAGAATCCAATCTACAGCTTTGCTGATGACAGTATACTTATCTCTTCATTCACTTTGAACGCTCGGACATCGGCAACTCAGATGAATATCCGCAGACAGCAGGAAGTCATTCAACTTAACAAAGACATAGTTATGTCGGGGCATTCTATCCCTCGTCCCCATCGTCACTCAATTTGTTGGGCGTTAATTTGGGAGCAAATATGTCCTGGCATGAACATGTTGCAGGCATAGCAAGGAGAGCTTCTCAAAAGTTGGGAATATTATTTCGAACCAGAAAGCTTTACACTCCACAACAACTGTTAATTCTTTACAAAGCTCAAATTCGACCAAGTATGGAATACTGCTCCCATGTTTGGAGCTCCGCTCCCAAACATACACTGCATTTGTTGGATTCTATTCAGAGAAGAGCTGTTCGTCTGATTGGAGACCCGGAACTGACTGACGGCCTTGATTCGCTGGAACATCGAAGAACAGTTGGCGACTTGAGCTTATTCTACAAGTACTTTCATGGAAAGTGTTCGAAGGATGTGGCCCGCTTAATTCCTCCCAGAGCGGTGCATTAGAAGTACACGTCGCGCTAATTCTTCACATCCGTATGAGGTTCAGCTTGTTACTCCTCGTACAACGTTCTTCAAGCAGTCTTTTATATGGAGAACATCATCCCTTTGGAATAATTTGCCCAGGACTGTGTTTCCCACCGAGTACAATCTACAGCGATTCAAGAACAACGTGAATCGCTTTCTCCGCACACATGTCGCTCCTGTAGCGCTTTAGGGACTTCCCTGTAGCACGTGTGCTAGACCCATTAAAAAAAAGATGGGACAAATAAGCAACAGCTATTTTTAGTGTTCCGTACGGAACACTTATGAGATCACCTCGGTCCGTCTGTCTGTCCCTCTGTCACGCCCGATTTTCTCCGAAACTATTTGACATAAAAATTTGGCATTAATATAGGGATTGATGGTCCCTTCAGAGCCGTGTAGTTTTGAACGTTAAATTTTGACTTAAAGGGTTAGTTTTGGGAGGTGAAATCGGAAATGAAAAAAAAATGTTTACCATGTCATCGAGTGGGGTGTCAAATGAAAATTTGCAAAAACAAGGGTTCAAAAATATATACAATGTAATACTTGAGCACACATTACTTTGTATTATTTTTAAAAAATTGCCAAAAATCCCCCCTTATCTCGAAAAGTACTGATAAAAAAATTTCGAAAAAATTCTGGAATATTCTCCACAGGGTGTAGATTGAACAAAAATTATCACGAGTGCATTTGTTAAGGTCATCAGTTTTCAACAAATATCGGGAACAAACTTGGTTGAAAACTCATTTAGGATATGTTTTGTGAAGTCATTAATCATTTTGTACCTCCGTCCGTAACAAAAATTTTAATTTCAAAAGCAATCAATGTACGCAACATTAATTGCGCAAATCCGACTTGCACTTGGCCTGTTATTATTATTTAAATTAAATTTAGCTTTTTTACTTACCTTGCTAAAGAGAAGTAAAAAAGGTAAAGAATAGGCTACTCTAGTTGTGAGAAAATGATCCTCTGAGATTTTTGCCTTTCTTTACGTTTAAGGGTAGCTAGATTTAAAAAAAAAACACATGGTTTGTATGTTGCCACGATAATTCTCAAACGAAATGCGATATTGGTTTTATTCGCATGTAACACTTGAATGGGTAATGAAAGACACAACGTTTATGCAATATTTCTTCAAGGGACGGAGTTAAAGGTTGTGGCCTATAAATTTTGTATAGTTTTAATAGCATATGAGAATAGTATATTGAGAATTCTCCCTAGTCTTCTGTTGACCTATTGAACAAACTTTAAATAAATTATTTGCCGTCAAATGTGTAGAAAAAGGAAGAATATATTATGTTAAGTCCTTGCAGGTCTTTTGGAGTCAGTTATTTTTTCAGTATTTGCTATTTTAATAGAAATAATATATAAAAGGATGAGTACAGCGTCACTTCAAAAAAAACATATTGACTTTTTTTTTTATGGGTCTAGCACACGTGCTACAGGGAAGTCCCTAAAGCGCTACAGGAGCGACACGCGCGCGGAGAAAGCGATTCACGTTGTTCTTAAATCGCTGTAAATTGTACTCGGTGGGAAACACAGTCCTGGGCAAATTATTCTAAAGGGATGACGTTCTCCATATAAATAACCGCTTGAAAAGCGTTGTACGAGGAGTAACAAGCTGAACCTCATACGGATGTGAAATATTAGCGTGACGTGTACTTCTAACAAGCACCGCTCTGGGAGGAATTAAACGGGCCACATCCTTCGAACACTTTCCATGAAAATACTTGTAGAATAGGCTCAAGTCGCCAACCGTTCTTCGATGTTCCAGCGAATCAAGGCCACCTGTCAGTTCCGAGTCTCCAATCAGACGAACAGCTCTTCTCTGAACAGAATCCAACAAATGCAGTGTATGTTTGGGAGCGGAGCCCCAAACATGGGAGCAGTATTCCATAGTTGGTCGAATTTGAGCTTTGTAAAGAATTAACAGTTGTTGTGAAGTGTAAAGCTTTCTGGTTCGAAATAATATTCCCAACTTCTGAGAAGCTCTCCTTGCTATGCCTGCAACATGTTCATGCCAGGATATATTTGCTCCCAAATTAACGCCCAACAAATTGAGTGACGATGTTAGAGGAATGGAGTGCCCCAACATAACTATGTCGAGTTCCGCAACGTTAACTTTTTTAGAAAAAACTGCCGCCTGGGTTTTTGCAGCGTTAAATTCCACTTGGTCACTGTCACTCCAAGATAGAATTTCTTCCAGGTCTTTGTTAAGTTGAATGACTTCCTGCTGTCTGCGGACATTCGTCTGAGTAGCCGATGTTCGAGCGTTCAAAGTGAATGAAGAGATAAGTGTACTGTCATCTGCAAAGCTGTAGATTGGATTCTCAGTCTTTTCCAGCAGATCGTTAATATAAATGAGAAAGAGATTAGGAGACAGTATGGAGCCTTGAGGTACAACGGCGTTGATAGTGAAGGTGTTAGAAAGAAATCCGTCGACTGCCACTCGTAAAGAACGCTCTCTGAGGAAACATGAGAGCCACAAACAGAACTTTTCCGACATACCATAAGAACGTAGCTTAGCCAACAGCCCATCGTGCCAAACACGGTCGAATGCCTTGGATATGTCAAGAGCAACGGCTCGCAATTCTCCAAAGTGTTCAATTGCGTTGTTCCAAACATGTGTTACATAAGTCAGGAGATCTCCTGTTGATCTATTTTTACGAAAGCCATATTGGTGATCG
The DNA here is from genome assembly GCA_019049505.1 of Pachyrhynchus sulphureomaculatus. NCBI lineage: Eukaryota > Metazoa > Arthropoda > Insecta > Coleoptera > Curculionidae > Pachyrhynchus > Pachyrhynchus sulphureomaculatus. The sequence goes on along the minus strand of CM032449.1, from coordinate 75,942,317 downwards.
CTAATAATGTTGAATCCTTCAAGATATTTTAGAAGATGCTGATTGATAGCCTTTTCCATGACTTTCGATATTATTGAAAGCAGTGCGATTGGTCGGTAGTTATTTGGCAAGGTCTTCTTGCCTTTTTTAGGTATTGACTGAACTGTGGCACATTTCCAGCAGGAAGGAAATATTCCCTTTCTGTAAGATAGGTTGAAAAGTCTGCAGAAAACTGGTGTTAGTTCCCTCGCACAGTTCTTGAGAACTATGGCAGGTATTCCGTCAGCGCCAGAAGCCTTTTTGGTGTCTAGCTTCATCAAAATACGTTTTATGATACGCTGCCTGAAGACAATATCGGGCATCCTTGACTGCACTATGGGAATATTAGGTGGTGTTTTTCCTTGGAAATCGACAGTAGAATGTGAAGCAAAGAGTTCAGCCAACAAGTTCGCTTTCTCAATAGGTGTTGCAATAGAATTATCTGGCTGTGTGAGTGGTGGTATGGTGGATTTGGCGAAATTTTGACTAACTGCCTTAGCGACTGACCAAAACGACCTGGAATTGTTGGGACAAGCGAGAAGTCCGTTTCTAATCCGTTGATTGTATGCCTCCTTGGCTTCGTCGATAATTTCTTTGCACCTGTTCCTGGCACGAACAAATGCGTTACGATTTATGGTGTTAGGATTTTCACACCAATGTCGGTATGCAAGATGTTTAGAAGCAACAGCTTCTTTGCATTTTCGATCAAACCAAGGCTTGCCGTTGGAAGGGCATTTCTTCGAAAAAGGGATGTAAGCCTCCATGCCGGCCAAAATAACATCGGAAACCTCCTTGGCGCAGTCAGATGGGTCATCGGATCGAAAACAATCGTCCAACCAAGGGAAAGTTCGAAAATATTCCATGAGATCTTCCCATTTAGCAGATTTGTAATGCCAAATCTTGCGCGGTTTAGGCGCCTCTCTGTCACTGATTGGTAGGATACTCGATGTCGATAATAGTTTATGGTCGGAAGAACCTAATGGCGGATTTACTCTGACCGTGTAAATCTCCGGATTGGTGGTTGAAAACAGATCAAGAAGGCTGGCGAACTCCCCGTCTCGATCAGGGATCCGTGTTGGTTCGTCAATAAGCTGTGTTAAGCCACAACTGACTGAAAATGATTCGGCTTCACGACCTTGTTCATCGGTAGTATTTGAATATTTAAGCCAGTTGATGTTGTGGACATTAAAGTCGCCCAGGATGGCAATTTCGGCATTTGGATAGTTAATTTGTAAATGATCGATGGTGTCTGCAAGAGAAGCGAAAAGTGCTCTAAAGTTAGTATCGCTTGGTGGTCGATACAGGATACAGATGAACCTTGTGGTTGGTTGAGTCGTTATTTTTAACCACATAACATCAAAGTTTGGGGGCTCCAGAGCCTCTTCTCGTTGGCAAGAGAGGTCGCTTCTGACAAAAAGACAGATTCCAAAGTTACGCCTAAATCGGGAATAGAAGTCGTACCCAGTATAAAGATAGTTAACTGTGCTGGTCGATGAACTGAGCTTGGTTTCACAGAGAGCGAGTACATGAGGGTTATTTGATTGCAGGTGTTGGTGCATTGAATTTATGTTTGAGTTTAAACCTCGTATGTTGCAAAAATCCATTTTAAAATTCTGATCTCTGCATGTCGACGCACCTGAACCAGACCCCTCCCGAGATCCGAACGGGGGGCTATTTTACCTCCGGAATTTTTTGTATCCAGGTGCCTCGTCATGCTATTTGGCCCCACTTTGCAACTTATATTTACAAAGCCCGTACTTAGTAAATATCTTTACCAATTTTTTTAGCTTATATAAAGCAGACATAGCCGCTGCTGTTGTATTAATATCTATGGGAGCAGTAGTAGGAAGAACCTCCCACATGCAACTTATAATTATGGGAATATTAGAAATACTTGCCTACAGTATTAACAATCATATAAATTTAATGTTTTTTAAGGTCAGTATCGGAAAAAGGCTTGTTTTAAATTATAAAGTCCGTTTCTGCAGTAAATTAAATCGAAGCTTTAGTTTTCCAGTTGAATACCTCCAATTATATTGCTTCTGACTATTAGCGTGAAACTGTTGCGGAAAGACTTTCGTAAATCACGCTCTACTGTAATAAATTGAATTACCGTTAAAGAATTTTATTTATTGGCACAATTAAGGATTTGAATTTTTTTATATAATATAAAATATTATTATTCGTTATTACAAGTATTAAATGAATATCAATAATTTTACAGTTTAAATCGATACAGGGAATAATTAGAAAATTTCAAAATCCACTTACACGTTGCATAAACTAAGAACGCCGTTAATACAAGGACTACTGGAAGCGCTCAGTTGTTAAGTGGAATTGTAAAGATTTTACTAAAATATATAATTTAAAATTTATCAACTGCTCTTAGATGGTACTAATGGCCCCTAATGTTTCACGGCACTGTCTATACTAGTTATTAATAAATTTCCAAAAAATTAGCCTTGTCATTTTTCTAAGGATGCCAATATCTTAATATTTGTGATATTTGTTTTTAATGTCTTACAAATAACATTTAACAAGCTCTTTTTTAAATTAAAATCTTGATAAAACTAAGGATAAGCGTATAGTTGTCATCTTTTATACCTAACTAGTATTTCAAAAGACTATCTATTTTAGGCTGTTGATATTGGAGGTTCTATTGTGGTTCATACTTTTGGAGCATATTTTGGATTAGGAGTCAGTTATGTTATAGGCAGAAAACATAGAATTTCTGATGCGTCCGATAGAAATAATAATCAAAATCAAGGGGCGTCTTATATATCCAATATTTTAGCAATGATAGGTAAATAAAAACTCCTAAATAGCCTTTTTTGCTTATTACAAAATAATGTCATGTCTATATAAATAATATTCATAAAATTATTTTTTTAGATATATTTTGTATGATTTTCCATCACCTTTTTTTAACTTTTATTTTGTTAATTAAATTTACGACAAATCTTACAATAATCATATGATTTCACCGTTTATGCTGAGAGCATAAAAACTGAATTTTTATAGAATATCTCCTACACAAATAAAAAATAAAAAATTTGGTTTCAATCCATTTGTGAAGACTGTTTAAGACAAATGAACCCAAAGAAATTTTCAAAAGTTCCCAGAAATTTCTTTTAGTTTTCAACAAGAAATTGTTCCTTATACACTCTGCCAAATAAGAACGCGACTGCTCGTATTCTTGAAAAATTGTTTTCGAGAACATTGTATTATTTGGTGTGCTAACAACGGCGCAATCGCCTCCTGCATCAATAATCGCCTGGCATCTTCGAAGTATGCTGTCGACGAAATTTTCTGCATACTCTGCGAATTCCTCAGAGTCTTTCCTCTGAGCTTTCTCTTTATAAGAGACCAAACGTTGGGTTGGCGTCCAATGATTGTGAGGGTCACTCTAGTATCTTATCATAAACCCAAGCTAGCCGCTTCGCTACGTAATTTTCGCCCGCCAAAAGTTTCTTCAACGTGCCTCGGAATAGGACATCATAAGCACGAAGATATTGTCGAATGATCTCATGAGAGACATTCAAACGGATTTCCTTAATTTTGTTGCTCTTTGACACAGCGTCAATTTTGAGTCTCGTGAAAACAAATTCACGATTTTTTTTTCGACTTTCGGAGTAACCTTGCCTACCGAGCCACGTTTTAACAAGTCGACAACATGTTTCGTCTCGTTAAAACGATTTACTCACTTTTTAACAAGCGACATCGACTTTTTAATATATTTAGCGGCCGCGGAATGTGCCATTTTAGGCCCCTTTGGATGAGAACAAAGAAAGGCTGACCGACGTGCAAATAAGTGACTCAGTGTGATTTCGACGAAAGTTCGGAATCGACTGATATTTTTACTACAATTCGTAATAGCCAAAGATTCCCTCTACAGATTTTTTGTTGAATCACTAGAATCGCATCTACCAAAAATGAATTACCGCGGACACGTTCTTACTTGACAGACTGTAGTTTTAAAACTAGCAGATCATAGATTTTACTAATTGATGACGGCCAAATTTTACTTTTGGTTGGGAAATTTTCTAAAAAAATTAATGTTCATGCCTTAGTATATGAACACAAAAAAGTCGTCATAAACTAGAATACTAGAAGTTTGCTTAACATTTGTGTTTAAGAGACTCTATTGTAGTGGCGTTCAACCCTTTGACACGTAAAGCTTCAATTATCTATGGGTTGGTAGATATTTGGATGGTTATCACCGGAGCCTCAAATAACTTGCTAAAGTGGAGAAACCATATCACAGGGATCAATACGCCCTGAAAAGAAATAAAACAAGTGGTTTAACAAAGAAAAAACTAAATGAAGATGAGGGGGTGGAGTGAGATAGTATGTGTGTATGCACGAGAATATGGCACGAAATCGAGCAGAATTTGTACCACGGACAGAGGTGCTTAAGGTGACCACATCGAAGCGGTGGCAAACATTACCATTGATCCCGAAGGACACAAACCGTGGTCAGCAGGTGGCGGTGCAACGATCTTATAGGCTAGATTGCTGTACCTCGGTCAGTACCTTTTTTTAAACAGTGCCAGACATTTCCCAGCAATAATCCCAGTAGCATCGAAATGTCCTATCTCGATTGGTCTCTTAAAGCATTCTCTTTTCATCAATACTCGTCTCGTGGCAAAACTTAAAGAGCTGTGAGCAGCTTTACAGTGTATTTAGTAGACGACAGTGCACTCTTCGTGTCCTTGTGGAAAGTTCCTCTGTACTCTCAGCATACTGGTTTTGGTTCTTCTCCGACCCAACGCCGTTATTGCGTTTAGGTAGCAGATTGTCAGTGCGCATGTGAGACTCATTATGTTTGGTATTTAATACACTTGCAGTGTACAAGTATGTCGGTCTGATCTTATATGTGGGTCAGGGTATACACCACAAGGAAAGAATACTGGTTACATGGATCCGCAGTATACCACTAGATGTGAATCAGACAATCCGCCCTATCTATCGGTGTAAATGTATGTATATGAGTCAATACGTGGAATGGCCTATACTGGTAGCACAAATCCGCCGTGTACCCTTAGTGACATGTTAGACAGAGAGGGGCTACTGGTCAAAAAGCATCCATAGACAGTGCGCCCTATCTATCGGTATAGATATTTGTAGGCCCAGGTCTTGTTACTTCCGTTTTAATTTCGCCGCTACTTTAAAATAATCTCATAAAAAATGTACAATGTAAAACAAATGGAATTAAAGTTCACACTAGTGCAGAAGTAGAATGGAAGGATAAATATAAATTTAAAAATTTGTGCAATTTAATATTCCGTATGGAACACTTATAAGATCATTTCGGTGTCTGTCCGTCTGTCTGTCACACCCGGTTTTCTCCAAAATTATTTGACATAGAATGTTGAAATTCGGCACTAATATAGGAATTGATGGCCTCATCAGAGCCCTTTAGCTTTGACACTTAAATTTTGACCTAAGGGGTTAGTTTTGGGGGATGAAATCGGAAGTGAAAAAAAAATTACCAGGAAGTGAATTTTTTTTTACCGGGTCATCGAGTGGGGTGTTAAATGAAAGCTTGTAAATGCGCACACTTTTCTTTGTGTTAGTTATTTTCAAAAATTGCGAAAAAATCGCTGCCCCCCCTTATCTAGAAAAGTACTGATCAATAAATTTTAAAAAAATTCTAGAATATTCTCTACAGAGTGTAGATTGAACGAAAATTACCACGAGTGCCTTATTTTTAATAATTTATCTAGTATATAAAAAAATATATCAAGGTCATCAGTTTTCAATAAAGATCAGAAAAAAAACTTTTGGGGTACGTTTATGAAGTCATTGATCATTTTATACCGCCGTAAGAAAAATTTTTATTTTAAAAACAAACAACGTATAGAACATTAATTGCACAAGTCCGACTTGCACTTGGCCGGTTATTTTATTTGAGTAAATATTTTGAGATCAAATTTGTCCATGCTCATTTGTAGCGATTGTTTGGGCACCATACCGCATTATAAAGAAATCTAAGCATTAAGAAATCAAAAGATTTTCGACATTTAAAGTACACTGTTGAGTTTTCCAGAACAATGAAAAGAAATAGTAGTATAATTAAATTCGAAATGACAATTGAAACCCGTTTTATGAGTATGTACAAGTATTAATAACTAGTTAGCCTAGACCACTTCCGATTGTCTAAAACAAATGTGGTTGCTATGCATAGTAGCTTGATATTTAGGAAATACTTACAAAAAGCTTGGTGGTTCCGATTTTATTTCACTATATACATTTGAAAAAAATATGGCAGATAAAATTGTGAATTTAGTAAAATTGAATATCGATAGGTGATAAACTGTCTCTTTTCCAAAAGAATGTCCGCTAAAGAAACACGACATGAGAGATAGTTTAGATTGTGTAAGAAATGATTTTGGAGAATCGACAAATTGGGCCGATACGAACATCAAGCAGAGCATCTAAACATTTCATATGAATGAGTTTTTCAAATTAACCATTCTTATTGAAATATGAAAAAATTATTAGCTAATGGATCCCTAAATGTCTGAAAGACAACCAAAAACGACTGGGAGTCTCAGCATGCAAATTGATTTGTAGCCATTTTGAAGAGCATTCATCTAACTTTTTGTATCGAACGATAACTATGGACAAAATGTGGATCCATCATTATAGAATAGAAATAGAAACAGTCGAAGGAGTTGAAACATGCTGGCTCACCTCGTTCCAAAAAGTTTCGCTTACAGAAATCAACAGGAAAAGTACTTGGTTCCATTTTTTGAGAAAATGATGGGATAGTTCTTACACGAACACGACAAAACAGTAACTGGAGAATGTTATTCTTAATTATTAATCAAACATTGCCAAAAAGTTGTGGAAAATGAAATAGGAAAAGTATTTAAAGGGGACCTGTTTTTGCGAAACAATAGGCTTGTTGACAAATCGCTGTTAGTTTTGCCAAAAATGAACCAATTAAGTTTTGAACTGCTTGATCATCTAACTACTAACCTGATTAGCTGCCTAAAAATGAAAAATATTTGAGAGAACACACATTTTATGCAAATAAATAACTGGTCAAGTGCAAGTTGAACTTGCGCAATTAGTATTCCGTACGTGGATTGCTTCTGAAATAAAAAATTTTATTACGGAGGTACAAAATGATCAATGACTTCACAAAACACACCCCAAATGAGTTTTCAACAAAGTTTGTTTCCGATCTTTACTGAAAACTGATGACCTTGAAATTTTTGTTTTTTTTTATATACCAGATAAACTATTAAAGGTAATGCACTCGTGATAAATTTCGTTCAATCTACACCCCGTGGAGAATATTCCATAATTTTTACTTCCCGTTAGCAGGGTAAGTAAAAAGCTAAATTTAATTTAAATATGATAACCGGCCAAGTACAAGTCGGACTTGCGCAATTAGTGTTCCGTACATTGATTGCTTTTAAAATTAAAATTTTATTATGGAGGTACAAAATGATTAATGACTTCACAAAACACTCCCCAGCTGAGTTTGCAACCAAATTTGTTTCCGATCTTCGTTGAAGACTGATGACCTTAAGGTAATGCACTCGTGATAATTTTTATTCAATCTACACCCCGTGGAAAATATTCCAGATTTTTTTCAAAATTTTTCAGTACTTTTCGAGATTTTTCGCGATTTTTTCAAAATAATACAAAGAAAAGTGTGCGCATGAAAGACATTATATATATTTTTGAACTTATGTTTTTACAAGCTTTCATTTGACACCCCACTCGGTGACCCAGTAAAAAATTTTCTTTTTCACTTCCGATTTCACCCCCAAAACTAACTCCTTAAGTCAAAATTTAACTTTCAAAACTACACATACATCAATTTTGTACCTATTAGTTCCAAAGTTCAACTTTCCACGTCAAATAGTTTAGGATAAAATCGGGTGTGACAGACAAACAAACAGACACCGAAGTGATCTTATAAGTGTTCCGTACGGAATACTAAAAGATAAGTATATGTTGTCGAAGACTGATTTGCAAAACAAGACAAAGAATTTTTTTGAAAGGTCTTAAGTTACTTTATAACCGTGGCAATAAACGTATAAAGCTGAAAGGATTACGCTAAATAAACAACTTTTGTTTTCGAGAGTTGCTTGTAGAATAGAAATTTATCAGTATGCCCTCGTATAAATGCTTTAATAATTATGTTAATATTGTCTTTAACAGTTTTTGGTCAAGATGATAATTTTCGTTATATTTTAAAAATGATAATTTATGTGTTACGCTCTTCAGTATTTATTACTGTAGTATGAAGTTCATAACTGACGGAAATAGCTTTGGAAAAATTATTTCACGAAATATTGAATGAAATACAAAAATCCCTAAGCCCTTAAAATTCCTAAGTACGGTCTTCACATTTTTAATAAATCTTTTCAAAAGTAGACATCCGTTCTTTATTTTTCTCGGACAATTATTACATTTTTTTATTGACAACAGTTTTTCTTCCCATCTAAGAAAACCTTTTTATCTTTGGAGGCTCCTTGTTATTGAATGAATTTTCGCATAAAGTGATGTGAAGCTTTGAATTATCGCATATGTAATATATTCGTGAAAAACAATTTTATGAAAAAGCAGTCAAAAATATTAAACTTTTTTTGTTTTAGGTACAATTTTTTTATGGGCATACTGGCCAAGTTTTAATGCAGTTGATATGGAAAATGACAAGGCCCATAGAGCAATTATTAACACATATCTGTCATTAACAGCCAGTTGTGTAACTTCATTTGCGGCATCACAAATAAATTCTAAGGATCACAAATTTAATATGGTTTGTAAATTTTTGTAGAATGTCAAAAAATGCATTTTTTCATTTCCTATATGTGTAGTGCTAATTGAAGAGAAGTAGTACAGAAACCAAGCAACAATAACCTTCCTATGAGCCAAAACCAACGCGAAAATTAAGATAGCGAAATCTCATCGTTTATCATGGTAATAAGGTTCAAAACAGTTCTGATATAAAATAATAAGATAATATAGGAAGAACATTCCCAAATGGTCACACTTATTACTTTTCTTATCCAGGGCATTTTGGTCATGATTTCTTATCTAATCGAAGCCGTATAACTTTTTGCTCCATGAAGGTATATCTGACTGCACTAAGGAGAAGAAGAAATGTCCTTCCGACTTGGTAGGATCGAAAATGTAAGGAAGCTGTTGCTTCTAAACATCTTGCCTACTGATAATGGCGTGAAGATTTTAACGTCACAAATCGTAACATCTTGTTCATTGCCTCTAGCGGCTGTACGCATTGCACCCATTGTATCGTATTTTAGAGAGATAAAAGTACGTGGAAATATTTTTTTGCGAATATTAGAATCCCAATATTTATCTAGAAATGAAAGTGAATTTACGAGTACCCGGAACCGAAGCAACGAAACCAAGAAGGCACACAATTAAAGAGTTAAAAATAAATTTCTTGCCTGCCCCAATAATTCTAGACCTTTTGGGTCAGTCGCTAAGGCCTTTAGTCAAAATTTCACTAAACACATTATATAGTAACACCACTTACACGGCCAGATAATACTATTGCAACAAAACATATTGAGAAAGCAAACTCGTTAGCTGAACTCTTTACTTGACATTCTACTGTTAATTTCCAGGAAAAAAACACTACCCACTATTCCCAATGTACAGTCGAAGATGCCCGATATGGTCTTCAGACACAGTGTATTTTAATAATGCTTCACACCAAAAAGGCTTTTTGCGCTGATAAAATACCTGCCATAGTACTCAAAAAATGTACGAGCAAACTAACACCAATTTTTAATACTCTATTACCTATCCTACAAGCAGAGACTATTTTCTTTTTGCGGAAAATGTGGTACAGTTCAGCCGATACCAAAAAAAGGTAAGAGGACCTCGCCAAACAACTACCGAGCAGACGCACTGCTTTCAACAATATCGAAAGTTATAAAAAAGCCTATTAATAAAATTATTAATATTTGTAAGGATTCAATATTATTAGCGACCATCAATATGGCATTCCTAAGCATGACAGTACGCTCGTGCAAACGTCCGTAGACAGCAGGAAGCAGTTCAATTTAAAAAAATCTGAATGAAATTCTAACTTGGAGTGACAATAACCAAGTAGAATTTAACGCTGCAAAAACCCGGGCTAGAATTTTTTTCTAAAAAAGTTAACGTTGCGGAAATGGTCATAGACAACTTGGGAGCAAATTTGTACATGTTGTATGTGTAAAAAAGAGAGTTTCTCAAACGCTTGAAATATTGCGTATTAGAAAATTAAACACCCCACAACTTTTAATTCTGTACAAAGCTTAAATTCTATCAGAGATGAAATGACGCAACCATATTTGGGTTCTGCTCCCAAACGTACGTTGCAGTTGTTGAATTCTATTGAGAAGAGAACTATTCGCCTGACTGGAGACTCAGAACGCACCATCAATAATAATGAAATAACAAAGAAGAAAACAATTCGCAGCTCAAGAGATAATTCTTGTCTCCCTGAACTATCCGATTTGCATCATCTATAATATATATATAATGCAACGTCTCTCTCTCTCTTTCTGTCTCTATGTCTGTCTGTCTGTCTGTGCGTTAGTGCGCTTATCAGTCGAGAACCACTTATCCGATTTACGTGCTTTTTTTTAAAAACGTACATATGTTTCCTTGCCAGGTTATACGACATATTTTATTGTATTAGGTAACATAAGGAATTTGCAGTGACGATAATACTGAATCAAGTCGGAAAAAAAAAACTTTGCCGCTAGTGCGTTCTCTTGCAATACACTGCCTAAACCACTAAATATGGAACAATATGATGTAGCAAAGAATATAATATATATATATATATATATATATATATATATATATATATATATATATATATATATATATATATATAATGCAACATCTCTCGGACTGCCCGTCTGTCCGTTAGTGCGCTTATCACTCTAGAACCACTTATCCGATTTACGTGTTTTTTTTTTAGATTTATACATATGTTCTCTGGCCAGGTTATAAGATATATTTTATTATGTTAGGTAATATAAGAAATAAGTAGTGACGATAATAGTGAATCAAGTCGAAAAAAGTTTGCCGCTAGCGTACTCTCTTACAATACGCTGCCTTAACCGTTAAATATGGAACAATATCATGTAGTAAAGAATACAATATATATAAAATGCAACGTCTCTCTGTCTGTCCGTTAGTGCGCTTATCACTCGAGATCCACTTATCCGATTTGCGGTTTTTTTTTTTAATTCATATATATGTTCTCTGGCCAGATTATATAATAATATTAATAATAAACTGCATAATATATATATATATATATATATATATATATATATATATATATATATATATAAAAACGCAACATCTCTCTGTCTGTCTATCTCTCTATCCGCCTGTTAGTGCGCTTAGCACTCAAGAACCACTTATCCGATTTACGTGTTTTATTATAAAATGCATATGTTCTCTCGCCAGGTTATAGGATATATTTTATTACGTTAGGTAACATAAGGAATAAGCAGCGACGATAATAGTGATTCAAGTCCATGCGAGGGGAGCCTCGAACACCCTATTCTAAGTAATAAGGAGCATAAAAAAATCAGAAATCTCTCTTACCTACTACTTTGCTCTCGGCGTACTCGCCATGGCACTTACGCATTTTCATTACTGCTCCCGGCCGTCCTGTAAGGAAGATAACCTTGCTTTGATTAGTCAATGTATTTAAATATTAAGAGAAAATTCAGCCATCTTTTTTAGGTCATATGACCATTTTTTTAGTGTTCTGTATGGAACACTTATAAGATCACTTCGGTGTCTGTCACACCCGATTTTCTCCGAAACTATTTGACATAGAAAGTTGTAATTTGGCACTAATATAGGAATTGATGGCCCCATCAGAGCCGTGAAGTTTTGAAAGTTAAATTTCGACATAAAGGATTAGTTTTGGGGGGAGAAATTGGAAGTGAAAAAAAAATTACCAAGTTATCGAGTGGAGTGTCAAATGGAAGCTTGTGAAAACACGAGTTTAATAAATTATATAGTATAATACTTGAGTACACTTTTGTCTGTATTATTTTTAAAAAATTACCAAAAATCGCTATCCCCCTTATCTCGAAAAGTACTGATCAAAAAATTTTAAAAAAAACTTTGGAATATTCTCTCTAGGATGTAGATTGAACGAAAATTATCACTTAATTTATCTGGTATATAAAAAAAAATTCAAGGTCATCAGTTTTCAACAAAAGTCGGATCAAACTTTATTGAAAACTCATCTGGGGTGTGTTTTGTAAAGTGATTGCTCATTTTATATCTCCGTAACAAAAAATTTTATTTCAAAAGTAAACAATGTACTGAACACTAATTGCATAAGTCCGACTTGCAATTGGCCGCTTATTATTTTATATTTATCTTAATAAGCAAATAATAATACATATTAAAATTTATTATTATTGCTATCATATTTTATAATAGATGCGACCTTAGAACATTAGCGTAACCCCCTATGAAAGTAGAAAATAAGGTCTTCTTAGAAATTAGGCTTTTATTGTATGAAATATTTTTGTGAAAAGTCTCCATCCCGGTCATCAATCTTAATATTGCGTTTAATGTTCGACTATTCCTTCTGTAAATACTTCTTAATCAGTCATAGCTTTTTTAATGAAGTACAAATCTTTTAAGTTCCGTTGTATAAAAGGGTTCTTTTTTTTGTCAAAAATCTCTCCCGTCCGATCATTGATATTTAAACTTGATATAAATTTTTAAAATTTTACTGGATCAAACTATTTTTAGTAAAATATCCTAGGTTTCGGGTATCAATTTTAAGTTTTCTGTGTTGAAAAGGTTTAAGGTTCAACTGCAACAAAAATTTTTGTTCTCCGAGAGCCTTCGCAACGGTTGTCAGTTGGTGCCGCCCTCTACAGGAAGCTTCAACTTCAGTGTTTTTTTTTCTCAAATAAATGCACTTAAAAGTGGCTACCCCGCATGTTAAATCTAATCAATTAGAATATTAGTGATCTATAGAGCGCTACTGAAAACGAAAAAAATGCTTAAATAATTTTTAATAAAGCCACACAGTGATGCCAAATCAAGATTTCGTGGTCAAAAATCGAAAAATCGAAGTTTCAATTTAGGGGTAGTTGAGTTTCTCAATAGTTAGGTTGGTACCTAAACCGCTAGGAATCACCGCTACGAGGACCGAATCGCCGACGTTGCTCGCGCGCGGTGCAGCGCGACATAACCATAAGTTAACGCAGCTCGCACGTCCCACATTTTCGGCGTAACTTGAAATGCATGTAACTTTTTAATCGTTAAAGATTTTTTTATGAATCCAAGTGGAAAAACAAAATAAAAAGGTGAATAGAATTAGTACATTATATAGATTTTCATGATGTTTGTTTGTTTATTGTTTAATTATTAATATTATAATGTTATTTTTAATACTAAAAATGTTAAAGAAACAATGTTTAAACATGTAAAAGTAAAATCCTCCACGACCTTCCGCTTTAAAACCAATTGTATATTGTTCTGTAAACATTTTTAAACAAAAAAAAAACAAAAAATAGCTGCCCCAAGCTGCCCATTTTTTTAAATTACACTTTGTCTGCAATAATGCATAATTTTGTTATAATGCAAGCATTGTGCACTTTGTTTTTGGTTGGTTTAATACCTATGGAAACATTATACGACTTGTTGCGGACACATGAAAAGTGTTCATACTTTGCGCGCCGCCATTTTTAAATGCTATTTAGGCGGTAAATTTGAATTTAAACAAGTGATTAAAGTAATATAGATATAATAATTATAAAATATATATTTAGTATCATATAATACTAATTGTTCTCATTACATATTAATGAATAAATAGAATATTTTGAATTGTTTATTAACAATTTTTAAAATATTAAAATTATATATATTTTTGAATTAATGAAATTTTAAAATATTTCTAAATTGTTTAAATATTTTTAAATTTTTATAATTTTCGATTATTTTTAAGTTGTTTTAAATTTTCCAATTATCCAAATGTTTTCAAATTTTCAAATTTCTCAAATCTTTTAAGTTTTACAACATTTTCAATTTCAACAATTTTTAAATTTATCAAATTTTGATGTTTACAATATGTATGACAAATTAATTAAATATTGGATTAGTCTTAAAAATGAATTTTATTAAAAAATTTTATTCTTTAAATTTTTAATATTTAATAATGTTTTATAATTATGTACTTTACAGAAACAATGAAAAAAATACTGACAAGAAAAGAAATTTTTGATGTTATCCGTCATCGCTTAAATGAAGAGAATAAAAATTTGTTACCTATAATTGAAGACCATTTAATACAAATAAATGAACAACCGTTCTATTCGTCAGATGAACTAAGAGAAAGTTTGGGACTATTAATTAGTAAGATGAGAACTAAATATCAAGAAAGCAAAAGAACCTACTCACGCTTTTGTTCTAAAAATGAATCCTGGTTAAATGTCGAATTACACTTTGATAACCCGACCAATACACAACTGGAGCCCGTTACGCCACCGACTAGTAGTGAAATAAGCGGCGTCCATATTTTTCTTTCAGTGAATCTAGTGAACGGAGTAAACGCAGACGAGCCCAGGATATCAGAGAACAGCACAGCGCCGAAGAATTGGCCTATGCAACGCAAATGAGTTTGCGTGCTAGAGGAAATATTGATGCAGCAAAAGTTGTGCAAGACGTTTCAGAAGGGAGTCCAACAAAGGCGAAGGCTTATAGAGCGTCACTATGTGATGATCGCGAAAGACAGATGACCAAAGAAGAGGCGCTTTCATTATTTGTTGAAAATAAAATGTCTCAAAGTATGTATAACAATATTCGAGCGAATAGCATAAAACATAACTGTAAATTGTATCCGTCTTATAAATGCGTTTTACAAGCAAAAAAAGAATGCTACCCTCCCGCTTCAGATATGTGTATTACCGAATCCAGCGCCGAAGTTAAATTACAGAGTTTGTTAGACCACACTACACAGCGAATACTGCTAGTTCAAAACGACGTTGTAAGTAGCCTCACTAAGAATGATGCTTAATGTGTAAGTGGGGGTTAGATGGAACATCCGGACAGAGCAATTTCAAACAAAAATTTCAAAGTAACACTGACAAAAGTGACTCGAGTATTTTTTTTACCTCGCTTGTACCACTTCAAATTTTATATTTAGATGAAAGCACAGGTGAGCAAAAATTGTTTGAAAAAATCCTCGAACTTCTTCCACCCGATTTTGTCTGCCAATCAAAATTGAATTTTTGCATAAAACTGTTGAAAATACAAAACATCAAGTTGATTATATTGTTGAACAGCAGCAAAATCTCATTCCTTACGAAACAATTGTTGACGGAAAACAAGTGACAGTAACTTACAAATTAGCATTAACTATGGTTGATGGTAAAGTTTGCAATTCTTTGACAGACACATCTTCTAGTTAATGGTGCTACATTTGCCAATGTATTTCAAAACAATTTAACAATATTGGTGAAATACTTAAAAAACCAATCAAGGAAGAAAATTTGCAGTTCGGTATATCATCTTTACATGCCTGGATTCGTTTTTTTTCGAGTGCCTTTTGCACGTTTCTTACAAATTAGAAGTCAAAAAATGGCAAAATCGCGGTGAAGATAAAGATAAGATCCAAAATCGAAAACAAAATATTCAAAAAGGTTTTCGTCAGCAATTAGGACTCTTTATAGATATGCCGAAACAAGCTTTTCGAAGTACAAACGATGGTAACACTGCGCGACGTTTTTTTGAAAATTCGAAAATTTCTGCCACAATAACCGGAATAAATGAGGATTTATTAAAACGATTTCACATTATTTTGCAGGTTATTTCATCGGGTTTTGAAATCGATGTACCTAAGTATAAAGAATACTGCTTAGAAACTGCTCGGTTGTTTGTAGAATTGTATCCATGGTTTTACATGCCTACAACTGTGCATAAATTGTTGATTCACAGTGCACAAATTATTGAGTCATCGCTTTTGCCAATTGGACAAATGTCCGAGGAAGCCCAAGAGTCTTGCAACAAATTAATAAAAAAATATCGGCAAGACTTTGCGCGCAAAACAAGTCGAATTGAAAATATGCAAGAAGTTTTTTGCGACTTTTGGTATCCTCGGACCCACTAATATCTGGCGTACGTAAATTACCAATTCGAAAATTCAAAGCGTTAGATCCTCGAGCGATTGAATTACTCAAACCTCCAAGTATCAATTCGCAAATTGAATTTCAAATATGTCAAAGCTCTAGTGAAGAAGGAGGCGAACAATCTGATTCAGAGTATTAAGTGGTTTTTGAATAAAATTTGTACTTTCT
The DNA here is from genome assembly GCA_019049505.1 of Pachyrhynchus sulphureomaculatus. Classification (NCBI taxonomy): domain Eukaryota; kingdom Metazoa; phylum Arthropoda; class Insecta; order Coleoptera; family Curculionidae; genus Pachyrhynchus; species Pachyrhynchus sulphureomaculatus. Next base: position 75,925,968 of record CM032449.1, on the reverse strand, counting down.
TATCTTATAATAAAACACAAACTTGTAATCTACTCATTTCCTGAACCATTTTGTCAAATTTACATGATTTTTAACTTTTGGTCCGCCATATTGGATCCACCATTTTGTTTTTCGAAAAAATATTATCAAATTTGAAATCAGGGACCTAAAAACCTTAATTTACCCATTTTCTAAACCATTTTGACGAATTTTTTTTTAACTTTTGGTCCGCCATATTGGATCTGCCATTTTGTTTTTCGAAAAAAATATTATCAAATTTGAAATCAGGGACCTAAAAAACCTTAATGTACCCATTTTCTAAACCATTTTGCGAATTTAAAGAGTTTTTTAAATTTTGGTCCGCCATTTTGTTTTTCGAATAAATATTATCAAATTTGAAATCAGGGACCTCAAAAACCTTAATGTACCCATTTTCTAAACCATTTTCACGGGTTTTCGATTTTTGGCCACGAAATCTTGATTTGGCACCACTGTGAGCCACACACGGTATTCCACTGAATAAACCATCGTATTAAATTTTTTAGGGTCACGTACAAAATTCAACTTTAGCTGGAGGTGTTGCCATTGGTGCATCAGCCAATTTAATGGTACAACCATTTGGAGCAATTTTAATCGGTATGGTGGCTGGTGCCTTATCTGTATATGGATATTCCTTTATTTCAGTAAGTATCTGCATGCACCAATATATGCAGTAAGACATTGAAAAGATCAAAAAATTTGCAAATTGTAAAAATCGTTGAGTATTATATCTCCTTAAATATGTAATTTAATTTCATATTTGTTAGCAAATTGTGGAACATCGATTTGGTATTCAAGACACATGCGGAGTACACAATTTGCATGGATTACCTGGTATACTTGGAGGATTAACAGCTGTAATTTTGGCGTCGATTGCTACCGAATCGGAATATGGAAAAACTCTATATGAGGTAATAAATCATTTTGAACGTAAAATATGAATTTATATTTCTATAATTTATTATGTAAGTACTCTCAAATATCAGGATAACTGGCTAAAATTACCTTAAGTTTAATTAGATGCACAAATTTAACCTCATATCTAGCCAATAATTTGGCATTTCTCACAAGAAGCGTCGTAGTTTTTAGAATCCAATCCATTGATTAATATATTATTTTTGATTAGATAATTTCTACAAAAATTATTTTGTACAATCGGTGAAGATACCGCTGAATTTAAGAATTCAATAAGGCTTTTCGAAAAACACGAATCAAATAATAGAGATAATGAATTATAAGTTTTTAATCAAAATAAGTTATAATAATTATAGCTATCTTAGTTAAAAACTATATTAATGTAACATATATTTAATGGCATTGCTCTAGAGAAATTTGTTTTAAACGTAGGTGTAAAGAAGTATTTTTTAAACGTCAAGGAGAAAAAGATGGTGATGATCTAAAACAGCGTCTGCATGAAAAATTCACACATACATATTAACTGACTTTAAAGAGAAAAAATAGTGATTTTTATTGCCATTCTTTTAGTGCTAATAATGTGAAGAACACTATAATTGAAAATTAATACTGCAACTTTTTCTCCAGGAAAAAGAGTCTCTGGCGGCGCTACATATATATATATATATATATATATATATATATATATATATATATATATATATATATATATATATATATATATATATATATATATATATATATATATATATATATATATATATATATATATATATATATATATATATATATATATATATATATACCGATAAATGAGAAGGGGGCACCTTTACCGAGTAATCTATAAATCTGCTAAATGAAAAGAACTTATCGAATATTTTCGAACTTTCCCTTGGTTAGACGTTTACTTTAGACCCCCATCTGACTACTGCTAAGGAGGTTTCCGATGTAGTCCCTTGGTAATATAAGGTATAACAAACTTAATGTAAGATATATTATACCCTTCGCATAATTTCAATGGCATGCGGTATGGACAGAAAATAAAGAAATCCTTGGTAGCTAAAAAATATATTTTTAAATAATTAATGCACCTTCTGCTACATAAGAAATTTATCATTCTTTAATCTGCAGCAGTCATGGCAGGGTGTTTGGCTAAAGCTTGTATCGGGGAACCAAACGAGCTGACTATTGGTCTTAAAGGTGCTCCTTGTTTGTGGATTTTCGGTAATCCATACATTTTTGGGCATATTGATGATTTGTTTCTTCGTTCGAAAAAGAATATATATATATATATATATATATATATATATATATATATATATATATCTATATATATATATATATATATATATATATATATATATATATTAGGGGCATAGCACACATGCTAGAGCGAGGCGTCTGCGGAAAAAGCGCTTCCCATTTATACTGAATCCCTCTAAATCAGGGGTGCTCAAACTTGAACTGCTGGCGATCTACCTCAATATTGTTAGACTACGATCGATCGACTCTGAGAGGCTGCAAGTAAGTGTGATGCAGGATTGTCGTCTAGGTAGGGTGTATCGTGGCATAGATATTAGTTTTCCGCACAATATGCATTTTTTTAGTCAAGGTAAATGTAGGTCTGCTATAAAATGTCAATGAAAAAACTCATAATTATTCAAAATTGCGAATTTATTGGTTCTTACAAAACAAACGAGTTCTAGTGTCTAAACTTAACTAAAGAGTGACTTTGGAAGTTGAAGCGTGGCACTGCATGTCCTCAGCATACTTTTCATAAGATGGTACGTAATTACCGAGTGCTAATCGCAAGCATGATGACATATGTTCGTCAGTTAGTCGATTGCGATATTTTGACTTAATTATCTTCATTTCAGAAAATGCAGACTCGCACAAGTAAGTTGACCCAAACATTGCCGTCAGTTGAAGGGCGATTTGCCTTAGATTCGGATATTTATCTTCAGATATAAAACACCAGAATTTTGTATCAGATGCTGTGGCTGTGAGATGTATATCTGATATAATCTGCACTAACTCATTTTCAACAGAACATGAGTCCATGTTAAACTGACTTGCTATTTCAGTAGCTAATTCCTCAATGTTTATACACGAAAAAGGATAACTCATAAATGATGCGATATTTGCCAATTTACTGAAATCATAAAAACGTATTTCGAATTGGCCCAAAATATTTGATAATTCTGCCTCATAAATATCATAATTCAACTGAGGAATCCTTGCTTTCAAAGACGGTAAATTTTTCAGATCCTTTCTTTTCAGTTGATCTATCATAAGTTGCAATTTACTTTTAAATGCGTTTATTGCGCTAATCATCTCAATAATAGTTTTTCCTTTACCTTGAAGCTCCAAATTAATGGTGTTTAAATGCATTGTGATGTCTGTCAAAAATGCCAAATCAGTCAGCCATTTTCCATTTTTCAGCACCTCATATATGTATATATATATATATATATATATATATATATATATATATATATATATATATATATATATTTATATATATATATATATATATATATATATATATATATATATATATATATATATATATATATATATATATATATATATATATATATATATATATATATATATATATATATATATATATTATATATGTTTATATATATAAAAAACAAAAATAAATCCTTCAATAGGTTCTTTCGACGATAAACTGCTTTCGACATCGAGTGTCCTACCGATAAATGAGAAGGGGGCACCTATACCGAGTAATCTATAAATCTGCTAAATGAAAAGAACTTATCGAATATTTTCGAACTTTCCCTTGGTTAGACGTTTACTTTAGACCCCCATCTGACTACTGCTAAGGAGGTTTCCGATGTCATTTCGTCTGGTATAGAAGCTTAAGTTCCTTTTTCACAGAAATGGCCAATGCAAAATGCAAAGAAGCTGTTGCTTTTAAATATCTTGCCTACCGACAATGGCATGAAAATTCCATATTCATTCATAAATTGAAATATCTTCTTTCGTACCTGGAAATTATCGACGAAATCAAGGAGTCACACAATCAAAGAATTAAAAACAAACTTCTTTTTTGCTTCAACAATTCCAGGTCTTTTTGGTCAGTCGCTAAAATCATCATTCAAAATTTCAGTAAATTCACTATACCAGCCCTCATACGGCCAGATAATACTATTGAAACAACACCAGCTTAGAAAGCTGAATTTTTTCTATAATGTTCTCTTGTCGATTTTCAAGGAAAAACAGCACCAACTATTTCTTTAGTGCAGTCAAAGATCTTATATTGTCCTTAGGCAACGTATCATAAAACGCATTTTAATGAAGGAAGGCACCAAAAAAGGTTCTGACGCTGACGGAATATCTGCCATAGTACTCAAAAAATGCGCGAGAGAGCTGATGCCAGTTTCCTGTAGACTTTTCAACCTAATCTACAGAAAGGGAATATTTACGTCCTGCTGGAAATACGCTACAGTTCAGCCGATACACAAAAAAGGCAAGAAGACCTAGCCAAACAACTACCGACCAGACGTACTGCTTTCAATAACATCGAAAGCCACGGAAAAGGCTATCAATCAGCATCTTATAACATATCTTGTGGGATTTAGTATTATTAGCAACCATTAATATGGCTTTCGTAGGTTAAAAAAAGGGGATCTCCTAACTTATATAACATATGTTTAGAACAACATAATTGAACACGTTGGAAAATCTCGAGCGGTTGCACTTGATATATCCAAGGCATTCGACCCGGTTTAGCTTGATCGGATTGTGGAATAAGTTACACTCTTATAATATATCTGAAAAGTTCTGTTTATACCTCTCGTGTTTCCTGAGATAGTCTTCTTTACGAGTGGCAGTCGACGGATTTCTTTCTTTCACTATCAACGCTGGTTTGCTCCAAGGCTCCATAGTGTCTCCGTCTCTCTTCCTTATTTATATTAACGATCTGCGGGAAAGGACCAGGAATCCAATATACAGCTTTGCAGATGACAGTACGCTTATGTCTCCATTCATTTTAAAAACTCAAATATCCGCTACCCATGCAAATATCCGCAAACAGCAGGAAGTCGTTCAGCTTAACAAACATCTGGAAGAAATTCTATCTTGTGGTCACAGTAACCAAGTAGAATTTAATGATAAAAAACTCAGACGGCGTTTTTCTAAAAAAGTTGCTGAAGTAGACATAGTCATGTCGGAGCTCTCCACTCCTCTAGCATTGTTACTCAAATTGTTCAAATTGAATTTGAAAGCAAATATGTCTTGATGTGAACATGTTAGAAGCATAGCACAGTGAACTTCTCAAAAGTTTTATGGAAAGTGTTCTGTGGAGGTAGCCTACTCAACTCCTTCAAAAGCTGTCCATGCTAAGAATACACGTCGCGCTAATATTTCATATCCGTATGAAGTTCAGCGTGTCACTCCTCGTACAACCCTTCTCAAGCAGTCTTTTTCACGGAGAACTCTACCCTTTTGAAATAATTTGCCCAGAACTGCATTTCCCACCGAGTACAATTTAGAGCAGGGGTGCTCAAACGGTCGATCGCGATCGACAAGTCGATCGCGAGTGCTTTTTGAGTCGATCTCGAGAAAAAAATTCCGATATAGAACTATTCACAGATTTTGTTTTAGGTAACTAAAACAAAATGTAATGAATAAACTACTAAAATTTATTCGATCCACAATTAGGCCAGAATAACCCCCTCATCACTTTCTTTTATCGTAATAACCCCCTGCTAGCGGCAAAAGGCGACTTTATCAAAGGAACGCGCGGTACTTGTCAAAGAAAAGCCGCGTTTTTGATTCCCGCCGATTTTTCTAGAAACTTCGGGCGGCTTGTTCGACGGGAACATTCGAGACTTCGTTCGCGCCGATATAAATGTTGCGCCTGCAGGAATAGGAGTCAGTCTGAGTTGTAACTTGAAGGCGATACATCGATACAAAGTTTATTAATAAATAGTCCAAAATGAGTGCGGCGAAGAAAAGTAAAACTTATCATTTTAATAACGATTGGGAGGAAGAATTTTTCTTTTGTATGGTAAAGGATAAGTGCATTTGTCTCATTTGCCGTGTGTCAGTTGCAATACCTAAGCGTGGGAACTTACAGAGGCATCATAAAACGGTTCATAAAAACTATGAAAAGGATTTTCCGTCACAGAGTGAATTAAGAAAACGAAAAGTACGTGATTTGATAACTTGTTTGAAAAAAGAACAAACCATGTTCACAAGACCAGCCAAACAATCAAAAGCTGCAGCGATCGCATCATTTAAAATATCTCATATATTGGCTAAACACAAGAAACCATTTGATGATGGATTGGTTGTGAAGGAAGCATTTATTGAAGCGGGTGAGACTTTATTTGGAGATTTTAAAAATAAAATAGAGATTATGTCTGCTATTAGAGAACTACAGTTATCTCGTCCGACTGTCACAAGGCGTGTTGAAGTCATGAGTCAGGACATGGCAGATAAACTAAAACATGATATCATGGAATGTACATACTTTTCTTTACAGTTCGACGAATCCACCGACATGACAGACACTGCCTAGCTGTGTATTTTTATTCGAATGGTATTCAATGACATGTCGGCTAAGGAAGAGTTTTTGACAATGATTCCTCTGAAAGGAAAGACCCGTGGCGAAGATATATATGACGTTTTCTTCAATTTTGTAACAAACTACAAGCTACCAATATATAAACTAGCGTGCATTACAACCGATGGAGTACCAGCAATGACTGGAAACGAAAACGGTTTTGTGGCATTGTGTCGAGCTAATGATGATTTCCCTTCATTTTTCTCCTTCCATCGCATTATACATCAACAAGTTTTGTGTTCAAAAGTTCTAAACATGGAGGACATTATGGGCATTGCAATAAAAATTGTGAATTCTATCCCTGCACGTAGCTTGCAACGACGGCTCTTTAAATTGCAGTTGGAAGATAGTGAGTCAGCTCAACACACTGATTTAGTTCTTCACACGGACGTCAGGTGGTTGAGTCGCGGAAAATTCCTAGAAAGGTTTCAAGAATTATTGCCTGAAATAACAACTTTTCTGGACGAAAGAGGTGATGACACTCACATGCTGAAAAATGGAAAATGGCTGACTGATTTGGCATTTTTGACAGACATCACAATGCATTTAAACACCATTAATTTGGAGCTTCAAGGTAAAGAAAAAACTATTATTGAGATGATTAGCGCAATAAACGCATTTAAAAGTAAATTGCAACTTAGGATAGATCAACTGAAAAGAAAGGATCTGAAAAATTTTCCGTCTTTGAAAGCAAGGATTCCTCAGTTGAATTATGATATTTATGAGGCAGAATTATCAAATATTTTGGGCCAATTCGAAATACGTTTTTATGATTTCAGTAAATTGGCAAATATCGCATCATTTATGAGTTATCCTTTTTCATGTATAAACATTGAGGAATTAGCTACTGAAATAGCAAGTCAGTTTAACATGGACTCATGTTCTGTTAAAAATGAGTTAGTGCAGAGTATATCAGATATACATCTCACAGCCACAGCATCTGATACAAAATTCTGGTGTTTTATATTTGAAGATAAATATCCGAATCTAAGGCAAATCGCCCTGGCCAGTCCAAGCCATAAAACTTACACACACACACAAGGCAAATGCCCTTCAACTGACGGCAATGTTTGGGTCAACTTACTTGTGCGAGTCTGCATTTTCTGAAATGAAGATAATTAAGTCAAAATATCGCAATCGACTAACTGACGAACATATGTCATCATGCTTGCGATTAGCACTCGGTAATTACGTACCATCTTATGAAAAGTATGCTGAGGACATGCAGTGCCATGTCCCAACTTCCAAAGTCACTCTTTAGTTAAGTTTAGACACTAGAACTCGTTTGTTTTGTAAGAACCAATAAATTCGCAATTTTGAATAATTATGAGTTTTTTCATTGACATTTTATAGCAGACCTACATTTACCTCGACTAAAAAAATGCATATTGTGCGGAAAACTAATATCTATGCCACGATACACCCTACCTAGACGACAATCCTGCATCACACTTACTTGCAGCCTCTCAGAGTCGATCGATCGTAGTCTAACAATATTGAGGTAGATCGCCAGCAGTTCAAGTTTGAGCACCCCTGATTTAGAGGGATTCAGTATAAATGGGAAGCGCTTTTTCCGCAAACGCCTCGCTCTAGCATGTGTGCTATGCCCCTAAATTATATATATATATATATATATATATATATATATATATATATTTTATATATATATAATATATATAAATACATATAATTCAACGAAGAAACAAATCATCAATATGCCCAAAAATGTATGGATTACCGAAAATCCACAAACAAGGAGCACCTTTAAGACCAATAGTCAGCTCGTTTGGTTCCCCGATACAAGCTTTAGCCAAACACCCTGCCATGACTGCTGCAGATTAAAGAATGATAAATTTTTTATGTAGCAGAAGGTGCATTAATTATTTAAAAATATATTTTTTAGCTACCAAGGATTTCTTTATTTTCTGTCCATACCGCATGCCATTGAAATTATGCGAAGGGTATAATATATCTTACATTAAGTTTGTTATACCTTATATTACCAAAGGACTACAAGATATGCTTTTAATAATCATAAATTCTGTTGATACAGTTACAACCTCTTTTTAAGGTCACTCGATAAATAACATTTCAAATAAAATCTAAAAAATTATATAATAATAAACAAACCAGTTTGATACACGTTATTTCCTAGATATTGTTTACAAAATCATTATTAAAGTAACTTTATAAATTACAGTTAACTGTATATACGAGTAAATAGGAGTTTCTGTTCAATTTGTGATATCCTTTGAACTAATATACGTTGTATTGGATATATGTGAAATATTATACTAAACTGTGTTTGTGACCTCCGGGGCCGAAGAAAAACTTTTTCCTTAATTCTCACATTCATATACAGTCAGTCCAAAAAGTCTCCATACACCCTGCTTTCTATACTATTTTTCTGTTATGTTTAACTAATTAATTGGAACAATGTGAGAAAACCTGTTTAAATTAATATCTGAAACTTAACCAACAAGGATTACTATTAAAAACAACTACGGAACATTTTATTTAGAAGTTACATCATTGTTATAAAAATGTAAACAAAATTAATGTCAAAAAAGTCTCCACACACTTAATAATTACCAATAATAGTTTGACGGAGTTTAACGGAAAATAACAACTTCGTTTAAATTAATATTTAGTGGGATTGTCCGTTGGCCTTGATAATCTCCTATAACCTTTTTGTCATGCTTGCAACCAGCTTTCTAGTAACTTCTGCTGGCATGTTCTTCCATTCGTTCAGTATTCTGTTTTTTAATTCTTCTCTATCTGAAACATTATGTTTGCGAACGCGCCGTTTAAGTTCCTGCCATAAATGTTCAATGAGGTTAACATCGGGTGATTGCGAAGGTATATGAAGCTGCTGTGGCACATTATAGATCATCCATTCTCGCACCAAGTTGGCAATATGTTTCGGATCAGTCTCCTGTTGGAAAATGTATCTTTTTTCGAGTGCTCATTTTTGGACTCTTTCTCTTAAATTGTCTCTCAAAATGTTCAGATAAACATGCTAATCCATGGTACTATTAATAAAATGTAAATTTCCAACCCCTTCAGCGAACCAAAGCAAAACACTGCCACCCCCTTGTCTGCCCGTGGAACAAATATTTTTAATATCGAATGCAGTATTCTTCTTCCTCCAAACTTTAGTTCTGCCATCAGACCCAAAAAGGTTAATTTTAGTTTCATCACTAAAAATTTCGGTTTCTTAAAATTCAAGAGGTTTAGTAACGTATTCCCTAGCAAAAGCTAACCGCATTTTGCCATTAGCTTCCGAAATTAACGGCTTCTTCCTGACTGCACACCCCTTATAGCCTGCCCTGTGTAAACAATTTCTCACTGTTTGTGAACTAACATTTTTCGAAAATAGTTCCCGTACTTCTTCTTTTAATTTTGGTGCACTTTTCTTGGGATCTATAATTATTTGTCTAACAATACTGGCCTCTTCATGTGGAGTCAGTTTCTTGGGACGACCGGAGCGTGGTCGAATTTTATAGGAACCCGTTGATTTATGCTGGTTTACAATGTACTAAACAGTAGCATGCCACTTTTTAACAATTTTTCCTATAATTCTGTACGATTTTCCATCTTCAGTTATGATCTTTTGATCTTGAAATGGAATTTCACAATTTCTCTCGCTCATTTTTAATACTACTTTGAAAACCCACTGCAAAATTACTAGCAACAAGTGACAGATTATAAAGTATGGTCGAAAATTGTTCATTTGTTTTCAGTTTAACGAGCAATGGATAACTTGATAAAATGCGGCTGATTATAACGTGTTTTTTTCAGTGCAGTTCTTGAGTATATGGAGACTTTTTTGATATTAAGTTTGTTTAGTTTAGGTTTCAAATAATTTAAACATGTTTTCTTATAGTTCTAATTTATTAGTTAAACATAACAGAAAAATATACAGAAAGCAGGTGGTGTATGGAGATTTTTTGAACTGACTGTATGTTTAGTATCTCTATTTTGAAAAAAAGAATACTATTTTTAAGCAAATTCCTGAATTTGCAAATTAAAAAACTGAATCAAGTTTTATATTTGTAAAATACAATTGTGCATCATTTATAGGTATACCCAGCACGTGCTAATCCAGTTATATCTCAAAATCCAGAATACATTCCACTAGAAGCAGGAGATGGAAGGTCAGCAGGTCAACAAGCTGGATATCAGATGATACTTGTTATTGTAACCATTTTAATTTCTGTGGTATCGGGAATTATTTCTGGTATGTGCATTAACAATATTTATTGGTAACCTTAAAATAAAATAAGTGAAAAAAGGACAAAAAATGAAAGTAGACAGGAACAACAATCTAATAGAATGGTCAGAACTCAATAGATTGATAAGAAAGGAGTTATGCAAAGACATCAGAAAATACAATATTAAAATGATAACAGAAACAATTAAGAAAAACAGAGAACCAAAAATATTTAAAAATCACTCGTGTCTGGAAAAAAAAGAAATGATTTCACTGAAAGATAAAAACAACAAAAAAATAACAAACTGAACAGAGATATTGACAGAAGTAAAAAAATTTTGTACAGAGCAAATAAAATTCATCCAAATGAAACCCAAAGTCAAGAACCAAAAGAAAAAATATACAATGTTGGTTCTGAAGATATCCCCAAGATCACCACTGATGAAATCTACAACGCCCTCAGCAAACTCAGGAATAATAGAACTACTGGACCAGATGGTATGATACCATGCTCGAAATGTTGAAGCACTGAAGACAAAACTTGACTGAAACACTTAAAGAGAATCCTGGATAAAAGCGAAATTCAACCTCATCCACCAGAAAGGAGATATGACAAAACTTAGTAACTACAGGTCTATAAGTCTGCTATCTGAAATGTATAAATTACTTACAAAAATACTCACCAATCGACTGACGCCAAAATAGATTATCAACAACCTCGTGAACATGCCGGATTTCGCTCAAGTTATAGTAGTATGAATCATTTGTATATAGACAACAACCTAATAGAAAAATTTAATGAATACAACCTAAACCTCCACATGGCCTTCATCGACTATGAAAAGGTATTTGACACTATCGAGATGTGGGAGGTATTAAACTCAATGGCAAAATGTATAGAGAGGAGATATACCAAATTAATAGAAAACATATATTTGCAGATAACAATGCATATATTTCTCTGGGAAAAAACATCTCCAATTCCAATAAGGAGAGGTGTTATGCATGGCGACACGATCTCTTCCAGATTGTTTATATCATCTTTTGAAAACATTTTCAGAAAAATAAGTCAGGTAAAGGCATATTCTTCTAATAACCAGTGACCCAGCTGAACTACAAGAGATAACTACGCAACTGGACTACCACTCCAAATTAGTAGGATTAACAGTTAATATCAAAAAAAAAAAAGATCACAGATACACACATGAATATAACGCTCAACAGCCAACCTTTAAAAAAGTCGAACATTATATATACTTAGGACAGAAAATCATCACAACCAAAAACCACATGACTGAGGAAACTTCTCGAGGAATTAAAATGTCTGGGCGGAATTTAGCAACCTGAAGGACCTTACGTTAAAAATACTCAACACTTTAAAAAGAGAACTGTACGTTAAATGTATTCTCCCTCTACTCACCTATGAATCTGGGACCTGGATTCGCACAAAAAGACATATTCATAGATTAACTAGAACATAGTGAGTGCACGAACGGAGAACGTTGAATACTAAATTAACAGACCGAAAACGCAACGAATAGATCCGACCACAAACTAAAGTCGTAGAGGTATTAGAGAGGGTGGCCGAATTAAAATATAAATGGGCCAGACACGTCACCCGTAGAACAGATGATAGAGGGACGAGAAAAATTTTGGAGTGAAGACAAAGACCTGAACTTTAGAAGTTCAGAGAGTCCAAATACAAGATGGAGAGACGACATCGGGAAAAAGAAGGAACTCAGTGGATGAGAAAAACAAAGAACAGATGGTAATGGCATGAAATCGGAAAAGCCTACATCCAGCAGTGAATTGATACATTGGTAGTAAGAAACGGCTGCTTATGGGTATTCAAAAAGTTAGACCAAAATATAAAATTACCTTCTCAGTGTTCCGTACGAAACACTTATCAGATCACTTCGGTGTCTGTCCGTCTGTCCATCTGTCCGTCGGTCCTCTGTCTGTCTGTCTGTCACACCCGATTTTCTCCGAAACTATCTGACACAGAAGGTTGAAATTTGGTACCAATATGGGAATTGATGGCCTCATTAGAGCCGTATGGTTTTGAAAGTTAAATTTAGACTTAAGGGGTTAGTTTTGGGGAGTGAAATCGGAAGTGAAAAAAAAATTTACTAGGTCTTTGAATGGGGTGTCAAATGAAAGTTTGTAAAAACACGAGTTCAAAAATATATATAAATTGCGCACACTTTTCTTCGTATTACTTTAAAAAAATCGCTAAAAATCGCTGTCCTTTCCCCTTATCTCAAAAAGTAGTGATCAAAAAATTTAGAAAAAATTCTGGAATATTTTCCACAGGGTGTAGATTGAACGAAGATTATCATGAGCGCACCTTTAATAATGTATCTGGTATATAAAAAAAAAATTCAAGGTCATCAATTTTCAGTTAAGATCGGAAACAAACATTGATGAAAACTCATTTGAGATGTGTTTTGTGAAGCTCTGTTCATTTTATACCTCTGTAACCAATTGAGGAAAAAATTAACTTATCTTAGGCAAGGAGTTAAAGAGTTCAGAAAACGGAGAAAGAAATCAACGTCACGGAAAATAAAGCTATTGCTTTAGAAAGATAAACTCGTGGAATAAAACGTCGCCGTAAAACGAACTCAGCTGGCTACCAGCGGCATGGTAAAATATGCCTTGTCGATTTTCTCAGAGATGTCGCGCATATTTTTTTCCCTATCATTGTTACATATAATGTCACTTCTACTTGAGCGGTATCTCTGAAAACTCGCCAAGGCACAGTTTAACGTTCCGGCGTTAGCCAGCCGGCTTCGTTTTGCAGCGACGTTTTGTTTCACGTGTTTATGTTTCTGTAGGGATAGATATATTTTCTGTATCAACCTGTTTGTCAGAGAATTAGTTAAAATTTCTACAGATCATTCGTCCCACTCTAAGCAATTAATATTGACAGATCTTTCCTTGATGCACACTGCTCGGCGTGTGTTAGGCAAACCCTGAAAATTGTCTAAATTTCCAGATAACTCTATGAACTGATAAATGGTAATAATAATTTATTTTGATAATCTGTATGTTGCACGATACATTTATTTAATTATTTAAAACTTATTTTTTTTTTATCAAACTACATTTCTATTTTTAGGATTTATAATAAACTTAGGTATATGGGGAAATGTTTCATCAAAATCGTTTTATGACGATGCAGTTTTTTGGGAGCCGCCCTATGACACTTCCGACAACGAAATTCTTCATGTTTCGGAATGGAGATTACGAGAAAAACTATATAACAATTCTAATGTTCATATTTCTCAAATTTCTATATAGAGGAATCACAATAATAATCTTTATTACTCTAGGTATACCTTTTATAACGATATAAGAATCTACATCCGCTTATCCTATTAGTAATTAATAATTATTAAGAAACGTATGTATATATATATATATATATATATATATATATATATATATATATATATATATATATATATATATATATATATATATATATATATATATATATATATATATATATATATATATATATATATATATATATATATATATGTATATATATATATGTATATATATATATATATATATATATATATATATATATATATATATATATATATATATATATATATATATATATATGGGTGATTGGTAATTGGACCTATTCTTTGGAAGATGTTATACTAGAGCCAATTTGTAACCAATTTGTTGCAGTGTCTGAATCAGTTATTGCAGCTTTCAGATTTTTAAAAAAATTTGCGACTTTTGACCAAAAATATTGTGAAAAAACGACTCCACTCTGGTCATTGTGTTGACACTTTTCGAATAGCTGACGAAAGAGCGACCACTTTAAGATAAAAATCATGGCCAAAATTCCTCTAACCTCAGAAATAAAAGGTCATAACTCGCACCTCATGAATTTTTTTCGAATATCGTTTAAATCGTAGAGAATTACTCAAAAATTGTATCACACTTGGCGCACAAATTACGGAAATAACTTCCTCGTTTCATAAGCTCTCCAAAAAGGTGCAAATCTAGTCAACTTTCGCAAGGGAATGGAAAATAAATTGCAGTCATCGCAGAGAAGATAGCGGATTTCCTACTATGCCTTACTTGTAGCCGGTTTGCTTTTGTCCCTTTTGTTTCCTAGTGCGTTTCTTTTTACTTTCATAAATGTTCTAGTCTTCCGAAGTTTTCGAAGACACAACCCAGGTTCACTATCTCGTTCAATTGAGCTATCTGTATCATCGCATAATCATAAATCAGTTAATTTCAATCTTCTTGGAGATCGGACGTGTCGCTGCTAACTATCTGAATTCCACCTTCGCCAAAAAACTAACCAACTTCTCGGCAAGTTCTATCCACTCCTCAACAAAACCAGTAAATTGTCAACTGGAAACAAGTTGACAATCTATAAAATGATCATCAGAGCTGGCTTGACCTACTCCAGCCCGACATGGTGCCAAATGTCACGTTCTCATAGATCCATCCTTCAAATCATCCAAAACAAGGCCTATAGGTATTATCGCTAAAGCCCCATGGTTTGTACGGAACACACAGCTTCATAGAGACCTCGAAATGCCGACGATCTGTGAATTCATAACCAACACTCAGCTAAAATTCCTGGACAAACTCACATTCCACTCCAACCACACTATCAAGAATGCTTAAACGATATTTGAAAAAAAAATCATGATGCGATTTATAACCTTTGATTTTTGAGGTTATAGGAATTTTGACCATGATCTTTTTTAAAGTGGTAACTCTTTTATTAGGTATAAGAAAAGAGTCAATCCAGCGACCAGAGTGGAGTGGTTTTTTTTTATACTTCAATCATATATATATATATATATATATATATATATATATATATATATATATATATATATATATATATATATATATATATATACATATATATATCATTGAATTTAAATTATATTCATTGATTGATTGATTGATATGAAAATGAGAAACGTCCCTGAAAGATGTAATACGTTAATTCATAGACGAAAAACAAAAGAAAAAGAGCTAATGCTATAAATAACTCGTGTCAAAAAATCAAATCTGTCTTCTTTTATTCACAGAGAAATTGAAAACCTAGCATGTAGATAACTGATTTGCAAATTTATTCTTTATTTTTACCGGTTTCTGTTAGAAGTCAATATTTTCGCTTTTACTACATTTAGTAAATCGGTAATTAATATCTTAACAAATTAGAATATGTTAGCATTTTGATCTTTAGTGTATACCTTATCTTTGGTACTAGAGTATTTTTAAACAGAAGTTTTATCGGTTTCTGTATCTTTTAGTTATATCTTATTTTATAAAACAATTGTTAGTTTATAGCTTTTGGTGTTTTCAGTTTTTGTTATTGCTACAGGAAACAAATGTATTTTGTATCTTTTTTAAAATTGTACTACAATGGGGTTTCCTGTAAAATTTGTATAAATAAATAAATAAATAAATGGAAATACACCTAACATTAAAAAATAAACTCTGATGGCGTCTAGCACGTTTCGACAAATTTTCTTCAAAGACGAAGTTTAACTTGGAGATATATTTTTATCAAGAAGTTTACAGTTATTAATTGTTATATATGTAGGCGGTAGGTTAGGTTAATTTTGTATTATATAATTTTATTTTTGTTAATATTTAGTTATGTAATATACAATTAGAGTAAAGTGTCACAGTCTTAAAATTCACATTTCGTTTACATAACCTATGGAATATTTTTTTATAGAGGTTTTTATAAACCTATATATTTTAATGAATTAAATTCTCAAATGAAGATTTTTTTAAACTTGAGTAGTAAGAAGGAGCAATACATCTTAACTGGGTATACATAATTTAAGTATAAATTATTTTTCTATATTTCTCGATAAGACCTGAAAGTATTACCATAAAAACATCAGAACCATAAAATAATATAGGCAAGTACTTATCAGCAAATCCTTTCAAATAATAGTGAAATTATTGAGCGACATAGTAGCTTGCAGAGTTCACATTCCCATTTGGAATCTCCTCTCTACATGTGTACCTAGTGACAATGGACAGAGTTGTAGAAATACAATCAACTTTCTGTGAGAAAATTCAGAATACATTATAGTTCCGGCCTCTCAGACGATCGTTTCTATTATTATTATATTATTTACAGTTTCCTATAATTCTAGTTGTTATTTGAAGTTAAAACTACAACTGGACGATTTTCCTAAAACTGTCGCACAATAGGGCTTTTCACCCTTTGTAGTCCCGAGACCCTCTAGAGCTTTCATTTCTCAACCGATTTCAGAGATTTTTTTTAAATGATCTTTGCAAAAATATCAACCAATCCTTTACGAGCTAGTTTGAAAAAAATTGCCAGGATTATACGAAATTTATTTAAAATGTGATTTTTTTGATTATGAAATAATCCTAATATGTTGTGTAGATGGGAGTCTAGCCTACATTTTTTGTTTCATGGAATTTTATAACGTAAATGTATATTTTTTGGGTCGCTGGTTACTAACTTGATAATTATTTTGGGTAAAAGGGGTTCAGTTTGGAGATATTGGTCATTTTTGGTAGTTTTTCTGGATTTATTTCGATTAAAAAATATTTGTATTGATATAATGTACGCGTACGGATTTTATGTTTTTTGAGTTTTTGATTACGAATTTGATAGTCATTTTGGCCAAAATACGTCCAGTTTTGAGATAGTGACCTTTTTTGTCTATTTTTGGTGGTTTTTTCTATATATATATATATATATATATATATATATATATATATATATATATATATATACATATATATATACATATATATATATATATATATATATATATATATATATATATATATATATATATATATATATATATATATATATATATTATATTTCTATAAGATACACATCCAACTCATTTCGCAATTTCGAGTTCTTTTGCTTTACTCTTATGAAACCCATTTTCATGTTTACAGACTATTAATACACTTTTTTCAACTAACTAATCATTATCGCTTATTTAATTATACAACGAAATCATTTCAAGAGTGATCGAGAACTACTTCTCATCGAAAACCGTCCAATTTCTTTTTAACTATGAATTAAATATTATTAACTAATTAATTATTAAACAATATACATAGAACAATAACCTAATATAAATTACTTCATGAAAATTGAAAATATCTGAATTTACTGAGTAAATTTTTTATAATCCTGACAATTTTTTTCAAAATAGCTCGTGAGGAATTACTTCGTATTTTTGCATAGACCATTTTAAAAAAAATATCTGAAATCAGAGGTTTTGGGCCTACAAAGTGCGAAAAGCTCCAGTGTGTGTCGGTCTGAGCAGCCAGCCTAAGTATTTTATGACTCACTCCCCTTGCCTAAAGTAGCTTCTACTGGGAAAATTTACACTTTACAAACATTGAACCCCATAAAGCGTTTCACTCTTGTAAAGCAATGGGATAATAGCTGTTACGTCTAAATGGCATACAGAGTAGCCGAAAGATAAGATATTAAATTAAAATGTAAACACTAAGATCTTAAAGTTAAAGCCAGTTTGCTCCCAAACACACTGTTTCCACGATCTAGTCTAAATTTTAACATATGGTATGTCATAAAATTTAGGGCATTTAGAGTAGAATTCAGAAAAAAATGGAACCAAAATTAATGTCATATTTAAAATAAAAAGTTGGGGACTGCTCAGAATTTATTAGACAATCAGTATATTATAGAACACGATCAAATTAAAATTCGGTTTGCTCTATCTCCTTCATATATCTCCCACCATCTTATTCTCTTGGCCTGTTTAATGGGTTCAAGGTCTTAAGTCACGGATATGCCAAAATTTAAGGTAAGTAAAAGGTACAAGAAGAACTTTACATTTAAAGCTCTCTATCAACTGCCATTTTCGTTTGGAGTTTCATGATCTTTAGAGATATAAGACCTATGTTCCCCAAAATTGCTTCGACTCATTTTAAGCTAAACCCACCGTACTGTTTTAATGATAATACAATATTTGAAGTTTAAATGCACTACACAATAGGTATGATATATTTGTTCTGATGCTTCTTCATTCTCGGCCAATCTGTGCATGCACCAATTGATCAGCCAAGAGACAAAGTGACAGTGATAGATCCACACAAGAGATATTATGACAAAATTTCAGCAGTTTAATGAGTCAAATTAAAATGTACTAAGCTGAGAAATTTAGCGTGGGGGAGTGAGATAGAATATCTCCCCCGGTACGTTCTGCCTGTCGTACAAGGCGACTTATAGAACAACTTAGATGCATGCCCAGATCCCATCAGGCATCGCCCGGTGTGATAGCATCACATAGGCTTAGACTGCGTGAAGTTGCTCAACGTTTCGTGGCTATGTCCATGCCCCGGACTGTGGGACCAAATAGCATGATGAGGCACCTGGACACAAAAAATTCTGTAGGTAAATTAGCCCCCCGTTCGGATCTCGGTGTGGGGGCTGGTTTAGGGGCGTCGACATGCAGAGATTATAATTTTAAAATAGATTTTTGCAACATACGAAGTTTAAACTCGAACATAAATTCAGTGCACCAACACCTGCAATCAAATAAAACTCATGTACTGGCCCTCTATGAAACCAAGGTCAGTTCATCGACAAGCACAGTCAACTGTCTTTATCCTGGGTACGACTATTCCCGATTTAGGCTTTGGACTTTGGAATCTGTCTTTTTGTCAGAAGCGACCTCTCTTGCTAACGAGAAGAGGCTCTGGAGCCCCCAAACTTTGATGTTATGTGGTTTAAAATAACGACTCAACAAACCACAAGGTTCATATGCATCCTCTATCGACCACCAAGTGATACTAACTTTAGAACACTTTTCGCTTCTTTTGCAGACATTATCGATCATTTACAAATTAACTATCCAAATGACGAGATTGCTATCCCGGGCGACTTTAATGTCCACGACATCAACTGGCTTAAGTATTTAAATACTATCGACGAACAAGGTCGTGAAGCTGAATCATTCTCAATCAGTTGTGGCTTAACTCAGCTTATTGACGAACCAACATTTCTTGATCTATTTTTAACCACCAATCCGCCGTTAGGTTCTTCCGACCATAAACTGCTTTCGACATCGAGTATCCTACCAATCAGTGACAGAGAGGCGCCTAAGTCGCGCAAGATTTGGCACTACAAATCTGCAAAAAGGAAAGATCGATCTCATGGAATATTCTCTTGGTTAGACATTTGTTTTCGATCCGACGACCTATCTGACTGCGCCAGGGAGGTTTCCGATGTTATTTTGGCTGATATGGAAGCTTACATCCCTTTTTCGAAGAAATGCCCTTCCAACAGCAAGCCTTGATTTAACCGAAAATGCAAAAAAGCTGTTGCTTCTAAACATCTTGCCTACCGACAATGGCTTGAAAATCCTATCGCCATAAATCGTAACACCTTTGTTCGTGCCCGGAACCTAGAAGAAATTCTATCTTGGGTAGGAACCAAATAGAATTTAACTCTACAAAAATCCGACATAGTTATGTCGGGACACTCCATTCCTCCAGCGTCGTCACTCAATTTGTTGGGCGTTAATTTGGGAGAAAATATGTCCTGGCATGAACATGTTGCAGGTATAGCAATGAAAGCTTCTCAAAAGTTGGGAATATTATTTCAAACTAGAAAGCTTTACACTCCACAACAACTGTTAATTCTTTACAAAGTTCAAATTCGATCAACTATGGAATACTGCTCCCATGTTTGGGGCTCCGGTCCCAAACATACACTGCATTTGTTGGATTCTAGTCAGAGAAGAGCTGTTCGTCTCATTGGAAAACCGAAACTGACCGGCGGCTTTGATTCGTTGGAGCATCGAAGAACGGTTGGCGACTTGAGTCAATTCTACAAGAATTTTCATGGAAAGTGTTCGAAGAATGTAGCCCGCTTAATTCCTCCCAGAGCGGTGCATGTTAGAAATACACGTCGCGCTGATACTTCACATCCGTATGAGGTTCAGCTTGTTACTCCTCGTACAACGCTTTTCAAGCAGTCTTTTATATGGAGAACATCATCCCTTTGGAATAATTTACCCAGGACTGTGTTTCCCACTGAATACAATTTACAGCGATTCAAGAACAACGTGAATCGCTTTTTTCGCACACATGTCTCTTTGTAGCGCTTTAGGGATTTCCCTGCAGCACGTGTGCTAGACCCATAAAAAAAATATATCCATCTCGGTTTTTTATCTTAATCCTAAGCTATGGTGTTTAAATTTTGACGAATGCCATTAAACGCTCCACTTTTTTTTATGGCGTAGCACACCTGCTGCAGGGAAATACCTAAAGCGCTATTGGAGCGACGCGTGTTCTGAAAAAGCTTTAAAATGTACTCGATGGAAACGCAGTCCTGGATAAATCATTCCACAAGGATGAGATTCTCGGTATAAAAGGATTGTACGAGGAGGGGCACGGTAAACCTCATAAGTATGTCAAGTATTAGCGTGACGTGTATTCCTAGCATGCATGGAAATAGATTAGAATAGAATGTGAAGCAAGAATTCAGCTAACAAGTTGGCTTTCTCAGCTAATGTTGTTGCAATAGTATTATGTGGCCGTGTGAGTGGTAATATAGTGGATTTAGTGATATTTTGACTAATGGCCTTAGAGCCTGACCAAGACATTCTGGAATTGATGGGGAAGGCAAGTTTGTTTTTAATTCTTTGACCGTGTGCCTTCTTGGTTTCATCGATAACTTCTATGCATCTGTTCCGAGTACGAACAAAAATATTACGATTTATGACTTTAGAATTTTCACGCCATTGTCGGTAGGCAAGATGTTTAGAAGCAGCAACAGCTTCCTTGCATTTTCGGTCGAACCAAGGCTTGCCGTTGGAAGAACATTTTTTCTAAAAACGGACTTAAATATCTAACCAAGAGAAAGTTCAAAAATATTTGTATTTTGCAGTTGATATTTCATATGAATTAATTTTTAATTTGTAGATCGAGACGCAACTCTGAAGGTGCATTTACAATGAAGATGCGATTGAGAAGGTAAATTGATACGCTTTTTTTTTAAAGCTTTTAATATAAATACTTTAAAATGATTTAATTGTAAAGGACGATTAAGGAAATGTTAACAAAAATTATAGGTATAGTTCTTTTGAATTTCTCCTATGTCGATTGAATAAGTGATGCTGATTTTTCGCCTATCATTCTGTCGGCTTCTTCAGAGCTAGATCCGAAAAGTTTCTTCTTCGGATTGTAGCACGAAACGTTATAAAAACTGATTTCTACTTCAAACAAAACCTTCTTGTTGCCTCTCAATAAACAAAATACCATGACCACATAACTGACTTTATGCTCTGGTAATTCTTCGTTCAGTAAAATGTTGAATTTTCGGAAAGCAGGTTAAATTAGATTTGGTTTTGTCAGGCGGCGCGAAGCGTCCTAATTAGTTTAAGTGGACTCAGCTTAGTTCAGACAGAGAAAATATAGCTATCATTATAGAGAGACAAACAGGTGGAACAAAACGTTGCCGCAAAAACGAAGAAGGCTTGCTACCGCTGTCGGGTTTCTTAGAGATGGCGAGCAAGTTGAATTTGTATTATATCTAACAATAATAGGCAGCGTCTTTAAAACTCGACGAAGCACATTTTAATAATCCCGCGATAGCTAGCGGGCTTCATTTTGTGGCGTCGTTTTATTCCATGAGTTTGTATTTGTAAAGAGATAGCTATATTTTTTGTGGTTTAGGTGATATCCAGACGGGCGCAAAGCTTCGGCCTATACCGCCAGGCTTACGTTAGTTCTGATTAGTTCAAATTTAGCTATATCGACAATGACGCAATACGTTGGCTCATCACGCCAGCCTGATTAGTTCAGGTTAGTTTAGGTTACGTTCTAATTATATCCAGTCTAGCGCAAAAGACCACCCTATACGTTTTCTAAAATACCAAACATACCGACTACAAGGTCGGTCTACTTCGCACAAAAAAATGGGAAAAGCCAGCGTAAGATGCCGGCATATTGATTACCAAGATCTCTGTAGCATAGTCATAGCGTATTTCGTATTAAAATATTGAGATATATTTTATGCAGTTAATAAAACAAATTTTAAATGAATACACAAAATATATCTTTTTTATTTATTTTTAAGTTTTACTAATTTACCAATAATTTCTAACAAAGCATGATAAATATAAGGTATATTGAAATTTGAACAAATTATTTTTATTATGATGCTATTAGATTGTTTGTAACTTAACTCCTTATTTAATTTCATTTAAAAAATCTATTTGCTGATGGATATATTTTGATGTAACAGGTAATAAGCAAGAGCAGTTTAATTATGTAAATAATAAATCCCTAAAATAACGAGTGAACCGGAAAAGTCATTTTGCCAACAGAAAGCTTGTACTGAATATTTACATCGTGAAGGCACCCTACTCAAATTTAAAAAATACAGCCATTTCAGTGTCACTAATGTCATTGCCAAGTAGAAGTTAAAAATAAAAATAAAACTTGTTTGGTTTCCCAATATACATGGTTGTTTATTGATATTTTTAGTGATATGTCTGAAGAATCTTCTAAAAATGAACAAAATATTGATTCGGAAACGGAAGAAAGTAACCGCCAGCCAGCCAGAAGCATAGGTTTAGATTTAGGTGATGATTGTTTATATAATGTTGAAGGAAATAGGTTAGAATCTCAGGCACAACCAGGTTTGTTTTTCTATTCGTTTCTATATAATTATGTTCTTTGTATCCACTAATCTTTTATTTGTACCTATTTATCTATAAATTATACTTATAAAGTACAGCTACTCGGACGTTAGTAAATGATTTGCTCTGTTGGACATTTTTTGAAAATTGTCAAGTAAATTTTATAATTCTAGTATCTTATATTTCAGTAATTATGTTTTTTTTCATATCAAAATATATTAGAAGCTTCCAACATAACTCTAGCAATAAAAACATTTATTCACATTTTATTTCAACACAAATATTTGAATAGCAAAACATTGAATAACTTTGTATTGTCATAAATAATATTTAAACATAATTTTCTCCATACAGTTAGTTCAGGTTAAAATCTATCAAGACAAGTGTTTTTTGACAAATTTCCAATTGTCACAATGTTTTTAAAGAACCAGTTCTTTAGCTCAGATATTTTGTGATATGTTTATTAAATGACAGTAATTTCATTTTAAAATTGATGAATTTTACTTCTTAATAGTTTTAGGCACTGTTGATATTAGAATTTTGGCACTTACTGTCATTTTGGCTTATGTTTTTTACAAGGACTATTAAGTACTTTCAGTGTCATTTTACCTGATACAATTGCAACATACCTGCATTCCTAAAAGTGAGACTTCACTTACATAAAATGGAGAGATTTTAGAAATCATAACAAAAATAGGTATTCGTAGAATTGGTTACTCTCAATTTGATAGCACCTTAAGGTTTTTGGTTTTTATTTACATTAATGATCTTAAAAACCAAGTTAAATACATAAACTTGTGGTATTGGTTATACAATAGTATATGTAGTTATTTTTTAGTCAGGTAAAGTAAAATCAAATCATTTGTAAGATGATAAATGTGTAATTTCAAATAAAATAGAAAAAGGACAATTTAAAAACTAATACATCATATGACAAATTGATGAAAAATATATCTATTTTTTTATCAGTCACCTGCCTGCCTGAATAGGAATTTGTCCTTCATTGTTGTTCGAGTGCCGAAACATACATTTTGTATTTCACAGAAACTTTTAAGACAATCAATATAATAACATAACAGTCTTCAGTATAACAATTTATATCACCAAGTAAACTTTAATAATTTATTTGCTGAGTAAAATGCTTGCACACACTGAAGAAAGTCACTATTTAAGTGACAAAGCATCAGGAATAGTCAAGACAAGGTATTGAGAATGTCCATGGTGGTATTAAGGACCCTGCTAAAGCCGCACTGGCTATCAGTAAACAACTTATAAGTTTTAAAGCATTGAGCCAGAAAGTTTATAGTTTAAGGCATCATTTAGATTACTTTATTTAAAAACAAAGTAAAAACCTATTAATGTAGTTAATGAGCTTATAATAGGATTCTTGAAGTAAAAAAAAGAGGGCAGGTTTAACTGAATCAAACTATACTGTGTGGTGTTAACTTTAGAATATAAGTTGTTTGAGGATAAATTTTTCTCAGAGTTATCCCTTTAGAAACTTCAAATTGTTTTTAACAAGGAAGTTTATTTCGAAACACTGCTTACTGTATTTTAAGTTATACATTTGTTAAATTGAGCCATGTCGACAAATTGGGCAATATGTAAAAAAAATTTGCAAACTTAACCAAACTTTTAAACCAAATAAAAAAGTAAAAGATAATGTTCCTATGATCAATACCAAGAATGCATAAGCAAGTGGATAATTTTTTGGTAATTTTGACTATCAAATTGAATGTAATTTTTTTTTTATTAAAGGCAAGTTGAAGCAAGTTTTAATAGCATCTGTTTATTTTGGAAATTAAAATTGTGAAATATATGATTAAAGGTAAAAACTTGAATTAGAGAAAAATTGAGGATATGAATATTTTATGAATTACTAACAGATTTTTTAAAACTCTTTTTTAATTTTCTATATAAATATGGGAAAAAAAGTTGTCTAAATAAATAAAATTAATTGGTTTAATTATTACACATGTTTTTATTGATTTATTTTAATCCACCATATCATCTTGTCAAAGATCATAATTTCTTTACTTGGCTTTTTCATTGTTAATAAGGGGGTAGAGAGCAGTTTTAATCAAATGCAGTTTTGAATAACTGGAAACAGTAGGAAGATTAAGAGAACCATGAACCAGGATGATGCAGTTTTTGTGGTTCTAGATTTTATTTAGAGAATATTTTTATCTTTGCACACCTGTCTTTAAGTAGCACAAAGTATTACTTTATCAAATGTTTGGTTGCAAAATGGCAAGTCCTTAAAGCATAACATCAAATAGCATTTGATATTAGAAAAAAAAAAAATAATTTAGCCATTATTTGATGATTTCATTATTATTATGTATTGACAAGGAACAATATAACAAAATAGATTAATCAACAGTTATATAATGTGCTATTAAACTATAGTTAGTATATCATCACTTACCTTTAACATTCTTTAACAAAGAAGACATAAATGAATTAATAAAATTCAACTTTTTAGACCGATAACAACAAAAAGACTGTCAAAAACGGTATTTTTGCTTCTAAGATGCTAAGCATTTTACAGGTAAATGTTAAATTTGACAAAAAATGTCTGACTACTTCATTTTAAATTCAGCCACAATCCGCTGATAGCTGTTCTAACATCTATCAGACAGCTCATCCTGGAACATCTTAAAATGTTGGTTTATTAAATGAATTTTTGTGTAGGAATTTTTAAGTAGGTTTAAATATATAAAAAATGTAAGTAATATAGCTACATAATAATCTCTTGGATGTCAAATATTACTAGTGGAAAATATTTTTTATAGGTACTTCTGGAATGCCTTCTGGAACCTCAGATGGTGTAACTTCAAATACAAGGAGAGAAGATAATCCATTTTCTTTTAAACATTTTCTGAGGGACACTTCTAGCTCAACAAAAAATTATCAATCGTTAGGAGCAAGACCAAAAGTTTATAGGTATGTTTATTAAAAACAAACTTAATATAGGTTTCTTTTGGGAGTTGAGACTGTGTTCTCCAGGTATTAACTTTGTGATGTTTCGTTGACCCTGCAGTCAACATTTTCAGAGGCGATATGGTAGTGATCGAAGGTTTCTCCTTGGCTGTTCAGTTTTTACCACCCTAAAATAGGATTTACTAAAAATCAATACTTCACTAGGTCATATGCTTATTAGACTTATTAGATCATATATGGTAACATCTAATGGTAAAAGTGATTTAATTTGACAGTTAGGGGTTTAAATTGTTACGTACTAGTAAGCCAGCTAAAGGTATGATGCTGTGCAGCAGAAGCTCAGACAATTAGTTTTTATTTGTGATTTAACCAATAAAGTTCTAAATACTATTAACTTTCGTACCTGTTCTCAGGTCTTCTTTCTCAATTTTTATTTTAGATTTTTTTTTTTTATGGGTCTAGCATACGTGCTGCAGGGAAGTCCCTAAAGCGCTCCAGGAGCGGCATGTGCGCGGAAAAAGCGATTCACGTTGTTCTTAAATCGCTCTAAGTTGTACTCGGTGGGAAACACAGCGCTGGGTAAATTATTCCAAAGGGATGATGCTCTCCATATAAAAGACAACTTGAAAAGCGTTGTACGCGAAGTAACAAGCTGAACCTCATACGGATGTGAAGCACCAGCGGTACGTGTATTTCTAACATGCACCGCTTTGGGAGGAATTAAGCGGTCTGATAAAAGGGTTTTTTTTGATAATATTTACCATATGAAAATATAAACAAAAGTCCCCTGGACGACTAGAAGCTTTATCTTCCATGGTAACTAGATGGGATCTTAGTTTTAGAACCTTTTAGTGAATCTGGTTGTATTTGTCAGTTTTGAGGCAGTAGCTTTAACTGTGCCTACAGAAGAAATTACATTAGCCATTAAAAAAAGGGCTCTTTTAAGGTTCTATGGAAGTTTGTAATTAGGAGAAAAGCCATTTTCCAACACTGTAAATTAAAGAGCACAGGGAAGATGTTTATAGCTACCAGAATTCGGTGAGATTAGTAATATATACCCAAATAGATAATATTAATCTTGCCAAGTTCTGGTTTCTGTAAACATCTTCCTTCTGCTCTTTTATTTACAGTTTTGTAAAATGATGGTACTAACTACTCAGATTTTAATTATTTTGATGTGTATATTTTAAATATCAGATCTTTTTATTGTGAGCAAAGGCTCTCGACAAGGGTGTTATATTTCACCATCCCTGTTCAAGATCTATGTTGCAAATCACTCGAGAGGTGGAAAAAGAAATGCAATGGTATGGGTATTCAAGTTGATGACAACACCTGCTTTATACCCTTCAGTTCGCAGACGATCAAGTAGTATGTGCTAATAATAGAGAAGATCTGGAATATATGGCGAGGAAACTGAAGGAAGAATATGAAATATGAGGTTTACAAATAAATATGGGAAAAACACAGTACTTATGTATAGGTGATGAAACAACAGATATAGAATTAGACCATAGTGAAACAGTAAAAACATGCGAAGAGGATAAATTTTAACAAAGAGAGGACAGATGATAAAGAAATAAAGCTAAGAATAAACAAAGCCAGACGGATCACAGAAATAGGCAAAGAGAGAAAGAAAAGAATCTATGAATGTGTAGTGTTTGTATGATAGAGAGCACATGATGTATGCAACAGAAACATGATGTATAAAAGAACATATCAAATCAAATCAAATAAAGCTTTATTGTAAAAAAAGATTGTTCTTTTGTCTACAAAGCTATCTATATTGTATATATATATATATATATATATATATATATATATATATATATATATATATATATATATATATATATAGCCGAGAACTCAATTGGAACATATAACGAAGTGCTCGCTTTTGTAGCATAAAGACCTTATTCAATAATTGGTTAGAGCAGGAACCCCAGAAACATACCCCATAACGGAGGTGCGATTCAATTAGAGCAAAGTATACATTTCTCGCGTTGGAAACATCTAATTCCTGAGACACTACTCTGAAGGCAAAATATTCCTTGGCAATCCTCTTACAGAGCTGCAAAATGTGAGTAGAGAATCTTAATTTAGTGTCTATAAACAAACCCAAAAATTTGTTATAAGTCAAGCCTTCAATAATTTGCGAATCAAGTGAGATATCGTTCAATTGAGATTTAAATGAAACAATGTTAGTTTTAGAAATATTCAGGGTTAGATAATTTGAATGACACCAATCTACGATTTTCACTATATCCCCACTGATGTCGCATTCCAACTGTACCACGTCTCTATTGTGCCACATCACAGTTGTGTCATCGGCAAACATCGTAAATACCCCTTTAACATTAAGTTTTGAAAGGTCATTAATATAAAGTAGAAATAACAGAGGACCCAAAACAGAGCCTTGTGGAACTCCACAAGTGACACTCAATTCACGCTACTCATTACCGTTAAAAAAGACAGATTGACAGCGCGATGATAAGTAAGATGCCAACGAGGCCAACGCCACACCTCTGAATCCGTAGATTTCAAGCTTACTCAGCAATATCCTATGATTCGCAGAATCAAAAGCTTTCGCGAGGTCACATATAAGGAGAAAAATAGAAGCCACAGAAATGGACGTCCTAAGACGTTCAACGAGAACATCAAGACTAGAACGTATTAGAAACGAAATTATTAGTGAACAAATGAACGTGGGGGAAACTATTATGGAAGGTGTAGAGAGGAGACAGCTTGTATGGTATGGGCATGTTCAGAATATGGGAGAGGAAAGATTTCCGAAGAAGGTGCTGAAGTGGATACCACCTGGGAACAGAAGGAGAGGAAGGCCAAGGAAATCCTGGAGAAGATCAATGAGCGACACAGGCTTGAGTGATGACAATTGTAGACAACACTGGCATTTAGGAATCAGACAACGTCGCCGGACGTTATAGACCCGAATTGATGATGATATTTTAAAAATAGAAAAGTTGGTAAACTGATTTACCCTGTACTTTATTTGAAAACATTCAGCTGTAAAATATATACTAAATTTTGAGTATCTCGTCAAAAGAAAATACTTTTTTATTACTTATATTTTATTATATTATATTATTATTTACTGCACTTTATGCTGAAATATTATTAAAAAAACAATAAAATAAATAATTTTGGTATCTCTCGATGTATATATATATATATATATATATATATATATATATATATATATATATATATATATATATATATATATACGAGGCTGGTTTGAAAAGTCCGTGCAAAGTCCGAGAGATGGCACCACCGGCGCGTATCGAGTCATGTTTAGTTAGTAGCATCTCTTGAATGAACGCACACCAAGTTTCGGCCATATTGGTCTATTTCTTTGTGTTTGGCATTCGTGTGAATCAAGGAAGTCGAGTGATTTTCAAGAAACGGACGAAAAAGAATTTCGTGTGGTGATTAAACATTACTTTATGAAAGGCAAAACGCTTCAGGAGACTAAAGAGAAGCTTGATAAACATTATGGTGACTCTGCACCTTCGATTAGAACAGTTTATAAGTGGTTTCAAAATTTTCGGACTGGACATATGGACACAAGTGACGCTGAACGTTCTGGACGGCCTGTGGAGGTTACGACTCCAGAAATCATTGATCAAATCCATGATATGGTGATGGATGACAGAAGAGTTAAGGTGCGTGAGATTGCTAGTGCTGTGGGCATCTCGACTGAACGGGTACATAATATTTTGCATAAACATTTGGACATGAGAAAGCTATCCGCAAGATGGGTGCCGCGATTGCTCACGCTTGACCAAAAACGGAATCGTGTGAAGTGTTGCAAGGATGGTTTGCAGCTGTTCCAGAAGAATCCGGAGGACTTTAAGCGTCGTTTCGTCACTGTGGATGAAACATAGATACATTACTATACTCCTGAGACCAAACAACAATCTAAACAATGGGTTACCAAGGGGGAATCTGCACCAAAAAAGGCGAAGACCGTTCCTTCGGCCGGAAAGGTTATGGCGACTGTCTTTTGGGATTCGCAAGAGATAATCCTCATCGACTATCTGGAAAAGGGTAAAACTATTACAGGTGAATATTATTCATCGTTATTGGACCGTTTGAAAACCGAGCTGCAAGAAAAAACGCCCGCGATTGGCCCACAAGAAAGTCATTTTCCATCACGACAACGCACCAGCACACACCTCAGCAGTTGTGGTCGCAAAATTAATGGAAATAGGATTCCAACTCGTTTCACATCCCCCCTATTCTCCAGGCTTGGCTCCCTCGGACTACTATTTGTACCCCAATTTGAAGAAATGGCTGGCGGGACAAAGTATTTATTCAAACGAGGAGGTGATTGCAGACACTAATGGATATTTTGCAGACTTGGACAAATCCTATTATTCGGAAGGGATCAACAAACTAGAACATCGTTGGACGAAGTATATAAGCCTAAAAGGAGACTATGTCGAAAAATAAAAAAGGTTTACCCCCAAACACATAAGTAGTTTTTATTTTTTTGCACGGACTTTTCAAACCAGCCTCGTATATATATATATATATATATATATATATATATATATATATATATATATATATATATATATATATATATGTGTGTATATATATATATATATATATATATATATATATATATATATATATATATATATATATATATATATATATATATATATATATATATATATATATATATATATATATATGTGTATATATATATATATATATATATATATATATATATATATATATATATATATATATATATATATATATATATAGTATAATCCCGATTATCCGAATCGCGATTACCTGAAATCCGGCTTATCCCAAACAAACTGCTAAACAGCAAATTGTATTCCCATTAAACGAAAAAATCCCCATTATTCGAAACAGACGTCTAGAATTTCACCGCTGTCTATGTTTTGATTAGTCGACGAGTGTTATAAGTTACTCATTACGTCTATTATTATCGCAGAGGTAATAGTTTCGTTTTAATAGATATTTTACAAAATGGAGCGTCATTATAATAAGCGTAAACGTATTGTTATTACCTTAAAAGAGAAACTTGAAGCAATTCAACGTTTAGATAATGGTGAACTTCTTAAAAATATAGCGAAGGATTTAGGTGTAGCCGTGAGTACTTGAAAAAAAATCGCGAAACACTGGTGGTGTAGTGTTTTGTCATCGCCCACACAGGCACGAAAAGGTATGAAAAGCGGTGAATACCAAAAAGTGGATGATTCTTTATTTTTATGGTTTACACAGAATCGAGAACGTGGAATACCAATTTCAGGAAAAATTTTAAAACATAAGGCAGTGAGTTTAAGCGAAGAGTTGCCGGTTATTGAAGCGCCTGTAAATTTTTCTGCAAGTGATGGTTGGCTAGACAGGTGGAAAAAAAGACATGGTGTACGTCAACTGAAAGTTTGTGGAGAAAGATTGTCCGCTGGCTGATGTATCTGCTGCAAAAAAAAATTGCAGAGAATTTTGAGCAGCTTATGAAAGAACATGGTTTACAACCAGACCAAATCTATAATTGTGATGAAACAGGCCTGAACTACAAAATGTTGGCGTAAAATACCTTAGCTTCAAAAATGGAAGCTGGAGCACCTGGTTACAAACGTAGCAAAGAACGTATTACTGTTCTTGCATGCGGTAATGTTTCTGGAAAACACAAACTTATTATGTATTGGTAAGTCAGCAAATCCACGAACCTTTAAGAATATACGTCGCAATGCTTTTCCTGTTTTGTATAAAAATCAAAACAATGCCTGGATAAACGCGATTCTATTTAAAGACTGGTTTTTTGGAGATTTTGTTCCCAAAGTGGAACTTTTTTTAAAAGAACATGGATATCATAGAAAATGTGTTCTGTTACTAGATAACGCCCCCCCCCCCCCCCCCCTCACCCAAGTGCGGAGCAACTTGAAAGTGGGGAAAAAAAAAGCAATATTTTTGCCGCCTGCTGTAACTTCTCTCGTTCAGCCTATGGATCAGGGTGTACCGGATAATTTAAAACGCAATTACAGGCGTTTGTTATTGGAGCATATTTTAGAAGAAGTAGATGAAGGTGGCAATCTTACTGATTGTCTAAAAACGATAAGTTTGAAAAATGTTATATATTGGATAGCTTCAGCCTGGAATCAAATAAAGAGTAGTACTCTGATAAAATCTTGGTCAAAATTGATTCCACAAGAGGAGAGACATTACTCAGAGGCAGAAACAGAAGATAATAAAAGTTTACATCAAATTATTACAAGAATATCAGGATGTGAAAGTGTTATGGAAACTGGTGTTTATGAATGGTTAAGCAGTGATAGTGTGGAAGATGAAATGACTGACCAAGAATTAATTAAAAGTGTATGCAAAAATGCTAATAAAATAGACAGTGATGACGATGATGATAACGAAGTAGAAGCCACTGACAATATTCCAGTAAACATGTCACATTCAGAAGGACTAGAGGCCCTAGAAAAAGCGTTAACTTATGTAGAACAACAAGAAAATGCAACCGCCGCTGACGTTTTGCTTATCAAACGTTGGAGAGACATTGCAGCCAAAAACAGAACTAACGCAAAACGAGTGAAGTTAAAAATTACCTCATTTTTAGTGTTCCGTACGGAACACTTATAAGATCACTTCGGTGTCTGTCTGTCTGTCTGTCTGTCTGTCTGTCTGTCTGTCTGTCTGTCTGTCTGTCTGTCTGTCTGTCTGTCTGTCTGTCACACCCGATTTTCTCCGAAACTATTTGACATAGAAAGGTGAAATTTGGTAATAATATAGGAATTGATGGCCTCATCAGAGCCATGTAGTTTTGAGAATTAAATTTTGACTTAAGGGGTTAGTTTTGGGGGGTGAAGTCGGACGCGAAAAAAAAATTTTTTTACTAGGTCATCGAGTGTGGTGTCAAATGAAAGCTTGTGAAAACACGAGTAAAAAATATATATATAATATTATACTTGCGCGCACTTTTCTTTGTATTATTTTTAAAAATTCGCGAAAAATCGCTGTCCCGGGCCTTATCTCGAAAAGTACTTATCAAAAAATTTCGAAAAAATTCTGGAATATTCTCCACGGGGTGTAGATTGAACGAAAATTATCACGAGTGCATTACCTTTAATAATTTATATGGTATATAAAAAAAACAAAAATTTCAATGTCATCAGATTTCAGTAAAGATTGGAAACAAACTTTGTTGAAAACTCATTTGGGGTGTGTTTTGTGAAGTCACTGATCATTTTACACCACCGTAACATAAATTTTGACTTAAGGGGTTCGTTTTGAGGGGTGAAATCGGAAGTGAAAAAGATTTTTTTTTACTAGGTCATCGAGTGTGATGTCCAATGAAAGCTTGTGAAAACACGAGTAAAATATATATATATATATATATATATATATATATATATATATATATATATATATATATATGTATATATATATATATATATATATATATATATATATATATATATATATATATATATATATATATATATATGTATATATATATATATATATATATATATATATATATATATATATATATATATATATATATACTCGTATATAATGTAATACTTGCGCACACTTTTCTTCGTATTACTTTTAAAAAATCGCTCTCCCCTACCTTATCTCGAAAAGTACTGATCAAAAAATTTTGAAAAAATTCTGGAATATTCTCCACGGGGTATAGATTGAACGAAAATTATCACGAGTGCATTACCTTTAATAATTTATTTGGTATACAAAAAAAACAAAATTTCAAGGTCACCAGTTTTCAGTGAAAATTGAAACAACCTTTGATGAAAACTCCTTTGTGTGTTTTGTGAAGTCACTGATCATTTTATACCACCCTAACAAAATTTTTTATTTTAAAAACAATCAACGTACGGAACACTAATTGTGCAAGTTCAACTTGCACTTGACCGGTTTTTAAAACATTAAAGTTAAGAATGAAACTGTTTTATCTTCGATCTTCCGTACATATACGTAAAATAAGTAAACTAATTGTTCTATTCTTTGTTTTAATAAATACCTATGTACGTAATAGCATATCGTATAATTAGTTTTAAGTCAATCTGCAATGTTGTATTCATTCTAAACTTCTATTTTATAAAAAAAAATTCGGATTAACCGAAATTTCGATTATCTGAAATCACTTTGGTCATATTATTTCGGATAATCGAGATTCTACTGTATATATGTATATATATATATATATATATATATATATATATATATATATATATATATATATATATATATATATATATATACATACACATATATAAAACTAATATGCTTTATATGGGTTCGTTACCTTAACCAAGAAACAAATGTTCATAATAGTATTGAAATTATACAATATTTAGGTACTAAGGTTCACACCTTTCATCTCCCTACACAAATTATAAATAATGAAAAAAAAAACTTAATTTTGAGATTTTATTACTCCAAGAATCCCGAAAAGAACATATAACACAATACCTATATATGAAGCAACCCCTCTTATTTAGCCCTGCAGGGCTGGTATGCTTTTAATTTTTAGGCTTTCACAAGCCAGAGATACAATTTGTTGTATCATATTGTTAAAATAGAAATCCTCGACAGTTAGTGTAACAAATTAGAATGTCATAAGATTTTTTGCATCTTATAGTGAATTTATTGGAAGTTATAGATATAAAATTTAACTAGAAATATAACATGTTACATATTTTTCGAAAAGACAGGTAATAAATTTTACACAGAGTGTATTTTAAGTTGAAGCATTATCTTTGCCTGGTTATTATATTCACTAAATCAGTTCATTTTTTCAAATATTGCCTATATAAAAATTATTGTAGAACAGTAAAACAGAAAAACTGTAAACTTGTCTAAAAACTTAGTTAATCTGGCCACTTTATTCTATCTACATTGTTATTTGTCCTTTTATCTTCCTTCTCTTTCCTTCCGTCGCAGGTTTATATCTGCATGAAAGCGAGAGTGACCGGTTGTATCCGTGTTAAACGTAACCGACAGTGGAGACTTCAGTTACCTATTGGAGTAGACATTTAGAGTTAATATTTTATTGTAGCTACTGGGCCACATTTAAATTTGTTAACAAAGTTAAATAACTGCACAAGGCCGAAACTACTTTATTAGCAACTTATATATAGACTTTATTTGGCAAAGTTTCTTATTTTAGTGAGTACTATAACTTTTTAAAATAAATACTTTTACTTAGAAAATACCTTGTACATCTATATTTTTTGACATAAGAGACCTTATAATAGTGATATGGTTCTGGTGAAATTGAGTGTCACTTAGCTTTAATGTAGTTTTTGACTTTCTGAAGAAGGGTTACTATTGAGATTAAAAAATCGACGTTTTTGGATTCTGGGCTAGCGTTGGGTAGCACAAAAATGACTGTATAGATTTTTTGTGTCATTTTGTGTAACTTCTATCCAGTATCAGGCTTTAGCCACTTTTACTAAAATCGTTTTTCTGGGACCACTTTCCGATAAGATTTTTACAGCATCAGTTATGTTAGGAAAATGACAGTTTTCGTCATGTAGGTTTTTTAATTTTTTTCTTTCAACAATTTTTGTAGTGGAGCGGCGGTTTTATAATTAGAAGATAGTTCAAAAATATCGTGCATAATGTGTACTACATAGAAGGCTGTTAGGTTTTCTGTAAGAATGGTTATTCATTTTTTTTTGTTTAAGAAGGTGAGAAATGCCATAAATAATATTTCTCGTCTAATACATAAAAAAATTATACCAATATTTCTCGTAGAGTGAACTTAGATATAAATCTCTGATGAATATATTTGTATCGGAATTGAATTTGTACCCTATGGACTACAAACAAGTCATTTTACTACCTTTTATTATTCAGAGTAAAAATATTTCTTTTGTTTTTTAGGGAAAGTAGACCTAGCCATATGTCTCCGCCAGAAAGTCCCCGTAGAACGTCACAGAATGCAAGACTGGTGAATGAATTTTCTTCTGCATTGCCAGATTTTGTACAGGATCATCTAGTCGTTGAGCAATGCTTTTTGGGTAATGGAATTTTATTTTATTTTATTTTTTTTTTAAATTTTGCAGCACATATCTCAAAAATCCGATTCTGATTTAAATTGGTAAAATTGTTTTAGTTATAGCCACCCCGTTTTGTTGAAATACCACAAATAGTTTTGATCTGCTTTTGAAATATGGGAAAAACATTTAACAGCTGTCATTCTATATTATCTTATAAAATTCTTATTATTCTCAAACATTACAACATGTCGTCAGTCTATTTGTTAGGGCCTTTAGGAAAGATTTTCAATGGATAATTATTTCTAGAAACTGAAAATATCTGCAATCTATTTATAATC
Organism: Pachyrhynchus sulphureomaculatus; assembly: GCA_019049505.1. Taxonomy (NCBI): domain Eukaryota; kingdom Metazoa; phylum Arthropoda; class Insecta; order Coleoptera; family Curculionidae; genus Pachyrhynchus; species Pachyrhynchus sulphureomaculatus. Next base: position 75,889,231 of record CM032449.1, on the reverse strand, counting down.
GCCTGTATCTCGACACAACAAATATTTATCCTCCATCATAAGTTAGTAAAATTAAACTTTATTTATTAATTTTAGCTATAGTCTGATCAATGGATCTTTGCAGTTATGTGATCAACGCGCCGTCAAGAATATTCATATGATTCAATCGGCTGTCAGTTCCGTGTCGGCGGTCTGATTTTTTAAATGACAATTTCAAAAGTCAAAATAGAATTTAAAACTTTTCATCCGATTTGGTAATTAACGAAAACTACAGATATATTAAATGTGTATAATATGTAAAACAGCCTAGTTTTTACTTGTGAAGGGCATTTACCTCTCTGCATATATCCAACGTCTAATATCACCTATTTTTATTTTTCAGGTCGTTATTATATTTTTATTGCCTATAAACTCTGCGGTACTGGCTTCTAAAACATGAAGCTATACCCAAATTCCAGGTTGTGCGCTGTCTTTCTTGCGTATGTACAAATAACCGAGACAGATAATAGAGTGAATGTCGTAAATAACTTGATGACAAAAGACCTACGTTTTTAAGTTTTTAAATATATTTAACATGTTGACAAGAAGAATAATATAGATGGATGTTTACACTATATTCAGGCATTTATGACGTGCATGCAAAAAATTATTGATCGGACTATACTGGTTATGTACAGGGATGTTATGAAAATAATTTATTATAAGTAATGTAATACCAGCTAATCTGGACGAGAGTAGTTATTTGGAAATAAAGAACAATTGAGGCACCGAATTGTAGAACGGACTCTACGCGTGACCTCTGTTTCCCTAGTAGGCAGGAGAAAGGATAACGTCGATCGACGGACAAAATTAATTTACGACACAATAATCAACTCGTTTTTCTGTTAATAATTAACGAGTTGATTTTTATGTAGAAATCCTCCTTAGGCTTGTGCGCTTCTTATGGATATAATAGTCGTTTGATAAAATTGTTTTATTAGTTATTAACAATAAATTAACTTTACGCTGAAAAATTTCAATATTAATTAAATAATCGGCCAGAATGACCAATGCCGGCTTTTTTTTCATACATTTGCGAGTATCATGTCAAAAATTCAGGTCAGTATGTTAATTTTTGCAGCAATGATGTGGGTAAATAAATAAGCGCGCACGAACTCTTAGCGCACGCCTGCGTTTTCATGCAGCTGATCACAGTGAAAATGTGTTTTTTGAATCCTTTCAGCTGCTAAAAAACATATTGTTTTCTTATTTGGTAATTTTATTAAAAGAATCTTTTTTTCTTAACATAACACTACAGTTGAGCGTTTTTCATAAGGAAAATCACTCAAGTTGAGTGTACGAAAATACGCTCAATTAGTTAAGTGTTTTTTGGACTGTTTTTACGTAAGGGTATGTAGATATAAAATTTTTCAAGTTAAAAGTATAAGAAGATATATGCACGCTTTAAAATCGTTTTAAGAATTTTTCACCTCAAAGTTAAAAAACCATTTGGTTTTACAATTCGGTTTTTAGAAGAGTTTAAAGAACTTGTAATGATAAATTATTATTGTATGTTTAAAAAACAAATGTCTACACAAAAATTTAGATTGTATTTTAGTATATTTTTTCATGACTTCCCTCTCATTATGGATTATTATCAATCCTAAAACATACATTTGCACAGCTTTGAAAATACTTTTAGGATACAGTCACAAAGCTTTCAAAATATAAATCAAGGAAGATCCTTTTTTTCTTTTCCTAACTTCTTTGGTTTGGTATTCATTCCACTTAAATAATCATTGAAGAAAGATTCCCCTTCCTCATTTATATATATATATATATATATATATATATATATATATATATATATATATATATATATATATATATATATAATTTTTACTTTGAAAATTTATATCTACATAGTTAGGTTTCTTATTTGATTTTGCTACGACAAATTAACATTAATATTTGGTTATTTCATTTTCAAATGAAATGACCAAATAAGAGAATGAAATGAAACAAATTTTCACTACGATTAGGTGCATGAAAACGCGCGCGTTTGTTTATTTATCCATATCATTGCTGCAAAAATTAACATACTGACCTGAAATTTTGATATAATACTCACAAATGCACATTGTTCATTTTGGCCAATTTTTTAATTAATATTGAAATTTTTCAGCGTAAAGTTTATTCATTATTAATAATAAAAACAAACAATTTTATCAAATGACATAAGAAAACAGAAAAACGACGAGTTGATTATTGCGTTGTAAATTGATTTTGTCCGTCGATCGACGCGTTCACAGCGTTATCCTCTCTCCTGCCTAGTAGGGAAACAGAAGTCATGCATAGAGGCAGTTATGCAATCCGGTGCCCCAATTATATTATGAATATCTACTTATTTTCACATTTCGACATCAAATTATGTCTTTTTTTAGCTGAAGTAATTATGAATTAGGCTTAATTATGTTGCAAAAAGTCATTATTTAGTTTTAATGACCTTTGAAGATATTAAAATGCCACATTTCTCTCTAAATGTATCTCTAGATTTATTAACGACTGGATCGAGTCATTAGTGAATTTAGAGTTATATTTATATTCAAACAAGTCGTCAATTAATCTGGAGATACATTCATTTGAGAAAGAATATCAAACTTTTTTTAATCCTGAACAAAGCTCGAAATCGCCCATGGATCGAGTAATGCTCCCATACTTAGGGCATTGCTCCCAAACATATGCTGGCTTCGTTGGATTCTATTCAGAAGAACCCATTCTTCTAATTCGGAATCCGAAACTCGTCAGAAACATTGGTTTTTTAGAATCTCTGAGACTCGTTAGTGACTTGGGAAATGTTTCATGGATGTATTTCACTTGCCACTCTTCCTGTTCTACACTTGCGTTTCTGATGTGATCTTTTTTGATCCCAATGGTCCTCCATCAACTACACGCTGTAAATAGTTTCTGTCGGAATCGGCTCTCAGTCCTTACAACTCCGATTTTATATACGAGTCTCGGCCTTGTGCATAGTGGAGAAGATGCTCTCTTCATCGTCTGCTTTTTTGGTCCGAGCGGCCTCCTATCAAAAACATGCCTTTTTACAGCAATGTCCGCTTTGAGAGTTTACGGATGTCTGGCGCATAGCAGCATGACGCAGTATGAGGCACCAAATAATTAAAATTAATTCTGTATAAATTTTAGGAAATAAGTCCTCTTCAACTCAGGCCTTTGATTTAAATTTACCAGATTTTACACAAGCTGATCGAAGATCTACGAATGGACCAGCAGTATCAAGGTATTTTAATAAATATTTCATCTACTTTAATATAATTTACTAGACAGTGGTTGTATGGGTTTTCTTGATAAACCGAGAACCCCTTCTGGAATTTGACCATCATCAAATAACTCGATGAGAATAATAAATAAGAAAAATAATATGAAAAAACCATAAAATTAAGCTAGACTAATTACAGAATAAAAGCGAGTTTCTCACTAACATCATAATACGATTTGAAAAATTTAGGCGGAAAATAATTTGAATTTATAAAAATGTATGACATGATACAGTTAAGCCTAAAAATAATACATTTATAAAGCTGTATGAAATTTACTGTAGTTTATTATATTCTAATATTATTATTCTGAGGAACGTTATATGACGGCAAATAAAAGTAATTCAGATGCTACCGCCATGGAATAATAAAAATGGTCACATATCAAGTATGCTTTCATTTGTTTCAATTTAAGTAATAGAGTTTTGACTTGATTTGAGTCAACTCGGTAAATTAAATTCAATTACAGTAAACTAGTAGACTTTCGCCACAAGTCTTAATTGACTTAATCATTACAGATGTTTCGCCAAAGTTTTATTTGGCATCGTCGATGCTTACTGATCGATGCTCAAGTATAAATTGAAAAGTTAATAGTTGTGCGTTGTTACTTATATAATATGCTGTCGGGACCAGCGGTTGTAGCGCTGATTGGTCGATGGGCTGATGTGGGATTTCTCGATATTGTTTAGTGAGGTGGTGTTGGTTGCAGGTAACATTTGCAGTAACTTTTTTGTAAAATAAATCTATTATTGAAGCATGACTGTGTTATGTTATACATTTTAATACATTAAAATTTATTCCCGTAACCTTGAAACTGTTTTCTAGATTATATATGTAGGATTTAATATTGATAAATCGATATTTATCGTGCTTTAGCTCATGTTGTAGTTGTTGTGGAAATATCGTAAGATATGAAAAAAAAAAATTCAAGGAACTGAAAAGGAATAAAATAAGGAAGTTGTTAGTTTGAAGAAAATAGTCAGCGACGTGCCAAAAAAATTCAGAGGTCAAAAGGAGTGTTTAGTCTGAGAAGAATCACCCTGAATGTTACTCCTTTTTGTAAATAAATTTACTTTTTTCATGAAGCTTTTAAAAATCGTTAAAAGTTCACATTGTTGTCTTTTTTCCAAAACCTCCGAAATCTCCTAAGTGTAATTTAAATTATATTAAGCAAGTTTCGTTTTAAAACCCTCAATTTGCAAAATTATTGGTGTTACTAATTTTACATAATTTTATTTGACATCTTTTTACTCTACTCGTAGTTTGAGTTGACTGAGTTTAAATAAAAGCAGCCAAGTGCAGGTCGGACTTGCGCAACTACTGTTCCCTATGGTGATTGCTTTTAAAATAAAAATCCTTGTTAAGGAGGTATAAAATGATCAATGACTTCACCAAACACACCCCAAATGAGTTTTCAACAAAATTTGTTTTCGATCTTTGTTGAAAACCTTGAATTATTTTTTTTATACATCAGATAAGTTATTCAAGGTAAGGCACTCGTGATAATTTTCATTCAATTACACTAATGGAGAATATTCCAAAATTTTTTATTAGTTCTCTGAGGGATAGAGCGATTAGTGTTCCGTACGGAACACTTATAAGATCACTTCTATGTCTGTCCGTCCGTCCGTCCGTCTCTGTCACAGTCGGAACTATTTGACATAGAAAGTTGAAATTTAGTAATAATATAGGAATTGTTAGCCTCATCGAGCCGTGTAGTTCTGAAAGTTAAATTTTGACTTGAGGGGTTAGTTTTGGGCGGTGAAATCGGAAATGAAAAAAAAAAAATTACTAGGGGTAGTGTCAAATGAAAGCTTGTAAAAATACGAGTTCAAAAATATATATAATGTTATACTTGCACTTTCCTTTGTATTATTTTTAAAAAATCGCGAAAAATCGCTGTCCCCCCCTTATCTTGAAAAGTACTTATCAAAAAATTTTGGAATATTCTCCACAGGATGTAGATTGAACAAGAATTTCAGTCATCAGGTTTCAGTAAAGATCGGAAAAAAACTTTGTTGAAAACTCATTTGGGGTGTGTTCTGTGAAGTCATTGATTATTTTATACCTCCGTAACAAAAATTTTTATTTCAAAAGCAATCAATGTACGGAACACTAATTGCGCAAGTTTAATTTGTTCTTGACCGGTTATTATTTTTTAAAAATTATATAAAGAAAAGCCTGCGCAAGTATTACATCATATATTTTTGAACTCATTGGGTCATCAATTCCTTGGACAAATTTCAACTTTCTATGTTGGAGAAAATCGGGTGTGACAGGCAGACAGACACCGAAGTGATCCCATAAGTGTTTCATAAGGAACACTAAAAACACTGAATTCAAAGCATAATTAAAGGGTATTCATTAAATATACTTAATTATTATGTCAAAAACATTTAGTTTGTTACTTTAAAATCTTATGAAAATAATATGAAAAACTATAAAACAGCTGGTTTGGTAAAGCAGCTTCTGCTGAAAAAAGCATTAAATTAAGTTAAGCTAATTACATGATAAAAGCGAGTTTCTCACTAACATCATAATACGATTTGAAAAAATAATTTGAATTTATAAAAATGTATGACATGATACAGTTAAGCCTAAAAATAATACATTTATAAAGCTGTATGAAATTTACTGTAGTCTATTATATTGTAATATTGTTACTCTGAGGAATATTATATGACAGCAAATAAAAGCAATTCAGATACTACCACCATGGAATAATAAAAATAGTCACATATGAAGTATGCTTTCATTTGTTTCGAATTAAGTTTTGACTTGATTTATTTTGAGTCAACTAGTAAATTAAATTCAGTGACAGGACTAGTAGATTTTCGCCACAATCTTAATTGTCATACATGTGAATAAACGCAGATTTGCTTCACTTCTTGTTAACCTTTATCGTCATGCTAGAGATGTACTTCAAATCAAACCAGCTTTTTCAAACCTTTGCACCTTTTATTCTGTTTCTATTAAACCAATATAAATGATCATTTTATGTATTTGTTTTTTCTTTTATGCATTTATTATTTCTTACAGGTCTGATAGTACATCCGTTGATTGGTGTAAATTGAAAGGTTAAGAGTTGTGCGTTATTACTTATATAGTGTTATGTCGGGACCGGCGGTTGTAGCGCTGATTGGTCGATGTTGTTCTCTCGTCCTTCAAAGCATAATTAAAGGGTGCTCAGTTTGTTACTTCAAAATCTTATATAGATTATTTTCTTTATTTATTTTTCGTAAAATTTTATGTTTAAATGAATAAAATTAGGGGTTAATATGGATAAACTACTAGTTTAGAGACAAAATCCACATGTCAAAAGACATGGTCTGAAACAGAAAGGTTCAAAAAGGTTGTTATCCTGAAAAAAAATATATATATATATATATATATATATATATCACCCTACATGTTGTTTCTTGTGGTATTAAGGATATTACTTAGGCATTCTAAGAAACATTATATGTTCTGGGTTGGTTAGAATGTATTATCTTTAACAGTAGTTAAGCATGAATGACCTATCAAGGACAATACAAAGAACATTATAAAGAACAACACAAAACCCCTTTTATTGACCGACCAAGTACAGTGGGATAAGGTACAGAATGTTTTAGTCATTTTAGAAACTATGTTAATAGGAACTTTTTTTATGAGTACTATCAATCCCCGTATATATTAGCACTAGATTTAGGAGTACACTGTGTATATAGTTCATCTCAGTAAAAACGCCTTCCTATAATTTATTTAAAATAAGGATTTTGGATTGTTGTAGCTTCTACTTGATGGAAATTCATTATAAATATATAATAAAAGACTGTTTTTAGTCAATTTCCACTGGTTTATTTAAATTGCGATGACACGTTTCGCTGTCGATGCAGCTTCTTCAGATCTACATTTTACACTATCAAGTTAGGTTTAATATTCACAGTTTTATATAATTTCTTAATTATAATATTACACCTAATTAAATTACATTGATAGTATTGGAAAATCCACACAGATTTGGAGTTAAGAGAATAAATTCAATAATGGTGAATTGCTTAAATCTACCTGGTCGTTGAGTAAAGTACCTGTAGTCCTTAATCGATTTATTTGCATAGTCTCTAAAAGGTTTAGTTTTAAACCTTTTTGTTGGGTGTGTAAAATTTTGAAATTCTTGTTAAATGTGTGATTTTCTGTTAATAGATGATTAGCATATGTTGAATTAGATTTTCTATGGATGAAACTTTTTTCGTGTTCTGTAATTCTTTGTCTAAATGTACGTCCAGTTTGTCCGATGTATGTTTTAGGACATGACCCACATGTTAATTGATAAACCCCTGATTTGTTGTCTTTATTGATTTGTGGTTTGTAGTTTTTAAGGTATTTCCCTATAGTATTGTTAGTCTTGTACGCTATGTTGATATTTTTTTGATTTAAAAATTTCCCCAGTTTTTCCGTTGGTTTGCCGAAATAGGTTAAGCATTTAAAAGTGGTATTTCTGTCCTTAAAACGTGGGTATATTTCTGAGATAGCCTTGTTTCTAAGTTTTTTCTTAACGATAGTATTGATTAAAGTAACCGAATAACCGTTGTTAACGGCTACTTGTTTTATGTAGTTTAATTCTTTAGTAAAATTTTCTTCTGATAAGGGGATATTAGTTAGTCTATGTATAAAACTATGATAAGCGGCAAGTTTATGATGGTTAGGGTGATGAGAACTATTGTGAATTGTGGTATCTGTATGACAAGGTTTGTGATATATTGCAAATTCATGTTTTTTCCTGGCTTTACTGATTGTTAAGTCTAGGAAATTGATTTTCCCTTCGACTTCTTCTTCCATTGTAAAACTGATATTTCTATGTAAAGAATTAATATACTGTAAAAAGTGAGTTAATTGTCTGTCCGTACCTGTAAAGCACACAATTATATCGTCTACGTATCGATACCAGTATAGGCAATTACTACTATTGTTGTTATGGTTGTTAAATATCATTGTTTCAATACTGTCCATGAAAATTACGGCAAGTAATGGACTTTACTTTTAGTCCATTTTAAGTCCACCTTTAAGTCCATTACTTGCCGAAATTTTCATGGACAGTATTGAAACAATGATATTTAACAACCATAACAACAATAGTAGTAATTGCCTATACTGGTATCGATACGTAGACGATATAATTGTGTGCTTTACAGGTACGGACAGACAATTAACTCACTTTTTACAGTATATTAATTCTTTACATAGAAATATCAGTTTTACAATGGAAGAAGAAGTCGAAGGGAAAATCAATTTCCTAGACTTAACAATCAGTAAAGCCAGGAAAAAAACATGAATTTGCAATATATCACAAACCTTGTCATACAGATACCACAATTCACAATAGTTCTCATCACCCTAACCATCATAAACTTGCCGCTTATCATAGTTTTATACATAGACTAACTAATATCCCCTTATCAGAAGAAAATTTTACTAAAGAATTAAACTACATAAAACAAGTAGCCGTTAACAACGGTTATTCAGTTACTTTAATCAATACTATCGTTAAGAAAAAACTTAGAAACAAGGCTATCTCAGAAATATACCCACGTTTTAAGGACAGAAATACCACTTTTAAATGCTTAACCTATTTCGGCAAACCAACGGAAAAACTGGGGAAATTTTTAAATCAAAAAAATATCAACATAGCGTACAAGACTAACAATACTATAGGGAAATACCTTAAAAACTACAAACCACAAATCAATAAAGACAACAAATCAGGGGTTTATCAATTAACATGTGGGTCATGTCCTAAAACATACATCGGACAAACTGGACGTACATTTAGACAAAGAATTACAGAACACGAAAAAAGTTTCATCCATAGAAAATCTAATTCAACATATGCTAATCATCTATTAACAGAAAATCACACATTTAACAAGAATTTCAAAATTTTACACACCCAACAAAAAGGTTTAAAAACTAAACCTTTTAGAGACTATGCAAATAAATCGATTAAGGACTACAGGTACTTTACTCAACGACCAGGTAGATTTAAGCAATTCACCATTATTGAATTTATTCTCTTAACTCCAAATCTGTGTGGATTTTCCAATACTATCAATGTAATTTAATTAGGTGTAATATTATAATTAAGAAATTATATAAAAACTGTGAATATTAAACCTAACTTGACAGTGTAAAATGTAGATCTGAAGAAGCTGCATCGACAGCGAAACGTGTCATCGCAATTTAAATAAACCAGTGGAAATTGACTAAAAACAGTCTTTTATTATATATTTAAAATAAGGTTTTTGGTATGAATTGCTCAGAACACCACCAGTTTTGTACTTTTTACATGTCATTTTTCCACATAACATATGATTGTTGTTTGATGACGGTTAAATTTTGCAGCAGTTTCTTTGATTAAAACTCTTCCTATATATACGATTATAGACGTTGAGTAATTATTTATTCTTGTTTTTGTTACTTAAATTAATAAAACTGTCAACTTATAATTTATTTTTAAAAATGTCCGTCAAAATTAATTAAAATTTATAGTGACTTATCGAACAAAAATCGTCAGTTTTGCCCTTAAATTAACATTATGGAAGTCCAAGAATAATGGACAACACAGGCGTACCGTTTATTAACCGCCAAAGTAGGACTTGCCGTATGTCTCTCCTTATTAGAGCTAATCAGCTAGTCTAGCTAAAAGGTAATCACAACATAATTAGGTTTCAAGTTTCATTTATTGGCTATTTGCTAGTGTCTACAATATGATAAAACATGATTAACAATTTGGATTTTAAGATATATACATGGCAGGGTCCTAATTATTTTGGCGTAGGTAACGAATTTATATAAATGTATTGAGAAACTTAAGATTTTTCAACTTAAGATATTTCAACTTAAGATATTTCATGAAAATAAATTTAAAATTAAACTTAATATTAATTAAGATTTAGCTTAAGCTAATTTGGAGACGGGCAACATAATTACAACAGCAAAGATTTAAGAAGCATATCTCTAAAAGTATTAGTAGCTAATAAATAAACCTCAGCACCATCTGACGTAAACGGTCAAAACCTTTAACCAAGAGCAATGCTCACGTACTGCTATCGCCATAAGCGAGTAAGGTAGTAAACGTTTATCCGTAACCATAAAAAAGAATTATTCAAACGGGAACGTTACTGATCCGATATCAAAAATACGATTCTTTTTAAAATGGCAGAGATGGGGGTGGTAAAATACTATTATCGGTGTTTACCAAGGTCAGCAGTGTTACCGTTTAAATTAATCTTTCTATTTTTACGCTTACTTTTAATATCCTATTTGTGTATGATTTTGGAGGGTCACATTAGATAACGTTGTAGTTTATTGCCTACTAATATCTGATGACACTTCCTAAATCTGTGCTGCTGTTGTGCTCATAGTGCGATTACCGCTTCCTCTGAGTTATCCGATGAACTTTGAATGGAGCGAATCATGGTGATTGGTGATTAATTCACAACATGTCTAGGTTGTCTATTATTCTCAGACTTTCGTATTTTTAATGCAAGAGCTACCCTTAATGACGGTCTTCGTCCGATAAGCCTAGATTATCTATTTGAATTTATTATTTGTCCGTCACCTTTTTGTAGATCAAGTTCGATTGATGAACCATCAGCAGGACCGATACCCTTAGATTTACCCGGTCTATCTTTAGGAAATGCTTTTCCCTTGGATCTCCCCTTGCCTCTGAAAGCCTCTCTTGATGAAGCAGCAAAAAGTACACCGTTGGCAGAGGTAAAATATGTTTTAAAGTATTATTTAAGTATTAATGCAGGGTTTATATACATATTAAGGTTTTAGATTATTTCCTAAGCTTTTGGCACTTACAGTTTGTGTTTTTTTTAATTGCAATGTTTAAACCCAATGGTAACACTAGAAACCTTATAATGAATTTCGAGAATTGAGATCTTGAAATAGGTAAGAAAGTTAATTGTTAGATTTTGGTCTTTATTCTATCCATTCATCCATACATGTAATAAAGTTGCGAGAGTTGTATACGTGCATTATACGTGCATTGACTTATTAAATGATAAGTATTTTAAATATCACAGCGCTAAAGATGATCAGCATCTAAAATTTCGGTAACTTTGGAGAAAATTTCTTAGCTAAACAACCACCGAATGAAATTTCTTTTTGAGTTATTTTAAACGGTGATTTCTCTCTGAGGTCCTCTAAAAGTATAGTTTAAATTACCGCACTTATTAGTAATATAGGTAAGAGAACAAAACTGTGCCGTCAGTTCAAACTTTGGACGAAGATAGTAACTTACTAAATGGATGAATTTGTATTCTTATATTATACGATTTTTATTTTTCGTTATAATCTTCTCCGTCTGTGTAGTGATTTTTTGTCGAGATCTGCAAGGAGCTCAATTTGGATAATTGATGTGATGTTCCAATAATTCGTTATACATATTCCCATTACCAAAACACTCTTGTGGGCGGAGGCATTGGCTTGATAAAACATGATTTTCCCTTCTCCAAACTTTTCTGTCCAATTTTTTGATCTAGTTTGGTAAGAAGATAAAAACAATATTCTCCGTTTATTGTTTTACCTTTTCCAGGATAGTCAATAAACGTGATGCATTTGGCATCCTAAAACATCAACCTTTTTGGCTGATGAAACAGACGTTACTTTTTTTGGCGCTAAACAATTGGCTTCTGTCCACTTTTGACTGCTGTTTAGATTATAGTGCATAATTGGGTGCCCAAGCCTCATCCGTAGTATTAAATCGTCGCACAAAATCAGTTTCATTCTTAATAAAACACCCCAGGCACTGTTCAGAGATTTTCATGCCAATTCGTTCTTGATTTGCCGAGAACAAACATTCTACTTGCAAAAACAAAGCGATATAGAATGGTATAACTACTACAAGACTATTTATATAACTCATAAACAAATTGTATTACAATTTATTATTTTTACTCAACGGATTTCAAATATTTTTCTACAAAGAGAAAACTTTTATTTAATGAGAGATATGTGACTACTTACTAATTCTTCCCCTCTTAAAAGTCAAATGCAGGATATACCACAATAATAGAAGCCATCAGGTGCCACTGAAGATAACATATTTTTTTATTAGTGCAATTTATTGCTCACAACTAAGTTTCGATAGATAGATATGATAAAAGTATGGAGTATATGTAGGGTAGCGCAGCAGAGAAATTCTTAAATTGCCGTAAGAGCAGTTTGTGCTAGGAAGTATCAGTTCACGTTGATCTTGCAATTTTTTTACAGTCCTGGCTAGTTTATTCCAAATGTATGAAGGTTTCCATGTAACAGATGTCATAAAGGAGTACAGTATCAGGAGTGACAAGCTAAACCTCATACGGATGTAAAATATTAGCGCGAAATTTATTCATAGTATGCACACTTACCATGAAAGTAATTGTAGAATAGTGGCAAGTCACCAACTAGTGTCTGATGTTCTAAAGAATCAAAGTTCTTGGTTCCCAATCAGGCAAACAGAACAGAAACAACTCTGCTTAGAATTTTATAAATGCAGAGTATGTTTACGAGCAGAGCCCCCAACATAAGAGCTGTACCCTATCGATGATCGAATCTGAGCTTGTATAGGATCTAGTACGAAGTAAGTGCAAGCAACGCAAATTGCATGATGAAGCTCCCAGAATCAAAAAATTCCGGAGGTAAAATAGCTCCTCGTTCGGATCATCGGATGAGAGCTGTTTCGGGGGCGTCAACATAGAGAGATCACAATTTTGAAATATATTTTTGTATCATACGAGGTTTAAACTCGAACATAAATTCAGTACACCAACATCTGCAATCAAATAATCCTCACGTAACCGCTCTCTGTGAAACCAAAGTCAATTCATCAACAAGCACAGTCAACTTTATCGTGGGTACGACTTCTATTCCCGGTTTAGGCGGAACTTTGGAATCTGTCTTTTTGTTAGGAGTAATCCCTCTTGCCTCCGAAACTTTGATGTTATGTGGTTAAAAATATCGACTCAACAAACCACAAAGTTTAGCTGCTGCCTCTATCGATCATCAAGTGATACTAACTTTAGAACACTGTTCCGTTTTCTTGCAAACACCAACGATCCTTTACAGATTAATTATCCGAATGTCGAAATTGCCACCCTGGGCGAGTTTAATATCCACAACATCAACTGGCTTAAGTATCCAAATACTACCGACGAACAAGGTCGTGAAGCTGAATCATTCTCAGTCAGTTGTGGCTTTACTCAGCTTATCGATGAACCAACACACACACAATTCCTGATCGAAACCGAGAGTTCACCAGTCTTCTTCAACTGTATTTAACCCACCAATTCAGAGATTTACATTGTCACCGTAAATACACTGTTAGGTTCTTCCGACCATCAGTTGCTTTCGATATCGAGTATCCTACCGATCAATGACAGCGCAAGACTTGGCTCTACAAATCTGCTGAATGGAAAGAACTCATGGAATATTTTCGAAGACTAGTGAAAATTTCACTAAATCCACTATACCACCACTCACACTGCCAGATAACACTATTGCAACAACACCAGTTGGGAAAGCTAACTTATTAACTGAATTTTTTGCACCATATTGTCTTCAGGCAGCGTATCATAAAATGTATTTTAATGAAGTTATGGTAGACACCAAAATAACTTCTGGTGCTGACGGAATACCGGCCATAGTACTCAAAAAGTGCGCTAGAGGACTAACACTAGTTTCTGTAGACTTTTCAACCCATCCTACGGAAAGGGAATATTTCATTCCTGTTGCAAATTCGCAGCCGATACCCAAAAAGGCAAGAAGACCTTGCCAAACAACTACCGACCAGTTGCACTGCTTTCAATAATATTGAAAGGCATAGAAAAGGCTATCAATCAGCATCTTCTAAAATATCTTAAAGGATTGAAGATTATTAGCGACCATCAATATGGCTTTTGTAAGAAATATCAATAGGATATCTATTATGTAACACATGTTTGGAATAATGCAATTGAACACTTTGGAGAATCTCGAGCGGTTGCGCTTGATATATCCAAGACATTCGACCGTATTTGGCATCATGGATTGTTGGCTGAGCTATGCTCTTATGGTATATCTGAAAAGTTCTGTTTATGGCTCTCGTGTTTTCTGAGAGGACGTTCTTTACGAGTGGTGGTCGACGGATTTTTTCTAACATCTTCACTATCAATGCCGGTGAGCCCCAAGGCTTTATACTGTCTCCTACTCTCTTTCTCATTTAGATTAGCGATCTGCTGGAAAGGATCATGAATCCTATCTGCAGCTTTGCGGATGACAGTAGGCTTATTTCTTCATTCGCTTTAAATGCTCGAGCATCGGCTACTCATGCAAGTATCCGTAGACAACAGGAGGTGGTTCAACTTAATAAAGACCTGGAAGAAATTCTATCTTGGAGTAACAGTAACTAAGTAGAATTTAACGCTACAAAAACCTAGGCGGCACTCTTTTCATTATTGCACCCGACATAGTTATGTTTGGGCACTCCATTCCTCTAGCATTGTCATTCAATTTGCTTGGCGTTACTTTGGGAGCAAATATGTCTTGGCATGAACATGTTGCAAGCATAGCAAAAGAGCATCTCAAAAGCTGTGAATATTATTTTGAACTAGAAAGCTTTACACTCCACAACTCTTAATTCTGTACAAAACCCAAATTCCACTAACTATGGAATACTGCTCCCATGTTTGGGGTTCTGCTCCCAAACATAAACTGCAGTTGTTGGATTCTATTCAGGAGAGAGCTGTTCACTTGATTGGAGACCCAGAACCGACCAGAAACCTTGATTCCTTGGAGCATCGAAGAACTGTTGGAGACTTGTGTCTATTCTACAAATATTTTTATGGAAAGGGTTCGATGGATGTAGTCCGCGTAATTTCTTCCAGAGCGGGCATGCTAAGAATTCACGCCGTGCTAATACTTTACACCCATATTTAGTTCAACAAGTCATCGCTTATACAACCCTTTTCGAGCAGACTTTTATATGGAGAACTTCATCCCTTTGGAATGATTTGCCCAGGACTGTGTTTCCCACCGAGTACAATTTACACAGACCAACGTGAATCGCTTTTTCCGCACACATGCCGCTCCTGTAGCGCTTAAGGGATTTCCCTGCAGCACGTGTGCTAGACCCATAAAAAAAGACAGCAAAGGTTTCTTGCTACGCATGTATTATGATCATGCCAAGACATATTTGCTCTTAAGCAGGTTAAGTGACGATGCTAATGAAATAGAGTGTCCTGGCATAACTATGTCATATTCTATAACTTTGTTTTTTGCAAAAAAATTACTATCTGAGTTACTGCCACCCCAAAGACTACTTACGAAGGAACAAGGGTACTGGAAAGAACAAAGCCATAGATTTGATTTTTTTTTTCACCAGATAGTTAATATGACGAAGAAATAGAGTGGAAATCGGTATGGAATCCTGCGGTAAACAGACGTTGATAGTAAAATTTGTCGGAAAGAAATCCATCAACAGCCACATGCTAAGAACGACCTCTCAGGAAACTCGAGAGTTATAAGACAAATGAGAACAGCGCAGCTTAGTCAACAATTTCTCATTCCCAATACTGTCCATAATGGCCACTTGCGGTGTTATAAAGATGTGACATAGATTACGAGGTCTCCTCTTGATCTTTGCTTGCGAAAGCCATATTGGAAGGCGTTAAAAGTATTAGACCCTCTCAATAGTTAAAGAGGTGCTGATTTCCTTAATTTTCGGTGTCACTGAAAGCAGTACGGCAACTGGAAGCAAATATTCTTTTTCTATAGGGTAAGTTGAAAAGCCTTCAAAGAACTGGTGTTAATTCGCTGGCACATTTTTTGAGTACAATGAGAGATACTTTATTCAGCGCGAGAAGTTTTTTTGGCTTCATTAAGCGCCTTTTTACTGTACTCTCTGCAAACAATGTCTGTCGGTAGGCAAGAGTCAACAGTTTCTTTACATCTTTGATTGAACCCAGACTTGCCGTTAGAAGGGCATTCCTTCGAAAAACGGATGTAATCTTCCATGCCAGCCAAGATGACATTAGAGAAAAAGTGCTCTGAAGTTAGGGTTGCTTGATAGCCGATTAAGGCAGGATCCTTGTGGTTGGTTGAATTATTATTTCTAACGAAAAACCTATTCATGGGCTCTAGAGCGTCTTTCATCGCTTTTGACAAAAGACAAAATTAAATCTAAGCTGGGAAATATAAGAACTTACAAAAACCAAAATTTGCCAAAGTTAAGTATTCTTAATAAATCCAGAATATATACATAGGATGCCAATTTAACATGTTACATTATGAAAATAATCCTTTAGAAAAACGCTACTTATCTATCTAATAAGCCTTCTTCCATCCAGTGTCGGACATAGGCCTCTCTTTCCTTTTTCCATCCTTCTCGATTCTGCGTCTTTCTGATCCATCCTAAACCAGCCGTTCTTTTCAAGTCATCTTTCCATCTTGCTTGAGGCCTTCCTCTGGATTTTTGTCCTAACCATGGTTTCCATTCTTGAATTTTGATTCCATCTCTCACCTTGTTGTCTCATTGTGTAACCTGCCCATCTCAATTTCAAACCTGCTACCTGTTCTCTTACGTCTATCACTTTGGTCTTTTGTCTTATACTTTCGTTTCTGATTCTGTCTTGTACTCTTATATTTAGCATCTGGCGTTCCATTGCTCTCTGTGTTTTACTCAGTTGATCCATCATCTTCCTAGTCAATGTCCATGTCTGGGCCGCGTAGGTGAGGACCGGTAGAATGCATTGATCGAATACCATCTTTTTTAGTTTCAGAGGAATTCTTTTGTTGGTTAGTATTTTCCTTTGTTTGCCAAATGCTGCCCATGCCTGTCTGATTCTTCTCTGTACTTCTGCTGTTTGATTGGCTTTTCCATACTTTATTACTTGCCCTAGGTAGATGTACTCATCTACGTATTCAAGTGTTCTGCCCTATATTCTCAAGCCTCGTGGACTGTCTTCATTTGTCATAGCCTTTGTCTTATCTTTATTCAGCAGTAGTCCTACCCTCTCTGATTTGTTTTGTAATTCAGTAATCATTTCCTGTATGTCATCAAAATTATTTGATATTAGCACATCATCAGCATAACGCAGATGATTTAACTTTTGTGCATTTATACTGTTCCCCTTTTTTCCCATTCGAATTCCTTGAAAACTTCTACTGCTGCTATAAATAGTTTTGGACTCATGAAATCTCCTTATCTTACTCCGCGTTTGATAGGTATTGGATTTGTTTTACTATCCGTTTCCACTCTCATTTGAGCCTTGTAATTTGTTCTTATGAGCTGAGTATACCTATAGTCTGTCCTGCTGTTATACAAGGCTTTTTCGACGGCCCAGTTCTCGATACTATCAAAAACATTTTGATAATCTATAAATACCAGGTACAGTTATATTCTGTTGCTTTTTCTATTAAAGTTCTGATAGTTAAGAGATGATCATAAGTACTAAAACTCTTCCTGAAGCCAGCCTGTTCTACCGATTGGTTTATTTCCAATCTATTAATTATTATGATAAACAATTTGTATAATTGTGAAAGTAAGAAAAAGGGTACTTATAGAACTTTATATGCTATTTTGCAGTCATGAGTTTACTTCTAAATAAGCCGTGTTACGTAAAAAACGGTTTTGCAGGACAAAATAGTGTCATAATTGCACCCAACTTATCAATTTTAGTTATGGTCACATTATAACTATCGTTATAGTTTTTTTTTTTGGTTAAATACAGTAATTGACAGAATCTGACCTTAATTTACATTTTATTACAGGTTGGGAACTCTAAAAGTCTCCCAGATTTTTTAACAGACGGTCCAGTGCGATCTGGCGGCGACGGTTTGCCAAAGTCTCCCACAGTAGCATCGTCGTCTAGAGGAGAAGATATAAACTGTCATGCCACAAGATGTCGCACTTGCGCAGATCTACGAATAGAGCTAGCGAATGCTCGACAAAGAGCGTCCAGAGCTGAAGACGATGCGGAAAAAAATAGTGTAAGTATGAAATACCTTATTTTTTTAGCGTTCAATATTAAAATTGGGAAGACAGAATATTCATGATATCAATTTTTTGTTATTCCGTCGCTTTGTTTATTGGGAACCCTTTGCGGTAAAGGATTGATTTTTAGTTGAATATTTTGATGAAGTAAATTTTAGGAAGAGTGTAAGAGGAAATGGTTGCACTGCTGCGTTGAATCGAAAAGGTTAGTGCAAATGTCGAGGTTTCACTAAATCGAAAGAAATGCTCTCTCCTTATAGTAGATGGAACTAAAATTTTGCCTCCTCTCGACAAAATCAACGATATACCACTGAAGACAGATATTAGGTACTTAGGCGCCAGAATTTATAACAAGGAGAGCTGCGAAGAAGAAATTAAAAGAAGGATAGCTATGGCCAAAACTGAGATGACAAGTCTAAGCAAAGTATGGAAAGATCACAGAATAAATAAAATGACTAAAAAAGGCCTGTCAATTCACTAATATTCCCTATAGCCACATACGGAGCCTAAACATGGACTATTAATGCAGCATGCCGAAAAAGAATCTTCTTTCGAAACTACATGTTACAGGCGGATGCTGAGAATTTCCTGGACAGCTCATACGACAAATGCGTCTGTTCTGAGCGATCTTAATATCCAATATAGTGACCGGCTCTTACCATCGATTCAGAGAAAAATAGCATCATTTTCTCGTCACATAATAAGGAGGTATGGCACAGAAAAGTTGCTGATCCAGGGGAAAGTCAACGGTAGAAGAAAAAAAGGTAGATCTCCTAACAGATACATCGATCAGATCATCTATACTGCACTTACAGTTACCGGGGATGATGAGAAGTGTCGAAGATAGAGAAGCCTGGAGAGCTGTTGTAAATTCTGTGTAACAACGCAATAGACGTCACTACGATCGGAGCCGAGCAACGATGCGATTTTAATGAACCATAAGGATTACGATAAAATAATGAAAGTAAATAATGTTTATTTACATAAATACAATTTCATCAAATATTTGGTTCTTACCGGATTATTAATTTTTTAGCCATCGAGACCGTATAATACGTGAACATATCGTGTTCATGGATCTAGGGTAAATTAAAACTACGCGTTGAGAAATTTATTTTTGGGCAGTGCTCTTTCTAGGGCCCCTCTAAGTTCTTTGGGCGTAACGCTTTATTACAGTAGAGAATTATGAGCTTGTAAATACATATTTTACGCAATTTTTAAAGTACATGAATAGTACTTTTATTTTAAATATATATACATATATACATATACATATATATATATATATATATATATATATATATATATATATATATATATATATATATACATACAGGGTGGCCCAAAATTACCGAAGGGGTTTGAGTTCATTATAACTTTTTATTTAATACATAATTATATATATATTTTTTTAAATAGAGTATATTAATGGAGAATATTTTTAATTTAATTATGAAAAATTATATCTCGCAAGTGGTGGCCATTTTCTGCTTCGCATATTCGTGCTCTTTCCAAAACATTTTCCATAACCTTTCGCAAAACTTCAGGTGTTATGTTGTTGATTTCGTCGCGTATATTGTTTTTTAATTGCTGGATGGTTCTAGGCTTATTAATATAGACTTTTCCTTTCAAATAACCCCAAAGGAAAAAGTCTGGAGCGGTTAAATCCGGTGAACGCGGAGGCCAATTAAAATCGCTTGTACGCGAAATAATTCGTTCACCAAAGATGTGCGTAAAAGAGCCATTGTGTCCCTCGCAGTGTGCGCTGTGGCTCCATCCTGTTGGAACCATACTTGCGGATGGTTTTCCACTGCTGGCCTTAAAAAATTTTCCAACATTGTCCTATATCGAAAACCAGTGATGGAAACGGCGACACCGTGTTTATTTTCAAAAAAATATCGGCCAATTATCCTTTCCGACGAAACACCGCACCAAACAGTACACTTAAGTGGGTGTAATTGTCGCTGTTGAACTACTCTTGGATTTTCCGTAGCCCATATCCTGCAGTTTTGCCTATTAACGAACCCATTTAATTGGAAATGGGCTTCGTCGCTCTTAATTAAATTATGAATAAAATCATGATTTTCTTCTGCTTTTTGCCGGAAATAAATTGCATAATCAAGTCGTTGCTGGTAATCTGTCGGTTTCAATTCTTGGACGAGCTGAATTTTGTATGGAAACATTCTTATTGTATGCAAAATTTCTGCAGCGACCCTCGTGAGAGGCCAAGTTGTGTCGAACGTCTCCTGGTTGATGTTTCTCCATCTTCCCGAATACTCTCCTGTACCCGTTCAATATTGTCATCCGTGTGCACCGTTCGTCGTCTGCCGGCATCAGGAAGGTTCCTTACTGCCCCTTGTTGTCGAAAATTTGCAACCAGACGGTTTATTGTTGACTCTAAGGGTCCAACCCGCACATTCTGAGGGTCCAACCCGCACATTCTGAGGGCCCAACCCGCACATTCTGAGGGTCCAACCCGCACATTCTGAGGGTCCAACCCGCACATTAAAATAACGACGATATGCACGCTGAGTCAAAACAATGGACCGTTGATTTGAGAAATAAAGTTCAACGATTTGGGCACGTTGTTCAATTGTGTACTGTTCAATTTTAAATTCCCCAAGTCTTCTTTACAAAATACTGAAAAGAAATAAAAAATAAAATTATAATAAAAAAGTTATAAGGAATTCAAACCCCTTCGGTAATTTTGGGCCACCCTCTATATATATATATATATATATATATATATATATATATATATATATATATATATATATATATATAAAGTATTTTTAATTTTCTCAGTTCTATTGAAAATGATAGACAACTTTTACGTACTATTCCCCATGACAAATATCAATAGTGAGTTAGCAAATATTGACAAAGAAAGTGATCGGCAAATTTTACATGAAGCATTTACATTAGCAAAATGTGTTCAAAGTTTGTACCGAAAATCCTTTCTGCGGATCAAAAGCGAGCTCGAATGACCATTTGCTCATTTGACACCCTGAAAAACTTTTTAGAACGAGTACTAACATGTGATGAATCATGGTTTTTTTCACTTATGATCTTGAAACTAAGCGCCATCCATGCACTGGAAATGCCCAAACTCACCAAGGCAAAAGACAACGCGGATTATTCACATCGATTGGGGTGCCTGCAGGTCAGACTGTAAATTAAGTTTACTATAAAAAGGTTTTGATCACCCTTCCTGAACGTGTGAGAAGGAAAAGACGAATCCGTCGTGCATCCTCCACCAAGACACCGAACCAGTTCGCAATGCTCTTTTGTCCAACGTGAAAAGGATGTTGAAAGGAATCTGTTTTGAATCCGTGACGTAGTGAAAAAAAGCGACGGAGATCATGATGAACCTGTCCGAGGACGACCTGCAGCACTCCTTTCAACAATAAAAACATTCATATGGAGTGGTGTAGGGATCGAGAAGTGTATATTGGAAGAGAATTAGAGTTTTAATGTCTGAGTTCAAAAATAAGTTGTATAACTAATAAATTCAGTCTGGTTATTTTCCAGCCACACCTTGTATGTATGTATGTTTATATATATATATATATATATATATATATATATATATATATATATGTATGTATATATATATATATATATATATATACATACATATATATTTAATTAAAGTTGATCATAAAGAATTTTTGAGAGCAGTGAGTACAATTACTGTTAGTTATATGTATATATATATATATATATATATATATATATATATATATATATATATATATATATATATATATATATATATATATATACATATATATACATACATATATATATATATATATATATATATATATATATATATATATATATATATATATATATATATATATATATATATATATATATATATATATATATATATATATATATATATATATATATATATATATATATATATATATATATATATATATATATATATATATATATATATATATATATATATATATATATATATATATATATATATATACATATATATATATATATATATATATATATATATATATATATATATATATATATATATATATATATATATATATATATATATATATATATATATATATATATATATATATATATATATATATATATATGTATATATAATATATATATATATATATATATATAGTATATATATATATATATATATATATATATATATATATATATATATATATATATGTATATATATGTATATATATATATATATATATATATATATATATATATATATATATATATATATATATATATATATATATATATATATAACATAACTAATTGTACTCACTGCTCTCAAAAATTCTTTATGATCAACTTTAATTAAAATTTTTATTTTTAAATATACACACAAATATTATATTTTTGTTTAAATAACATAGAGTAAAGACATTATAATTATTGGGAATTATTGGTTTCAGAGAAAAGCAACAGTAGCAGAAAATACTGTTATAAAACTTAAGCAAGAGTTAAAAACGTTAAAGGTAAGTTATTTTTCAAATCTGTATATAAGTAAAAGTCATTTACAATGTGTTTAACTACCAAACATTTTTCTTTTTAAACCACATGTTATTATAATTGAGATACGAGGGTAAATCAGACATAAAGCGGAAGTCTTCTCCCAATTCTCGTGAGGTAATCCGATGGCCTTGCCCTCCCATTATTAGTTGAGTAGGAGTCAGTGGAGAGACCACTCCGACTCTTAATCGATTTTGTCGTCAGTAGCGCTATGTGAGAACAGGAGGTACCAATGTCGATTGAGCAACGCATTATCAGGTTTTTAATGTTAGAAAACGTAAAACCTTTTGAAATTTTGAAAAGAATGACTAAACAGTTCTGTAAAAAAACGCTTTCGAAAACCCATGCCTACGGGCGGAAAACGATAGAAAATCATTCTTGCCGACCTGGGACCATGACCGTCTTTTGGGATTACAGGGGCATATTACTCATTGATTTTCTGCATGAACAACGTACCGTTAACGCTGCTGCCCACTACTGCCAACTCCTCGCCTATCGACAATAAAGGCGAGACATGCTCATTCGAAGTGTGGAACTGCTTCACGATAACGCTCAGCCCCACACAGCTGCATTGACTCGATAAAAATTGGAACAAATGCACTGGAAACCCTTGGAACACCAGCTCTACAGTCAGATTTTGTCGCTTTGCGACTTTCATTTGTTTGGCCTTTTGAAAGAAACATTGGGAGGCAAGCATTTTGAAATTGACGGCGTAGAATCGTTCGTGCGCAATTGACTCCTGACGCGACCTGCTTCATTTTACGATGAGGATATGAAAAAACTTCTTTTTCAGGGGGAAAAATGTGTTTTGAAGAGTGGAGACCATGTAGAAAATAAGATCTTTTAAATTTTTTCATTATTGAAAAAAAAAAACAAATTTAAAAAAGAATTCTAGTTTATACTCGTATTTGATATAACCTCATATAAGTTAACAACAATAATAATAATATTTCATATGTTTATAAAGTAACATATTTACAAATGTACGTTTTATCAATCTGCTATTATAAATATTAACAACTTACGCATCAAGATGCAGATTCGGCTTTTAAACAGAGTGGTCAAGAATTTCGTCTGAAAAATACATACCTGTTGAATAAACGTTTTATGAAGAAATTGATGATATTAGACATTAATTTGACATAAAAGAGAATATAGTACTAGAATAAAAGGCAGGCTAATGTTTCTTGAATTTATGTTGCTATTTAGGTAGAAGGAAAGAAGGGTTAAAGTTCAAAAAATGGAACCATTTATTTACCTATTAATCAATGACCCTTTAAGGAACTTCCTTAAATATATGACAAGAGAGAAATCTAAGTAAGAAATTTTTAACACTGCGGACAGCTGGGCCTGCGGGGCCCGTTTTATGAAGTTAAACTCTTTTATGGTAAATTCCAAGATATAAGATCCGGTTTTTGTGTTTTTTCGACGACGACCCCATTAAGGTTTTGTGCATAGTTGCCAGGTATTACGATAAATGTATTTTTATTTTACCTGCTTTGTATACCGCCCTCACTTGCACCTGTAATCATATTGGATCTATTTTTACCTATATATTTACTACCTGGCAGCCCGGTTTGGAGCCCTTTAAGTATTTGATAATATAGGCCTAATGACCACAGGCCCCCATTAAGATTCGAAAGATTCTTTTTATTATTTTTATTTTTAGTTTTACTTACAACTTAGCACGTAACGATTCCATTTTAATAATGTGGCGTCCGTGGGAAAATTGTAATAGTGGCTATCGCAAGAGAAAACATTTATTACTTGACGCTAAACAAATAGTGGAAAATGTTTACGACAGTTTTTTAAAAAGAAATTTGAATAAACAAAGTGCTTTGCAAGGAACCAGTGAACTACAAAAACCCCAATTTCTACGATTAAGGGTATTGTAGGAAAACCATCACTCAGGAACAGGAAAAAACGGAAAGATTTTCAAATGCATCATGTAGACGATTGTGAAAAAGACGTCATCAGGAGAAAATTATATTCTATGTATGAAGACCAGTTGGTGCCTACACTAGACAAAATAAAATTAAGACTGGTGCAGGACGGGACCAATATACATTGTGGCCGATGAACCCTTCACAGAGTTCTCTTAAGAATGGAATGCACGTTCCGAAAAATCAACAAAAGGCAAGTAGCGATGGAGTCACAAAGATTACGGATCTTGCAACATACTTATTTACAAGAAATTAAAAGGTATCGATCAGAGAATTGGCCAATAATTTACCTTGACGAAACATGGTTCGATACCCATGACACTGTGCAAAAAGGGTGGGTTGACAGCAGTACAAAATGTCAGATTAACGCACCTTCAAATAAAGGTAAACGAATAACCATTTTCCATGTTGGATCTGAAAAGGGCTGGGTTTCAAATTGTCTACTATTATCTGCAAAAAACATAAAAGATTCTAGTTTGGACTATCACGAAGACACGACCGCAGAACTTTTTGAAAATTGGTTTTAAAATTCTCTTTTGCTAAATGTTCCCGAACAGAGTGTTATAGTTATGGATAATGTAAGTTACCATAGTCGCCTATTAAATAAGGTTCCTAAGGCAGGCAGCATCAAATCGGAAATACAGGAATATATGTTAGAAAATGACATTTATTTTGACTTTAGTTCTAAAAAAAGTGATCTTTTGGAAGTTTTGAAAGACTATAAATTGAAAAAGAAATATGTTTGTGTGGCTGAGAAAATGGGACACACTGATTTGCAGCTTCCTCCGTATTATTGTGTGTTTAATCCAACTGAACATATTTGGCATCAAGTTAAATCAAAAATAAGGGCACAAAATGTTACTCCTACTTTAAGCGTGTCAGTGGTTGAATTAGTAAAAAAAGTTATAAATGATATACCTTGTGAAAGTTGGAAGAATTCTATTCAGCACGTTGTTAAAGTTGAAGATTCATATATTTATGTAAATAATATAAAACCACTGATAATTACCGAATTAGGCTTAAGTTAAAATATATTTTTATTTATACAATATGTCCCCTCTTGTAAACCCCATTCATTCAAACTGTATATTTGTACTTCTTATCCATTTGTTTTTACATGCATCTATAAATAAACATCTCCAAAAACACATAAATTTTATTTATTTGCATTAATGAATAAAATTCTTAAGTCCATCTCTGCAACCTACACAAAAGGAATTTTTATATTGCCCACTTAAAACGGCAAAAACCAGGATATTATATTTTGGGACAGGCTATAATTACTTTTATATAAATGATATAAATTTCAGATTTATTGACATTTAATAATACCATGTCCGCTTCAAAATCATGGAAGTTTATTTACATCAGATTGTACGGTTCTACTTATAATGAACTTCCGGACGGGTGGGCCAATTGGCAGACAATAGATAATTCCACTCTATTAGAATATCAGTGGAATTTTGATTGTGTGTACGGATGGGTGGTGAGGGCAGACTACGTTCTTGTGGCAAACAATTCACTATATACGTTTATAAATCAGTTCAACTGTAGTGTTCGAGTAAAGCTGACTACCTATGTCTGTTCTTACATAATGTCAAGTGAAAGACGGCTAACTATTGCTGAAATGGAGAAAATGTTAGGGAACGAATGGGCCCGTCCGCAGAGTATTAAGTGAAGCAGTATTATTAGGAAATATTTTTTTCTTCTTCTTCTGTAGCCGTTCGCCCTCCATTCCTGGACGATAGCCTTATCCATGCTTTTCCATGTCGAATCTATTCTGAACAATCTGGGTCCAGTTTGCTCCAGCGCACGCTACCATGTCGTCCCGGCACCTCAGCTGTGGTCTTCCCGCACTTCTCACGCTGGCTCTTGGTCTCCAAGTTAACAGTCTGCTGGTCTATCTCTTCTTGCCACGTTTCCAGCCCAACTCCATTTCAGAGTTACTAGCTGGTGCACTATGTTGGTCATTTTTGTTCGCTTTTGTACATAGTCATTTCTTTCCTGATCCTACAAGCTGATGTACAGCATTGTTCTCTCCGTGGCCCTGTGGAGTTACGTGGAGTTTCTCAGCACTATGCTTGGTAAGAGTGACAGTCTCGAGACCGTACGTAGTGACTGGCAGCACAAAAGCTTCATATACTTTTTTTTTTGGATTTATTCGGTAGTTTCTTGTTTCTGAAGATGTGGTTGAGCTTTCCAAAGGCCGCCTAACTCAATGCGACTCTTCTCTTAAGGTCAGCAGTCTGATAATAAAACAAAACACAGACGAATATCGACAAGCACTGGAAAATCATATAAAACACATAAATTACCAAACAGAACTTGATGAACTGAACACACAAATAACCAATAGCCTATTCATGACTACAAAACAAGTAGCAACATCGAAAAAAGAAAAAAACACAAAAATTAAGTAAAGAGACACAAAATCTGATGAAACAGAGAAGACTATTAATAAATAAGCCTACAAATGGTAGATGAGAATTGGCAGAAATAGACAAAAAAATAAAGAAAAAGATCAGGGAAGACTTTAGACAGTACAGAAACTCGAAAATAAAAGAAACTCTGAAGGGAAAAAGTTTGAAATAGAACATATGCACAACAATGAAGCAGGAGACGACGAAATAACTATAGAAATGATAAGGTATGGAGGGGCATCGATAATATAATTTATTTAAGCTCTATTTAACAGGTGCCTTATAGACAGTAAAATACCAACACCTTGGGTAAACGCCTTGATTGTGCTTATTTTTAAAAAGAGGAACAAATTTATATTGGAGAATTACAGACCCATCAGCCTGTTATCGGTACTATGCTATGCAGAATCCTCACTAGAGTCATAATATATAGACTAACGAACAAATTAGACAGTTATCAACCTCGTGAACAACCGGGATTTAGACGGGATCTTCGTAGGACTCCTGCATAGCATATACTATTTCTTCCTTTCCGTATTGTAAATTTCCTTGGACGTCTTTCATGTACATGATTTTGCCTTTCCCTTTACTCAGCTCAGCAGTATCTTCATATTCAAACTTGCTTCAATTTCTTGTTCGATCAGTCTAGTGTTGTATGCTCTGGTGTCTCTTCTTATGGTCTTTTTTACAATTTTATTTATTTCTGCATGCTCTGGTGACTTTCTGTTTGTTTGGTGTCTGTTTTTAATTGGTTTTGCCTTCGCCGCTGTTATCTTTGAAGGAGTCTGTTTTTGAAGGGCACACAATTTTTTCATAGATGGTAGAACCCCACTGATAATTTTGTCGTTGAGTTCATCAACTCCCGGTCGTTTTAAATTTTGTTTAGGTCCAATTTTTTCTTCAACTAATCTTTGGTCGTTAAGCTGGACGTAAGATCTACAGTTTTGTTCACATGAAACATATAAAAATTGTTACCTTTTAAAATAATTACTACGTGACACCAACAAATTATTTACAGTTTTATATATCAATATTCTATTATTAATAATAATTTTAATACATGTAATTTACAAAAATTTTATTTGCTTCATTGTAAAAATGGCGGCTTTACTTTATTCCAAAACCGATCGAGGATCTCTTGTCTGGGTCCGATGCCGACAACAAAGGATTTCCTATCGACGTCGGCGGCTTTCTCGGTAGCTTTTTAGTGGCTCTCTGCTTGGGGGTGGGCAAGTGTTCACTCCCTCTACCAAAACGTCAAATTCACGTTTAGTTTGTTTATTTACGTTTACAAATTTTGTAATATGTCGTGGGTAAAGTGCACTAATCATGCAGTTTTTTTAAAAGATAGACTAATATAATGCTGTTAATTAAGAAAGTATAAAATATAGCAGCAAGTGTGGTAGTTCGTGTCGTTCGTTCTAAGTTATAAATATGTCACTCACAACCTACGACGCCTACGATCCTAATATGTAGGATATATGGAGATCGACTGCACATTAGGGGTACATATCCTTTTTAAACCTACTTTGTGTAAAGAAGATTAAGTTGAGAATGTGGAATCTTTGGCACAATGATACTACTCATTATATATCACCACAACGCCAAACACTTTATTTTTGCACTCGATCCAACCAACCGCCTCAGCTGAAACTACTCCCGATAGTTTTACCAGATCCGACATTGTAGGTGATGGAAATTGCCTTTTCCGTGCAGTTAGCTTACACTTATATGGCCACCAAAACCATCATGAAAGACTCGGAGAGGCTGCTCTAAGATATATACAACAAAACTGGTCGGAACTTAACACATTTTCATTAATTGGGGACGACGATATGAAAGACTTCAATAACTACTATAACTATATGAGGAAAATGGCACCTATGGAACGAGCCTAGAGATACTTGCCCTCTCGGAAACCCAGAATAGCAACTTTCATATCTTCTCAAAACAACGAAGAACAAGAGATACAAAAATAACTTTTAGGGACAAGCCAACAATAATAAGCACAAGAAAACACACCGAAACTATTTACCTTCTACTAACAGGCAACCCAATGTCGAGACACTTTGAGCTTCTTACACCACAAAACACTAAAAACATCCCAAACAACAGTAGACCAATAAAAGAAGCATCGGGCGAGCGACGTAACGGCCGAGGACGTCGCGGGAAATGGCAGCTCGATCAAAACCATGAAGACCGGGCAACTGACAATGGACCTGCCAAAAGTGTTGTGACGGCGAGTAAGCCGACACCCACCAAGGCGGGAAAATCAAGGCAACGCATGAGTTATACTACAGGAACAAACGAACACACCGTGCGTTGCTTTGATAAAAGCACAAGTCCTGACAAAGAAGCCACTGAGAAGGGAATCACTCGCCGCCTAGACCCACCACCATCAATCCCAAACGCAACCAACGAAGTATTTAATCAAAAACTCCCGCAACGACAAAGAAATCCCAACAGCACAAAACCAAAATTCAAACGGCAAATAAGAATAGAAAAAACAAAATCAACAACATCAGGAGATATCTAGGACACCTTACCCAGTTTATCAACGGGAACGTCTCCAAACGAGTCACACAGAGTATAAACAAGATCAAGTCCGGGTCTCCCGACAGAACACTGCCAGAAATCCTGGATACTCTGAAACAAAAATTATCCGTATATGCCGCAAGACTCCGTAGATACAAAGAACCAAACGAGAGGAAAGATACCAACAACCTCTTCCGAAGAAGCCAAACACAGTTCTACCGGAAAACTACGCACAGCAAACGGACAGCAGTGACCGAACCACCAAACAAACAAGAACTCACAGATCATTGGAAAAGTATCTGGTCAGAACCCAAACTACCCAATAATAACACCCCCTGGATCAAAGCCAAAGAAGGCAAAGATAAACATGTGACAGAACGGAAAAATTCCACATTAACTACTGTGGGACCAAAGAGCATGATGAGGCGCCTGGATGCAAGAAGTTCCGGAGGTAGAATGGCCCCCCGGTCGGATCTCCGGGTGGGGGCTGATTCGGAGGCGTCGACTTGCAGACATCATAATTTTAAGATAGATTTTTGCAACATACGAGGTATAAACTCGAACATAAATTCAGTGCATCAACACCTGCAATCAAATAAACCTCATGTACTCGCTTTATGTGAAACCAAGGTCAGTCCATCGACCAGCACGGTCAACTATCTTTATCCTGGGTACGACTTCTATTCCCGATTTAGGCGTAACTTTGGAATCTGTCTTTTTGTCAGAAGCGACCTCTCTTGTCAACGAGAAGAAGCTCTGGAGCCCCCAAACTTTGATGTTATGTGGTTAAAAATAACGACTCGACAAACTACAAGGTTCATCTGTATCCTGTATCGACCACCAAGTGATACCAATTTTCGAACAATTTTCGCTTCTCTTGCAGACACCATCGATCATTTACAAAGTAACTATCCAAGTGCCGAAATTGCCATCCTGGGCGACTTTAATGTCCACAATATCAACTGGCTTAAATATTCAAATACTACCGACGAACAAGGTCGTGAAGCTGAATCATTCTCAATCAGTTATGGCTTAACTCAGCTTATTGACGAACCAACACGGATCCCTGATCGAGACGGGGAGTTCGCCAGTCTTCTTGATCTGTTTTTAACCACCAATCCGGAGATTTACACGGTCACCGTAAATCCGCCGTTAGGTTCTTCCGACCAGAAACTGCTTTCGACATCGAGTATCCTGCCAATCAGTGACAGAGAGGCGCCTAGGCCGCTCAAGATTTGGCACTACAAATCTGCTAAATGGGAAGATCTCATGGAATACTTTCGAACTTTCCCTTGGATGGACATTTGTTTTCGATCCGATAACCCATCTGACTGCGCCAGGGAGGTCTCCGATGCTGGTATGGAAGCTTACATCCCTTTTTCGAGGAAATGCTCCTCCAACGGCAAGCCTTGGTTCGACCGAAAATGCAAAGAAGCTGTTGCTTCTAAACATATTGCCTACCGACAATGGCGTGAAAATCCTAACACCGTAAATCGTAACATCTTTGTTCATGCCCGGAACAGATGCAAGGGAATTATCGACGAAACCAAGGAGGCACACAATCAACGAATTAGAAACAAACTTCTCGCTTGTCCCAACAATTCCAGGTCCTTTTAGGCAGTCGCTAAGGCAGTTAGTCAAAATTTTACCAAATCCACCATACCACCACTCACACGGCCAGATAATTCCATTGCAACCACACCTGTTGAGAGAGCGAACTTGTTGGCTGAACTCTTTGCTTCACATTCTACTGTCGATTTCCAAGGAAAAACACCACCTACTATTCCCATATTGCAGTCAAGGATGCCCGATGTTGTCTTCAGACAGCGCATCATAAAGCGTGTTTTAATGAAGCTAGACACCAAGAAGGCTTCTGGCGCTGACGGAATACCTGCCATAGTTCTCAAAAACTATGCAAGGGAACTAACACCAGTTTTCTGTAGACTTTTTAACCTATCCTACAGAAAGGGAATATTTCCGTCCTGCTGGAAATGTGCCACGGTTCAGCCGATACCTAAAAAAGGTAAGAAGACCTTGCCAAATAACTACCGACCAGTTGCACTGCTTTCAATAATATCGAAAGTCATGGAAAAGGTTATCAATGAGCATCTTCTAAAATATCTTGAACGATTCAATATTATTAGCGATCACCAATATGGTTTTCGTAAACATAGATCAACAGGAGATCTTCTGACTTATGTAACACATGTTTGGAACAACGCAATTGAACACTTTGGAGAATCTCGGTTTCTCTTGACGTATCCAAGGCATTCGACCGTGTTTGGCACGATGGACTGTTGGCTAAGTTACGCTTTTATGGTATGTCTGAAAGGTTCTGTTTGTGGCTCTCATGTTTCCTCAGAGAGCGTTCTTTACGAGTGGCGGTCGACGGATTTCTTTCTAACACCCTCACTATCAACGCCGGTGTGCCTCAGGGCTCCATACTGTCTCCTACTCTCTTTCTCATTTACATTAACGATCTGCTGGAAAAGACCGAGAATCCAATCTATAGCTTTGCAGATGACAGTACGCTTGTCTCTTCATTCACCTTGAACGCTCGGACATCGGCTGCTCAGGCGAATATCGGCAGACAGCAGGAAGTCGTTCAACTTAACAAAGAGCTGGAAGAAATTCTATCTTGGGGTGACAGTAACCAAGTGGAATTTAACGCTACAAAAACCCAAGCGGCAGTTTTTTCTAAAAAAGTTAACGTTGCTGAACCCGACATAGTTATGTCGGGGCACTCCATTCCCCTAGCATCGTCGCTCAATTTGTTGGGCGTTAGTTTGGGAGCAAATATGTCTTGGCATGAACATGCTGCAGGCATAGCAAGGAGAGCTTCTCAAAAGTTGGGAATATTATTTAGAACCAGAAAGCTTTACACCCCACAGCAACTGTTAATTCTTTACAAAGCCCAAATTCGACCAACTATGGAATACTGCTCCCACGTTTGGGGCTCCGCTCCCAACCTTACACTGCATTTGTTGGATTCTGTTCAGAGAAGAGCGGTCCGTCTGATTGGGGACCCGGAATTGACCGGCGGCCTTGATTCGCTGGAACATCAAAGAACGGTTGGCGACTTGAGTCTGTTCTACAAGTATTTTCATGGAAAGTGTTCGAAGGATGTAGCCCGCTTAATTCCTCCCAAAGCGGTGCATGTGAGAAATACACGTCGCGCTGGCGCTTCGCATCCGTATGAGGTTCAACTTGTTACTCTCCGCGTACAACGCTTTTCAAGCAATCTTTTATATGGAGAACGTCATCCCTTTGGAATAATTTGCCCAGCGCTGTGTTTCCCACCGAGTACAATTTACAGCGATTCAAGAACAACGTGAATCGCTTTTTCCGCACTCGTGCCGCTCCTGGAGCGCTTTAGGGACTTCCCTGCAGCACGTGAGCTAGACCCATAAAAAAAAAAAAAAAGAGACGCGCATTTCGCTAACCATGTTAGTTTCATCAGGCGCGATGATTGACTAAAGCTAAACTACAAATCTACCCTATTTATACTTAGCCTAACCTTTGAATTACTCAAGCGGAACTAATGGCATAGGCGAGGCCATCAGTTCCGGTCAAGTAACCAGTAGAGGGGTCTATAAGGAATAGGCCCTCTGTCTTTATTTAAACTACTTTTACATTTTATAATTTCCATACTTTCGTATGCGTTCAACAATCTCCTATCAGATACATTTTTAATTAATCTTAGATTATCTAATGTTACAATATGATCAGCTTCAAGGTCATGTTCGGCAATGTTAGCTTTTCTGTTCTGCTGTATTTTAAGTGTGCTAAATGTTTCTCACAATTAGGAACTTTATCTTTGGAATTTCCTAAGATATTCCTCAGATTGTCTGATGACTTATAGACTAAGGTGAGGCCTGCCTTATTAAATACCTTATTGAGTCCCCTGCTATATTTCAGATTATGGTATGGTATGGTATGGAAACATACTTGGAGTTATTTTCTTCGCGTGTAAAAAGGGTGGAATTCTGAATATTTAACCTGAACTTATGTCGATTTATTAGCTTGTTTACTAAGTCATCGTCAATATGGTTAGAAAATATTTCTGATACACTGATACTGAATGAAATAGCAGAAGTTTTATCCTTGGGTCCTAATTTTGCACTAGATATAACTACAGAAAGCGTTGCCTATTACAGAATATATTGCGTCCATTGAGTCAGTAATAAATGGTAAACCAAGTGAAGAGAAAGACACAATTAAAGCTAATATAACTAATATTATAACCAATTACAAAACTAAAATTAAAAAACAACAAACAAAAAATGAACATAATGCCAAAAAGAATAAAAAAAAACTTATACCATACGAAACAATTTATTAAAGACAATCCCCAGGTTGTAATAGTAAAACCAGATAAAACTAACAAAACTGTCATAATGAACACCAAAGATTATGAATCCAAGATGGAAATCCTTCTTAATGACCAAAAACATATAAGAAACTTAATAGTGATCCCACGAATGTTTACCAAAAGAAAATCAACTCCTTCATAAAAAAACTATTAAATAAGAATGAAATAAGTAATGAATAAGCCAAAATGATAATTATAAACAACGCAGTGCCATCCAAAATTTATGGTTTATCCAAATTGCATAAACAAAACATACCGCTAAGGCCAATCGTATCATGTTTAAAATCACCTCTTTATAATATTTCAAAATACCTAGCCATATTATTACAGGTAAAAATAACTATTTTATCAAAGATTCATTCACTTTTAAAGAGTTCATTGAAACAGAAATTGTACAGACTGCCATAAACAAAAAATGAGATCTATTGACAGAACACACAACAATATCAAAACAAAACTTTATTGAAGCAGTTAACCTCACTTTAAATACTAATTATCAAGACAAATTCTAGCAACAAAATAAAAAGGTATGCCATGGGCTCTTCTATATCCTCAGTAATAGCTCATTTGGTTATGGAACAATTAGAAGAATGTGTTATAAATAATTTAGAGTACGAATTACTATTTTTCAAAAGATTTGTGGATGATTGTTTATTGACAGTTACAACAGATAATACTGATAAAGCCCTTCATGATTTCAACAGTTTCCATCAAAAGTTACAATTTACTTCAGAAATCGAAAATAACAATGAAATACATTTCTTGAATACAACTTTAATTAGAAAACATAACAAAATAATCACTAAATGGTATACTCAACCAACGTGGTCTGGCAGGTAATTGAATTTCTACTCTAATCACACAAAGACACAAAAGATAACTGTTATTGTCGGTTTAACAGACCGTGCAATAGCGCTGACCTCACCAAAGCACTGAATCAAATGAAATCAGTGTTTATACAAAATGGATTTAGAGAAAAAGACATCAACCAAACAATAAAAACAAGAACATACAAATTCTATAATAAAAAAATCAATATATATATATATATATATATATAATATATATATATATATATATATATATATATATATATATAAATATATAAATATATAGATATATATATATAAATAAATAAATAAATATATATATATATATATATATATATATATATATATATATATATATATATATATTATATATATTTATATATTTTATATTTATTTATATATTACCGTGAAATATTCCATTCTTCTGGTCCTCTTTGACCGTTTAGATAGTTTACGAAAAGTTTCTCGACCGGTGGTATAACCTCCCACTTCCATAATTCTGAGGGTACATTTTTAGGTACAATGTTTTTTTGCCATTTTCAGAGCCCTGCAAACTTCTTTAACTTCTGCTATGGTTAATAGTATTGGTGATCATACAATGTTATCTGGATATATAATAAAAGACTGTTTTTAGTCAATTTCCACTGGTTTATTTAAATTGTGATAACGCGTTTCGCTGTCGATGCAGCTTCTTCAGATCTACATTTTACACTGTCAAGTTAGGTTTAATATTCACAGTTTTATATAATTTCTTAATTATAATATTACACCTAATTAAATTACATTGATAGTATTGGAAAATCCACACAGATTTGGAGTTAAGAGAATAAATTCAATAATGGTGAATTGCTTAAATCTACCTGGTCGTTGAGTAAAGTACCTGTGGTCCTTAATCGATTTATTTGCATAGTCTCTAAAAGGTTTAGTTTTAAACCTTTTTGTTGGGTGTGTAAAATTTTGAAATTCTTGTTAAATGTGTGATTTTCTGTTAATAGATGATTACCATATGTTGAATTAGATTTTCTATGGATGAAGCTTTTTTCGTGTTCTGTAATTCTTTGTCTAAATGTACGTCCAGTTTGTCCGATGTATGTTTTAGGACATGACCCACATGTTAATTGATAAACCCCTGATTTATTGTCTTTATTGATTTGTGGTTTGTAGTTTTTAAGGTATTTCCTTATAGTATTATATTAAAAATTACAAACCACAAATCAATAAAGACAATAAATCAGGGTTTATCAATTAACATGTGGGTCATGTCCTAAAACATACATCGGACAAACTGGACGTACATTTAGACAAAGAATTACAGAACACGAAAAAAGCTTCATCCATAGAAAATCTAATTCAACATATGGTAATCATCTATTAACAGAAAATCACACATTTAACAAGAATTTCAAAATTTTACACACCCAACGAAAAGGTTTTAAAACTAAACCTTTTAGAGACTATGCAAATAAATCGATTAAGGACCACAGGTACTTTACTCAACGACCAGGTAGATTTAAGCAATTCACCATTATTGAATTTATTCTCTTAACTCCAAATCTGTGTGGATTTTCCAATACTATCAATGTAATTTAATTAGGTGTAATATTATAATTAAGAAATTATATAAAACTGTGAATATTAAACCTAACTTGACAGTGTAAAATGTAGATCTGAAGAAGCTGCATCGACAGCGAAACGCGTTATCACAATTTAAATAAACCAGTGGAAATTGACTAAAAACAGTCTTTTATTATATATTTATAATGAATTTCCATCAAGTAGAAGCTACAACAATCCAAAAAATGTTATCTGGCTTATCTTCCACATAAGTAAATTCAGTTCTGTCTTTAGTTAGTAGTTTGGACCTATTGAGAATATATGGTTAATAATAATCCCAGAAAAAATAATAAAAAATAAATTAATAATATCGATCATTATGTAGATACCTACATCGAAATTTCCGAATAGAATAACACAAGTATTTATCATGATTGAAACATAATCACGTCATTGACCATGTGTTAAGAATATATTTTTTTGGCCTATTGTCTTTTTATTTTGCTAGTTTTTTGCAGCATCTGGGTATAGGGAGATTTATTAACTTGAAGTAATTATTGTCTAATTAGTATTCTGTACGGAACACTTATAAGATTATTTCGGTGTCTGTCTGTCACACCCGATTTTCTCCGAAACTATTTGACGTAGAAAGTTGAAATTTGGCACTAATATAGGAATTGATGGCCCCATCAGAGCCGTGTAGTTTTGAACGTTAAATTCTGACTTAAAGGGTTAGTTTTGGGGGGTGAAATCGGAAGTAGAAAAAAAAATTATCAGGTCATCGAGTAGGGCGTCAAATGAAAGCTTGTGGAAAGTTCAAAAATATATTTAATGTAACTCTGGCGCGCACTTTTTTTGTAGTTTTTTTAAAATTGCCAAAAATCGCTGCGCTCTCTCACCTTATCTCGAAAAGTACGGATCAAAAAATTTTGAAAAAATTCTAGAATATTCTCCACAGGGTGTAGATTGAACGAAAATTATCACGAGTGCAGTACCTTTAATAATTTATCTGATATATAAAAAAATATAAATTTTTCAAGGTCAATTAAAAAAACAAAAATTTCAAGGTTACCAGTTTTCAAAAAAAATTGGAATAGCAAACTTTGTTGAAAACTCATTTGGAGTGTGTTTTTGTGAAATCATTAACACCTCCGTAACAAAAATTATTATTTTAAAAGCAATCAACGTATGGAAAACTAATTACGCAAGTTCGATTTGTACTGTAGCATTTGATAATGTTTTTTTTTAACAACAAAACCCAGAAATAATAACTAGTGAAGGTTACCTCTGTACCTACTAAAAATTTCTTGGTCTCAAAAATTGTGGTTAATATTTTTGAATTTACTCCAAAGTCCGATTTTTTCTTTGAATTTTTACCTCTATGTGTTCAAAACCTCTTTAACATAATAAATATTGACACTAAAAATGAATAGTGTTTGACATTTAAGTGAAATGAATAATGTTTGATGCTTAATTAGAATAGAAATATGCTTTATTGTCCTAAAATACAACCTATTTGTTGACAAAGCAAGCTTAACTTAAATTATTATTATATTAATAAACACAAATAAAGAAGTAAAATTTACACATAAGTCAACCCAAATGCCAACCACTCAACTACTGTTATATGCTTATTCCAGTCTATCATTGTCCTCTAGTGCATAGTACGCCTTTTTTATAAGTAGGGCCCTAGTTTTTCGTCTAAAGACCCTCTCGCAATTCAGTCCTCTCAATTTGAGAGGCAGATGATTGTATATTTTTTTTTGCCATTATAAACAATTACAGATTTGATCAGCTCCGATTTCGGGGCCGACGATGGCAGGACGAACGCTCGCCTAGTGCCGTGCCGGCTGACTGGCATTGCCTCAAGACGATGTTTTTTACAGATCATGACAGCAGTTTCCAGGATAAATAGGGCACAAATAGTAAGAATCCCTAATCTCGGAAACAATGGTCGACATGACTCTCGCAACCCAGCTCCTGAAATGTATCTAATAGCTCTCTTTTGCAATACAAAAACAGAACTAAAGTGAACTCGAGAGCAGCAAGCCCAGAAACAATAAAATGAATAGTTTGATATATAAGTAAAATGAATAATATTTGTAATTTAAGTACAGTAGCAAGCAATGAATAGTTTGTCTAATTTTAGGTTTATGGCTAGCCTGATGGTTGAATTAAATATGTGATTTGGTTATCAGTAAGGAAACCCAAATATGCAAGTGAAAAACTTTAAAATATGCGCATAAATATGCAAATAATTTTCTCAAAATATGCACATACATGTCGTGAATATGCAGTAAAAAAAATTGAAATAGACTTGAAAAATGTAAATTTATTGTTTCACATTACATGATACGAGTACTATACAAATGTAGCAATAAAAAACCCATTTTAAATTTTCAACATACAGGGCGAATGAACTAAATCTAAATATAATATTATACAAAGTAAAAAATAAATATAAATAATAATGTATTTTATTACTTTACTTAAAGATGAACATATAATAATAATAATAATGTAGGTACATATTATAAAAAATTATATACGTAGTAAACAGCATAATAAAACATACATTTTAAATTTGATACATACAGGGCGATGCAACTAAGTAAGCGGAAATATGCAAATGTTGCAAAAGACAGGGTCGCCGTTAGTTAAAAAACAATAAACTACTAAATGTTTCTCAAAATTCTCCATTAAAAAGTTTTGTCTTCTATCGTTGTATAAAAATTTATAAATTGAGAAACTCCTTTCCACATCGACTGATGTAATAGGGGCGTTTTTAAAATTATTTAATAGCATAGGATCTAAATCAATGGAATCAGTAAAATCCCCCTTTAAAAAACATTAGCTACTTGGCTGACAAATTGAAACCCACTATTTTTTTCCATAACATTCCGAAATTTTTGAAAAATTTTGCTCCCAATTTTACCTGCAACATTTTCAAAAAGCGACCTCACATTGTTTTATTAGTTGAACAGTTCGGGTTAATGGCAAATTAGATTTCTCCATTTGAGTTATGGTTTTAGAAACAAAGCTATAATTTGTTTTAAGAAAGGAAAGTTGTTGTTTTATCTCTTTGTTTTTGAATAATCGTTTAAGTTCTGTAAAGGATTGGGAAGATTCGTCTGATAATTCTGCAATTAGACCATCTAGTTGACAGCAGTTGTTGTCGCAATAAAAAAATGTTGCTTCCAACCAAGTGCCCCATCTTGTAATAACAGGCTGAGGTGGAACAGGAGTGTTTGGTAGTTTTTCTTTGTAGAACTGAATCCTTAAAGGCGCTTTAAGGAAGATTTTCTTCATGTTAGAAATTAAGCTATTCACAAGCGGAAAATGATTCCTAATTTCCTCAGCAACCCTATTTAGAGCATGAGCGAGACATGTTACATGTATTAAGTTTGGATAAAAAATTTTGCCCGGCCTCTATCATGTACGGTGCTGCATCTGACAAAATAAGCAAAAAAATTATCTCCTGGAACAGGCGTAGGAAGAAAAAACTTCGATAGTTCCTCTTGAACAATCTGGCCACTGTCAATGCATTTGTTTTTTCGAACTGTTTGGAACCAATCAGATAAGATTTTATCAAAATATCGTCGCTAAGAACTCCAATCAATAAATGCGCAATATACCGTCATCTTGAATCGGTGGTTTCATCAATACATATGTAAAAATGTTCGTTGCGAATTTTACCTTTTATTTCCTCAATTACCTGTGAATACAAGGAGCTTACGTCGTTTCTCCTTATTGTTGTTTCACCTGGGATATTAAATTT
Source organism: Pachyrhynchus sulphureomaculatus (assembly GCA_019049505.1). Classification (NCBI taxonomy): domain Eukaryota; kingdom Metazoa; phylum Arthropoda; class Insecta; order Coleoptera; family Curculionidae; genus Pachyrhynchus; species Pachyrhynchus sulphureomaculatus. The sequence continues at coordinate 75,848,945 of CM032449.1, read as the reverse complement.
GCAATACTTCTGGAGGAAGGAAGTAAAGTTTTGATTACGTAGCTTCGATAACGGAATGTTTGATGTCATCATTGAATGGCATAGATCTCGGTTAAAGATGTCTTGTTCATTTAGCACTTTATTTTTGTACTTTGGTTGGAAACATTGCATTAATGTGTGTTGTGGCATATCTCCAGGTTTCGTCTTACTCAGTTTGGCAATATGGCAAGCAGTTTTCACGTGTTGCTCTATTTGAAATTTTTTATCGCATGGTATCTACAATAAAAAAAGAAAATTTAATTAAAATCCCAAGGAAAAAATTCGTTAAAATAGAAATTTCGTTAAATAGAAAACTAGGTGTTTAGGGCAGGCAAAAATTAAAATTCTGCTTTGTCCCTTTTTTATTAGATTACCTAGAAATACATACGTTTACGGATGTATTTCTATTTCGTGGTTTAGTTAAATAGAAATTTTGTTCGTTAAATGGAACAAAAATCACTTAAATAACATTGAAAATAGCATCAACGGCAAAATCCTGACAAAAATTTCGTTATGTTTAAATATTAAACGAAAATTAAATACCCTGTATATTCAATAGGTATTCAAAAATTATACCTACAATTTTAACACATGCAGAACAGTAGATTTTTCCCATATCTATTCTTAGTTCTTTGTATGGTTTAATCCACACTGACACACTACTGGCTTTGGGCATTTCACTGTAGTAAAATACGACTCACAAGATAAAAAGCACAAATCGACGTAACCACTTTAAAAGCACAACCAAAAATGAAACCTAATAAATTAATAATACAAGTATGCTCTGATGGCCGTCTGGGGTTTACTGACTGGTTTTTATTGACCATAAAATAATAAAATTTATTTGGGGAAACCACCGGCGAGGCGCCGGCGGCCTAAACATTGACCCTTATTCCGAAAAATGAATGAAAACGCCTGCCAAAGACCTACATTATTATAAATTCCTTCAAATATGCACATATATGCTATTTTTAAAAGCATTTATGCAAATATTTAGAAAAATGCATATAATATGCAAAATATGCAATATATGCGCTTTGCATATTTGGGTGTCCTTAGTTATCAGTATCATAGCTGTTTAAAATAGGTTACTGCATCTTGGCCTTGTTGAATTTATGACAACCCTCCTGTCGAGACTATTAGGCCATGCCGGCGACACGGTCGTCTTAGAAACAATGGCGCGATAGAGCGGCCCGTGTAAAACGGCACCAGTAGTGAAACTTCGAATTTGAACACAGGAACCTAACTACTTATTTAATAAATTTCAATTAAGAAATAATATTTATAATCTTAACAGAAGCAATCAAAATAATATAGAAATCCCCAACACACGCTGAGAAACAAATCTTCATTTGAATATATATCAGTATACAAAAATCGCAAAAAATTAAAACATAATACTTTTAAAAACAAATTTAAAAAACATTCTTCGTAGGACATAGGACATTGGAAGAATGATTATATATTATTCAATATCCGACCCATTTGTAGCGAATAAAATGTTATTGTAATTTTGTTATCTTAAAATATGTTTTAATTACTTATTTATATATATTAACTTTTTAATTTATTAAATATTGTTACTGGCACAAATAAAGTTCTTTATTAGTATTACTAAATACTATATGTCCACATCCGTGGCTGCATAATATTTATTTTCTGTACGCTTTTTGTAAGAGTAATCTACAATTTCGTTATATTGGAACAACGCCAACGTTAATGTTTCGGAAACTGGAGAAAAAGTATACATGACAATCAAGGCAAAGTAACATTTTTTTATATGCTGTTCATGTCATTCGATTTAATTAACGACCAGACAAAAGTTGAACATTCTGTGACGTAATAGTAGATTACTATTAGAAAAATATTCCATAGGATGTAGGTGGTAGTATCTACTGGTTGGCCACGTTTTTGCGACTGAGCGATAGCGAGAGATGCCAAAAAAATGGAGACTAGTAAATATATACTCGTATCTTATAATATACTATAGTTTTGCAGTCCTAAATTCAGGTCAAGACTCTTAGAGTAAAAATTATGTCCAGTTGTAAATTTACATAAAAAAACAATAGTCATGTTTTTCAGTCACACTATAGACAACTTCATCCGAAAGCCAAGCATTGAGGGCGAGCATGGGTGCAGCAACATTGGAAGGGAGACCTCTTCATGATATGCCCGCAACTAGGTTGGCTCACGAACTTAGAGCAGCTGCTAGCACAGCAGAGCATTCATTGAGGTAAAAATTCTATTTATTTTATCAAAGACTAATTTTATGTAAATATGTAGCCATATCCACTATCCCTTGATCCAATAATAATAATAATGCTATTATCAAATTGTACCTGTTTTATGGTTAGATATAAGGAGTAGTTCAAATTTCCGTATAAACTCGAAGGAAGCAGGTAGTTGCTTAGGAAACTCAATCATGAGCGTTTTGAGAGTGTACAGTGTTTCTAAGTTGTTATATTGTTATTAGTGCATAATTTCGTGTTCTATCACTTTTCTAAGACAGGTTGTTATTGTGTTATGTTTATATGACTAATGATGTTAAAGAAAATCTCTACTCGCATTATAATATATTAATATATATATATATATATATATATATATATATATATATATATATATATATATATATATATATATATATATATTGTTAATAATATTATTTTAAAGAAACGTCCTTAGAATTTAAAATTTTTCAGAACACTAAAACTCGATTATTGAGATTGCAAAATATATAGCGAAAACTATAAAGATACAAGTTCTAAAAAAGCCCAATAACGATTTTTTTCTAGAATGTCAAAATTTCACATTAGGTATCGCAACAAAAACGACTATAAAGCAATGATTTCTTTTTTTCAATAGAGTGTTATATATTTTGCAAGTTACAATTATTATTATATTCCATGATACCTCTGATGCAAGAAAAAAAACTGTTTTCTATCTACATCTTTTTACTATATCTAGTCTGATAGTTAACTTTTTTACAAAATAGTGTATTTAAAACTAAGAAAATCTCGAATTCGTTTTCGTTTACTACATTTCGATTTTACACAGTCAAAAAGCAATAAGTAAATAGTATAGCAACCTTAATATATAACTTACATTTAAATAACCCGACGAAGAAAAGTAATAGTAATTTAACTGTACGTTTACTCGGTAAGAAGTTTTCTTTAAGTAGCACCTAAATTTTAAGAAAACAAACTTATTTACTGCTCATTTTCCTAGGAAAAGGAACAATAGTGGTAAAATACACTCATACTGGTCAATCGGAAGGGCGTAATTGTATGAAATAACAATGCCCGGCCACATACGGAAGGAATCTCTGTAGAAAAATTAGTCCACTTAGCATGGCAAGTTCTTCATCACATTCCACTCTCCCCCTAGCCCTGCCCCTTTCGACTATTATTTGTTCCGTTTACTCACAGATCTCCGTTTCTCCAAAAGATTTGATAATGAAGAGTCAAAATATGCCAAGTGTACTAAAAAATCAATTATTGCTGATAGTATTTATTACAAACCTGAGTTTATTGATAAGTTGTAAAATCGTAACACTTATTGTTACATAGGAGTGAAATTAAAATATTAAATACCGCATTTTATATAGGTTATATTTTTTGACGTAGCCTATTTTACTGAGCACTATACTCTAAAGAGTTCTGCAACTTAGAAAACACCCACTTCCTAGGAAATTTGTTGAGTAATTTACTGTTTGTTCATTGATCTATATAAAGTATTTTTTTAGATCTCTACTCACTGGCGTGGATAATCTGCGAATGATGGCGTCAGCCTTGGAAAATATGCATAGAATAGAAGAGAAGACAGATAGATTTTCTAATTTTGACGATGGCACTGGTCCAGCGCTTTAGCTTCCTCTTGCCAAGTGATATTAGTATTTTATATTTATTTTAGTAATGTACAGGGTACTACAATTTTACGAACCAAACTATATAAATTGTTTTTATATTTTGTATAGACAGCGAGAGTAGCCTACCCAGTTCAGTTAAGCCACTGAGAATAAATCTTAAAATGTATTTTAAAAGTGAAGTGAAAGTGCTGTTTGAATAAACATTTATTATGGTCCCTTTTTAAATTATTGCTTTACTTGTTATTACCGCAATAAGTTTTTTAGCTACTACCACCTATATAGTGTTTTCATATTCGGTTTTATCCACATCTCTCTAACGCTAAATACCTACTTTTCATAAGATTTGTGCTTTCAAAACGACATCACCTTGCAGTCCAAGTCTTGGGGAATTTATATTGGCATTTTTAGTACTAGAAGGAGTGCATGTTACATAGATAACCATCAAACTTTTATATGTATATTATGTTTTATAACTTGTTCATTTTCTTACAAGCATAGTTCATTTTTTTTATTTTGCGTGCCGTATTCTTCTAGTGTTGCGATTGAAGAACAACGTGAATCACTTTTTCCGCATACGTGCCGCTCCTGGAGCGCTTTAGGGACTTCCCTGCAGCACGTGTGCTAAACCCATAAAAAAAAATGGTTGGTAAAAGGATAATGACATTTTATTTACAATTTTGGTAAAATGTACTAATTCAACTATTCAGTATATATTATATGTCACCACTACACCAAACACTTTATTTTTGCACACCACGCGCGTTTCGCTAACCAATTAGTACTAATTCAAGGTTAACTAAAAATAACCGGCCAAGTGCAACTCGGTCTTGCGCAATCAATGTACCGTACGTTGATTGCTTTTAAAATAAAAAAAATTGTTACGGAGGTATAAAATGATCAATGACTTCACAAAACTTACGCCAAATGAGTTCTCAACAAGGTTTTTTTCTGATCTTTACTGAAAGCTGATGACCTTGAAATGAAATGAATAGGCTTGATGACAGTAACAATGAAATTAAATTATGACTTTAAATAATGAAATAAATTAAAAAGTTTCTAAAAAATGTTCTTATTTTTATATTAAAAGTGAGATTAATATTATTGTTGTTAAACTAAAAATGCAAAATACAGCAATCCGCCCTGTTATGTGAAACACCAATCAGAGCGAATGACGTCACGCCTAAGTAAACATTATTTTGTTCGAACTTCTCTGGTGTTAACGATAATCTCTGCACCGTTTATCAATTAATTTGTGGTTTTAAACTATCGAGTTGCCTAGTTTTGTGTTATAAAAAATTAGAACCAAGAAACGTTAGCGATGGAAGACGGATTTATCAAGGCAAATAGCTCTAATTTACCTAGAATTGATTTGTTGATGCTTGGAGAGTTTCTTGTGTCAAACAAAGTCTTTTGCTCAGCAGAATTTAGAAATATCAAAACTTCTATGTAAGTATATAAAGTAATCTGTATTAGAACTACAATTTAAAACTCAACAACCTATAAAAACTGCACTTTATTTCTATGTCATGGTTTTATTAGTTTTAGGTTAGGTTATCATTGTTATGAAAATGTTGATATGTCGTATGAGTAAGTACATACTAATTGATTTTATTTATTTTAGGTCCTCACGCCCATCGTATGGCTGTAAGCTATGTACAGCTTAAACGTGATGAAAAAATGTGCATAGTGAAATGTAAAATTTGCCCAGAACATAAGGTCCATGCAAAGTTATATACAGTTACGTTAAAAGTCAGTGAAGAAGAAGAAGCAGTTATTTCTGTGCAATGCCATGACTGTGTTGCCTCTCCAGGGGGCTGTAAGCACGCCATCACGTTCCTCATGTGGGTCCATCGCAGGAGTGAAGACCCGTCCTGTACTCCAGTGGAATGTTACTGGATGAAATCCAAACTGTCTAGGGTTGGCACTAGTTTAAAATACATAACGGCAAAGCAATTATCAAATGGTAAGCCTAGTTTGCCATCAAATAGTAGAGTTCTTGAAAAGTTTTTGGAAATGGGAAGAAAAAAAAACTTAACAACTGTCAAATAATGAAATATCAACCGAGTTATATTTGTGATGATACAGAAAGTGTATCTATGCACCAACTTGTGCTAAAATATAAAGAGAAATCCTGTGACACATTTTTGGAGAAGCTCGTTCTGACTGATGCACATATTTTTAAAACTGAGAACAGCACCAAAGTAATCTTTGGTACGAATTGAGGTATTGCAGAATCACAGCATTCGTCGTTGTAAAACAAATAATGGAACACTTATATCATTAATTATGAGAGGAAAGATTCCAGATACACCAGCTATGAAACGTGGTCGAATATTAGAAGATAGATAGGTCACATGTAAAAGTACACAGTAGTCCTTTATTTCCTGGCAATAGAATCGGAAGTCCAAAATAGTAGGTGCAATAACAGACCTTGTTTTCAATCACAACTAATTAAATAAACATGTAAGTAGTTTAATATTTTATTCATTGTGTAAAGTAACAAAATAAACATAAAAATATTCACTTTAGTTTTGCTTGAAAAAAGAAATAAATACCTGAACTTCCAGTTTCTCCAGGTTCTAACTGTTTTGTAACTGTACTTTTTTCTTTCTTTTTCACTTTCTTCAACTACCATCCTTCTTTGTTTCTTGAGAATATATGGTCGTTCTATAGTGTTAGATGTTCCTTTTCTTCGATCAGATTGGCATTCAAATCTTGTGGGAATACACCCTGGCTTCATGCGCACTTGTGACACTGAACCCATCACATGGTACTGAATGTACTTCTCCATATCATTTGGCAACTGGAACAAGAATAAATTGGCCATTAAATAAACAGTAGTGGATGATTAAAGAAATAAAACCTAACTTCAGTATTCGAACAATATTATTACGACACACTCATTTATAATAATAAAATATTAAGTTAGAACTTACATCAAAATGGTCTTCACAGAAATAAATTGAAGAATTTGGAGAAATAACTGATTGATCTCGACGTGCAAGAGTTAGCCACTTATTTCTTATTGTTTTCTTGTTTGGAACGTAAACAAATAACTTGTTAGGAACTTTTATCGATGTGTTTTTACACTGACGGGCCGCACACCACTTATACACTTTAGAATTCATTTTAAACACACAAAATAACAAAATTATTGTGTAGACATTGGATATTTCATTGTTGTTGACATGGTGTTTACAAAGGCGTGACGTCACGAGCAGACGCCATGACACCTGCGAGCGTTTTGGCGTGAAATTTAAAATTTTAAAAAGGTCAATTTTATGCTAGAAAACCTGTAATTTCTCCAGAAATATATATTTTTTGGAAGTAGTAGTTCCGTAAGAACATCGTGGAATAATTTTTCAAAATTAGCCATCATGCCTATTATTAAAGATAATGTACTCGTGATAATTTTCGTCCAATCTACACCCTGAGGAGAATATTTCAGAATTTTTTCAAAATTTTTTTATCGGTACTTTTCGAGATAAGGGGGAGGGCAGCGATTTTTCGCAATTTTTTAAAAATAATACAAAGAAAAGTAGGTATTACATTATATATATTTTACAAGCTTTTATTTGACAACCCATTCGATGATGTCGTAAAATAATTTTTCTTCACCTCTGATTTCTCCCCCCCAAAAAAAAAAAAATTAACCCCTTCAGTTAAAATTCAATTTTCAAAATTACACGGCTCTGATGAGGCCATCAAATATTATTAGTGCCAAATTTCAACTTTCTATGCCAAAGAGAAAATCGGGTGTGACAGACGAACAGACAGACAGACACGAAGTGATCTTATAAGTGTTCCGTACACAACACTAATTATGTCAGACAAGAAAATTGAAAATTGGAAGAAAAATATGCAAACATTTTAGCCTTTAAACAGTAATACTATATTTTACTACGTTCTCGTTTTGAAGCGGACTTTATAAACTTGAAGTTTTTGGTTACACCAAATGTTTAATTCATATTAACGAGTCGGATGTACAATGTAATCCATTAATTTTTGCAATATATTTTATACTTTTTGTATTTAGCCCGTTTTAGAGCAGCCTTTTGATTCAATAATAATTTTGGCATAATACCATTTTCTGACAAAATCAAATTTTAATATGTACCAATACCATATTTTTAGGTACGAGACCATAGAGATATTAGAATAGAGATACTGAAGTATAGAGCCTTCTGTAAGCGAAAGCGTGGCATTGTTAAAAAGAGAAAGAAATAACGAGTCATTCTGTCTCTCTTACTCGGCGCACGCCCATAACACTCTCGAACGGGTGCGCTCTCTAATTTAGTGTTGTAGGTGTGCGTCGAGTAAGAGAGACGGAATGACTCATATTATTTCTTTTTCTTTCTATGAGCGCTATGCTTCTCGCGAGAACTTACCTTCTCTATTCTAATATCTCTATGGACGAGACCAATCTGTTGCGCCATTAAGGAGCAGCGCGTTATCGCTGGAAGTCGCCGTGCCATTTAAAACCATCGCTGCAACCGGAAAACCTTTAGACGGGCGACCACTTTTCCAGCTGCAACAATCATTGTAAATGGGACGATGACTGCTAGCGATGGCACGCCTACATTTCGTAGCGCAACATAGTAGTCTGTATCTCAGAATACTAAGTTTTGATTAGTTTTGCATTAAACTTTTAATAAAGATATGCTGTCAATAGAAATTCGCTTACAGGAATATACTAAATCAATAAATCCCCGAAGTTCGTTAGGACTTTCACAGAGTGACCACTTCTCTCCAGCCAAGTAGATATTCTACCCTTTTCTTAAGACTAGTGTAGTTGATCACTTTCGATCTCTTGTAGATACTCCAAGATGCAATTCGTTCTTATTTAAAATATGTTATGGTATACTTACATTTTAATTATAAATGACCTGAATCCTGAAACAATCTTCGAAATAGTTATTAGAATTTTAAATGATAAATCGTACTATCTGAAATACAGCAGCACAAATCGATCTTTTTTAACTAATGTCTGGCTGTTTGTTTTGTTGCTGTTCATAGAACCTAAATATAGACAATTATTTCTTAATCATGTATACGAATTATTTTATTATTGAATGGTGTATATGATGTTAATAACTTTATAATTAACCGGAATAAAGAAAAGCATCACAGAGCACGGATAAGAAATAATTTTCCTTTCAACACTTTTATTTGCCATTAATAAGAGTTATTAGTCACTAAGTATTTAAGATAGTTCTTTGTTTTATGACTAGGCTCAGATGTATATAGTATATATACAGTAGGACCTCCGTTATCTGGGGTAATGACGGGGGGAAGTCCACGGATAATCGAAAACCCCGGATAACCGAATCGGAATTTTTTATTGATTAACTGTGCTGGAATGTTAATTAAGAAAAACTGGGTAGAAGGTATTTTTTTTTAATAAGAAACAACCGTTTTACATTATTATTAATTTTCAATATGTATACAAATGTCCATAATACATTAAATTTTCATTTAGAGAAAAAATCGGTAATTTTACTTTGGTTTTTATTAAAGATTTCTTTCCTAATATCTGTTCTCATGGCCCGTAACGTGACACTATAATCGGCGTTCAAAATAATTTAACAGAAGTTCCATCGCCTCTAACGCTTCGTTGTGTTTAATTTCCTTCGTTTCCAAAGCAATAAACGAATCTTCGTCATCATCACTCTCGTTTCCATGGTCAATCTGCGAAGGGGTCGATGGCCCGTTTTTTTTCTGTGGAGATATGCTATTTCTGTTTCTGTTAGTTTTTCGAAACCCTCTTCGTTCATGTCACTTTTCAGCTAATTTTTCATATAATCCCTGTCAACAAAGAGCTTTAGCGATGTCGAGCTATCTTCTTGTTCTAATATTTTCGGCCATGTAAGTTTTAATGTTGTAGGGAGTAAATTTATCCGAGAATCACAGCAAAAATAGCGTCTTTTATTCTCCACTTTAGGATTTCTTTTACTGACTCGGTGCTACTATTTTCGTCGAGTAGAAATTGAAGGAATATTTTTTTATATCTTCGTTTTAAACTTGATATTACCCCTTTATCCATCGGCTGGATTAGTGACGTTACGTTCGCTGGAAGATATGAACGAAAATTTGTCCATCTTCGGTGGCCAAGATTGATTCGGCTGGATGGGCCGGAGCATTATCGAGCAATAAAACAGTTCTAAGGGGTAGATCTTTCTCTTTTAAGTGTTGACGTACTGAAGGTACAAATTTGTCTTCAGCCCACGACGTAAAAATTGCTTGATTGAAGACTTCTAATTTCGGTTCCTTCAAACGATCGAGGTTTTTTTTGCCATCCCTATATCAATTAATTTTAACTTGTGTTCTCCTAAAGCATTAGAACAAGTCCTAATTGTGAGTCTTTCTTTGCTGGGTTTGTGATCAGGAGCAGATTTTTCGGACTGAGCAGCTAAAGTTTTTGAAGGAAGCATCTTCCAAGACAATCCTGATTCATCCGCATTAAAAATCTGATCAGGTGTTGAATTGAATTTTGTAAGCAAAAAGTTAAAATTTTCAATAAATAATGTGGCTGTAACATATCACCTTGAACTGCCTAATTCCGTGTCTTTTTTTAAACTTGTTAAGCCATCCGTGGGAAGCGGAGAATGGCTCCTCAATTTTAAAATTTTCATGAAACCATAACGCTTTTTCACTCACCATTGACCCGGAAGTACGAACTTCCTCCGCGCGTTTTTACATGAACCATTGATACACCGCTTGAAAGACGTCTTTTAATGTAGAGGTCTTCATTGTTTTTCGAGAAGTCAAACACGTCGTTTGGGCCGACGACGACACGAAGTAGGAAATGTCTTTTTTCTCCTTCACCATATCGCGAAGGATTTGCTCGCCAACTCCAAATTCAGCGGACATTTATTTTATACTTTCACCTTTTTCAACTCGATTAATTATAACTAATTTTTGTTCAGTTGTTAACACGACACATTTTTTTTTGCGACATTTTGATTGTTTTAGGATGGAGGGCTAAGCACAACTGATTAAATAATTTTCTTCAGCAGACAAACAGCCCAATGGGAGTTTCATAGAAACGACTTTAATATTACCGTTCTTGGAATATCAATTGAACTGTGGTAGTTTCCTGAAGCATCTCAATCTCCCGATACCAGCTTACCGTGTTTTTCCATTCTTTAGTTTATTTTTTTTTTAAATAAAAATAATACATACATATTTTTAAATACATAATAGTAATAAGTGTTAATAATAATCTAAATATATAATATGAATTTTATTCATTTTTTAATAAAAATAATACATAATTAAAGCAAAATAGTGTCAAAAAACATCTTAAAAAAATCGACCACTCGGGACTCCGGTTGATTGAAACCCCGGATAAAAGAGCCCCGGATAATGGCGGTCCCACTGTGTATATATATATATATATATATATATATATATATATATAATATATATATATATATATATATATATATATATTATATATATATATATATATATATATATATATATATATATATATATATATATATATATATTTATATATATATTTATATATATATATATATATATATATATATATATATATATATATATATATATATATATATATATATATATATATATATCGGGTCCTATGGAGTTCACTGCATATATTGGACCTGGTGGATCCTTGCAGTAAGACCGGTTGCAGAAAATTCATCTTAAATTTCAGATCTCAATAATAAAGGAAAAAATCGACCCTAAGGAAATAATGTCATGAATATTTTTTTTCGTACGCCACGCTGAACTCCACTATATCAAGATACGTAAATCAAACAAAAGGTCGTTTTTTTTCCGATCCTATTAGTCGGCAAATAAATTTGATAAAAAAAATATTAAAATATTTTTATATTCTAAAACCGAAAACTTTGTGGCTTCGCATTCCAGGCAAGATTTAAGCGTCTATGCCGCGACGGTGGTGCTTCGTGTTTTCTTTTCAGTGAATGGACTGGCATAGTATATAAGAAATTTGCAGACAGTGTAGAAATACCAGCAAGTGAAATATGTTGTGTCATTGTTACAGTTGATTGAGGTTTAAATTTTTCACGGACAACTTAGGATATTTTTTATGGAAATCCATTGCACATTTAAAGTACATTTATTTATTTATGTATTTCGTATGGATGTACATTGCACACAGACCAATTGAAGTTAAATAAAATTACCTAAATAAATTATACGAAGACATAACCAACCAATCAATAAGATACCAATTTAATTACTTAAAAAATCGTTTACCATTTAGGTATTTACCTGGAAAAAGTATACTTAAACCTATTTGAAATTCTGTTTTTATTTTGTCCGACCCTAAACAGCTGCGGATCTCAATACTAAAGGAAAAAATCCACCCTAAAAATTGTTAAATTTTAAAATAGTTACTTATTTCTTTGAAAAGTTCTTTATTTCAAAATTATAGTAACAGGTAATTCGCTAAAATTGTATTTGCTTCCTTGTAAAAAAAGATAATAAAATAAATTTTGAGATGGATTGTTCCTCTTTATTTATTATAGACTAGAAAGATTTTTTTTTGTCAGACGCGAAGAAAAGATTGTTGCTTTATTATTGCCGAAGAGTTTTTTTTTTGGGCTTCTACTGTAGAGGAGACTCGTGTATATTATATTATACGTCTTTTGTTTATCGTTTCTTCCATCATATTTTTGTAAGGACTTGATGTAATTTCCACAGTTTTTTCTACAGTATTTTTTGTAGTATTGGACAAAAAGATTTTAAGATTTTTTTTTGAGGTTTTAGCGTTAAATCCCGAAATAGACGGTTCACTATTTACATGTGGCAATCTATTCGAAGGTGGCGGAGCAATTTGCTTGTTTTCATCACCGATAAAAATAAGAGCGTCTTGTGCGATCATTACTTGAGTTTGTTTAAGAGAAAGGGCATTTATATTTTTAGCTACTTTAGACAAATGTTCGAGAAAAACGTTTTTGTCTATGGGCCAAACTCCGGCCGCTTGAAATTTGGTGAGCTTCTGCAAATAAACTGGATATTGCGTTACTTCTCGACCTGGATTTGTCCTCAATCATTTTTTTGTTTCTTAACTATAATAAGAGGTCCAAGGTTTAAAAAAAGTCACGTCAAATGACTGGAGCCGGTGAGTAAGGCTTGGCAGTTGCAACATTAGCCTTTGCTACATTCAACGCTTCCAGGTTCTTTGAATGTGTTGTATTTCCATCAAGCAGAAGTAACACTTTATTTTCAGGGGTTGGCTTTACGACGCTGATAACATGTCTTATTCATTTTATAAATAAGTTTGAGTTAATGTACCCAGTGCCTCGAATGGTGACAACACTCTCAGAAGGTGTGCCATTCCCCAATTCCGGATTTTGTCACATTCTCTTCAATGTTTAAACTTCAACGTTTATATAGACGAAAATTTACTTTTATCTACAATTTTTGTAAGGTGAGGGTCGATTTTCCCTACTCTCCCTACTTGAAAACAGCTGTTGAAGGAGAATGATATAGTCGTTCCGGTCCCTTACCAGGGCCAAGGTCGGTCTTTCATGGGCGGATTGGTTTTGTATATGTTTGGTAAAAAGGAGTTTTGTCCCTTTTTTTATTCTTTCAAAAATTTTCGAATTTGAAAAAGAACGTATTGAATGTGCTTTTATATGGCCCCGCGAGTCATTTGAATATATGCAGTGAATTTCATAACACCATGTATATATATATATATATATATATATATATATATATATATATATAAATTTATATATATATATATATATATATATATATATATATATATATATATATATATATATATATATATATATATGTATATATATATATATATATATATATATATATATATATATATATATATATATATATATATATATATACTGGAATATTGACCAGGCCGATTCATTAAACAATATACTTCTAAATGGCTGCTAATTCATATTTTTGTAAAATCAAAATTGATGAGTTTTGGCGGAAGTGTTCTAAGACTAATAGACGGAAATCCAGCAGCTACACCTAAGCTGTAGCCAATAAGGTTTCTTCAAGTAACACACAGTTTAATTCCAAATAATTCTTAATATGTAACTACATTGTTTTTATGGTCTTCAAAATTTTTGTTGCCATATATAGCTTGTAGATCAGCTTTTACTGATCATTTTTTACTAATTTTGGAACTCACTGTTGCAAGGCCATAAGGGCGATAATATCGGTAATTTTAATTACAAGTACTGCCTTTGGAGTCTTTTAACGACCATTTTTGTCTTGTGCAATGTGACGTTCGTTCGTTATCTTTTATAATACCGAAATCTCTAAACTAGAAGAGGGATCTTCATTTTATCCTGACCCATCACGATTGTTCGCTCAATTTACACGATAATGTCGATGACTCTTATACGCCTGAAACTACATAACGCATCTTTTTTTCTTTGTAGTGAAGTGACATGCTTATCATTTAATAAATAAGGTTTATGCTTTTCTGTTAAAAATAATGTCTTGTTCTTGCATACCTACTTTAGTGCAGTAAAAAAAGGTTAAAATAGTAATGAGATAGGCATAGCTTAGATTCAGCAATATTATGATTTTATTCTCTCTGAGGTATCACCAGAAGTATTGCCCTGAGTTTTTTGACCTCCTGTATTCTTTTGTTTATAAACAATTTAAGTTTTCAAAACGCGTTTATCTAGCTTAAAATGTGAATAACTCCGGTTATATCAGCCGGATCGAGATAAACAAAAAAACTAAACCATTCGTAATGAAATTTCCAACAAATCTTTGTTAGTGTTAAATTGCTGAATGTGTATATAACCTACAAAATTGGAAAAACAAACAAAACTCTTTTTTTTTCCTTTTTTTTATACATGTCGACTAAGTGAACCGATCGACTTGAACCTTTCAGAAAATATGCCTTTTGTTATAGCAAAAATATTGAACCTGGACATAATTCAGTTTATTATTTAAAATTTGAATTGCCCGCCATTTTATGCCATTTGGTCCAAAATGGATCTTTTTTTTTGAAAATATAAGTCTACGTCAGCTTTCCGATGCCATTTAAAAAAAAAAATTGTCATTTTAAGAGTTTTTTTTTTACATTTATTTATTAATCAAATAACAATTGACATTTTGGAAAAAAAATTGTGAACGAAAATATTTTTTTTTTGAAATAAAGGTCTCGCGATTCTCTATCAGATGTGATAAAGGTTTTTCGATTTTCTTCTCAAAATGACCGAAAAAACGCATTTGTTGTTATTTTATTAATAAACAAATGTCAAAAGAAACGGTTAAAATGACTCCACAAAATTTTTTTTAATGGTGTCGGAAAGCTGGCGTCAAGATCTAAATTTTGAAAAAAAAGGTTCATTTTGGACCAAATGGCATAAAATGGCAGGCAATTCAAATTTTAAATAACAAGTTCAGTTGTACCCAGTGGGTGCAATATTTTTGAACCAAAATTTTAGGGTATTTTTGCTATAACAAAAGGCATATTTTCTGAAAGTTTCAAACCCATCGGTTTACTTAGTCGACCTGTACATTAAAATGGAAGAAAAACGGTTTTTGGTAGGTATTTTCAATTTTGTAGATTATGTACACATTTGAGCAACTTAAAACTAACGATGATTTGTTGGAAATTTCATTACGAAGAGTTTGGTTTTTTTTTGTTTTGATCCGACATATATAACCGGAGTTATTCGCATTTTAAGCTAAGTTTCAGTTAAAATACCAAAAATTAATGAACGACTCATTAATTATTAGTTGACAATCAATTGTAATAGTCTTTATAGTTAAATGTGTGTCGAATAAGCAACTTAAGCAATGTGGCTTGCCACATTGGCTGTGCATTTCCGCTGGTGTGAATGCTGGGACCGGAGGCCAAAGACAGTACGTACGGCAATATAACCGCTCCCCCTTTTAAAGAAAAGTTTACAGCAACTTAGCAACGTCCCTAGATGAACCATTTCTTCTTCCTCTAGGATATTTCTGGTGGAACGGCTACTGGCTCTTCTCTTAGGCAACAGATCTCGTAACTGGAAAAGATATACTGTCTCAATAGATTGGGTCACTGGAGGTGGTACTGATGGATTGTCTTCGCTGGTGATGGACAATCCAATTTTCGGACTTTATCTTCGTCTATATTTCGAAAATATTAGAGAAGCAGTATGGCAATAATTGTCGTAACGATAGCAATTGTAAACTAATGGAGGTGCTTATAGTCACGTAACAAAACGATATATATTATGCTTTTTTTCAATATACATCCTGAGCTTTTTGTTAAGGGTCGCGTGAAATTTTTTTCAGGAAGTCACTGGGGAGCAGATAAGGAGCATTTGATTAAGGCTTTGTCAATTTCACGACTATTTTCACAGTGTATTTTCGATGGTGAAGGGTAGTGAAGGAATGATACTAACAATAGTTTTATGACAAAATAAGTAAAAATTAACGAAAAATTTTTATTGTGGGCAAATTTAAAATGTTTTCAACAAGATAGATGTCTGAAACGTTAAATTTATTTCAGCATTTGTAAAGAACAGAAAATATATTCTCTACCATATTTTTAGAAATTTTAGGTGGAACTGTAAAATATATTTTATCTCCAACTGTTTTGTTAGACAAAATGTTTATCTTGTTTTAAGGAAAATTAGGAGAGTCTTGAAAAATGTCCTTAATAACTTTGTAAGGGAAATTTTGACAGAAAAGTATAATATTCTTGTGCATTTTATGGAATAATTGGACATTTGGGATTTTGAATAATCAATTGTTGATTTATTTTTGTGAAGGTTAACAAAAACGTTAGATTTCTTTTTAATTTTATCATGGGTTGTCTCACCTTTTTTATAATTTTGTAATTTGCTTGTTGATGGTCTTCCGTCAATTGTTAGGTTTTCGGTTTTTATTTGTTTTTTTTTTTGTTACAGAGATTCTGTCATGCTGGCATCTATCTATTTGATTCCCATTACTGAAACTATAAACAGGTTCGTGGGTGTCTTTTATTTGTTTTAAAGTCACGTTTGAGAAGTCAGCGAATTTTGTTTCCATTTTGTGTTTACGATCGAAGTAAGAAATTCTCCGCGTTTATTAACTTTTACTAGGGCGTTAGGAAATCTGATTTTGTCTTTTTCCTGTGCAACTAGTAAGGCATCAGTATTCGAAAAGTTACATCTTAATTTAAAGATTCGTTTCGTTTTAATTTCTATAGAAATTTTATTACTTTTTTGATCTGAATTTGAAATCATATTTGCAGTTTTTTGTTCTTCGTTATGTAAAAGGATAGTTTTAAAATTAAAATTTCAAAAAAATTTCTACTACATATTCGTAATGCTACACAAAGGCTATACCTAACAAGCCCGCAAAATCTACGTCTAAATTGTAAATATAGACTTTATGAGGATCTCTGGAACTAAAAGGAAAAATAAGTGTCTCTTGAATACTAAGTTTTCGATTCGCAGTGGATTGTTTTATGGTTTTCTTTGAAAATGGAAATTTCAGCTCCCGAGTCTATTAATAATTTTAAATCGTTAAGAAGTGCCTTTAATATAACAAATATTTTGTGAGTTGACCGTGTGCAATTGATTTAGGTGAACTTTTGATCCGGAAAATTTACATTAGGGTCCATGTCGTCTAAATTCAACTTTTGTATTTGAGTCTTATGTCGTACAGGGGGTGGTTGGGACTCGTCGGAGGGTTGATGTAGAACGGTGAGCGAAAGAAAAATCCTGATAATTTTCCTGTTGGAATTGTTCCGTAGAGTGTTCATGTTGAATTTGATCGTAATGAAATTGGTCTACCATAGAATAGTCGCGTTCTTCATTATCATAGTAATAAAGATATTGGTATTCGTCATTTGGATAGTCCATATTGACATGATATGTTAGGCTTGATGTGGATTGGGTCGAACGTTTGGATGGTTAGAATTTCTATTTAACGGTGGGCGATTTGGTTAAAGACTGTTGGGTTGTGGGGGCCTGGAATAGTTTTGTGGAGAGCTATTTGCAAAACTTGAAGATTTGTTCTGTCAGGGTGCACTGGTTAGAAAGATGAGCACTCCGCTGATATTTAAAATAATAATTAAAGGCTGACGAGGTGGTCTTTTGATAACCTGGTTAGATTTTAGTTCTCAAAATAGGATAGTTATAATTCTCGTTTAATGCGAGCCTGTGCTTGCAGTGAATTCTTCGGATTTCCTGCCCGTATAAGTTGCCCTTATCTGGGTTCTAAACCCTTCAGCAAGGTATGTAATGTCATTGTGTCGATAAGGGAAGTCTGTGCAGACTTCAGTAAAGTTAGATTTTTGAATGCATGCATTTGCATTCAAAACTTGAATTCTGTAGAAAGTAAAGGGTGATTCGCTGAATAACTGTTTAAATCCTGTATTAGAGACGTAGGCTTTCTAGAATCACCAAATGCAAATTTAGCAGATGCTTTATTTCTAAATAACTGTCCGGGTTTCTTGAGTATATAAGTTGGGCATATCTATCTTTAAGTTTATTTTTGTGTGAATCGCCAAAAGAATTATTTGATCTGCTGTCGACATGTTATATCCGTGTTGAGAGGCATTTAGAAACCTACCGAGGAAAATTAGGTCTTCCTCACACTCCGGGATAATGGAGAATATCTCCGACAGCTTATAAGCCTCTATTTCATGCTGTGAGCTGTTATTATTAACTTGGTCATTAGTGGCCATTATTAATAATTTTATTTGGTGTAATAAAAATATAAAATAGAATAAATAAAACTATTATTATAAAAAAAAACTGGAGTAAACGAAGTAAATATTATATAAACCGATCAGTTTCAAAAGAAGTACGAAATACTAAATAAAGTAAACAAACGAAACGATTCATATACTTGTAGTTACTACTACTAGTAAGATCATCTGTGTCATCGTATTCAACTAGTCTACCACGGGCTTCACTAGGTTCCTTTCATAGCTTCGTTAAGTGAGAGCGGTTGAGATGTCTTTGGTTCTTTTCTATTAGAGAATTGGGATCTGCCGCTACCAGTTAGAATTCTCGTGTTCCTATTGGAATCGCCAGATGCTACAGCGACCGCGACTGTTGTGAATGTACTGCCGGTGGAATATACTGCTGGTGTGAATGTAGTGTTGGTGTGAATGTAGTGTTGGTGTGAATGTAGTGTTGGTGTGAATGTAGTGTTGGTGTGAATGTAGTGTTGGTGTGAATGTAGTGTTGGTGTGAATGTAGTGTTGGTGTGAATGTAGTGTTGGTGTGAATGTAGTGTTGGTGTGAATGTAGTGTTGGTGTGAATGTAGTGTTGGTGTGAATGTAGTGTTGGTGTGAATGTAGTGTTGGTGTGAATGTAGTGTTGGTGTGAATCTAGTGTTGGTGTGAATCTAGTGTTGGTGTGAATCTAGTGTTGGTGTGAATCTAGTGTTGGTGTGAATGTAGTGTTGGTGTGAATGTAATTATATATATATATTTATATATATATATATATATATATATATATATATATATATATATATATATATATATATATATATATATTACATTCACACCAACACTACATTCACAACAGTCGCGGTTACTGTAGCATCTGGCGACTCCAATAGGAACACGAGAATTCTAACTGGTAGCGGCAGATCCCAATCCTCTAATAGAAAAGAACCAAAGACATCTCAACCGCTCTGACTTGACGAAGCTATGAAAGGAACACCTAGTGAAGCCCGTGGTAGACTAGTTGAATACGATGACACAGATGATCTTACTAGTAGTAGTAACTACAAGTATATGAATCGTTTCGTTTGTTTACTTTATTTAGTATTTCGTACTTCTTTTGAAACTGATCGGTTTATATAATATTTACTTCGTTTACTCCAGTTTTTTTTATAATAATAGTTTTATTTATTCTATTTTATATTTTTATTACACCAAATAAAATTATTAATAATGGCCACTAATGACCAAGTTAATAATAACAGCTCACAGCATGAAATAGAGGCTTATAAGCTGTCGGAGATATTCTCCATTATCCCGGAGTGTGAGGAAGACCTAATTTTCCTCGATAGGTTTCTAAATGCCTCTCAACACGGATATAACATGTCGACAGCAGATCAAATAATTCTTTTGGCGATTCACACAAAAAATAAACTTAAAGATAGATATGCCCAACTTATATACTCAAGAAACCCGGACAGTTATTTAGAAATAAAGCATCTGCTAAAATTGCATTTGGTGATTCTAGAAAGCCTACGTCTCTAATACAGGATTTAAACAGTTATCCAGCGAATCACCCTTTACTTTCTACAGAATTCAAGTTTTGAATGCAAATGCATGCATTCAAAAATCTAACTTTACTGAAGTCTGCACAGGCTTCCCTTATCGACACAATGGCATTAAATACCTTGCTGAAGGGTTTAGAACCCAGATTAGGGCAACTTATACGGGCAGGAAATCCGAAGAATTCGCTGCAAGCACAGGCTCGCATTAAACGAGAATTATAACTATCCTATTTTGAGAACCAAAATCTAACCAGGTTATCAAAAGACCACCTCGTCAGCCTTTAATTATTATTTTAAATATCAGCGCAGTGCTTATCTTTCTAACCAGTGCACCCAGACAGAACAAATCTTCAAGTTTTGCAAATAGCTCTCCACAAAACTATTCCAGGCCCCCACAACCCAATAGTCTTTAACCAAATCGCCCACCGTTAAATAGAAATCCTAACCATCCAAACGTTCGACCCAATCCACATCAAGTCTATCATGTCAATATGGACTATCCAAATGACGAATACCAATATCTCTATTACTATGATAATGAAGAACGCGACTATTCTATGGTAGACCAATTTCATTACGATCAAATTCAACATGAACACTCTACGGAACAATTCCAACAGGAAAATTATCAGGATTTTCTTTCGCTCACCGTTCTACATCAACCCTCCGACGAGTCCCAACCACCCCCTGTACGACATAAGACTCAAATACAAAAGTTGAATTTAGACGACATGGACCCTAATGTAAATTTTCCGGATCAAAAGTTCACCTAAATCAATTGCACACGGTCAACTCACAAAATATTTGTTATATTAAAGGCACTTCTTAACGATTTAAATTGTTAATAGACTCGGGAGCTGAAATTTCCATTTTCAAAGAAAACCATAAAACAATCCACTGCGAATCGAAAACTTAGTATTCAAGAGACATTTATTGTTCCTTTTAGTTCCAGAGATCCTCATAAAGTCTATATTTACAATTTAGACGTAGATTTTGCGGGCTTGTTAGGTATAGCCTTTGTGTAGCATTACGAATATTTAGTAGAAATTTTTTTGAAATTTTAATTTTAAAACTATCCTTTTACATAACGACGAACAAAAAACTGCAAATATGATTTCAAATTCAGATCAAAAAAGTAATAAAATTTCTATAGAAATTAAAACGAAACGAATCTTTAAATTAAGATGTAACTTTTCGAATACTGATGTCTTACTAGTTGCACAGGAAAAAGACAAAATCAGATTTCCTAACGCCCTAGTAAAAGTTAATGAACGCGGAGAATTTCTTACTTCGATCGTAAACACAAACGTGGAAACAAAATTCGCTGACTTCTCAGACGTGACTTTAAAACAAATAAAAGACACCCACGAACCTGTTTATAGTTTCAGTAATGGGAATCAAATAGATAGATGCCAGCATGACAGAATCTCTGTAACAAAAAAAAAAACAAATAAAAACCGAAAACCTAACAATTGACGGAAGACCATCAACAAGCAAATTACAAAATTATAAAAAAGGTGAGACAACCCATGATAAAATTAAAAAGAAATCTAACGTTTTTGTTAACCTTCACAAAAATAAATCAACAATTGATTATTCAAAATCCCAAATGTCCAATTATTCCATAAAATGCACAAGAATATTATACTTTTCTGTCAAAATTTCCCTTACAAAGTTATTAAGGACATTTTTCAAGACTCTCCTAATTTTCCTTAAAACAAGATAAACATTTTGTCTAACAAAACAGTTGGAGATAAATATATTTTACAGTTCCACCTAAAATTTCTAAAAATATGGTAGAGAATATATTTTCTGTTCTTTACAAATGCTGAAATAAATTTAACGTTTCAGACATCTATCTTATTGAAAACATTTTAAATTTGCCCACAATAAAAATTTTTCGTTAATTTTTACTTATTTTGTCATAAAACTATTGTTAGTATCATTCCTTCACTACCCTTCCCCATCGAAAATACTCTGTGAAAATAGTCGTGAAATTGGCAAAGCCTTAATCAAAACGCTCCTTATCTGCTCCCCAGTGACTTCCTGAAAAAAATTTCACGCGACCCTTAACAAAAAGCTCAGGATGTATATTGAAAAAAAGCATAATATATATCGTTTTGTTACGTGACTATAAGCACCTCCATTAGTTTACAATTGCTATCATTATGACAATTATTGCCATACTGCTTCTCTAATATTTTCGAAATATAGACGAAGATAAAGTCCGAAAATTGGATTGTCCATCACCAGCGAAGACAATCCATCAGTACCACCTCCAGTGACCCAATCTATTGAGACAGTATATCTTCTCCAGTTACGAGATCTGTTGCCTAAGAGAAGAGCCAGTAGCCGTTCCACCAGAAATATCCTAGAGGAAGAAGAAATGGTTCATCTAGGGACGTTGCTAAGTTGCTGTAAACTTTTCTTTAAAAGGGGGGGAGCGGTTATATTGCCGTACGTACTGGCTTTGGCCTCCGGTCCCAGCATTCACACCAGCGGAAATGCACAGCCAATGTGGCAAGCCACATTGCTTAAGTTGCTTATTCGACACACATTTAACTATAAAGACTATCACAATTGATTGTCAACTAATAATTAATGAGTCGTTCATTAATTTTGGTATTTTAACTGAAACTTAGCTTAAAATGCGAATAATTCCGGTTATATATGTCGGATCGAAACAAAAAAAAAACCAAACTCTTCGTAATGAAATTTCCAACAAAATCATCGTTAGTTTTAAGTTGCTCAAATGTGTACATAATCTACAAAATTGAAAATACCTACCGGCTGATATAACCGGAGTTATTCACATTTTAAGCTAGATAAACGCGTTTTGAAAACTTAAATTGTTTATAAACCAAAGGATACACGAGCTCAAAAACTCAGGGCAATACTTCTGGTGATACCTCAGAGAGAATAAAATCATAATATTGCTGTATCTAAGCTATGCCTATCTCATTACTATTTTAACCTTTTTTTTACTGCACTAAAGTAGGTATGCAAGAAAGAACAAGACATTATTTTTAACAGAAAAGCATAAACCTATTTATTAAATGATAAGCATGTCACTTCACTACAAAGAAAAAAAGATGCGTTATGTAGTTTCAGGCGTATAAAGAGACATCGACATTATCGTGTAAATTGAGCGAACAATCGTGATGGGTCAGGATAAAATGAAGATCCCTCTTCTAGTTTAGAGATTTCGGTATTATAAAAGATAATTATATTGTACCAGCCCTGATATAAATATTACGTGAACAAACGTCACATTGCACAAGAAAAAAAATGTTCGTTAAAAGACTCCAAAGGCAGTACTTGTAATTAAAATTACCGATATTATCGCCCTTATGGGCTTGAGATGTCTTTGGTTCTTTTCTATTAGAGGATTGGGATCTGCCGCTACCAGTTAGAATTCTCGTGTTCCTATTGGAGTCGCCATATGCTACAGTGACCGCGACTGTTGTGAATGTACTGCCGGTGGAATATACTGCTGGTGTGAATGTAGTGTTGGTGTGAATGTAATATATATATATATATATATATATATATATATATATATATATATATATATATGTATGTATATATATATATATATATATATATATATATATATATATATATATATATATATATACATATATACATATATACATATATATATATATATATATATATATATATATATATATATATATATAATATATATATATATATATATATATATATATATATATATATATATATATATATATATATATATATATATATGTATGTATATATATATATATATATATATATATATATATATATATATATATAGATATATATATATATATATATATTAGACATATATATATATATATATATATATATATATATATATATATATATATATATATATATATATATATATATATATATATATATATATATATATATATATATATATATATATTATATATTATATATATATATATATATATATATATATATATATATATATATATATATATATATATATATAACACATGGGCTGAAAAGTCCCGGGCCCTAACAAAGAAAACACGGTTTTTTTGGTCAAAATTAGCTTTATTCATCAACGTAATCTCCATCAAGAGCAACGCAATCATTCCAGCGCCGCTCTAACAATGGCCAAACACTGCTCAGAATCATCAACACGTTCTTGTTTTTGATAAACAGTGAGCAAACGCGGCACCCACTTTGAACAGAGCTTTCTCATAGTCAAATGCTCATGCAATATAAAGCCAACACGTTCTTTTGATATCTTTACGATGTCAGCTAACTCACGCAACTTCACTTTTCAATCATTCAAAACGATTTTATGGATTTTTTTGATGTTTTCTGGTGTTACCGCCTCATTTGGACGTCCACTGCGTTCTGCATCATCGGTGTCTCTACGACCACGTTTGAAGTCAGCAAACCAACGTTTTATTGTTGTTTCTGATGGAGCGGAGTCCCCATAACACTTTTCAAGCCATTGCTTCGCTTTTTGAACGGTATTTTTTCCCATCAAGAAGCAGTGTAAAATTAAAACACGAAATTGTTTTTGATCCATTGTTTTGAAAATAACAAAAGTAGCGTCACTCTTAGCACAATAAC
>CM032449.1:75759879-75824111 GCA_019049505.1 Pachyrhynchus sulphureomaculatus | reverse complement strand
GTATGGTGATCATACAATGTTATCTGGCTTATCTTCCACATAAGTAAATTCAGTTCTGTCTTTAGTTAGTAGTTTGGACCTATTGAGAATATATGGTTAATAATAATCCCAGAAAAAATAATAAAAAATAAATTAATAATATCGATCATTATGTAGATACCTACATCGAAATTTCCGAATAGAATAACACAAGTATTTATCATGATTGAAACATAATCACGTCATTGACCATGTTAAGAATATATTTTTTTGGCCTATTGTCTTTTTATTTTGCTAGTTTTTTGCAGCATCTGGGTATAGGGAGATTTATTAACTTGAAGTAATTATTGTCTAATTAGTATTCTGTACGGAACACTTATAAGATTATTTCGGTGTCTGTCTGTCCGTCTGTCACACCCGATTTTCTCCGAAACTATTTGACGTAGAAAGTTGAAATTTGGCACTAATATAGGAATTGATGGCCCCATCAGAGCCGTGTAGTTTTGAACGTTAAATTCTGACTTAAAGGGTTAGTTTTGGGGGGTGAAATCGGAAGTAGAAAAAAAAATTATCAGGTCATCGAGTAGGGCGTCAAATGAAAGCTTGTGGAAAGTTCAAAAATATATTTAATGTAACTCTGGCGC
The DNA here is from genome assembly GCA_019049505.1 of Pachyrhynchus sulphureomaculatus. Taxonomy (NCBI): domain Eukaryota; kingdom Metazoa; phylum Arthropoda; class Insecta; order Coleoptera; family Curculionidae; genus Pachyrhynchus; species Pachyrhynchus sulphureomaculatus. The sequence goes on along the minus strand of CM032449.1, from coordinate 75,823,488 downwards.
GCACTTTTTTTTGTAGTTTTTTTTAAATTGCCAAAAATCGCTGCGCTCTCACCTTATCTCGAAAAGTACGGATCAAAAATTTTGAAAAAATTCTAGAATATTCTCCACAGGGTTTAGATTGAACGAAAATTATCACGAGTGCAGTACCTTTAATAATTTATCTGATATATAAAAAAATATAAATTTTTCAAGGTCAATTAAAAAAACAAAAATTTCAAGGTTACCAGTTTTCAAAAAAAATTGGAATAGCAAACGCAACTTTGTTGAAAACTCATTTGGAGTGTGTTTTGTGAAATCATTAACACCTCCGTAACAAAAATTATTATTTTAAAAGCAATCAACTTATGGAAAACTAATTACGCAAGTTCGATTTGTACTGTAGCATTTGATAATGTTTTTTTTTAACAACAACAAAACACAGAAATAATTACTAGTGAAGGTTACCTCTGTTCCTACTAAAAATTTCTTGGTCTCAAAAATTGTGGTTAATATTTTTGAATTTACTCCAAAGTCCGATTTTTCTTTGAATTTTTACCTCTATGTGTTCAAAACCTCTTTAACATAATAAATATTGACACTAAAAATGAATAGTGTTTGACATTTAAGTGAAATGAATAATGTTTGATGCTTAATTAGAATAGAAATATGCTTTATTGTCCTAAAATACAACCTATTTGTTGACAAAGCAAGCTTAACTTAAATTATTATTATATTAATAAACACAAATAAAGAAGCAAAATTTTACACATAAGTCAACCCAAATGCCAACCACTCAACTACTGTTATATGCTTATTCCAGTCAATCATTGTAAAATTCCTCTAGTGCATAGTACGCCTTTTTTATAAGTAGGGCCTAGTTTTTCGTCTAAAGACCCTCTCGCAATTCAGTCCTCTCAATTTGAGAGGCAGATGATTGTATATTTTTTTGCCATTATAAACAATTACAGATTTGATCAGCTCCGATTTCGGGGCCGACGATGGCAGGACGAACGCTCGCCTAGTGCCGTGCCGGCTGACTGGCATTGCCTCAAGACGATGTTTTTTACAGATCATGACAGCAGTTTCCAGGATAAATAGGGCACAAATAGTAAGAATCCCTAATCTCGGAAACAATGGTCGACATGACTCTCGCAACCCAGCTCCTGAAATGTATCTAATAGCTCTCTTTTGCAATACAAAAACAGAACTAAAGTGAACTGGAGAGCAGCAAGCCCAGAAACAATAAAATGAATAGTTTGATATATAAGTGAAATGAATAATATTTGTAATTTAAGTACAGTAGCAAGCAATGAATAGTTTGTCTAATTTTAGGTTTATGGCTAGCCTGATGATTAAATATGTGATTTGGTTATCAGTAAGGAAACCCAAATATGCAAAATGAAAAACTTTAAAATATGCGCATAAATATGCAAATAATTTTCTCAAAATATGCACATACATGTCGTGAATATGCAGTAAAAAAAATTGAAATAGACTTGAAAAATGTAAATTTATTGTTTCACATTACATGATACGAGTACTATACAAATGTAGCAATAAAAAACCCATTTTAAATTTTCAACATACAGGGCGAATGAACTAAATCTAAATATAATATTATACAAAGTAAAAAATAAATATAAATAATAATGTATTTTATTACTTTACTTAAAGATGAACATATAATAATAATAATAATGTAGGTACATATTATAAAAAATTATATACGTAGTAAACAGCATAATAAAACATACATTTTAAATTTGATACATACAGGGCGATGCAACTAAGTAAGCGGAAATATGCAAATGTTGCAAAAGACAGGGTCGCCGTTAGTTAAAAAACAATAAACTACTAAATGTTTCTCAAAATTCTCCATTAAAAAGTTTTGTCTTCTATATTAAATTTATAAATTGAGAAACTCCTTTCCACATCGACTGATGTAATAATTATTTAATAGCATAGGATCTAAATCAATGGAATCAGTAAAATCCCCCTTTAAAACATTAGCTACTTGGCTGACAATTGAAACCCACTATTTTTTTCCATAACATTCCGAAATTTTTGAAAAATTTTGCTCCCAATTTTACCTGCAACATTTTCAAAAGCGACCTCACATTGTTTTATTAGTTGAACAGTTCGGGTTAATGGCAAATTAGATTTCTCCATTTGAGTTATGGTTTTAGAAACAAAGCTATAATTTGTTTTAAGAAAGGAAAGTTGTTGTTTTATCTCTTTGTTTTTGAATAATCGTTTAAGTTCTGTAAAGGATTGGGAAGATTCGTCTGATAATTCTGCAATTAGACCATCTAGTTGACAGCAGTTGTCGCAATAAAAAAATGTTGCTTCCAACCAAGTGCCCCATCTTGTAATAACAGGCTGAGGTGGAACAGGAGTGTTTGGTAGTTTTTCTTTGTAGAACTGAATCCTTAAAGGTGCTTTAAGGAAGATTTTCTTCATGTTAGAAATTAAGCTATTCACAAGCGGAAAATGATTCCTAATTTCCTCAGCAACCCTATTTAGAGCATGAGCGAGACATGTTACATGTATTAAGTTTGGATAAAAAATTTTGCCCGGCCTCTATCATGTACGGTGCTGCATCTGACAAAATAAGCAAAAAATTATCTCCTGGAACAGGCGTAGGAAGAAAAAACTTCGATAGTTCCTCTTGAACAAATCTGGCCACTGTCAATGCATTTGTTTTTTCGAACTGTTTGGAACCAATCAGATAAGATTTTATCAAAATATCGTCGCTAAGAACTCCAATCAATAAATGCGCAATATACCGTCCTCTTGAATCGGTGGTTTCATCAATACATATGTAAAAATGTTCGTTGCGAATTTTACCTTTTATTTCCTCAATTACCTGTGAATACAAGGAGCTTACGTCGTTTCTCCTTATTGTTGTTTCACCTGGGATATTAAATTTGCAATACTTCTGGAGGAAGGAAGTAAAGTTTTGATTACGTAGCTTCGATAACGGAATGTTTGATGTCATCATTGAATGGCATAGATCTCGGTTAAAGATGTCTTGTTCATTTAGCACTTTATTTTTGTACTTTGGTTGGAAACATTGCATTAATGTGTGTTGTGGCATATCTCCAGGTTTCGTCTTACTCAGTTTGGCAATATGGCAAGCAGTTTTCACGTGTTGCTCTATTTGAAATTTTTTATCGCATGGTATCTACAATAAAAAAAGAAAATTTAATTAAAATCCCAAGGAAAAAAAAATCGTTAAATAGATATTTCGTTAAATAGAAAACTAGGTGTTTAGGGCAGGCAAAAATTAAAATTCTGCTTTGTCCCTTTTTTATTAGATTACCTAGAAATACATACGTTTTACGGATGTATTTCTATTTCGTGGTTTAGTTAAATAGAAATTTTGTTCGTTAAATGGAACAAAAATCACTTAAATAACATTGAAAATAGCATCAACGGCAAAATCCTGACAAAAATTTCGTTATGTTTAAATATTAAACGAAAATGAAATACCCTGTATATTCAATAGGTATTCAAAAATTATACCTACAATTTTAAACACATGCAGAACAGTAGATTTTTCCCATATCTATTCTTAGTTCTTTGTATGGTTTAATCCACACTGACACACTACTGGCTTTGGGCATTTTCACTGTAGTAAAATACGACTCACAAGATAAAAAGCACAAATCGACGTAACCACTTTAAAAGCACAACCAAAAATGAAACCTAATAAATTAATAATACAAGTATGCTCTGATGGCCGTCTGGGGTTTACTGACTGGTTTTTATTGACCATAAAATAATAAAATTTATTTGGGGAAACCACCGGCGAGGCGCCGGCGGCCTAAACATTGACCCTTATTCCGAAAAATGAATGAAAAACGCCTGCCAAAGACCTACATTATTATAAATTCCTTCAAATATGCACATATATGCTATTTTTAAAGCATTTATGCAAATATTTAGAAAAATGCATATAATATGCAAAATATGCAATATATGCGCTTTGCATATTTGGGTGTCCTTAGTTATCAGTATCATAGCTGTTTAAAATAGGTTACTGCATCTTGGCCTTGTTGAATTTATGACAACCCTCCTGTCGAGACTATTAGGCCATGCCGGCGACACGGTCGTCTTAGAAACAATGGCGCGATAGAGCGGCCCGTGTAAAACGGCACCAGTAGTGAAACTTCGAATTTGAACACAGGAACCTAACTACTTATTTAATAAATTTCAATTAAGAAATAATATTTATAATCTTAACAGAAGCAATCAAAATAATATAGAAATCCCCAACACACGCTGAGAAACAAATCTTCATTTGAATATATATCAGTATACAAAAATCGCAAAAAATTAAAACATAGTACTTTTAAAAACAAATTTAAAAAACATTCTTCGTAGGACATAGGACATTGGAAGAATGATTATATATTATTCAATATCCGACCCATTTGTAGCGAATAAAATGTTATTGTAATTTTGTTATCTTAAAATATGTTTTAATTACTTATTTATATATATTAACTTTTTAATTTATTAAATATTGTTACTGGCACAAATAAAGTTCTTTATTAGTATTACTAAATACTATATGTCCACATCCGTGGCTGCATAATATTTATTTCTGTACGCTTTTTGTAAGAGTAATCTACAATTTCGTTATATTGGAACAACGCCAACGTTAATGTTTCGGAAACTGGAGAAAAAGTATACATGACAATCAAGGCAAAGTAACATTTTTTTATATGCTGTTCATGTCATTCGATTTAATTAACGACCAGACAAAAGTTGAACATTCTGTGACGTAATAGTAGATTACTATTAGAAAAATATTCCATAGGATGTAGGTGGTAGTATCTACTGGTTGGCCACGTTTTTGCGACTGAGCGATAGCGAGAGATGCCAAAAAAATGGAGACTAGTAAATATATACTCGTATCTTATAATATACTATAGTTTTGCAGTCCTAAATTCAGGTCAAGACTCTTAGAGTAAAAATTATGTCCAGTTGTAAATTTACATAAAAACAATAGTCATGTTTTTCAGTCACACTATAGACAACTTCAATCCGAAAGCCAAGCATTGAGGGCGAGCATGGGTGCAGCAACATTGGAAGGGAGACCTCTTCATGATATGCCCGCAACTAGGTTGGCTCACGAACTTAGAGCAGCTGCTAGCACAGCAGAGCATTCATTGAGGTAAAAATTCTATTTATTTTATCAAAAAACTAATTTTATGTAAATATGTAGCCATATCCACTATCCCTTGATCCAATAATAATAATAATGCTATTATCAAATTGTACCTGTTTTATGGTTAGATATAAGGAGTAGTTGAAATTTCCGTATAAACTCGAAGGAAGCAGGTAGTTGCTTAGGAAACTCAATCATGAGCGTTTTGAGAGTGTACAGTGTTTCTAAGTTGTTATATTGTTATTAGTGCATAATTTCGTGTTCTATCACTTTTCTAAGACAGGTTGTTATTGTGTTATGTTTATATGACTAATGATGTTAAAGAAAATCTCTACTCGCATTATAATATATTAATATATATATATATATATATATATATATATATATATATATATATATATATATATATATATATATATATAATATATATATATTGTTAATAATATTATTTTAAAGAAACGTCCTTAGAATTTAAAATTTTTCAGAACACTAAAACTCGATTATTGAGATTGCAAAATATATAGCGAAAACTATAAAGATACAAGTTCTAAAAAAGCCCAATAACGATTTTTTTCTAGAATGTCAAAATTTCACATTAGGTATCGCAACAAAAACGACTATAAAGCAATGATTTCTTTTTTTCAATGGAGTGTTATATATTTTGCAAGTTACAATTATTATTATATTCCATGATACCTCTGATGCAAGAAAAAAACTGTTTTCTATCTACATCTTTTTACTATATCTAGTCTGATAGTTAACTTTTTTACAAAATAGTGTATTTAAAACTAAGAAAATCTCGAATTCGTTTTCGTTTACTATATTTCGATTTTACACACAGTCAAAAAGCAATAAGTAAATAGTATGGCAACCTTAATATATAACTTACATTTAAATAACCCGACGAAGAAAAGTAATAGTAATTTAACTGTACGTTTACTCGGTAAGAAGTTTTCTTTAAGTAGCACCTAAATTTCAAGAAAACAAACTTATTTACTGCTCATTTTCCTAGGAAAAGGAACAATAGTGGTAAAATACACTCATACTGGTCAATCGGAAGGGCGTAATTGTATGAAATAACAATGCCCGGCCACATACGGAAGGAATCTCTGTAGAAAAATTAGTCCACTTAGCATGGCAAGTTCTTCATCACATTCCACTCTCCCCCTAGCCCTGCCCCTTTCGACTATTATTTGTTCCGTTTACTCACAGATCTCCGTTTCTCCAAAAGATTTGATAATGAAGAGTCAAAATATGCCAAGTGTACTAAAAAATCAATTATTGCTGATAGTATTTATTACAAACCTGAGTTTATTGATAAGTTGTAAAATCGTAACACTTATTGTTACATAGGAGTGAAATTAAAATATTAAATACCGCATTTTATATAGGTTATATTTTTTGACGTAGCCTATTTTACTGAGCACTATACTCTGTTGAAAAGAGTTCTGCAACTTAGAAAACACCCACTTCCTAGGAAATTTGTTGAGTAATTTACTGTTTGTTCATTGATCTATATAAAGTATTTTTTTTAGATCTCTACTCACTGGCGTGGATAATCTGCGAATGATGGCGTCAGCCTTGGAAAATATGCATAGAATAGAAGAGAAGACAGATAGATTTTCTAATTTTGACGATGGCACTGGTCCAGCGCTTTAGCTTCCTCTTGCCAAGTGATATTAGTATTTTATATTTATTTTAGTAATGTACAGGGTACTACAATTTTACGAACCAAACTATATAAATTGTTTTTATATTTTGTATAGACAGCGAGAGTAGCCTACCCAGTTCAGTTAAGCCACTGAGAATAAATCTTAAAATGTATTTTAAAAGTGAAGTGAAAGTGCTGTTTGAATAAACATTTATTATGGTCCTTTTTAAATTATTGCTTTACTTGTTATTACCGTTTTTTTTAGCTACTACCACCTATATAGTGTTTTCATATTCGGTTTTATCCACATCTCTCTAACGCTAAATACCTACTTTTCATAAGATTTGTGCTTTCAAAACGACATCACCTTGCAGTCCAAGTCTTGGGGAATTTATATTGGCATTTTTAGTACTAGAAGGAGTGCATGTTACATAGATAACCATCAAACTTTTATATGTATATTATGTTTTATAACTTGTTCATTTTCTTACAAGCATAGTTCATTTTTTTTATTTTGCGTGCCGTATTCTTCTAGTGTTGCGATTCAAGAACAACGTGAATCACTTTTTCCGCATACGTGCCGCTCCTGGAGCGCTTTAGGGACTTCCCTGCAGCACGTCTGCTAGACCCATAAAAAAAATGGTTGGTAAAAGGATAATGACATTTTATTTACAATTTTGGTAAAATGTACTAATTCAACTATTCAGTATATATTATATATCACCACTACACCAAACACTTTATTTTTGCACTCCACGCGCGTTTCGCTAACCAATTAGTACTAATTCAAGGTTAACTAAAAATAACCGGCCAAGTGCAACTCGGTCTTGCGCAATCAATGTACCGTACGTTGATTGCTTTTAAAATAAAAAAAATTGTTACGGAGGTATAAAATGATCAATGACTTCACAAAACTTACGCCAAATGAGTTCTCAACAAGGTTTTTTCTGATCTTTACTGAAAGCTGATGACCTTGAAATGAAATGAATAGGCTTGATGACAGTAACAATGAAATTAAATTATGACTTTAAATAATGAAATAAATTAAAAAGTTTCTAAAAAATGTTCTTATTTTTATATTAAAAGTGAGATTAATATTATTTTTGTTAAACTAAAAATGCAAAATACAGCAATCCGCCCTGTTATGTGAAACACCAATCAGAGCGAATGACGTCACGCCTAAGTAAACATTATTTTGTTCGAACTTCTCTGGTGTTAACGATAATCTCTGCACCGTTTATCAATTAATTTGTGGTTTTAAACTATCGAGTTGCCTAGTTTTGTGTTATAAAAATTAGAACCAAGAAACGTTAGCGATGGAAGACGGATTTATCAAGGCAAATAGCTCTAATTTACCTAGAATTGATTTGTTGATGCTTGGAGAGTTTCTTGTGTCAAACAAAGTCTTTTGCTCAGCAGAATTTAGAAATATCAAAAACTTCTATGTAAGTATATAAAGTAATCTGTATTAGAACTACAATTTAAAACTCAACAACCTATAAAAACTGCACTTTATTTCTATGTCATGGTTTTATTAGTTTTAGGTTAGGTTATCATTGTTATGAAAATGTTGATATGTCGTATGAGTAAGTACATACTAATTGATTTTATTTATTTTAGGTCCTCACGCCCATCGTATGGCTGTAAGCTATGTACAGCTTAAACGTGATGAAAAAATGTGCATAGTGAAATGTAAAATTTGCCCAGAACATAAGGTCCATGCAAAGTTATATACAGTTACGTTAAAAGTCAGTGAAGAAGAAGAAGCAGTTATTTCTGTGCAATGCCATGACTGTGTTGCCTCTCCAGGGGGCTGCAAGCACGCCATCACGTTCCTCATGTGGGTCCATCGCAGGAGTGAAGACCCGTCCTGTACTTCAGTGGAATGTTACTGGATGAAATCCAAACTGTCTAGGGTTGGCACTAGTTTAAAATACATAACGGCAAAGCAATGATCAAATGGTAAGCCTAGTTTGCCATCAAATAGTAGAGTTCTTGAAAAGTTTTTGGAAATGGGAAGAAAAAGAAAACTTAACAACTGTCAAATAATGAAATATCAACCGAGTTATATTTGTGATGATACAGAAAGTGTATCTATGTACCAACTTGTGCTAAAATATAAAGAGAAATCCTGTGACACATTTTTGGAGAAGCTCGTTCTGACTGATGCACATATTTTTAAAACTGAGAACAGCACCAAAGTAATCTTTGGTACGAATTGAGGTATTGCAGAATCACAGCATTCGTCGTTGTAAAACAAATAATGGAACACTTATATCATTAATTATGAGAGGAAAAATTCCAGATACACCAGCTATGAAACGTGGTCGAATATTAGAAGATAGATAGGTCACATGTAAAAGTACACATTGTAGTCCTTTATTTCCTGGCAATAGAATCGGAAGTCCAAAATAGTAGGTGCAATAACAGACCTTGTTTTCAATCACAACTAATTAAATAAACATGTAAGTAGTTTAATATTTTATTCATTGTGTAAAGTAACAAAATAAACATAAAAATATTCACTTTAGTTTTGCTTGAAAAAAGAAATAAATACCTGAACTTCCAGTTTCTCCAGGTTCTAACTGTTTTGTAACTGTACTTTTTTCTTTCTTTTTCACTTTCTTCAAGTACCATCCTTCTTTGTTTCTTGAGAATATATGGTCGTTCTATAGTGTTAGATGTTCCTTTTCTTCGATCAGATTGGCATTCAAATCTTGTGGGAATACACCCTGGCTTCATGCGCACTTGTGACACTGAACCCATCACATGGTACTGAATGTACTTCTCCATACCATTTGGCAACTGGAACAAGAATAAATTGGCCATTAAATAAACAGTAGTGGATGATTAAAGAAATAAAAACCTAACTTCAGTATTCGAACAATATTATTACGACACACTCATTTATAATAATAAAATATTAAGTTAGAACTTACATCAAAATGGTCTTCACAGAAATAAATTGAAGAATTTGGAGAAATAACTGATTGATCTCGACGTGCAAGAGTTAGCCACTTATTTCTTATTGTTTTCTTGTTTGGAACGTAAACAAATAACTTGTTAGGAACTTTTATCGATGTGTTTTTACACTGACGGGCCGCACACCACTTATACACTTTAGAATTCATTTTAAACACACAAAATAACAAAATTATTGTGTAGACATTGGATATTTCACTGTTGTTGACATGGTGTTTACAAAGGCGTGACGTCACGAGCAGGCGCCATGACACCTGCGAGCGTTTTGGCGTGAAATTTAAAATTTTAAAAAGGTCAATTTTATGCTAGAAAACCTGTAATTTCTCCAGAAATATATATTTTTTGGAAGTAGTAGTTCCGTAAGAACATCGTGGAATAATTTTTCAAAATTAGCCATCATGCCTATTATTAAAGATAATGTACTCGTGATAATTTTCGTCCAATCTACACCCTGAGGAGAATATTTCAGAATTTTTTTCAAAATGTTTTTATCGGTACTTTTCGAGATAAGGGGGAGGCAGCGATTTTTCGCAATTTTTTAAAAATAATACAAAGAAAAGTAGGTATTACATTATATATATTTTACAAGCTTTTATTTGACAACCCATTCGATGATGTCGTAAAATAATTTTTCTTCACCTCTGATTTCTCCCCCCCCCCCCCAAAAAAAAAAATTAACCCCTTCAGTTAAAATTCAATTTTCAAAATTACACGGCTCTGATGAGGCCATCAAATATTATTAGTGCCAAATTTCAACTTTCTATGCCAAAGAGAAAATCGGGTGTGACAGACGGACAGACAGACAGACATCGAAGTGATCTTATATGTGTTCCGTACACAACACTAATTATGTCAGACAAGAAAATTGAAAATTGGAAGAAAAATATGCAAACATTTTTAAACAGAGCCTTTAAACAGTAATACTATATTTTACTACGTTCTCGTTTTGAAGCGGACTTTATAAACTTGAAGTTTTTGGTTACACCAAATGTTTAATTCATATTAACGAGTCGGATGTACAATGTAATCCATTAATTTTTGCAATATATTTTATACTTTTTGTATTTAGCCCGTTTTAGAGCAGCCTTTTGATTCAATAATAATTTTGGCATAATACCATTTTCTGACAAAATCAAATTTTAATATGTACCAATACCATATTTTTAGGTACGAGACCATAGAGATATTAGAATAGAGATAGTGAAGTATAGAGCCTTCTGTAAGCGAAAGCGTGGCATTGTTAAAAAGAGAAAGAAATAACGAGTCATTCTGTCTCTCTTACTCGGCGCACGCCCATAACACTCTCGAACGGGTGCGCTCTCTAATTTAGTGTTGTAGGTGTGCGTCGAGTAAGAGAGACGGAATGACTCATATTATTTCTTTTTCTTTCTATGAGCGCTATGCTTCTCGCGAGAACTTACCTTCTCTATTCTAATATCTCTATGGACGAGACCAATCTGTTGCGCCATTAAGGAGCAGCGCGTTATCGCTGGAAGTCGCCGTGCTATTTAAAACCATCGCTGCAACCGGAAAACCTTTAGACGGGCGACCACTTTTCCAGCTGCAACAATCATTGTAAATGGGACGATGACTGCTAGCGATGGCACGCCTACATTTCGTAGCGCAACATAGTAGTTTGTATCTCAGAATACTAAGTTTTGATTAGTTTTGCATTAAACTTTTAATAAAGATATGCTGTCAATAGAAATTCGCTTACAGGAATATACTAAATCAATAAATCCCCGAAGTTCGTTAGGACTTTCACAGAGTGACCACTTCTCTCCAGCCAAGTAGATATTCTACCCTTTTCTTAAGACTAGTGTAGTTGATCACTTTCGATCTCTTGTAGATACTCCAAGATGCAATTCGTTCTTATTTAAAATATGTTATGGTATACTTACATTTTAATTATAAATGACCTGAATCCTGAAACAATCTTCGAAATAGTTATTAGAATTTTAAATGATAAATCGTACTATCTGAAATACAGCAGCACAAATGGATCTTTTTTAACTAATGTCTGGCTGTTTGTTTTGTTGCTGTTCATAGAACCTAAATATAGACAATTATTTCTTAATCATGTATACGAATTATTTTATTATTGAATGGTGTATATGATGTTAATAACTTTATAATTAATCGGAATAAAGAAAAGCATCACAGAGCACGGATAAGAAATAATTTTCCTTTCAACACTTTTATTTGCCATTAATAAGAGTTATTAGTCACTAAGTATTTAAGATAGTTCTTTGTTTTATGACTAGGCTCAGATGTATATAATATATATACAGTAGGACCTCCGTTATCTGGGGTAATGACGGGGGGAAGTCCACAGATAATCGAAAACCCCGGATAACCGAATCGCAATTTTTTATTGATTAACTGTGCTGGAATGTTAATTAAGAAAAACTGGGTAGAAGGTATTTTTTTTTAATAAGAAACAACCGTTTTACATTATTATTAATTTTCAATATGTATACAAATGTCCATAATACATTAAATTTTCATTTAGAGAAAAAATCGGTAATTTTACTTTGGTTTTTATTAAAGATTTCTTTCCTAATATCTGTTCTCATGGCCCGTAACGTGACACTATAATCGGCGTTCAAAATAATTTAACAGAAGTTCCATCGCCTCTAACGCTTCGTTGTGTTTAATTGTCTTCGTTTCCAAAGCAATAAACGAATCTTCGTCATCATCACTCTCGTTTCCATGGTCAATCTGCGAAGGGGTCGATGGCCCGTTTTTTTCTGTGGAGATCTGCTATTTCTGTTTCTGTTAGTTTTTCGAAACCCTCTTCGTTCATGTCACTTTTCAGCCAATTTTTCATATAATCCCTGTCAACAAAGAGCTTTAGCGATGTCGAGCTATCTTCTTGTTCTAATATTTTCGGCCATGTAAGTTTTAATGTTGTAGGGAGTAAATTTATCCGAGAATCACAGCAAAAATAGCGTCTTTTATTCTCCACTTTAGGATTTCTTTTACTGACTCGGTGCTACTATTTTCGTCGAGTAGAAATTGAAGGAATATTTTTTTATATCTTCGTTTTAAACTTGATATTACCCCTTTATCCATCGGCTGGATTAGTGACGTTACGTTCGCTGGAAGATATGAACGAAAATTTATCCATCTTCGGTGGCCAAGATTGATTCGGCTGGATGGGCCGGAGCATTATCGAGCAATAAAACAGTTCTAAGGGGTAGATCTTTCTCTTTTAAGTGTTGACGTACTGAAGGTACAAATTTGTCTTCAGCCCACGACGTAAAAATTGCTTGATTCATCCAAACTTTTGGATGATTATAATAATCGCAAGGAAGACTTCTAATTTCGGTTCCTTCAAACGATCGAGGTTTTTTTGCCATCCCTATATCAATTAATTTTAACTTGTGTTCTCCTAAAGCATTAGAACAAGTCCTAATTGTGAGTCTTTCTTTGCTGGGTTTGTGATCAGGAGCAGATTTTTCGGACTGAGCAGCTAAAGTTTTTGAAGGAAGCATCTTCCAAGACAATCCTGATTCATCCGCATTAAAAATCTGATCAGGTGTTGAATTGAATTTTGTAAGCAAAAAGTTAAAATTTTCAATAAATAATGTGGCTGTAACATATCACCTTGAACTGCCTAATTCCGTGTCTTTTTTTAAACTTGTTAAGCCATCCGTGGGAAGCGGAGAATGGCTCCTCAATTTTAAAATTTTCATGAAACCATAACGCTTTTTCACTCACCATTGGCCCGGAAGTACGAACTTCCTCCGCGCGTTTTTACATGAACCATTGATACACCGCTTGAAAGACGTCTTTTAATGTAGAGGTCTTCATTGTTTTTCGAGAAGTCGAACACGTCGTTTGGGCCGACGACGACACGAAGTAGGAAATGTCTTTTTTCTCCTTCACCATATCGCGAACGATTTGCTCGCCAACTCCAAATTCAGCGGACATTTATTTTATACTTTCACCTTTTTCAACTCGGTTAATTATAACTAATTTTTGTTCAGTTGTTAACACGACACATTTTTTTTTGCGACATTTTGATTGTTTTAGGATGGAGGGCTAAGCACAACTGATTAAATAATTTTCTTCAGCAGACAAACAGCCCAATGGGAGTTTCATAGAAACGACTTTAATATTACCGTTCTTGGAATATCAATTGAACTGTGGTAGTTTCCCGAAGCATCTCAATCTCCCGATACCAGCTTACCGTGTTTTTCCCATTCTTTAGTTTATTTTTTTTTAAATAAAAATAATACATACATATTTTTAAATACATAATAGTAATAAGTGTTAATAATAATCTAAATATATAATATGAATTTTATTCATTTTTTAATAAAAATAATACATAATTAAAGCGAAATAGTGTCAAAAAACATCTTAAAAAAATCGACCACTCGGGACCCCGGTTGATTGGAACCCCGGATAAAAGAGCCCCGGATAATGGAGGTCCCACTGTCCCACCGGTTGCAGAAAATTCATCTTAAATTTCAGATCTCAATAATAAAGGAAAAAATCGACCCTAAGGAAATAATGTCATGAATATTTTTTTTCGTACGCCACGCTGAACTCCACTATATCAAGATACGTAAATCAAACAAAAGGTCGTTTTTTTCCCGATCCTATTAGTCGGCAAATAAATTTGATAAAAAAAAATATTAAAATATTTTTATATTCTAAAACCGAAAACTTTGTGGCTTCGCATTCCAGGCAAGATTTAAGCGTCTATGCCGCGACGGCGGTGCTTCGTGTTTTCTTTTCAGTGAATGGACTGGCATAGTATATAAGAAATTTGCAGACAGTGTAGAAATACCAGCAAGTGAAATATGTTGTGTTATTGTTACAGTTGATTGAGGTTTAAATTTTTCACGGACAACTTAGGATATTTTTTATGGAAATCCATTGCACATTTAAAGTACATTTATTTATTTATGTATTTCGTATGGATGTACATTGCACACAGACCAATTGAAGTTAAATAAAATTACCTAAATAAATTATACGAAGACATAACCAACCAATCAATAAGATACCAATTTAATTACTTAAAAAATCGTTTACCATTTAGGTATTTACCTGGAAAAAGTTTACTTAAACCTATTTGAAATTCTGTTTTTATTTTGTCCGACCCTAAACAGCTGCGGATCTCAATATTAAAGGAAAAAATCCACCCTAAAAATTGTTAAATTTTAAAATAGTTACTTATTTCTTTGAAAAGTTCTTTATTTCAAAATTATAGTAACAGTTAATTCACTAAAATTGTATTTGCTTCCTTGTAAAAAAGATAATAAAATAAATTTTGAGATGGATTTTTTCTCTTTATTTATTATAGACTAGAAAGATTTTTTTTTGTCAGACGCGAAGAAAAGATTGTTGCTTTATTATTGCCGAAGAGTTTTTTTTTTGGGCTTCTACTGTAGAGGAGACTCGTGTATATTATACGTCTTTTGTTTATCGATTCTTCCAGCATAGGACTTGATGTAATTTCCACAGTTTTTTCTACAGTATTTTTTGTAGTATTGGACAAAAAGATTTTAAGATTTTTTTTTGAGGTTTTAGCGTTAAATCCCGAAATAGACGGTTCACTATTTACATGTGGCAATCTATTCGAAGGTGGCGGAGCAATTTGCTTGTTTTCATCACCGATAAAAATAAGAGCGTCTTGTGCGATCATTACTTAAGTTTGTTTAAGAGAAAGGGCATTTATATTTTCAGCTACTTTAGACAAATGTTCGAGAAAAACGTTTTTGTCTATGGGCCAAACTCCGGCCGCTTGAAATTTGGTGAGCTTCTGCAAATAAACTGGATATTGCGTTACTTCTCGACCTGGATTTGTCCTCAATCATTTTTTTTGTTTCTTAACTATAATAAGAGCTCAAAGGTTTAAAAAAAGGCACGTCAAATGACTGGAGCCGGTGAGTAAGGCTTGGCAGTTGCAACATTAGCCTTTGCTATATTCAACGCTTCCAGGTTCTTTGAATGTGTTGTATTTCCATCAAGCAGAAGTAACACTTTATTTTCAGGGGTTGGCTTTACGACGCTGATAACATGTCTTATTCATTTTATAAATAAGTTTGAGTTAATGTACCCAGTGCCTCGAATGGTGACAACACTCTCAGAAGGTGTGCCATTTCCCAATTCCGGATTTTGTCACATTATTTTCAATGTTTAAACTTCAACGTTTATATAGACGAAAATTTACTTTTATCTACAATTTTTGTAAGGTGAGGGTCGATTTTCCCTACTCTCCCTACTTGAAAACAGCTGTTGAAGGAGAATGATATAGTCGTTCCGGTCCCTTACCAGGGCCAAGGTCGGTCTTTCATGAGCGGATTGGTTTTGTATATATTTGGTAAAAAGGAGTTTTGTCCCTTTTTTTATTCTTTCAAAAATTTTCGAATTTGAAAAAGAACGTATTGAATGTGCTTCTATATGGCCCCGCGAGTCATTTGAATATATGCAGTGAATTTCATAACACCATGTATATATATATATATATATATATATATATATATATATATATATATATATATATATATATATATATATATATATATATACTGGAATATTGACCAAGCCGATTTATTAAACAATATCTCGGTTATAACTTCTAAATGGCTGCTAATTCATATTTTTGTAAAATCAAAATTGAAGAGTTTTGGCGGAAGTGTTCTAAGACTAATAGACGGAAATCCAGCAGCTACACCTAAGGTATAGACAGTAAGGTTTCTTCAAGTAACACACAGTTTAATTCCAAATAATTCTTAATATGTAACTACATTGTTTTTATGGTCTTCAAAATTTTTGTTGCCATATATAGCTTGTAGATCAGCTTTTGCTGATCATTTTTTACTAATTTTGGAACTCACTGTTGCAAGGCCATAAAGGCGATAATATCGGTAATTTTAATTACAAGTACTGCCTTTGGAGTCTTTTAACGAACATTTTTTTTCTTGCGCAATGTGACGTTTGTTCATGTAATATTTATATCAGGGCTGGTACAATATAATTATCTTTTATAATACCGAAATCTCTAAACTAGAAGAGGGATCTTCATTTTATCCTGACCCATCACGATTGTTCGCTCAATTTACACGATAATGTCGATGACTCTTATACGCCTGAAACTACATAACGCATCTTTTTTTCTTTGTAGTGAAGTGACATGCTTATCATTTAATAAATAAGGTTTATGCTTTTCTGTTAAAAATAATGTCTTGTTCTTGCATAGCTACTTTAGTGCAGTAAAAAAAGGTTAAAATAGTAATGAGATAGGCATAGCTTAGATACAGCAATATTATGATTTTATTCTCTCTGAGGTATCACCAGAAGTATTGCCCTGAGTTTTTGACCTCGTGTATTCTTTTGTTTATAAACAATTTAAGTTTTCAAAACGCGTTTATCTAGCTTAAAATGTGAATAACTCCGGTTATATCAGCCGGATCGAGATAAACAAAAAACTAAACCATTCGTAATGAAATTTCCAACAAATCTTTGTTAGTGTTAAATTGCTGAATGTGTATATACCCTACAAAATTGGAAAAACAAACAAAACTCTTTTTTAGTGTTCCGTACGGAACACTTATAAGATCACTTCGGTGTCTGTCTGTCTGTCTGTCTGTCTGTCACACCCGATTTTCTCCGAAACTATTTGACATAGAAAGGTGAAATTTGGTAACAATATAGGAATTGATGGCCTCATCAGAGCCATGTAGTTTTGAGAATTAAATTTTGACTTAAAGGGTTAGTTTTGGGGGGTGAAGTCGGAAGTGAAAATAAAATTTTTTTGCTAGGTCATCGAGTGTGGTGTCAAATGAAAGCTTGTGAAAACACGAGTAAAAAATATATATATAATATTATACTTGCGCGCACTTTTCTTTGTATTATTTTTAAAAATTCGCGAAAAATCGCTGTCCCGGACCTTATCTCGAAAAGTACTTATCAAAAAATTTCGAAAAAATTCTGGAATATTCTCCACGGGGTGTAGATTGAACGAAAATTATCACGAGTGCATTACCTTTAATAATTTATGTGGTATATAAAAAAAAACAAAAATTTCAAGGTCATCCGATTTCAGTAAAAATTGGAAACAAACTTTGTTGAAAACTCATTTGGAGTGTGTTTTGTGAAGTTATTGATCATTTTATACCACCGTAACATAAATTTTGACTTAAGGGGTTCGTTTTGAGGGGTGAAATCGGAAGTGAAAAAAATTTTTTTTTACTAGGTCATCGAGTGTGGTGTCAAAAACAATCAACGTACGGAACACTAATTGTGCAAGTTCAACTTGCACTTGACCGGTTTTTTTTTTCCTTTTTTTTATACATGTCGACTAAGTGAACCGATGGACTTGAACCTTTCAGAAAATATGCCTTTTGTTATAGCAAAAATATTGAACCTGGACATAATTCAGTTTATTATTTAAAATTTGAATTGCCCGCCATTTTATGCCATTTGGTCCAAAATGGGTCTTTTTTTTTGAAAATATAGGTCTACGTCAGCTTTCCGATGCCATTTAAAAAAAAAATTGTCATTTTAACAGTTTTTTTTTACATTTATTTATTAATCAAATAACAATTGACATTTTGGAAAAAAAATTGTTAACGAAAATATGATGTGATAGAGATTTTTCAATTTTCTTCTCAAAATGACCGAAAAAAACTCATTTGTTGTTATTTTATTAATAAACAAATGTAAAAAGAAACGGTTAAAATGACTCCACAAAATTTTTTTTTTTAATGGTGTCGGAAAGCTGGCGTCAAGATCTAAATTTTGAAAAAAAAGGTTCATTTTGGACCAAATGGCATAAAATGGCAGGCAATTCAAATTTTAAATAACAAGTTTAGTTGTACCCACTGGGTGCAATATTTTTGAACCAAAATTTTAGGGTATTTTTGTTATAACAAAAGGCATATTTTCTGAAAGTTTCAAACCCATCGGTTCACTTAGTCGACCTGTACATTAAAATGAAAGAAAAACGGTTTTTGGTAGGTATTTTCAATTTTGTAGATTATGTACACATTTGAGCAACTTAAAACTAACGATGATTTGTTGGAAATTTCATTACGAAGAGTTTGGTTTTTTTTTGTTTCGATCCGACATATATAACCGGAGTTATTCGCATTTTAAGCTAAGTTTCAGTTAAAATACCAAAAAATTAATGAACGACTCATTAATTATTAGTTGACAATCAATTGTAATAGTCTTTATAGTTAAATGTGTGTCGAATAAGCAACTTAAGCAATGTGGCTTGCCACATTGGCTGTGCATTTCCGCTGGTGTGAATGCTGGGACCGGAGGCCAAAGACAGTACGTATATGAACGGCAATATAACCGTTCCCCCTTTTAAAGAAAAGTTTACAGCAACTTAGCAACGTCCCTAGATGAACGATTTCTTCTTCCTCTAGGATATTTCTGGTGGAACGGCTACTGGCTCTTAGGTAACAGATCTCGTAACTGGAGAAGATATACTGTCTCAATAGATTGGGTCACTGGAGGTGGTACTGATGGATTGTCTTCGCTGGTGATGGACAATCCAATTTTCGGACTTTATCTTCGTCTATATTTCGAAAATATTAGAGAAGCAGTATGGCAATAATTGTCGTAATGATAGCAATTGTAAACTAATGGAGGTGCTTATAGTCACGTAACAAAACGATATTTATTATGCTTTTTTTCAATATACATCCTGAGCTTTTTGTTAAGGGTCGCGTGAAATTTTTTTCAGGAAGTCACTGGGGCGCAGATAAGGAGCGTTTGATTAAGGCTTTGTCAATTTCACGACTATTTTCACAGTGTATTTTCGATGGGGAAGGGTAGTGAAGGAATGATACTAACAATAGTTTTGTGACAAAATAAGTAAAAATTAACGAAAAATTTTTATTGTGGGCAAATTTAAAATGTTTTCAATAAGATAGATGTGTGAAACGTTAAATTTATTTCAGCATTTGTAAAGAACAGAAAATATATTCTCTACCATATTTTTAGAAATTTTAGGTGGAACTGTAAAATATATTTTATCTCCAACTGTTTTGTTAGACAAAATGTTTATCTTGTTTTAAGGAAAATTAGGAGAGTCTTGAAAAATGTCCTTAATAACTTTGTAAGGGAAATTTTGACAGAAAAGTATAATATTCTTGTGCATTTTATGGAATAATTGGACATTTGGGATTTTGAATAATCAATTGTTGATTTATTTTTGTGAAGGTTAATAAAAACGTTAGATTTCTTTTTAATTTTATCATGGGTTGTCTCACCTTTTTTATAATTTTGTAATTTGCTTGTTGATGGTCTTCCGTCATTTGTTAGGTTTTCGGTTTTTATTTGTTTTCTTTTGTTACAGAGATTCTGTCATGCTGGCATCTATCTATTTGATTCCCATTATTGAAACTATAAACAGGTTCGTGGGTGTCTTTTATTTGTTTTAAAGTCACGTTTGAGAAGTCAGCGAATTTTGTTTCCACGTTTGTGTTTACGATCGAAGTAAGAAATTCTCCGTGTTCATTAACTTTTACTAGGGCGTTAGGAAATCTGATTTTGTCTTTTTCCTGTGCAACTAGTAAGGCATCAGTATTCGAAAAGTTACATCTTAATTTAAAGATTCGTTTCGTTTTAATTTCTATAGAAATTTTATTACTTTTTTGATCTGAATTTGAAATTATATTTGCAGTTTTTTGTTCGTCGTTATGTAAAAGGATAGTTTTAAAATTAAAATTTCAAAAAAATTTCTACTACATATTCGTAATGCTACACAAAGGCTATACCTAACATGCCCGCAAAATCTACGTCTAAATTGTAAATATAGACTTTATGAAGATCTCTGGAACTAAAAGGAAAAATAAGTGTCTTGAATACTAAGTTTTCGATTCGCAGTGGATTGTTTTATGCTTTTCTTTGAAAATGGAAATTTCAGCTCCCGACTCTATTAATAATTTAAATCGTTAAGAAGTGCCTTTAATATAACAAATATTTTGTGAGTTGACCGTGTGCAATTGATTTAGGTGAACTTTTGATCCGGAAAATTTACATTAGGGTCCATGCCGTCTAAATTCAACTTTTGTATTTGAGTCTTATGTCGTACAGGGGGTGGTTGGGACTCGTCGGAGGGTTGAGGTAGAACGGTGAGCGAAAGAAAATCCTGATAATTTTCCTGCTGGAATTGTTCCGTAGAGTGTTCATGTTGAATTTGATCGTAATGAAATTGGTCTACCATAGAATAGTCGCATGCTTCATTATCATAGTAATAGAGATATTGGTATATGGATAACTGTTTAAATCCTGTATTAGAGACCTAGGCTTTCTAGAATCACCAAATGCAAATTTAGCAGCTGCTTTATTTCTAAATAACTGTCCGGGTTTCTTGAGTATAAAAGTTGAGCATATCTATCTTTAAGTTTATTTTTTGTGTGAATCACCAAAAGAATTATTTGATCTGCTGTCGACATGTTATATCCGTGTTGAGAGGCATTTAGAAACCTATCGAGGAAAATTAGGTCTTCCTCACACTCCGGGATAATGGAGAATATCTCCGACAGCTTATAAGCCTCTATTTCATGCTGTGAGCTGTTATTATTATTAACTTGGTCATTAGTGGCCATTGTTAATAATTTTATTTGGTGTAATAAAAATATAAAATAGAATAAATAAAACTATTATTATAAAAAAAAAACTGGAGTAAACGAAGTAAATATTATATAAATCGATCACTTTCAAAAGAAGTACGAAATACTAAATAAAGTAAACAAACGAAACGATTCATATACTTATAGTTACTACTACTAGTAAGATCATCTGTGTCATCGTATTCAACTAGTCTACCACGGGCTTCACTAGGTGTTCCTTTCATAGCTTCGTCAAGTGAGAGCGGTTGAGATGTCTTTGGTTCTTTTCTATTAGAGGATTGGGATCTGCCTCTACCAGATAGAATTCTCGTGTTCCTATTGTAGTCGCCAGATGCTACAGTGACCGCGACTGTTGTGAATGTACTGCCGGTGGAATATACTGCTGGTGTGAATGTAGTGTTGGTGTGAATGTAGTGTTGGTGTGAATGTAGTGTTGGTGTGAATGTAGTGTTGGAGTGAATGTAGTGTTGGTGTGAATGTAGTGTTGGTGTGAATGTAGTGTTGGTGTGAATGTAGTTTGGTGTGAATGTAGTTTGGTGTGAATGTAGTGTTGGTGTGAATGTAGTGTTGGTGTGAATGTACTGCTGGTGACAATGTACTGCTGGTAACCGGAGATCAAACCCGGTATGTTTATAAACGGTATAATATATATATATATATATATATATATATATATATATATATATATATATATATATATATATATATATATATATATATATATATATATATATATATATATATATATATATATATATATATATATACACACATTTAAATTCTTTTGAAAATTTTTTTTTTATTTTGACGTTTCGCCTATGGTTTTGGGCATTTTCAAAATTTGTTAATCTATTTTACCATGTTTACATTAAACTTATATTCCTCCCGTTTAATGTAATGTCAGTTCTCCAGCCTATGGATCAGGGCATAATTCCTTGCTTAAAAAGTCGCTATAGAAAAGCCTTGATCTTAAGACTTATTACTGTTATAGAATGAAAGTAACATTTTAATAAGTCTATACTAGATGCAGTCACAACGCTGAGTGCCGCATGGAATAATATATCTGAAAAATAATTAGAAATTGCTTCCAGCATGCAGGTTTTGAGAATAAGATATGAACCAGAAAACCACTTGTCACTTGCCGAATGCTTGCTATTCCAAAATCAAATTATAACAACAATGGTGAAGAAAATTTGATGTTATTTGAATGGGTCACAAGAAATGGTATCACTGACTTTGAAGGTACGGATATATATATATATATATATATATATATATATATATATATATATATATATATATATATATATATATATATATATATATATTTGTATATTATATACAGTGAAATTCTCTTTTGCGGACATTCCACTTACATGGACACCTCCCTTGAACGGATAGTTTCTCATGGCCGCGACCGACTCTCATATAATTGGCATTGTGTTAACTCCCTCTTGGACGGACATTCTCTTGAACAGACACGGGCACAAAAAATGTTCTCTTAATCGGACAAAAAACAATAAAAAAAAAAAACGCCTTGTCTCATTTTTCTGTGACGGGTATAAATGTTGCGTTTCCCAATCGCACCGCTCGCCAACATCGCTGCCTGCCTTCACTGAGGGACTTCCCCGAGTAAACCAAGGATTTACCGATCTCAATTTTTCAATACACGCGGGGATTTAATATGCGAAAAGAAGTCACAGTGGGCGATACATTCATTGTAGAAATGGCTCCAAATAGAAAAATTCTCACGCTTAAACAAAAAATTGAAATTTTTGAAGTTTCGAAAAAACACAATCTGCTGATATAACTAAGCATAAAGAAATCCTTCTAAACAAATGGATGTCGAACAGCAATTTGAATGAAAAAAGAAGGTTTATGGCAGCTCGCCATACGGGGATTCCTTTGACAGGTATGCACATGAATTATTTTTTTTTGGATAAGGTTTTTTTGGAATTAGTGGATTTTCTTTTCATATTAATTCAAAGAATGGATAAAAGGAGTGAGAGTATCAGTAGGCTTGTCATTGCAAAAAACTTATTGTTAATGTTTTTTTCAGCTCCGCTAATACGATGCAAAGCAAAAGAAATAGCCGAGTCTCTGGGACATTCTAAATTCCATGCTTCTTCTGGTTGGCTTAATAAATTTAGAGTCCGCCACAACATAAGTTTTAAAGCGGTTTCAGGAGAAGGAGCTTCGGTTATTGCTGTATTCTGTAATTAAGGGATATTCACCGAGCGATATCTATAATGCCGATGAGACAGGCCTGTATTTTAGGGCTCTACCCAACAAAACACTAACATTAAAAAAAGAAAAATGTGTTGGTGGTAAATATCCCCAACAGATGTTTACAATTTTGCATTGTGCAAATATGGCGGGAGAAAAATAAAAACTCTTAATCATTGGTAAGGTAGCTAAACCCAGAGCATTTAAAAATATTAACATGAACAACCTGCCCGTAACTTGGAAATATAATAAGAAAACTTAGATGACAGGAGAAATTATGACAAACATTTTGTCACTTTTAGATAATGCAGGATCTCTTCAAAAGACGTCCGCTTAAAAAATATAAAAATCTTGATTCTGCCCCCCCAACTGTACATCAGCTTGTCAACCAGTTGACCAGGGAATTATAAAAAATTTTAAAATTTATTACCAAAGTCTAATACTAAAACACCTGATAGTAAACATTGAACCTGCTGGTACAGCTTTTGAGTTAATTGAGAAAATTACGCCATCGAATGCAGTTTACTTTGCAAAAACCGCTTGGGAACAAGTAACCAAGGAAACAGTTAAAAATTGCTTCCGTAAAGCGGGATTTAAGGAATATATGCAAAGTGAAGACCAGTTAACTGAGGCTGTTACATCTGATCCAGAAGATGACTTACCACTTAACGCACTTGCAGATATCCTCAAAAATAAGAATTTGTTGGAGTTGATGAATGAAAACTTTGATGATTTTTTGGACGTAGTTGAAAACTTGTATGTTGAAAATCCAGATTCAGAACAAGAAATTGAAAATCCAGTTGAAATACAAGGACTCTCCGAAGATGTCGATGAGGTTCCAGTACCAACAGATGCTATCCCAAATTATGGTAAAGCTATTACCCTAACCAAGTAGCTTAAAAGTTTTGCCGAAGATCACGGAGATGCAGAGCTTTTTTCCAAATTAAAAATACGATTTGTGGACGCCATTTTAGAGAAAAAGAGGAGACTAACGACAATATATGAATTTTTGCTTCATTAAAGTCACCTTTCATTTCATATGTATGACTATCCTATTATATTTTATATGTATCTAAAGGTAACGAATATTTGTTTTTTCCTTAAGTTTTCAGTTTTTTGTTTATTTTAAAAATGTGTGCATACATAAGTATACGTTTTAAATGTCCCAAATTCTTTAATTATAATTTTCATTAAAAAAAACGATTTTTTTTTGTATTTCTTTTAAGCGGACATCTCTCTTGAACGGACACTTTCGGTCGGTCTCTTTGGTGTCCGCCCAAGGGAGATTTCACTATATATATATATATATATATATATATATATATATATATATATGTATATATATATATATATGTTTATATATATGTATATATATATATATATGTATATATATATATGTATATATATATATATATATATATATATATATATATATATATATATATATATATATATATATATATATATATATATATATATATATATATATATATATATATATATATATATATATATATATATATATAAATATGTATATATATATATATATATATATATATATATATATATATATATATATATATATATATATATATATATATATATATATATATATATATATATATATATATACAGTCGACGCTCTATATAGTGAAAGACCAAAATGTTGACCGAAATTTCACTATAGAAAGTTTTTCACTATCTAAAGAAAAAATCAGTATATATTGCTATGTATGTATTTTATATTGGTAATTATTTACTTGTATTTTATAAGGTACAAGCAACAAAAAAAATTGCCAAATTGAATTATTAGAAAAGATTTTATTAAACATTTGAAAGTTTAAATAGTATATAGCATCTACAGGGCTAAATACATACATAAAGTCGGTACGTTATATCTTTACCCGTGCGTCATAGTTTTCAGGCCATATAACAGACGACTATTATATTATTTGTCTCTTTTCACCAATAAATCGCAGGTATTGGTAAAAAGAGACAAAAAATATAATAGTCGTCTGGGATATTGCCTGAAGACTATGACGCACGTGTAAAGATATAACGTACGGACTTTGTGTATGTATGTACTACATACGAAATAAAAAGAATAATACAAAATCTGTTAATACATATGTATATACTACGTACTAGGAAAAATAATCAGTTATTTTCTTTTGAACATTACTTTTGAAAAATAATTGTTGCTCAACAAAATTTTCGCATTTATTCAAATGCATAAAGATTTGATCAGGTACACTTTCCTGGCCCCTGAGAGTAGTTCGCACAATGTCAAATGCATTTCTTATTCCCCGGTTTCAGTTTCTTCTTCATGATTTTCTATACTTTTTATATCGTCAATTACGTCTTGGTCAGTTGGGAGATCTGTCGTGCTAACATCATTGTCGATTTCCAAGAAATCTTCAAGTAAAAAATCTGCGTCGACGGTAGCAGTTTTTTGTAGAATACCCCATTGCCTTTTTAAGGTAGCGAGATCCATTTCGTCTTCTTCTTCCCATTCGTCAATTTTTTCAGTGAAACTTGCTTTAGAAAAGCAGTTTTTGATAGTTTTCTGAGAAACATTTTCACTCCATACTTTAGCGACTTCGGTTATACACTCTTTAAGGGTAATCAATTTTTGGACTGGAAGGTTGTTATCAATCGCATTAACAATTTTGTGAACAATTCTGTTTCGGTAATGATGTTTTATGTTTTTTATAATACCCTGGTCCATAGGTTGCAATGTTTGGTGGAAAAAAGATCAATTCAATATTCCTTAATTTTTTACTTACAGTAACTGGATGTGCAGGACAATTGTCTATAAACATCACAATCTTTCGCTTTTGGCTTTTCATTTTCGTGTCCAGTTCTTTGATCCATCTTTCGAAAATCTCAGAAGTCATCCATGCCTTTTTATTATTGGCGTAATCTAACTCCAGAGATTTAACTCCTTTTAAACAACGGGGATTTTTGCTTTTACCTATGAGCAGTAATTTCAGTTTTTCTGAGCCATCCATGTTTGCTCCAACCATAAGTGTCACCCTTTCTTTACTTGTTTTAACACCAAAACATTTATCACTTTTAAAAGCAAAAGTTTTATTTGGCAAACATTTAAAAAACAAACCGGTTTCATCACAATTGAAAACGTTTTTTGGCTCGTACTTTTTCAATGCACTTTTTAAAACAGTTTCAGTCCAAATGTCCCAGTCCTCCTGACTAACGCCTGCACTCTCGCCAGACACCGTCTTGAAAACAATTGAATTGCGAGTCTTCCAGGCACTCAACCACCCTTCACTAGCTTGAAAATTAACGCAGTTAAATTCTTTAGCAAATTGTAGAGCCCTTTGCTTTATTAAATTTCCCGATATTAGTACGTTTTGATGCGTACGGGCCACTTGAAACCATCGTAAATCTGCTTCATTTACATCCTCGTAAGTACTCACCCGTACTCGTTTTCGACTGTTTGGAACACTAGGTTTCTTGATGATACTGTCGCGACTTTTTATTATCAGAGAGACGCAACTTGGAGAAACACCAAATTTTGCAGCAACATCAATTTTTTTGCAGCCTTTATCAACTTCCTCCAAAACTTTAATTTTCTCAGCTAAACTTAAACACACTCGCTTGGACATCTTACTTGATTCTTAAACAAAAAGAAACTGAACCTGAATTTGCGAATTACTAGGCCTCGACTATAAAGTGGGTTTTTCCCCGGGTTTCTATAAAATGGGTTATTCCCCGGGTTTCTCACAGAAATCTACCTGATTTATTGCCAACCATTAGGCGTTATAAACGCGTTAAGAACCTTTTCAAAAGAATGCGTCATAAAAATGAAATTCGTGCTGTTAGATAAAAATGGGAAACCCGAAATGGTCAAGATCTCAATAAATGCATAAAAATTTATACATAAAATTCCGGTAAAAATTTTATTATATAGAGTGGTACTATTTTACAGATTCACTATATGCAGGGCTTTTTACATGAAATTTCATTAAAATATTCTAGGTCTTGAAAAAATTGTACTATAAAGAGTTTTTCACTATATAGAGTTTCACTATAAACAGTGACTACTGTATATATATATATATATATATATATATATATATATATATATATATATATATATATATATATATATATATATATATATATATATATTCAGGTCTACCGCATTTTAGAAAGTTACAAATATAGCTAACCCAAATGACCATTATTTCTTTGAAATAAAATCTTGACGACAGTAGAAACTCCTTAAAAAAATTAACTTTTTCATTACGGCGACAATCCATTAAACTGTAATTCTAAAGACATTTTCTACTTAAAATGCAAATCTATAAAATCATAGAGCATAATAACTGTTTAGGAGAAATATCGTGTAGAACATAAAATTTGACAGTAAAGAGGTAATATCTAATTTTATTGATCTTTTCATGTATAATTTACTTAACAAAACCTTTGGGCATTCGACCTCTCTTAAGTTTTTAGTAGGCATGCGATTTTTTAAAATTGAATATTAAACATATTACGTATACCAAATATTATTAGTAAATCTAAAGTTATTCTGAAATTGCCAGATAGTGTATGGAGACACTGTACAGAATTTGCATTAAAAAATCAATTGTTTTTGTTTACCAATTCATCTTCTACAAGCCAAAATTTCCTTTGTTCCTCTGTTCCTTACAAGTAATATAAAAAATATTGTATATACATTCTTTCCTGTATTACTTTTTTTTCTATATTTGTAAGCTATTAAACAGATCAAGAATTTTTACACCTTGTTAATTAGAGCGATTATATGGTTCTGTTTCTGTTAGTTTTTAAAAGGTAATGTTTTTAAAAAGAGGATTACAAAAATAAAAATAAAATAAGCGAAAGTGGAAAGCTTCTATAAAATCGCAGTTTTCAAAAAAAATTTCATTGCTGCTCATCAATCTACTGAGACTTTTTAATCGAGTAGAATTTTTTTGGCTTGAACCCGCTACCGAATATTTCTGTCTGATAACCAACCAATATATGCTGAAATATTGGCACTTCGAGAAAGTTCCAAAGGCCTAAGAAATTAAAAATTTAATTCAAAGTAAAAAACGAGTTTTAACCTTGTATATTGAGGATTTATATCTCCGTTTCCTTAATTAAAATCATTGTTTATTGTTCTATTCGTTTAAATGGAAGTTGATAAATTTTTAAGAGCATTTTCTATAAAACGAACGCAGAAAATTTAACAACACATGCTGGAGCAGCACAACTACATATCAAAGCACATGTCCTGAAACATACTAAAGAAACAGGCTCTTAATATTGCTACAGAGCAGAATAGAGCATAGATGTTCTAATACGTAATAAACATTAACCTGTGAATTTGCTAGACATTATTTAACAGATCGCAACTTGTGATATCTCAATTATCATTTGTTGTATGTTTTATTGTTAATATTTTTTAGGTTGGTTTGGTGCTATTTACACTAATCACAACTTAGTAAAAGAAACTAAATGAATCGAGAAGTGACAACTATGCAGGACGTGCATTAAGTACAGAGTCAAATATCAGGATGTAACGACTTAGTCAGTTATAAGAAGAGTTCATAGTTATGAATTCGAGAACTCTAGAATTTAGTTTCCTAGATACAGCTTTAGACATTTGTGGAGAAAATTCAGGATATTCTACCACAAGAAACAATGTCCATTGCCTGATTTTATTTGAAATTACTACCCTTTTCATTTCGACTTTTATCTGAATTCCATTAAGAGTTTTTTTTTATTTGACAACTTGATACGGGGTAAACAATATTTAAAAGCTTTCATTTTTTAATCAACGTTCATTTTCTTTCTTATTACAAGAACTTTAACAAATTATGCTGCAAAATATGCCGAAGCTAAACTTTCACACTCATGATGATGTTATGGTAACCATAAAAAAGTTAAGTAGAGAAAGAGCCTGTTGAAAATAATGAAAAAATAACAACAGTAATTTTTAGATTTTGCTTGATTATTGTCACATCGAGACAGAATTTCTTCAGGACATTTGTTAAGTTTTAAATCTTCCTGTGGTTTGCTCTTATTTGTATAGGCAGTAGAAATTGAAACCTTCATGGTACATGAAAAAACCAATCATGCTATCATCATTAAAACTACAGATTGGATATTTGGTCTTATCCAGTGATAATGAAGACTGTAAAAGTAAACACATCAATTGTCACTTCCAAGGAGCGATCTCTGAAGAAACTCGAGAGCCCTAAACAAAACCTTTAAGACATATCATAAGAGAAAAAATTAGTCGATAGTCCATCATACTAAACATGTAGTAACGCCTTAATATATGGTATTAAGGGCAACCATCTGAGCATCTTCATAATATACAATTGAATTGATCTAAAGATGAATAATGAGATTTCCTATTATTTCTAAAGCTCAATGTTTTTTTTACATATCCCACTGTGTGATTTTAAAACTGTTGCCCGTTCGCGTTGGTTGCGAAGTAGGAATTAGAACTAAAGAGCTTCATTTTTTAATCCAGCTCTTTTATATTCTACATTGCAATAATCTGAATGTGAAAATTGTTAATTTAAATGTAAATTAATATTCTGTCGTATTAGTCGTCATCAAGAAGAAAACGTCGTCACTAATTACGTAAGTTTTGGTAATCACTTAACACTTTTTATTACTAAAGAAATATTTAAACCTAGAACCTACACTTCCATTTACTCTCATTATGGCAATTTATGCTGGTTAGCGTTCTCGACAATAATTGGGGGTTGTTCTTGACTAATCAAAGTTTAAATTTAAATCAGTCTTTAGAAGGTCATTTTCTGTTTGAGCATTAATGTATTGGCGATTTGTGAAGTTAAATTTTAAATCATATTGTTAATAAAATTACGGTCTAACTACTACTTACTAAATATCTTTGCTAATAAAAAAATTATAAGTTAGAGCTCTTAAAAGTGTTCATATTTTCCATAATTCGTCTTTCTATGAAAAGGCGCACTTTATTTAAGCAGCCGAGGAATCAAGGTATATTTAAACTATTGTGTATAATTATCTCGACCTTCAAATTTGTTACAGTTTACCAACAAGGCTTGTACCTTAATTCTTTGAAGAATTGGACCGAACAGGTTTATCACTTCTTTATTTTATACAATATATAAAAAATATAGACCAGGGACTCTATTGTAGTGCGGTCTCCTTAGTCATCCCTTCTTAAGCGTTGACAACTGAGCACACCTTGTTATATTCGCGTCTAGTATCATTTGAATGAACAATTCACAAAAATAAAGCAATGATCGTCCATGTTTCTGACCCGTATGTCATTATGCTTTGTATTATTGATTTGTATATGCGTATTTTATTTCTCTTCTTAATGTGTTTGCCCCACAGGATCGAATTTAATTGTTTTATGCATGTCCGCGTTTGTCCTAATCTAGCTTTGATCTCTTCTTCTGATGTTGCGTTTTTTGAAATGATGGTTCCTAAATATTTAAATCTATCGGTTCCTTTGATTCTTGTTTCATTATCGACTTCTAGATTTTCCACATTTCCCTCCTTTGTTGTTAGATATTCAGTTTTATCAAAGTTTATTGCTAATCCTGCTTTAGTGTATTCTTCTTTCAGTTTTCTTACCATATAACTGAGGTCTTCTTGTCTTCTTCATCTTGCGCTATGATTACTTGGTCGTCTGCGAAACTTAGGGTATATAAGTAATCTTCTCATATTGAGACTATCATTCCACTACATTTTTGCTTCTATTTTTTTAAACGTTTGTTCGAGGTATATTTTAAATAGTGTTGGGGATGTAGAGCATCCTTGTAGTAAACCTTTTGATATTTGGAGTCTCTTCCCTATTTTATGTCCTATTTTTATGTTCACTGTGTTGTTTTCGTAGAGAATTTTTACTGCGTATATTAGTTCTTTGTCAATACCTGTTTCTTTCATTGCGTTCCATAATCTTTGCCTTGGTATTGAGTCATAGGCTGTCTATGAAGGCTAGATGAACTTCTCTATTCTGTGCCAGTTTTTTTTTTCCATTGTTTGTTTTATAGTGTATATATGGTCTATAAATATTTTTCCGGCCGTAAAGCCTGCTTCATCTTCTCCAATTATTCCTTTTACATTTTCTTCTATAATAATTTTAATAATTTTTCCTTACAAACGCCCCATACTCGATATTATGCATTTTCTACGGTCTCCCTTTTTAAATATAGATACTATATAGGCTTTTGACCATTCTTCTGGTATTTTTTCTCCATTTATTGCTCTGTGGAACATGTTTCTCAGCATCCGATGTAATTTATTAGACCCGTACTTAATCATTTCGTTTACCACACCTCCAAGCCCTGCAGATTTATTATTTTTAAGTATTTTTATCGTCTTCTTTACTTCTTCATAGCTTACTTCTATTTAGTGTTCTCTTCTTGGAATTCTTGTCTGTCTTCTGTTAGCAGTTTTATAATATTCTTCCCACTCGCTTTCTGGGATATACTCTATATACGTCTTCTCTCTATTGTTGGTCCTTAATGCTTTAATTATTCTCCATGACTCTGTGCTTCTAGTTCCTCGTATATATTATTCTACATGTTCGCGCGCTTTTTCTCGTTTCTTTGTTTATCATCCTCTTCTCTGCATTTTTCTCTTTATATTTCTGTAGATCTTTTTCTGATTTTGTATTCAGCCAGTTTCCGTATAGTTTTTTTTTCTCTCTTTATAAATTCTTTGGTTTTTTTTTACAGATTCTAATTTTATGTTTCTTATCCTCGTTGTCTTCTTTACCTAATGATTCTAGGGCCACCTGTTTGATGCATTCTTTTATGTGGTCGTAGATCTGTTGGAGATTGTCTTAGTTAAATTCATTTAATTTTTGATCTAATCGTCGTCTATATAGGTCTCTTATCGTTTCGTCTTGCAGTAAGTGTGTTTTGTATTTTATTTCTTTGCCTGCTTTTTCTGTTATCTCATTAGTATTTCTGGCTTCTTTATCGGTTGTTCCTGTTTGTTTTATTGTCTTATACTACGGGACTTTTATATTTGCTACTAATAGTCTATGGTTTGTTCCACATTCTGCCCCTCTCTTAATGAATATTAAGTGAATGATACAAAAGAATGGCTATAATATATTTTTATTGTACTTCAAATTATAAGACTTTTTTTTTAAATATGTTTTAAATGTTAACATTATATTTTATTGCGTTAAATGGACCACTGATAAAAACTATGTCGCCTCCTTGTCTGCAGGATAACTTCACAAAAAATAATCCAATCTGCATAAATAAAAAGTAATCTGGGGGGAGGGTATTTATAAAAAATTGTTTATTAGAAAAATTAAAATAAACCTCTCAACATCTTGTAGAAAAAGTGATTATTAAGATTAAAAAAATAGTTAAGGATTATTAAAAATTGAGTAATATAACAGACAGTATCTGAAAACAGGTAGCGATCCCAATCCGACGCCAGGTCACGTTTAATGCTATAACATTTTAATGGAATGGAATTTTCCTAATTTTTTTTTTTGAATAATTCTTAAAAGTATAGAGAAAAAAAATCTGTAAAAATAATCGAATTTTTGAAAATTCGTGGTGTATGTAACCCCTTAATAATGGTAACCAATTAGCCCGAAACAACTAATTTCTATTGCATGACGAGGAATCATCTCATTTGATGAAAAGGAATTTTTTCAAGCCTTTCAGCAAATTAACGAAGTATTCAGGGCATATATAGAATTTTTTTATTGAAAGTACTCTCGATCTCTTTTAACACACTGTGTATACGTATTTTAATTAGATAAATGCCTAAATTAGTACTACCCTGTAAACTTAAGCTTTAATATTTAGAATTAAAGAATGGCGTCGACTATTTAGGTAAATAAGTTTTAAATTTTTTACTATAAGAAACAATGTCCACTCGATGTAATGAATATGTTTTATAATAAACCTCTGGATCACATGTTTATATATACTTTCAGATTATCTTAAATATTTTACTACTTGTTTAAAATAAGATTATTAATTTGATGTAAAAAGTACATTTTTGGAAAGTAACTTTTTGATTCAACTATGTCATGTTTTACTCAGTTTATAGGAGAACCGTCGTTGTATCTTCAATTAAAAGAATTGTAATACACTGGTGAGCAAAAAAATCGACTCAAACGATTTTGCTTCATATAACATCGATCCCTAAATTTAATTTTCCAACAGTGGTATTATTTTTGGTATCATTAGAATGCTGATTTTCTATTCTTTCCACTAATACCAAAAATATTTGGATTTCCAACGCGCAACGAACTCGTTGCGCGCTATTCATCCCTATCAAAACATATGCAACTGCATTTTCCTTTATTGGAACTTAAACCGTCAACATCTCTGCTATACTTGCTCACTACGTTATCGGAAAATGGATACCACCCGGAAGAAACGGCACAAATCATTGTCCTATTGCAAGAAGGGCATAGCCAACGTGTAGTCGCTGCGCAACTGCACCTGAGCCAGTCAGCTGTCTAGAGTCTACAGACGTTACCAAGAGACTGGCGCCTTTACACTGAGACCAGGATCACGAAGAAGGTGTACCTTGAAGCGCGACAACAGCTTTATTGTCAACACAACTCTAAGAAAGCGTCATTTGACCAGCGTTGAGGTTCAGCAGGAGCTCCGATAAGTTCGTGTTCTGGCTGTCAATCATTGGACAGTCAGAAGAAGACTTAAAGAAGCTAACTCCGAAGAGACCAGCTAACGGACCCAAATTGACAGTAGCCCATCGACAAGGCGACTCAGATTTGTCCGAGAATATGTCTACTGGACCTTAGAGCAATGACGCTTCGTTTTATTCTCCGAAGAGTTCCGAATGTGCCTACATGGCAATGATGGAAGAAGACGAGTCTATAGGAGGCCTGGGGAGCGATATGCGCAGTGCTGCATTACTGGAACGGTCGCCTACGAAGGAGGTACTGTCATGGTATGGGGAGGCATCTCACTGGATGCGAAAACCGATTTGGTTTTCATGACTGATGAGACTTGCAATGCAAGGTCACATGCGGCAATACCTGGCGGAAGTGGGAATACCCACACTAGACTAGCCTGCGCGGAGTCCTGATGTCAATCCAATCGAGCACACGTAGGATGAACTCAAAAGAATGGTTACAGCCATAAATCCAGCCCCTGCATCGCTGAGGGATTTAAAGGTTACGATGGTAGAAGAGTGGGAAAGAATCCCACAGACAGTGGTGAAAAAGCTCACCCGCTCCATGAAAAACAGACTGGAAGGGCTAGAGGGGGGGATAATACAAAATATTGATTTTGGTTTTTTATCAATAAATTTAATTGTTAAACTTAAAATTTGTTTAATTTTTCCCTTCTTGAAAATAGGGGTAAGCCCTATTTTCAATCCTTGTTCTCCTTGTTTCCCCTTCCAATCATTTTAATCAGTAAAAAGCATGAGGTATGCTATGATATTTGGTATCATTAGAAAGAGAATAGAATGGACTTTCAAATGATACTATAATCCGTAAAATATATGAACACTAAAATCCGTGTTTGAATTTGAGTCGATTTTTTTGCTCACCAGTGTAGTTGGATGTAGTCAGAAATAATGAATAAATATGCTCTAAATTACTCAGATGCCAGTGGGGTAGCCATGGAGCAGCTAGGGGACATATGACTCCCCGCTCCAACGCACTATCCTTATGCATTAGGAAAAAGCGATGCACTCTTCCTATAAGTTAAGCATTTTTTTTAATGCTTTGAGAAGAGTTTTTTTCTGTGTTGAGAGGGATTAACGTCCCATTGGTAGATAGTATTTTTATTCCATCTGCTTCCCCTCCCCCAACTCCTATAATCTAGTTAAATCACTGTACTTATGTACATTTTGCAGTGAAATGTATTTTACTAAAATGATATATTTTGACAAATGTTGAACAAAAAGTTGTTTCTACCTTTAAAACATTAAATAAATCAAATTGTTATTTCTGTTCAATGACAGGAAGTTGCAGATATGCATTAGCTTCATCCGATATAGAGTTTAAAATTACCAACTGTAAACGCATTACAAGTTTATTTATTACACCATATTAAAAATTAATTTGGGTTTTTATTTTTTAGCTATTTTACGAGGTTGTGAAGTTTCTTTTTCGCACTTCAACGGTATGTTTACCATTTGTGTATGGAACACTTATAAGATCACTTCAGTGTCCGTCCGTGCGTCCGTCCGTCACACCCGATTTTCTCCGAAACTGTTTGACATAGAAAGTTGAAATTTGGCACTAATATAGGAATTGATGGCCCCATTAGGGCCGTGTGGTCTTGAAAATTAAATTTTGACTTATCGGGTTAATTTTGGGGGATAAAATCGAAAGTGAAAAAAAAAATTTACCGGGTCACCGAGAGGGGTGTCAAATGAAAGCTTGTAAAAAATATATATATGAGGTAATGCTTGCGCACACGTTTCTTTGTATTATTTTTAAAATATTGTCAAAATTCGTTGCCCTCCCACCGAAAAGTACTGATTAAAAAATTTTGAAAAAATTCTGGAATATTCTCCACAAGGTGTAGATTGAACGAAAATTATCACGAGTGCATTACTTTTGGTAATTTATCTGGTATATAAAAAAAGACAAAAATTTCAATGACATCAGTTTTCAACAAAGATCGGAAAGGAATTTTGTTGAAAACTCATTTGGGGTGTGTTTTGTAAAGTCACTGATCATTTTATACCTCTGTAACAAAAATTTTTATTTCAAAAGCAATCAACGTATGGAATACTAATTGTGCAAGTTCGACTTGCACTTGGCCGATTTTTTATTTTTAGTTCTTCCTATAAGACAAGGTCTTGGTTCGTCTGTTTTCAAGCCTCTTGTAACGTAGATGTCCAGCTTTCGTGCCATTTTTTTGGTGGTCGATCGGGAGATCCTTTCTTTTCTGGTTTTTCATCTTGTGCCCATGTTGGTCAGCTATTAGCTGGCATCCTACTTACATTATCCCTCCAACATCGACTCTTGATCTGGCGAAACGGACGATGCCTTGAGTTCTTCTCGTATAGTTGTGCTTCCTACCTGGTCTCTCAGGGTTATTCTTTTGATATTGCGCAGTGTTTTCATTTCGGTAGCTCTCATGTCGTTTTTTTTGTTTTAGATGTCTTTGCTCTTGGTTCTGCTGCATACGTTAGAACCGGTCTTATCACGGTTCTATATATACCCACTTTGCTTTCGGTAGACATGTGGAAATTTTTCCATATTAAGTCCCTCAAACCACTAGATATTCTCGATGCTTTATTAGCCTGATTGAGTACTTCTTGATATAGATTTTTTTTGAGCTCGATAGCTGTACTCCCAGGTACTACTGTTTTGTTGTAGACGTTTAATTTATATCTAATGGGGTCTTTAGCTATAACCATTGATTCTGTTTTTTTTCCACTGATATTCTCACGTTGTAAATTTCTGCTGTGATTTGGAAACCATGTATTAGTCGCTGTAAGCCATCTACATTTTCTACTGTTAATATTACATCACCATCAAATCGCAGTACTTTCAGACACTATTTATTATTTTTTCCATTATTAAATTAAAAAGTATTGGACTTATGCTATCACTTTGTCGACTTCCAAATGATATTGGTGCTTCTTTAGATAGTCCTTGCTGTGTCTGTATACATGTCCTATTGTTTTTATTGAGCTGTTCTATCATTTTAATGTACTTCACACGGCCAGATAGTTCTATTGCAACGACACCTGTTGAGAAAGCAAACTTGTTGGCCGAACTGTTTGCTTTATATTCTACTGCCGATTTCCAAGGAAAAACACCACCTACTATTCCCATAGTGCAGTCAAGGATGCCCGATGTTGTCTTCAGACAGCGTATCATAAAACGTATTTTAATGAAGCTAGACACCAAAAAAGCTTCTGGCGCTTACGGAATACCTGCCATAGTTCTCAAAAACTGTGTAAGGGAACTAACACCAGTTTTCTGTAGACTTTTCAACCTTTCCCACAGAAAGGGAATATTTCCTTCCTGCTGGAAATGTGCCAGAGTTCAGCCGATACCTAAAAATGGCAAGAAGACCTTGCCAAACAACTACCGACCAGTCGCACTGCTTTCAATAATATCGAAAGTCATGGAAAAGGCTGTAAATCAGCATCTTCTAAAATACCTTGAAGGATTTAACATTATTAGCGATCACCAATATGGCTTTCGTAAACATAGATCAACAGGAGATCTTCTGACTTATGTAACACATGTTTGGAACAGCGCAATTGAACACTTCGGAGAATCTCGAGCGGTTGCTCTTGACATATCCAAGACATTCGATCGTATTTAGCACGATGGATTGTTGGCTAAGCTACGCTCTTACGGTATGTCTGAAAAGTTCTGTTCGTTGCTCTCATGTTTCCTCAGAGAGCATTCTTTACGAGTCGCAGTCGACGGATTTCTTTTAAACACCTTTACTGTTAACGCTGGTGTGCCCCAAGGCTCCATACTCTCTTTCTCATTTACATTAACGATCTGCTGGAAAAGACCGGGAATCCAATCTACAGTACGCTTATCTCTTCATTCACTTTGAACGCTCGGACATCTGCTGCTCAGGCGAATACCCGCAGACAGCAGGAAGTCATTCAACTTAACGAAGACCTGGAAGAAATTCTATCTTGGGGTGACAGTAACCAAGTGGAATTTAACGCTACAAAATCCCAGGCGGCAGTTTTTTCTAAAAAAGTTAACGTTGCTGAACCCGACATAGTTATCTCGGGGTACTCCATTCCCCTAGCATCGTCACTCAATTTGTTGGGCGTTAATTTGAGAGCAAATATATCCTGGCATGAACATGTTGCAGGCATAGCAAGGAGAGCTTCTCAAAAGTTGGGAATATTATTTCGAACCAGAAAGCTTTGCACTCCACAACAACTGTTAATTCTTTACAAAGCTCAAATTCAACCAACTATGGAATACTGCTGCCATGTTTGGGGCTCCGCTTCCAAACATATACTGCATTTGTTGGATTCTGTTCAGAGAAGGGCTGTTCGTTTGATTGGAGACCCAGAACTGACCGGCGCACAGTGGGGAAAAAAACGAAAAATCGTGTTTCAAAATTGTCTAGAACCTTCAATTTTGGTTCCATTTGGACGATTTTTTTTTGAATTGAAGCTTATTAAATTCCGAACAAAGTTGTCGGAGCCGATTTTTCAATTAAACTTTTGTTTTAAAATGGCGGACGTTGGTTTCTGATTATATAGCGACTGAGACACAGAAAACGCTTAGAGTTTCAAACCAAGTTGTGCCACTGTTTAGCAATAGCAGCCACTTTTTTGCTACAACAGCAAACAATGTGGCTAGTGCAGCAAAATATTTAGCTGTCCCTATTTTAACAAAACGTTTTAGCTGTTGTAGCCATTTTCTAGCTGTGTGAGCTGTCCTTTTCTGCGTGTATCGCTGTTTTTTGTATCTGCTAGAAAATTGTCTACGATACTTAAAATTTACAGCAGCAATATTTTAGCAATAACTGCATGAAAATTTAAATCCCGCAACTAAACTTGAATAACTTGAATGATCTGACTGCCACAGAGAAATTTTCTTGCTCGATTCAATTTTGGCATCCGCCATACTTGATTTGTCATTTTAAGTCAATTGTTGAAACATATTTATAATTAACAACCTTAAAGAAATTATTTATGCAAATGTTATGGATACAAAATAATAATGGTACGTTTATTCATATTTATAATACTTTTATTGTTCATGGCAGCCATTTTGGGTTCATTATTATTAATCTTGTAACTGTGATATTAGATATATTATCTGCGACATAAAAAAACATACATACACGCATTTTAGCACAACAAACCGCCATTTTGAAGACGTCCGCCATTTTGAAACAAAAGTTTAATTGCAAAATCGGCTCCGACAACTTTGTTCGGAATTTAATAAGCTTCAATTTAAAAAAAAAATTGTCCAAATCGAACCAAAATTGAAGGCTCTAGACAATTTTGAAACACGATTTTTCGTTTTTCCCCACTGTGCGGCGGCCTGGATTCGCTGGAACATCGAAGAACGGTTGGCGACTTGAGTCTATTCTACAAGTATTTTCATGGAGAGTGTTCGAAGGATGTAGCCCGCTTAATTCCTCCCAGAGCGGCGCATGTTAGAAGTACACGTCGCGCTGATACTTTATATCCGTATGAGGTTCAGCTTGTTACTCCTTGTACAATGCTTTTCAAGCACTCGTTTATATGGAGAACATCATCCCTTTGGAATGGCTTATTCCGGACTGTGTTTCCCACCGAGTACAATTTACAGCGGTTCAAGAACGCCGCGTACATCGCTTTTTCCGCACAGGTGTCGCTCCTATAGCACTTTAGGGACTTCCCGGCAGCACGTGTGCTAGACCCATAAGAAAAAAAGTTGTTGAAATCATGATCTCGTAAAATTTGTAACACGTCTCTCAACCATACCCTATCGAATGCTTTTTTAGATCAGCTAAGCACAGAAATAGAGGTTATTGATTTCTAGTGTTTTTTAGTCAATTGTCGGATGGTAAATATAGCATCCACTGTCGATTTATTTTCTCTAAATCCGTGCTGTTCCTCGCTTATTTTTAGTTATAGTGTATAAATTAAAAAAGAAAACTACTTGACAGAATTCATCTAATTCGTTCTAAACATTGATATTTTTTGTAGTACTCGGAGATATTAATTTATTTTGTAGTAAAATTGGAGATGTGTGAAGTCGAATTACTAAGAACATTAAATCCTAACCTAAAGAATTGGTGAATATCTGTTTTTAAACAAAATATTAATTAATAATTTTAGAATCATTTAAACTTTTTTTTCTTTATATCTAAACTGGCTGACACATGAATACAAAAAATATTTCGAATTTAAAATGTTTCAGAAAATAGTACATCACATGTAACGTCGTTTTCAGAAATTTATTTACCAACTACTGCTCGAACATTTTTAATCGTTGCCCTTGCATCGAAAGAAAACCCAGAGCGAACCGAAATAAGTCACAAGTGAATACGGCGAGAGAGTCAATATACAAGCTTGGTTTATTTCCTCAAAAATTGCTTTAATCAGTCGTTTTAAGAAAATTTTAAGTTCTTACCAGTGGTCAAAATGGTGTGCACAGTTGATGTTAGAATCCACAATTCATTTCTAATCAATTTCAGTTAAATTCGCTCAGCCTAGTTTTTGTATATACAATATATACTCTGGTGAGCCAAAAAATCCACTCAAACTCCTTGGCTTTATTTAACACGGATTCTAGAATTTAGTGTTCATATATTTTTATGGATATTAGTATCATTTGAAAGCCCATTCTATTCTCTTTCTAATGATACCAAATTCCATAGCTTATGCTTTTTACTGATTAAAATAATTGAAAGGGGAAACAAGGAAAACAGAGATTGAAAATATGTGCAAATTGTAAGTTTAAAAATTAAATTTATTGATAAAAACTAAAGTCAATATTTTGTATTACTCCCCTAGCCCTTATTACTGCTTCCAACCAATTTTTAATGGAGCAGGTGAGCTTTTTCACCACTATCTGTAGAATTCTTTCCCACTCTTTCACCATCGCAACCTTTAAGTCCCTGGATTTTTGGCTCGAACCCTTCTTTTGAGCCAATCCCACATGTGCTCGATTGGACTGAGGTCAGGACTCCGCGCAGGTCAGTCTAATTTAGGTATTCCCACTTCCGCCAGGTATTGCCGCACTGATGCAGTAGCATGTTGCCTCGCATTGTCGTGCATTAGCACGAAGCTCTCGCCAACAAACCCAGCGTAAGGAACGACGTGTTCCTGCAAAATCTCCTCGATGTATCTGTGAGTAGTTAATCCACCGCTACGATTCTCATCAGTCACAAAAACCAAATCGGTTTTCGCATCCAGTGGTGAGATGCCTTCTTACACCATGACAGAACCTCCTCCATAGGCGACCGTTTCAGTAATGCCGCACTGTGCAGGCATAGCAAGGAGAGCTTCTCAAAAGTTGGGAATATTATTTAGAACCAGAAAGCTTTACACCCCACAACAACTGTTAATTCTTTACAAAGCCCAAATTCGACCAACTATGGAATACTGCTCCCACGTTTGGGGCTCCGCTCCCAAACATACACTGCATTTGTTGGATTCTGTTCAGAGAAGAGCGGTCCGTCTGATTGGGGACCCGGAATTGAC
Source organism: Pachyrhynchus sulphureomaculatus (assembly GCA_019049505.1). Taxonomy (NCBI): domain Eukaryota; kingdom Metazoa; phylum Arthropoda; class Insecta; order Coleoptera; family Curculionidae; genus Pachyrhynchus; species Pachyrhynchus sulphureomaculatus. The sequence goes on along the minus strand of CM032449.1, from coordinate 75,781,730 downwards.
CGGCGGCCTTGATTAGCTGGAACATCGAAGAACGGTTGGCGACTTGAGTCTGTTCTACAAGTATTTTCATGGAAAGTGTTCGAAGGATGTAGCCCGCTTAATTCCTCCCAAAGCGGTGCATGTTAGAAATACACGTCGCGCTGGTGCTTCGCATCCGTATGAGGTTCAGCTTGTTGCTCCGCGTACAACGCTTTTCAAGCAATCTTTTATATGGAGAACGTCATCCCTTTGGAATAATTTGCCCAGCGCTGTGTTTCCCACCGAGTACAATTTACAGCGATTCAAGAACAACGTGAATCGCTTTTTTTCCGCACTCGTGCCGCTCCTGGAGCGCTTTAGGGACTACCCTGCAGCACGTGTGCTAGACCAATAAATAAAAAAAAAAAAAAAAAGCGCTCCCCAGGCCTCCTATAAGCTCGTCTTCTTCCGTTATTGCTTTGTGGGCACATTCGAGACTCGTCGGAAAATAAAACGGAGCGCTATTGCTCTAAGGTGTAAAGGCGCCAGTCTCTTGGTAACGCGTGTAGACAGCTGACTGGCTCAGCTGTAGTTGCGCAACGACTACACATTGGAAAAGCCCTTCTTGCAATAGGGCAATGACTTGTGCAGTTTATTCTGGGGTGGTATCCATTTTCCCATGACGTAATTAGTGAGCAGAGCAGAGGTGTTGAGGGTTCAAGTTCCGATAAAGGAATGATAGGAAAATGCAGCTGCATGTGTTTTTATAGGGATGAATCGCGCACAACGAGTACGTTGGTGAGCGACTAAAAACGGTAAAACCGTGTTAATCAGTAAAAGTTTCTGGAAATCCAAATGTTTTTGGTATTATTGAAAAGAGTAGAAAATCAGCATTCTACTGTTTGAAAATTAAATTAATTAATTCATTAGAATTTAACACAAAATTCGTTTTTCGTAACCCCAGACAAACCATGCTGCAATTTTTTTTCTGAACTTAACAATAATATATATCTAGGGTATCTACTAGTTCTACTACTGTTGCACGGTACGCGGTCATGGATTTAGTTAACGAGAAAGACCGGCCTTTTCACGAATAGTCCGCCGAGTGCTTCCAATAAAAAATCTCCCTTTATTTTCCTAAAGTAAAGTGCTACTTTGTACTTTTTGAATGTGAGTAGGGTTTGTACTTTATTTTTAAATTTATTAGTAAAAAATTTCCTTTTAATTTTATTTTCCACAAAAACGTTCGAAAATAGTATCTCTAGCATGACCATCTAGTATATAGAAGCACAAAATCTGTACATAGTTGTTAGTGGTGTGGTAGGTAAAGCAGGTTTCTTTTCAATCCATTAAAGAGTTTTCCAAATTGTGTGAAAAATATTTTGAACCCAATTTTTTTTTTAAGTAGTTGTCTTTGTGAAAATGTTTCACTACATTTTAACGTGATTTTCACATTTCTTCACGTTTCAAATCCGAACAAAATGATCGATCGATTTCAAACTTGGTACTGATACTGGTCCTAAATCACATTTTCGTAAGTCTATCTCTCGATCTGTTGGCTCAATAATTCTTGAAAGACTTGAGATATTAGGTTGAAATCTATTATACATGTAATACTTGACTGGGCGATATCGATCCAAAAGAAGAGTTCGGAGTCGATAAATTGTGTTAGTTTCAATGGTATTAGGATTTTTAGTTTCAATAGTAAACAGGTTTGAAGCAAAATTATATAGTTACTTATGTAAGGGGTTTAAGCGGAAGTTTGTGGGACTTATTTTGAACGTATCATGTAATGCGTCTATTTTAGGGTTCTTAAAGTCAAGAAATTTGAATATTCTGAATTGTTACATGTTTTACTAATTACTATTTTACCCGAAATGGTACCAAGAAGTGTTAACGATTGAGAAATCAAGTTAATCGTCGGCTATTGTTTGATAATAGAGTAACTAAACTGGCATGAATTAATGTGTAGTTTTTGAGTGATATCGTTTCACAAGGACGTGTTTAATTTTTGTGTTTCTATACTGGTCAGTCATTAAGTTTTGAAAGCGGAAATGAAACAAGATGAATTACCAGGAGTACAAGTATGAAATGCGAATTTTTTTTCTAAAAAAAACATGCTAAATTCGGAAGAATGATAAAAAGTGCTTTATTCAAAGTAGGCTTCATCGCTTGTTATACATTTTTCCCATCTTTCGGGCAATTTGGGAATACCACGCCAGTAAAAATCTTCCCCTTTTGCTGCGAACCAGTCATCGAGCCATTTATTTACATTTTCATACGAACCAAAGCGCTGCTCAGCAAATGCTTGACCCATCGATGCAAACAAGTGGTAATCGGTAGGAGCCAAGTCTGGTGAGTAAGCCGCATAGGGTAGAACTCCCCAGCTGAGTGCTTCCAACGTGTCGCGAACTGGTTTTGCCGTATGTGATGGAGCATTGTCATGAAGAAAAATGACTTTGTGTTGCCTCTTTCGGTTTTCTGGCCTTTTTTCAAGCAGCGAACGGTTCAAATCGGTCAATTGTTGTTGGTAACGTTTAGTATTAACCGTTTCCCCAGGTTTTAACAACTCATAATAGACCACGCCCCTCTGGTCCCACCAAACACAGAGCATCGTCTTTCTGCCAAAGCGATTCGGTCTTGCTGTCGATGTGGATGATGCGCCTGGGTCTACCCATGATTTTTTGCGCTTGGGATTCTCAAAATAAATCCACTTTTCATCCCCTGTAACTATACGATGCAAAAACGTACCGAGCGAGCAAAATGTCACACGTGTTTTTGTGCTTTTCGATTTGCCTGTCGTTCAACTCATGTGGTACCCATCTACAGGTCTTCTGAATCGTTTCCGTCTCTCGTAGCCGATTGGAAACAGTTTGTTGACTAACGCCCAATTGCTTGGCGAGTTGTTTTTGTGTTTGCGAATCATCTTCGTCCAACAATGCGTGCAATTCCACATCTTCGTATTTTTTTTGGTGGTTTTCCACGTTCCTTGTCTGCAACATCAAAGTCACCACTTTTGAAACGTCGAAACCATCATTTACACGTATCTGGCGATGGATCATGTTCGCCATTAGCTTCTCGAAGTAATCGGTATAATTCGACAGCAGTTTTCTTCAAATGAAAACAAAAAATTAATGTTCTCCGCGAATGCTCTTTGTTCGGTATAAATTTAGACATATTGAACACAACAACACAACACTACGCACATCCTTTTCCAATTTATCACTCGTGCTCTTCTGACATTTGTTGATGACACAACAAAATGGCGCAGTGATAAATCTTTATAGCACAAACTTCATTGGTGCACCATCTGTTGTCTGAAATCCGGATTTCATACTTGTACACCTGGTATGTATATTATTATAACATTTGGTATGTTTTTAGGGTTTGGTATATTATTATATCTCACTAAAAAAAATTGTGACGGTAACCTTTGTGTATTCTCCAAATTTTCTCCCGTCACTTATGTCATGTCTCCAAACTTGTCATGGTCTAAACGATCAGTTGTGAGATGACGATATTCATCACAAAGTAACAACAAAAATTGAAAAGCAAAATCTGTTAAAAGACGATAAAAATGAAAACCTTTTCAGGAAACCTCCGCTTACCACTTAATCATACTTTATAATTTATTACCCTCGCTCAACATCTTTCACCTTTCCATCTCCATTTTCTAGTTTTCGAGGCTTCTTCGTAAAAATTCAATCTGCAACGATGCCAAATTGACAGTCTTTTTTGTACAAGTTTTATCGCGCATATTTTTAGCGGTCCATAATTCATTAGCGGGACGCTATTAGTTCTGCGTTATCAAAAACATCTGTCCGTCACGCCGATAACTTAAGAACCGGGAAAGATAAAGACGCATCGATTTCATATTCGATTTCATTTTGTTTAAATCATTTAAACCAATAGATCACTTTTACTTTGATGTAAATCCTACATGTAGAAAATAAATCAAAAAAATTAAATTTGCTTGAATGTCTTGAAATTAACAAACGGAAAAACTTCAATCTATTATTAAACGAACAGGTAGATTTAAACCATTCACCCTTACTTAATCTTTATTAGTTCTCTGAAATAGTACCACAGATTTGCATTCTTAAAATAATTCTGTCTGTAAATAATATAATAAAATGATTAGCATAATCTTAGGTAATTAAGGATAGTTTTAAGAACTATATCACTAGGATTACTACCAAATATTTTTCTTTCTTATTTACTTCTGAAGAAGCCATTGTATGGTGAAACAATTGTCAAGTTACTTTAAATATATTGGAAATTAAAACATAGTGTTGTTTTTATATAATTCAAATAGTTGATTGTTGCTTAGTTTCCCGCTGGTAGGAATATATCCAAGTTTCGTCTCCTGTTATGATGTTGTATACGGATTTTGCATGTGCTCGGTCGAATTTTTTTAAGCATTTCCTTATACCAATTGACACGAGTCTGTTTTTGAGGTTCGGTAAAATTAAGCGGGATTGGGGGGGGGGAGGAATTGGAAACAGATCTTTTTCACAGTAAGTCACATGCCGATCATCTTCAATCATGTTGCACACAGCATCGATGTTTTTTGGAACGAAAACCGATTTTCGTCGACCTTCACGAAATTCATCGCTGACGGAAGCAGGACAATGACGAAAATCTGCAAACCAATTGTAACTTGTCTTTACTGATGGTGATTCATTACCAAAAGTTCAACAAAGCGATTCGAGGCATTGTTGTTGACACAGGCCTTTACTAAAATTGTAAGAAATCGTAAGAAATTATCCAACCTTCCACCACCTTCACGTGAGATTTCCATTTGTTCACAAAACTATTTTTCTTAAACACCCACTCGGCCAATTTCTGAGCTGTCACTGTTTTAACAATAACAAATGCCATATTTTACAGCAATAGTAATGTCACATCTCAGCGGTCGTTTGTAAAAACTTAAAAAGCTGCCCTTGTAACCATTTTTTGAAGTAAGAATTCTAAAACTGTTTTTTAAACTTTTTGTGGAGGCGTTTTCTCACTTTATCGTTAGTGAGGAATACTTTTATTAAAAAAAATATTACATCATTTTGCTCTTGGTCTTAATTTCAAATTCATGGATGACCAAAAATAATAGAAGAGGATAAATACTTAGTCTGCCATATTTTATTAAACGTGCCTGTTATGAGTCGACCGACTTCTTATTTTGTATAGATATTCCTATATCTAAGTCGGAGGTTCCCAAACTTTTTTTTCTCGTAGACCACTTTCAAAATTTTACTGGTTTCGGTGGACCCCCTGATGCTACATTTCTACCATATTCCAAAAAAAATGTGAAGATTAGATCTAACCATGGAAATTTGCATCGTCGCTGAGTTCCAACCCTAAATACGGAGTGGTAAAAATAAAAAGAAAAATAATATATTTTCTTGTGTTCTATTTATTAAAATAATATGATTACAGACTTAATAGAATTAAACATTAATAACGTACTGTAACTTCAACAATGCAAATCAACAATTAAAAAAAAATAGTCATCATTTTAATGGAAGGGATGTACTTGATGGATTGACAGCAAATTATCAATATTTGGCTTTAGTTTTGTAAGGAATAACCGCAAATCTCCCCGTTCTGTGATGTTCAATCTGCGCCTTTTTTTTTGTTAATAGGTTTGTAACGACACTAAAACTTTTTTCGACAAGGTGTGACGAGGGAAACGCTATCAAAAGTTTTCTCGCAATTTCCCACAGCCCAGGATATTTTTCGGGTATTTCTGCCTGCAGCCAAAATGTTTGATAGCCTTTTTTAAATTTCACCTTCAGCTCCTCATTGGTACTAAGCTCGAGTAGCTCCTCTTGTAATACCACATTCGCCACTTCTGTTTCATCAAATGGATTTATGATCCATGGTGGTATTTTCATTGTCAGAATATCTTCAAATCTATTTTTGAAGTCATTATGCAGGGCATTTAAATGTTGAATGTATATCTGAATATCCTCATCAAGACATTCTGCCTGTGACAAGTTTGGAAACTGGGAGAATTGGCGCCGACTAATATTTTGCTTCATAAATTTTAATTTTTCAAGAAAAGTCGAAATTACACCCTTCGTTTTTATTAAATTTAGGCTGTCCCCTTGTAACTGCAAGTTAATGTTATTAAATTTTTTGAACAAATCTGTCAAATACGCGATGCTTTCAATTTGATCAGGTTTTCTTTTAAATCTGTATCTTTACTTTCCAGAAATTGATTCAAAAAGTGAGTAGAATCTTGTTAAACATGCACCTTTCGACAACCAGCGTACTTCAGTATGTAAGAGCAATCGTTGGAAGTCTTCATCATTTTCGTCACACAATTGTGCAAATAAACGGGTATTCAACGCATTGCTTCTTATTTTGTTAACTGTTTTAATCACAAATTGAAGCGATTGGTGCAATCTACCACACAAATTTTTCGTTACCAGGTGTTGTCGGTGGATGACACAGTGAATTGCAGTTACTCCTGGTATAATTCTTTTAAGATGGCTTATAAACCCACAATATCGCCCGAAGATGGCAGGAGCTCCATCTGCTGCCACCGAAATAATGTTTGTAAGTGGAATCGATTTTTCCTTAAAAAAATCACTCAGGACATTAAATATTGATTCGCCTTTAGTGTTCGTCTCCAAAGTTTTCGCGAATAGCAGCTCTTCATGGATTTCATCGTCCATAACAAATCGAACATATGCCAATAATAATGCTTCATTACCAGGTAAAGTTGACTCGTCCAGTTGAATAGAAAAATGAGTTGTTTGCAGATAATTACACAAGAAGCTTTCAATATCAGAGCTCATTTCATTAATACGTCTTTGTACAGTATTCTTACTCAAAGGAATTCTTTTGAGTACGTCAAATGGAGGTTTGTGCAGAACAGTTTTTAAAACCTCTTCAACAGCGGGTAAAATTAACTGTTCTCCGATGGTGTGCGGTTTTCCAGATTTCGCTATAAGCAATGAGATATTGTAAGATGCCCGCAAGCCATCATCGTTACTTTGAGACGTTGAAGCGAACATACTCTGCACGGTGGGTCTCTTTTCATATTTTTCCTTCAATGTTTGAAAATATTTTAAATCTTTACCTATTTTATCAGGATGACACCTTCTTAGATGATTTTTGAGCTTCGATGGTTTCATAGAGTCATTGCTCAAAACTTTGTTGCCTAAAAGGCATATGGGCAATCGTTTGTCTGCCTTTAATGGAAGAAAACAAAATTTCAAATAATCAACACTGTACTGTCGACATTTCTTCTTAGATTCCGTCATGTTTCGTATCAGTTACCTACCTGTAAAGAAAAAAAATGTTTGTTTTAGTAATCATAAGGCGACTTTAACAGGATATGGCTATTTTACCAGAATAAAATAGGACCAAAATGCCGGCGGCAAAACTGATTTTAATTATTAAAAGCAATAAACTGCTAAGATCCATATAGAGGTTTTCACAAAACGGTTGAACCTATTTTAATGTAATATAAAATATTTTTTGATTAATTATATTTTGATACATTTCTGTAAATTCGAGAGAAAATACTTTTAAAGAATATTTTGACATCAAAACTCCGCGATTTTAATGATTTATTTATTACTTTGATGTACGTTACGAGTGGTACATAAAGACGTACAATTTATGAAAATATTTTTAGTCATTTAGCATTAGCAACTACGAGGGCACTGAAATATTTACAAACATGCAGGTTAATCATATATCTCTCCTTTAGTGAATCACCACAGTCGGGTAAATAAATAATTTTTATAATAAAAACTACTAAAAGTTCAATCTTTCTCGGCTTTCTGTTCTTTTATAGAAGTATCGAATAATGGCCCTGTTCAGTATTTAATTTTATCATATTATTACAATGTAAAATAAAAGTATGAATAACAAATAGGCAGGTACTTACTTACAAACACTGACGTCGATTCACTCTCACTTTTTTTTTCAAAATTCCGGAAACAAATGAGTAACGTTTGTCCTTGGCATTCTTATTTATATTGGTGAAGAATCAAACAAGTTCATGCAAGATTGTATCACAGCACAAGTCGTATTTCGTCCCTTTGCAGGTCTGAACGGGTTGCGTTGCGGGCGGGCGGGCGGCGCTTTGCAAGTCTCGACGCGCGTTGTACTGAATATCGAATATGCAAGTTTTTACAAGTAACAGTCGCTGACCTTCTTAAAATACACTACTCAAAAAAAAATTAAGGGAGGTTTTAAAACAATGAAATTAATGCTAAATAAACAGGCTATTTGATCCATATGCCGGCCTAACTGAAAAAATTTTTTTCAAGCCCGTGGACCAAAAAAAAGCAAAATATTTGCAATATTATTTTTCGCGCTATCTATTAGGATTGCATGAGAACCGTAGCTCCTAAAAAATTTTAGCCAAAAAATCTGAAAATTAGAATCTTAAAACTTCAAAATGCTTTTTTTAAAGTCTCAATACGACCATTTTTCACCCAAATACAGCCTGTCAAAAATCACCGAAAAATTTGGAATTTTTTTTTGCTCCCTTAATTTTTTTGAGTAGTGTATTATCTGCCTACATTGATAAGTAAAGCCAAGCCAACATTTTTGTTCTTTACTATCGAAACCAGATAAATTTTCGTGGACCCCCACTTACAACTTGTGAACCCCAATTTTTTTTTTCACGCCAACGTAGACCCCCGTCGAGTCTCCCGTGGACCCCTGGGGGTCCACCTGAACCACTTTGGGAATCACTGATCTAAGTAAAGACACGTATACAAGAATTGGACAGTGTTTTGTTGATTATCGTCGATCGCCACCTCCCGGGCTATAATAATGAACCTTTGGACAATTTGCTTTACAGTTGGGTAAGCAAATAAAATATTTAAAGATACTAAAAAACAAAAACCTAATTATAACTTATAATAAATTCTTGATTGTAAAATTTTAGCCCTAAATTTTGTTATTCTTACATGAGATTTTAAAATTGTTTACATTTATGGTATAATCAAAATGAGTTTTTTGCCTACTTCTTTTCTACTTTTTCCTATCATAACAATCAGAGACCTAACAGTCCCTATTCACCGCCAAGAATTAGCACATATTTTCTCCACAGAGTGTCTCTACTTTTGTTTATTGAATAATTTATATTTTTAGCCATTTATCTTTGTATTTAATGTAACAAATCTGTGAGGTAATACCGTTATTATATGTGACAGTACCATCCAAGCTGCCGTCATGTTTTTTTTAAAATTTATGCTTCAAATAAAAGTAAAACAATGTGTATATAGGTTTTATTAAGAATAAAACTAACCACAGGTTTTTAATGGACAAAATTGGTAAAGTGATTTTGATTTACCCAGTAAACAGCTCCTTTTTGCAAACGACTTGGTCTTACTCCGAAGAAAGTCGATCCCACCTATTCGAAAACCATGTTTTTAGTGTTCTGTACGGAAAACTTATAAGATCACTCCGGTGTCTGTCTGTCCGTCTATCCATATGTCACACCCGATTTTCTCCGAAACTATTTGACATTGACATTTGGCACTAATATAGGAATTGATGGCCTTATCAGAGCCGTGTAGTTTTGAAAGTTAAATTTTGACCTAAAGAGTTAGTTTTGGGGGGTAAAATCGGAAGTGAAACGAAGAAATTTTTACCAGGTCATCAGGTGGGGTGTAAAATGGAAGCTTGTTAAAACACGAGTTCAAAAAAATATATAATGTAATACTTGCATACACTTTTCTTTGTATTATTTTTAAAAAATTGCGAAAAATCGCTACCCCCTCCCCTTATCTCGAAAAGCACCGATCAAAATATTTTGAAAAAATTCTGGAATATTTTCCATAGGATATAGATTGAACGAAAGTTATCACGAGTGCATTACCTTTAATAATATATCTGGTATATAAAAAACAAAAATTTCCAGATCATCAGTTCACAGTAAAGATCGGAAAAAATTTTTGTTGAAAACTCATTTGGGGGTATTTTGTGAAGTCATTATTCATTTTATACCTCCGGAACAAAAATTTTGTATTTTAAATTATAAGAATTTTTTTTTAAATTTGTTTTAAATGGTAACATAATTTTTTATCAGATTAAATTGACCACTGATGAAAACTATGGCATCTTCTGGTCTGCAGAATAACTTCACAAAAAATAATCCAATCTGCAAAAATAAAAATTAATCTTGTAAAATAATGTAGTAGTTAAAAATTGTGGCAGGGGCTTTTTTTCAAAAATAAGAAATTTACGGTGTTTCAACGTGCAGAGATCATAATTTTAAAATAGATTTTTGCAACATACGAGGTTTAAACTCAAACATAAATTCGGCACACCTCATGTACTCGCTCTTTGTGATACCAAGGTCAGTTCATCAACCAACACAGTAAACTATCTTTATCCTGGGTACGACTTCTATCAATTTAGGCGTAACTTTGGAATCCGTCTTTTAGTCAGAAGCGACCTCTCTTGCCAACGAGAAGAGGCTCTGTAGCCCCCAAACTTTGATGTTATGTGGTTAAAAATAACGACTCAACAAATCACAAGGTTCATCTGTATCCTCTATCGACCACCAAGTGATACTAACTTTAGAAAACTTTTCGCTTCTCTTGCAGAGATCATCGAACATTTACAAATTAACTACCCAAAGGCCGAAATTGCCATCCTGGGCGACTTTAACGTCCACAACACCAACTGGTTTAAATATTCAAATACTATCGACGAACAAGGTCGTGAAGCTGAATCATTCTCAATCAGTTGTGGCTTAACTCAACTTATTGACGAACCAACACGGATCCCTGATCGAGACGGGGAGCTCGCCAGCTTCTTGATCTGTTTTTAACCACCAATCCGGAGATTTACACGGTCACCGTTAATTCGCCGTTAGGTTTTTCCGACCATAAACTACTTCCGACATCGAGTATCTTACCAATCAGTGACAGAGAGGAGCCTAAACCGCGCAAGATTTGGCACTACAAATCTACCAAATGGGAAGATCTCACGGAATATTTTTCGAACTTTCCCTTGGTTCGACGTTTGTTTTCGATCCGAAAAACCCATCTAACTGCGCCAGGGAGGTTCCTGATGTTATTTTAGCTGGTATGGAAGTTTATATCTCTTTTTCGAAGAAACGCCCTTCCAACGACAAGCCTTGGTTTGACCGAAAATGCAAAGAAGCAGTTGCTTCTAAACATCTTGCTTACCGACAATGGCGCGAAAATCCTAACACCATAAATCGTAACATCTTTGTTCGTGCCCGGAACAGATGCAAAGAAATTATTGACGAAATCAAGGAGCCACACAATCAACGAATTAGAAACAAACTACTCGCTTGCCCCAACAATTCCAGGTTCTTTTGTTCAGTTGCTAAGGCAGTTGGTCAAAATTTCACCAAATCCACTATACCACCACTCACACGACCAGATAATTCTATTCCAACGACACGTGTTGAGAAAGCGGACTTGTTGGCTGAACTCTTGGCTTTACATTCTAGTGTCGATTTCCAAGGAAAAACACTACCTACTATTCCCATAGTGCAGTCAAGGATGCCAGATATTGTCTTCAGACAGCGTATCATAAAATGTATTTTAATGAAGCTAGACACCAAAAAAGCTTCTGGCGCTGACGGAATACCTGCCATAGTTCTCAGAAACTGTGCGAGGGAACTAACACCAGTTTTCTGTAGACTTTTCAACCTATCCTACAGAAAGGAAATATTTCCTTCCTACTGGAAATGTGCCACAGTTCAGCCGATACATAAAAAAGGCAAGAAAACCTTGCCAAATAACTACCGACCAGTCGCACTGCTTTCAATAATATCAAAAGTCATGGAAAAGGCTATCAATCAGCATCTTCTAAAATATCTTGAAGGATTCAACATTATTAGCGATAACCAATATGGCTTTCGTAAACATAGATCAACAGGAGATCTTCTGACTTATGTAGCACATGTTTGGAACAACGCAATTGAACACTTTGGAGAATCTCGACCGGTTGCTCTTGACATATCCAAGGCATTTGACCGCGTTTAGCACGATGGACTGTTGGCTAAGCTACGCTCTTATGGTATGTCTGAAAAGTTCTCTTTGTGGCTTTCATGTTTCCTCAGATTGCGTTCTTTACGAGTGGCAATCGACGGATTTCTTTCTATCTAGCTAGTTCTGTCTATCTACACTATCAACGCCGTCACTATTAACGCCGTCACTATCAACGCCGGTGTGCTCCAAGGCTCCATACTATCTCCTACTCTCTTTCTCATTTATATTAACGATCTGCTGGAAAAGACCGGGAATCCAATCTACAGCTTTGCAGATGACAGTACTCTTCATCACTTTTAATTTTGAATTTAATTGCAAACACAATTCAAGAACTAAAATAATTCTAAAAAGTTCAACATAAAGACGTAGAACCCTATTTTGTACTTTACAAAAATTATAAGCACGAGAGCAAATTTTCCTTTAGCGAGTGTCGTTAATACAATCAGACTATTCTGCATGTACAATTGTGCCTCTGTGGAATGGCCATATATGTTAAAAAAATAAGTAAACTAATGGCGACAGTAATCACCAAGGGGTGAAATTATCCCGCTTTCTTCTAAATGTATACTAAAATAAAAAAAATGTGTTTTTAGATATAAAGTTTTTTATTAAACAAACTTTGTATTTCCGGTTTGCGGAAATCACGCCTGACAGTTGTGTAATATTAGCGAGAATTTGAAACCTATATTTAAATAAGAAGTTTATTTGTGACATTTTATATGTTGAAAATATTTAAAAAATTTGCTAAAAATAAGCAGGTATTCGTTATTTTTTTTTAAGAATTTCATTTTAGTGTTTAAATAAGATTTATTTATTCGATAAATAACGGAGCTCATCAGATTTCCGCATAGTACTGGGCATCTATATACCAACCATAGGCTGACCTAGAATATGAAGATGGCCATGTAGACAGTTGTCTGAGTTTTCTTGATATTGTCTCTGTAGTAGATATGCTGATGGCACGTTTAAAGGCATTTTTTTTACAAAAACTTCTGGTATTCTAAAGAAAATTAAAAAATTCATCGATCCCTTTCGGATAGATAAAAAATTAAAACTTTTAGGTATAGTATGAAAAACTACAAGTAGTCTTCGTACCTTATGACCAGGCTGCTTAAACCGTTAGCTTATGAAATTTTTGGTCGTAAAAATAAATATATAGTTCGCTTCTGATTATTTGTTTTCCGTTCGCATTTATATTTTACTCGGATAAGGATAGAGAATTGGTAAAGAAGCTAATGTTTATGAAATAAAATATGTTCCAGAAGCTGTAGAGCAGGGATGCTCAAACTTGAACTACTGGCGATCTACCTCAATATTGCTAGACTACGATCGATCGACTCTGAGAGGCTGCAAGTAAGTGTGATGCAGGATTGTCGTCTAGGTAGGGTGTATCATGGCATAGATATTAGTTTTCCGCACAATATGCATTTTTTTAGTCAAGGTAAGTGTAGGTCTGCTCTAAAATGTCAATGAAAAAACTCATAATTATTCAAAATTGCGAGTTTATTGGTTCTTACAAAACAAACGAGTTCTAGTGTCTAAACTTAACTAAAGAGTGGCTTTGGATGTTGAAGCGTGGCACTGCATGTCCTCAGCATACTTTTCATAAGATGGTACGTAATTACCGAGTGCTAATCGCAAGCATGATGACATATGTTCCTCAGTTAGTCGATTGCGAAATTTTGACTTAATTATCTTCATTTCAGAAAATGCAGACTCGCACAAGTAAGTTGACCCAAACATTGCCGTCAGTTGAAGGGCGATTTGCCTTAGATTCGGATATTTATCTTCAGATATAAAACACCAGAATTTTGTATCAGATGCTGTGGCTTTGAGATGTATATCTGATATAATCTACACTAACTCATTTTCAACAGAACATGACTCCATGTTAAACTGACTTGCTATTTCAGTAGCTAATTCCTCAATGTTTTTACACGAAAAAGGATAACTCATAAATAAATAATAAATAAAATAAATAAATAAATATCGTCTTTATTAAGATGTTAATCACATGTGATGTCAGTACATATTACCCACACACATCGTGTAGTAGAAGAGGCGAGATTTAACCATCGGTTACTCTTTACATCTAACCTCTTCAACACACAACGCGCTTACAAATAAAAATGAAGCAACAATTACATACTAACATAGTAAAATCGATGATGCGATATTTGCCAATTTACTGAAATCATAAAAACGTATTTCGAATTGGCCCAAAATATTTGATAATTCTGCCTCATAAATATCATAATTCAACTGAGGAATCCTTGCTTTCAAAGACGGAAAATTTTTTCAGATCCTTTCTTTTCAGTTGATCTATCATAAGTTGCAATTTACTTTTGAATGCGTTTATTGCGCTAATCATCTCAATAATAGTTTTTCCTTTACCTTGAAGCTCCAAATTAATGGTGTTTAAATGCATTGTGATGTCTGTCAAAAATGCCAAATCAGTCAGCCATTTTCCATTTTTCAGCATCTGAGTGTCATCACCTCTTTCGTCCAATAATTCTTGAAACCTTTCTAGGAATTTTCCGCGACTCAACCACCTGACGTCCGTGTGAAGAACTAAATCAGTGTGTTCAGCTGACTCACTATCTTCCAACTGCAATTTAAAGAGCCGTCGTTGCAAGCTACGTGCACGGATAGAATTCACAATTTTTATTGCAATGCCCATAATCTCCTCCATGTTTAGAACTTTTGAAACACAAAACTTGTTGATGTATAATGCAATGGAAGGAGAAAAATGAAGGGAAATCATCATTAGCTCGACACAATGCGACAAAACCGTTTTCGTTTCCAGTCATTGCTGGAGCTCCATCGGTTGTAATGCACACTAGTTTATATATTGGTAGCTTGTAGTTTGCTACAAAATTGAAGAAAAACGTCATATATATCTTCGCCACGGGTCTTTCCTTTCAGAGGAATCATTGTCAAAAAACTCTTCCTTAGCCGACATGTCATTGAATACCATTCGAATAAAAAATACACAGCTGGGCAGTGTCTGTCATATCGGTGGATTCGTCGAACTGTAAAGAAAAGTATGTACATTCCATGATATCATATTTTAGTTTGTCTGCCATGTCCTGATTCATGACTTCAACACGCCTTGTGACAGTCGGACGAGATAACTGAAGTTCTCTAATAGCAGACATAATCTCTGTTTTATTTTTAAAATCTCCAAATAAAGTCTCACCCGCTTCAATAAATGCTTCCTTCACAACCAATCCATCATCAAATGGTTTCTTCTGTTTCGCCAATATATGAGATATTTTAAATGACGCGATCGTTTCAGCTTTTGATTGTTTGGTTGGTCTTGTGAACATGGTTTGTTCTTTTTTCAAACAAGTTATCAAATCACTTAATTTTCGTTTTCTTAATTCACTCTGTGACGGAAAATCCTTTTCATAGTTTTTATGAACCGTTTCATGATGCCTCTCTAAGTTCCCACGCTTAGGTATTGCAACTGACGCACGGCAAATGAGACAAATGCACTTATCCTTTACCATACAAAAGAAAAATTCTTCCTCCCAATCGTTATTAAAATGATAAGTTTTTACTTTTCTTCGCCGCACTCATTTTGGACTATTTATTAATAAACTTTGTATCGATGTATCGCCTTCAAGTTACAACTCAGACTGACTCCTATTCCTGCAGGCGCAACATTTATATCGGCGCGAACGAATACTCGAATGTTTCCGTCAAAAACGCCGTCCGAAGTTTCTAGAAAAATCGGCGGGAATCAAAAACGCGGCTTTTCTTTGACAAGTACCGCGCGTTCCTTTGATAAAGCCGCCTTTTGCCGCTAGCAGGGGGTTATTACGATAAAAGAAAGTGATGAGGGGGTTATTCTGGCCTAATTGTAGATCGAATAAATTTTAGTAGTTTATTCATTACATTTTGTTTTAGTTACCTAAAACAAAATCTGTGAATAGTTCTATATCGGAATTTTTTTCTGGAGATCGGCTCAAAAAAGCACTCGCGATCGACCGTTTTGAACACCCCTGCTGTAGAGTATTTCGGTTATACCCTTTATCATCAGGTTCTACTTTATATTTTTGCTTCATTATATTATATTTTATGCTCTGAAACCTAAAATTATTCAATCTAAACCTAAAATGAGGTGTGGTTGGTTTCTCCTAATTTTTTGTTTCAAGAATTATTAAAGCTGTACGATAAAGAGGTTTTTAACTTCTCCATGAACAATACCCCCCCCCCCCCTCAACCAACTGATTTGTCGGAATATCCATTCCGTTTAGAGGTCGCGTGATCCTTCTTAAAACGGCTTTAAGCGCAACATAATGTAAGATGCTTCTTGCGTCTTATCTGCTAAAATATACCTTACCTTTTTTGTATTTAGATGTAATCTTCACATAAAATACCTCGTTTGGAATACATATATAGCTCTATAGCTTGGAATGAATGATTTTTTGAGGTGAAGTAATTAAATTTAGTATATATTATTACTACTTTACCAATTTTTCATGGTTGAAGTAACAATCATCTTATTTTAGCTGTTAGTTAAATATCATTTTCGATTGGATTAACCTATACGATTTTAGTTCCTTGCTAAAAAGAAGTACTGTATTTATTCACGTTTTCTCCGTTTACGAAAAAATAGTTTTACATTTCTGTCTTTCGGTTTTCTATCTGCCTTTCTGATGGCACGATAACTTGAAATAAGACATCAATTTCAATTTTAAAACACTTATAAAACTCTTGTTTAACTTAACAAAGACCTAAAAGAAATTCTATCTTGGGGTGACAGTAACCAATGGAATTTTAACGCTGCAAAAACCCAGGCGGCAGTTTTGTCTAAAAAAGTTAACGTTGCTGAACCCGACATAGGTATGGCGGGGCACTCCATTCCTCTAACATCGTCACTAAATTTGTTGGGCGTTAATTTGGGAGCAAATATGTCCTGACATGAGCATGTCGCAGGCATAGCAAGGAGAGCTTCTCAAAAGTTGGGAATATTATTTCGAACCTGAAAGCTTTATACTCCACAACAACTGTTAATTCTTTACTAAGCTCAAATTCAAACAACTATGGAATTCTGCTCCCATGTTTGGGGCTCCGCTCCCAAACATACACTGCATTTATTGGATTCTATTCAGAGAAAAGCTATTCGTCTGATTGGAGACCCGGAACTGATCGGCGGCCTTGATTCGCTGGAACATCGAAGAACGATTGGCGACTTGAGCCTATTCTACAAGTATTTTCATGGAAAGTGTTCGGAGGATGTCGCCCGTTTAATTCCTCCCAGAGCTGTGCATGTTAGAAATACACGTCGCGCTGATACTTCACATCCGTGTGAGGTTCAGCTTGTTACTCCTCGTACAACGCTTTTCAAGCAGTCTTTTATATGGAGAACATCATCCCTTTGGAATAATTTGCCCAGGACTGTGTTTCCCACCGAGTACAATTTATAGCGATTCAAGAACAACGTTAATCGTTTTTTTCCGCACACGTGTCGCTCCTGTAGCGCTTTAGAGACCTCACTGCAGCACGTGTGCTAGACCCATAAAAAAAAAAATTGTGTGTGTGTGTGTGCACGCTTTTATGTGTGTACACGAGGGTGCGTGCGCACATGCGGGTGCCTGTGCATGTGTGTGTGTGTGTGTGTTTGTGTAAGTGGAGATACTGTCTGGTAAAATTTTTTTAAAATTTGTTTTTTAATTAAAACTTCAAGAAATTTTTGGCAACAATTTCCGCCATTTCGCCGTGTATATTTGTGCATCTGGTGTCTGTGCGAGTGTATATAAACGTATCTCCTTCTTTCTTTGTGTATGTGTTTCTGTGCCCGAGTGCAGGATATCGACTCAAGGGTATTATTGAAATATTTTTGCTTTATTATGACATAAATTAACAATGTTGTGTTTTTATTATATCAGATAAGAGTGAAGCTACGTGGTGGTGCGAATGCAGAAGGAAATTGAATATAGCCTATTGTGTAGGTTTTTTCGAGTTCATTAGGGATGTAGAAAATCATTTCAATTTCTATGTATAACTTTACGGTACAAAACAGTTTGGTAATGCGAGAATATCTATTTTATTTGTAACATTTTTACTGTTTCACAAAAATTTATTGTTAATATTACTTTTATTATTTTTTTTTTTCTGTTCTTCTCACATTTGATCAATGTGGTTCCATGTTTGGTTGACGGGCCTAAGCCAAGTCAGCACAAACGCTATTACCATTGTGTATTAAGGAATGATCTGACAGTGTTACATGTTTTCAAAATCGCTGACTTCTGAATGTTTTTGTGTATGTTTGTGACGAGTCCTAATTGTACTAAGTGTGGTGTGAATGTTTTTGGTGTAAGGCCTGTAACTGATATGATGAGGGGGACAATGACGATTTTTTCTTATTTTCATAGCCTTTTTATTTCTGTCACAAGGTCTGTGTATTTGGAGATTTTTTCTGTATATTTCGTTTAGATGTTTGTGTCGTTGGGGCCAACTATGTCAATTAGATAGGTGACTTTTCCTTTTTTGTATTGAAAAGTAATATCGGGTCTACTGGCGGAGACTGTTTTATCTGTATGGATACTGATGTCTCATTAGAGCTTGTAATATTTATTTTCAAGTATGGATGTTGGTGTGTATTTGTAGTAGGGATCTGTGTTTTCTATGAGTTTGTATGATATGGCTAGTGCTTGGTGAACTACTTTTGCCGTTGAGTCATGTCTGGCTGTGTATTCCGTTCCGGCTAATATTTTACATCCTCTTGTTATGTGTTTGATCGTTTCTGGTGGCATTTTCTCCATCTGTCTTCTGACTTTATCCTGGATGACAAGTAAGAAGCCCTCTGTTTCAGGGAATAGCTGCCCATCCTGCAACCAGGTGTATGATTGTTTTTTATTTACGTGGTCTTGTTCTATATGGTATCTGTGTTTTCCGTGGAGTGTTTTTTCTGACCACGTTTTCATCTTTTCCTGTTGTAATTCGGTGTGACTGGTATGTGTCTGCTGGGTGGTCTGCCCGGGATAATTCGAGAGATGTGTAGTTTTTGTCTGCTTTCACTGTTGCTGCGTGGAGGCTGATTTGCTTGGTGTGAATGAATTTCCTAAGTTTGTTTTTTGTGTAGTGATCTTATGTCTATGATTCCTCTTCCTCCTGCCTTCCTCTCGATGGTAGTAAGTCTTTCTTTGCATGCGTTTGTGTGTAATTTCCTATATTTGGTGAATGGAGAACGTATAAGGAAGTGAATGTTTTCTATGTCTATGTGTGACCATTTGATGATATTTATTTTTATCATTATTATTATTTGAAAATTATTTACAAATATGTTCGGAAACTGCAGGTGTAACGTCGGAAAGTACTTTTAACTTTCGTCCCAAGTTCTTTTCTTAATATATATCCAACTTTCAAAAGAAAATACTGATTGGAGGATTAAAAAAAAAGTGAAAAAAACATTAGCAGTGACATAAATTAACTTTAGCAAAAAAGTTTTTTTTTAACATGGGGGATTTATAAATCCTTGCGGTCTAGCTAAACGTATTCGTCTTGCTTACAAAAGTTAGTAACACGCTTTATTTGTTCGCTTTTATAAAGAACACAGAAATCTATCTGGGGAGAAATGCGTTCTTTAAGGAAAACGATTTTTTTCATTATTCAGAAAAGCTTTTTGGCTTTCCCACACCTGGTGATGTTTAAACACAAAAAGCTTTTTGTGCGAGGGTTGAATTAAATAATACTACAGACTGGTAATATACTGCTTTTAAGAAGACGGTTTAGGTAAACCACTGGGTTTTATTATTTTTTGAGCAATTTCTTCTTAAATAAAAGAAAAAATCGTAATGCGATTTACTCAGTACTTCCCTTACAAATAAAAATTACGGAATTCGAGTTACTCACCCTAAAAAGTAATCACTACTACTAAATATTTTAAAGAAGCAAACAGGAAGATGGTGAGGCATATTGCCCCACTTTTACAAAAAACATATATTTTGTCCGTGAAAAATATGTATCATATGGAAAAGAGTCATTATTTTTATTTTTTTTACAGAGTAATTCAAACGCAGAACAACGTGAGTTGGAGGATCTAACAATTCAAAATTTTATATTTTTAATGTGCCAAATAAAGTCCATCCGATATATATATATATATATATATATATATATATATATATATATATATATATATATATATATATATATATATATTTATAGCTGATTTCGAGAATATTTTAAAGTCTGTCTCGAATAATAACAATATAATTAGTGCTAAATTTACCAATATCCTAACAAACCACTATTATAAACCTATTCATCAAAGTTATTTAGATGTAATGTATAAAAAATCAAAAGCATTCCTTAGGGTTAATGGAGAGTTGATTATCTGTAGGGCTAATAAAGGTAACATCAGAGTAATCATGAAAAAAGATACATATTTTGAGAAATGTATTACTATCTTGCATGATCAGAATTACTACAATGAGCTCGCCAGAGATCCCGCCTCTACCTATCAACAGAAGGCAAATCTAGTAACGAGTAACTAAGTTCAAGAACCAAGTGAAACCAACGGATGAAGTAGCCAAATCTCTAATGATGTACAATCACACGTCACCAGAATTCTACGGGCTCCCCAAAATTCATAAATCTCAGTCAGTTATGAGACCATCATTTCATCCCTCAATGCCCCTAATAGCAAATTGTCAACATTCCTGCCTAAAGTTTTTTGTAATGCATATGTAAAAGAAGATGATTTCTATGTAACTGACACACTTCAGAAGTTCCCAAAGTGTTCTTTGTATTTACCGGACCATCGCAAGACGCGTTTCGCCGTATCACCGCTCATCAGTGGGGCTAGGGGCAGCAAATACAAAGAACACAATTTCAGTCCTTATCCAGGTACTAACGAAAAACAATGACAAAATAGATACTTATACTGCACTCTCTCGGTGACTTATTTAAAGTCTTTCCAAATAAAGCGGCTAGCAAGGCAGACACTTAATTGCAGAACCGCACCTTCCCCAGCTTCCCGCCCGAAGGCATAGATGGCGTTGGTGAAGCAACTAAAGGCGAATCGAAAGATCCACACTTCAGAACTTCCCAAAGTGTTCTTTGTATTGGCGGGACCATCCCAAGACGCGTTTCGCCGTATCATGGCTCATTAGTTGGACTAGGTTCAGCAAATACAAAGAACACAATTTCAGTCCTTATCCAGGTATTGACGGAAAACATTGACAAAATAGATGCTTATATTGCACTGTGTCAGTGACTTATTTAAAGTCTTTCCAAACAAAGCGGCTAGCAAGGCTAACACTTAATTACAGAAACGCACCTTTTCGAGCTTCCCGGCAAATACAAAGAACGCTTTGGGAACTTCTGAATCTTTCGATTCGCCTTCAGTAGCTTCACCGACGCCAGCATTTTTACAAACAAATAATGGGCTACTTTCTCTCCAATTGTATTACAACATGTATTGGATGATCTCTTAGAGGAATCCATCCCTAAACTTTCTTTTAATCTACCTTTTTATAAAGAAATATGCTGATGATATTAACACTTCAACACCAAATAATGGATTAGATGAGATCCTTAGAATATTCAATGACTTTCATCCCAAACTTCAGTTCACGAACAGGAAACAAACTATAGTGTCCCTTTCTTAGACACTTTACTAATCAGAAAAGAAGATGATTCCATCATCATCGATTGGTATACCAAACCAACCTACTCAGGAAGGTATATCAACTTCCATACTTCTCACATCGCGAAAACAAAAATAAATATGATATTAGAGTTGAAGTCTAGAATAGAGAAGATTTCTCATCCTTCTCTCAGACTAAAGAACTTAAACAAACTTCAAGATATTTTGCTCACTAACTCCTATCCAGTTAAGATGCTGAACAAGCTATTATTTGACTCAACAACGCCTATCTC
>CM032449.1:75692379-75754879 GCA_019049505.1 Pachyrhynchus sulphureomaculatus | reverse complement strand
AAACAACCGGAGTTATTCACATTTTAAGATCAAAAGACGCGCTTTGAAGACTTCAATTGTTTATAAAAAAAGAGCACAAATTTTTCGAGGTCCAAAACTCAAGACAATACTCCTCGTGATATCCCAGAGAGGATAAAATCATAATATTGCTCTATCTAAACTATGCCTATCTCATCCTTATTTTGACCTTTTTTTACTGCACTAAGATTTAAGCTGTTTTAAACCTGTTTTTTGAAGCGATAATATATATAAAGATTTGACATAATGACACTTATTGTCAAATTCAGATCACATCAAATTTTTCGGGTCACTAACAGTTAAGGAAATTGGCTTTCAATACTTTATATCGCACTTAATCCACTTAATCACAGAAATTTCCAAATATACACATATTATATTATCAAAAGTAACATCTTGCTAATTGGTTAATACTGCTCTATTAAGAGAAACAAATGACCTGATGACATTAGCCAGAAATTAGATTTTTTTTGTTTGCAAGCTCGCTGATATTCGTTAGCATAAAATCTTTAACGCTAAAATATTCTGATTGAACTATAATCAATAAAATAAAACAAAGTTATACAGAATATTCGAATTAAAAATATGTAACATGCAAATAAAACTCATGAACTACTGTTAAAAATGCGGATTAATAAATATTTTATATAATTTTTGAACGCATAATTTGATGACTTTACCTAACAGATTGAGATTTTGGATAAAACCATAATTAAGCAATGTCAGATTCATGAACAGGGGTGTACAATGGTCAAATTTAGTCCCTCATAATATACCTTACGAAGCCATTCTAAATTAACAAATATGCTGAAAAACTCGCTTCTGAATTTTACCGTCACTAAACATCCCAATGAAACTGATTTACGAGGCGTTTTTTAAAGCTGAGACTTTTTAAATATATATATATATATATATATATATATATATATATATATATATATATATATATATATAATCTTAGTTGGGGAACTCGGCAAAAAGGGGCGTGATAAGAGATCACACAATTTTCATTAAGCCAATATTTCGGTCCTAGATTGGGGCCTTCTTCAGGGCAAGAACTGAAAAGGAGAACAAAACATATTCACTGATAGTGTTTGGGACAAATTTAAATTAATGAAGTTATAATTAATTTAAAAAATTAGTGTAGAACAAGAATAAGATATTAGTTATATTTAGTCAAAAACTCACATGAGTAGTGTGAAGTTGAGTTAGCCTGTGTGGCCGTAGGTAGCTTATACATAAAAACGTTGGTTAATCCATAAAATACACACTATAACACTGTAGATAAAATTACAAAAACCAGATTTAAAACATGGATGTGATTGAGAACCTTGGATGTTGAAAACATTGTTAATTAATTTCACCTGAGACAACCACCCATGGCCACCGCCATATGGGAAAAAATGACAAAGACGACAGGAAACAGCTGACCGACAGAGATAAAGGGCTTGTTAAGAAAACTCTTTGCAATTAGCATCTAGGCGCCAGGATATCTGCTTCTATAGTAATTGTTACAACAATTGTAAACAAAACCTTGAAGAGAAAGTAGTTTAACAATACCTTCAGAGCATGTTAAAGTTTTAGTCAGAAATTAAGTAATTGAAAAGTCCTTATGTGTGAAATGATTTATTTGAGCGAATCATAATAATGATCCAACTTAACAAATATCCTGTATATGCAAAAAGGTAGTTACAAAACTGATTGGCGAAGCAATTACTACCAAATGACTATGGCTAATTAAAAGATGGACTTTCACGTTGCAACTGATCTCATAAACAGCTTGATAATTGTATCATGCAGACTTAAAAATAATACGTTTATAACATTTCAAACAAAAGATTAATAGCGGCTGTTAATTACTGTATGATGGTAGTAGATATTCCATCTAAACTAATTTCGTTCTCTAATCTACTTCCCAAAAAACAGTATTTCTACTAAGACTTACCAGCATGCTGTAAGTTTTTTGGAGTTGCAAAACTTCGGCCTACCTAACTACAGTATTTTTAGAGAGGACTCGCTACTTAAAATATCTCAGTATCCAATGTCAAAATACAAAAGAACATGTCATTTTTAAAACAGTGTTTCTGTGATTTCTCTTGTAAAATGTTAAACTACAGGACATCAAATCTGTGGTAATAAAAATGCTAAACAGTCCAAAAAGTTAGTATGCATATGGAAGAGTTTATAGTTTTAATTGTACTTAGATCTATGTACATAAGATATCTCGTTAACTAAGTACTCGAGAGTCTCTTAAACGATTCTTTAGTTTAATGTTTTTTTTTTTAAAATAAAAAACAATTAATAGTACTTAAACATAAGAGCTCACAGTCTATAATAAGAACGTATTTTCTATTCCATTTTCCATAAAACGTGTCTGGAAACGTGACATAAGAAGGAGACTTAGGTAACCACTAGTTTCAAAACAAATACGTCAATAACTAACAGTATACAGTTGCTAATAATAGGGAGATATTGCCTCGCCATATTGTATGGTGTGTGGTAACACTTTGTTGTATGACTGCTATTAATTCCGTAAGCTTAATTACTTGCTTTGTATTAAATGCAATAAGATTTTTTGGAATTACTCGGGAATGATCGGTATTGATCGATGGTTGTTTCCATTGAAAAATTTTTTCTTGTCTGATTTGCATAACATAATTTGCCGATAATGTTCGACGTTTAATCCGAACGAAATTTTCGTTAATGGTAATGATCTTTTTTGTCGATACGTTTTCTAGTATTCCCGTATGTTTTTCCCTGTTTTTAGACTTTAATTTAGTCAACAGAACGTAAAGGTTTTGTGTATTGTCTTATGCAATTCAAAATTGCAAATTTAGAAAGCGAATAATTCTTGAGAGATAAATTATCATTCAACAAACAAAAGATACTGTACTATTTTTGTTTTGACGGTGCTTTAGTCGGATCAATTGGGGCACTCTTTCATATAGGACACAGTATAAGAAACTAATAGAAAATAAAGTGTTGTCGACTATTTGGCAATTTAGAAGTAGTAGAGACTTTAAATATTCTTAAGGTATGTTAATATTGCAGATTCATATAAAGTAAGTTTTAAACCTTCCAGATATTAAAATTCCAAATCTAATTTAAGTTTATGTTTCTATAACTGGGGCTTTTGAATTGGTGGAGCTTCCATGTTCCTCATTACTACCACTCGCACAAGGAGGCGTGTTCTCTATTCATTCTCTAAGCATTATATCCACCCATCACCCTTCAATAGTTGTTAATATAATCTTAATCAATGGCGTTGTAATAAGGGCACGTGAGGTGCATTGCCTTAGATGACATTCTCTGGGGGACCAACGTGAGAGATAATCACCACTCGTGGACTTAAAAGAACAGTAACAGTTATGCTAAATAAAATTTCTTGTTTAAATTTCGATTTACTAGCGTTGTCAAAAACATGGTTAAGTTCTTCTAAAATAATTAGAGACAAATACTAACTGTATTGTCTTGACATAATTTTTTTTATTCAACTGATAAAAGATTTATATTACTGCTGTAGACCGACGTTAAAAATCGTTAATTTATTTGGTAAGTGTGGGAATTTAAATTTGAATCTTATTCTGCTCATATGTGTGTTATTTGTACCACCGCCACTAACCTCGTCTTCTTAGAAAATATGTTTGATTGTTTTTCCTAAATTGTGCTGTACATTTAGTACAAAAGTGTGTATACCTGCTGTTACTGTCTTCCTATGTTGAATTTGTAGAAAATATAGGTGGGGATAACTTAAACTGCATTTTAGATAATTTCTTGCTGTGGTAAAATTTTAGTCATGGTAATATTCGTAAAAATTTGAGTGGTAAAATTCTACATTAATTCACAGTAACGAAGAAAGTGTAGTTGAGCCCACCATGGATATTTTCGTAAATAAGGGTAGACATTATCTTAGTATATTCATAGTTGTCGGAAATTGTTTGAAACAATTGACTTTTATGTTGTTTGGTTGAACCTCTCAAAGAAATTATTCACCCTGATTTTTGGGCAATTTTATAAACAACATAGTTAACAAATATTTAAACATAGTGTAAAGTAACCGATTTAAAAAATTTAAAAACGCAAAAGAATAAAAACTTAAACAAACAGCTTTTGTCTCCCTTACAAAAGGGAAGTATTGTATTCGTTTAAAAATCTTCGAGATTTCTGCATTCCTTCACAATTCCTGGTCCTTAGGTTACGAAAAACATATTCACTTATTTCAGTCAGTCACTTTGTCTGTCTCTTGGCACGATAACTATTGTACGGAATGAGACATTGATTTCAAATCTGGTACATATGTAGCACATGATATAGGAATAACATCATAATTTTGGTAATATCGCTAAAAGGGGAAGTATTGAAAGGAGTGGATATTAAAAAATTATGTTTATTTTCTAAATTATTAGAACAATTTTCTCTGGTTTTTGTTGATATAATAAACAAATCTCAAGCATAATTTTTTATAGTCAAACATATAAGATGCTAAAAAGATGGGAGAGGATGTTAGAAGGATTGATTCAAATATATCGTGTTACACATCCTTTATATTCATTATTTTCATTTATGGATGATCAAATATATAAGAGATTATTAAGGGGGATCAGAGTTGTCACATGTTACACGCCGTTTCAGGGATTTTGGAAACAAGAACTCTGAAAATTGTCTTGTTTTTTCCATTTTTAATTATTTAAGATTAGATATAAAATATAACATACGAGAACCTGCATCAGACAGTTAAACTCAATATTATGGGATGAGCACATAACGAAAGCAAACAAAGTCAGAATATACAGAAAAATCATTGAAAGTATCATGACATACGGGTCAGAAACATGAACGATTAACAAGAAATTTAAATCAAAAATAAACGCGGTAGAGATGGAATGTTGGAGAAGGTGTTGTAGGGTGACCCGGACTGATAGGATTAGGAATGAGGAAATAAGAAGGCGAATGGGAATAACAAAAGACGCAGTACATGCCATAGAAGAAAAACGATTGAAATGGTATGGTCACTTAAAAAGAAGCGACGACAGAAGGTGGATTAAGAAAATCACAGAATGGAGTTCAATTGGAAAAAGAAAGAGGGGAAGACCTAGGCACTCATGGCGGGATGACGTCGATGAGGCAATGAAAAACAGAGGGTTACAGGAAGAAGACTGGGAAGATCGAAGAGAATGGAACGCGAGGTTGAGAGAAGGGAGACAGAGTTAGCTGTAACAGATCCTTAAATATATATATATATATATATATATATATATATATATATATATATATATATATATATATATATATATATATATATATAAACTTGATTGGTTTTTCTTGGGTATTTAGGTTCTTTTGGAAAATACAAACTAGTTTATTTGACGTTTCGCCTTGTTTTTTTAGACATTTTCAAAAATTCTTTATTTTTTAATATTCATTCTAAAATTAGAAAATACAAGGTTAAAATCTTTTAAGTCAAATTACAGGTTTAAAAACATATAACATTTTAACGCACATTCGGACATTTAAAATATTTACACCATAACAAAAATATAAAACAAATTACTCACGAGTATATACCTTGAAAATCAACTATTTATGTGTTTGTGAATTTCAAATTCTATATTTCTTTCAACATATCGTGTCTCGTATTTTTTACTGATTTTTTTTAAATTATATTGTCTATAAAGGGTGTCTTAACCAAAAAACTATTATTGATGTTAAGCATATATACCATTTTGTATTATTAAGAGGATATGCATGCCAGCATGTTTATTTTTTAATTAAATTTGTGTAGATATGACTGATTCCTCTTATGTCAGTCCTATCATTCACCGTGTTTTCATCTTTTTTTAATTCAATCATCTCTTTGATCTGTAGTTTGGCATAATTCCGCTCTTTGCAGAGGACCTTGGTTTCATTAAATTTAAAGTCATGTTTTTCTTCTGCTTCGTGTTTACTAAGGGCAGTGGAACCATTCCTAGTATATTTGTGTCCATTCAGTCTGTTTTTTAGTAACTGAGAAGTCATTCCAATATATTTCTTCGGACAATTCGCACTCGATATTTCATACACAACATTAGAATCATTCATTGTGGGGATATGGCTTTTTAAGTTCGTAAATAATGAACTTAGTTTATTTTTATGGCAAACTATAATGTTACATTTTTTTAAGATTTTATTGCTCGGTCTGTTAGGCCCACTATAACGCTGATTTTCTGGGACATTGCATGATTAGAGTAAAAATTCAACTATTCCCCTGACCAAGAAGGTTTTGTGTACCACTCTGTAAGGATTTTATCTTGCTTTCTGATAAGAGTCAGGTCTAGAAAATTTATTTTACCATCCTTTTCAATTTCTGATGTAAATTGTAATTTTTTGTGGAAGCTATTAAATTTGTATAGAATTTCGGTAATTTTATCATTTTGGGCTGCTAATAAACAATCATCGACGAACCTCTTGAAAAACAAAATGTTACCTTTTAGTTTTTTAATGACCTGTTCTTCCAGGTATTCCAGTACTAGCTGAGCAATGACTGATGAAATGGGGGAACCCATGGCACAACCGTCGATTTGTTTATAAAATCTATTTTTAAATTGAAAATAGTTGGTGTTCAATGTGAGTTCTATGGCGTCTAGAAAATTTCTTTTTGAAATTGTTGTGTGTTCTTGTAGTAGATCCCATTTTTCATTAATAACGGTTTTAACTAGTTTTATTTGAAATATTCGTGTACAGGGATGTTACATCGAACGATAAAAGTTTATAATTCGATGGGATTCTCATTGTGTCGATAAAAGTTTTAAAGTCGAAAGAATCTTTAATAAAATGTTCATTTTTACCGGATATGTTGGATAGACAGTTGGCTAAGTATTTAGATAAATTGTATAATGGCGACTGTATACATGAAACAATGGGCCTTAACGGGGTACCTTGTTTGTGTAGTTTGGGTAAGCTATAAATTTTAGGTGTCACAGCATTGTTTATCATTAGATTTTTAACTTTTCTTTCGTCTAGTTCTTTTTCATTCAGCAATTTCTTTATTAAAGTGTTATTTTTCTTCTGATATACATTTGTTGGGTCACTATTTATTTTTTTATAAGTATCTGTATCATTTAATATATTTTTCCATTTTTTCATCGTATTCTGTTTTGTTCATTATGATGGTTTTATTTGTCTTATCAGGTTTAAGAACTATAATTTGGGGATTGTCTTTGATAAATTGTTTGTTACGACGTAAGTGTTTTTTGATATTTTGTTGTAATTGGTTGACTTTTATATTTTTGTGTCTTATTTTGGTTTTATGATTTGTAATTAAGTTAGTAAGTAATTAAGTAAAAGAACCTAAGTACCCAACAAAAACCAATCAAGTTTATGTAAACAAAAGGTTCAACAGAAAATATATATATATATATATATATATATATATATATATATATATATATATATATATATATATATATATATATAAGAAAGAGGAAGGACAGTAACAGGGCACTGGCAACAAACAATCCTAAGTTTAACTACTGGGAAACGCCCTTATAAGGAGAAGAAATGAGCAATCAAAGATCTAAAGGCTCTAGTATCTGCTTTTTATTTTTTATTATCGAGCTTTCGCTGTCTAATGGTAGCTTCTTCTGGATTCTAAAAATGCAAACCAGGTACAGAAAAATAAACCAAATCGTTCGTTTTTTAAAATGTGATTAAATGAATTGTACGACTGTATGTGAAATTACTTACAAAAATTTTAGCAGTTAGTTCATCTCTGGTGAAGACAATGAAATTTGCATTTTTGTTGGCCAGGTAGTATGAATGATTACACAAACATGATTAAAAGACACTTAGAGAGTTACACAAATATTGAAAATAAAACTTTGTCAATAAACATTAGTTAAAAACACTTTTTGAAGACCGAAACATAACTGCAAGAAACACCATGATGTTGAAATGGTACTCCATTTTAAAATTTTTGACGTCGAGTTTAGTAACTATTTAGTGATATTTGAGTCCGAACCGGATATTGTTGGTAGTCTATGTCGTCATCAGGTCGCCAAAAAAAAATCCATAAAAAGCATTAAAGTTAGGGATGTGGTAAATTTTTTTAGATGGATGCTAATTTTAGATAAACTATTTATTATTCATGATATCTATTTTTTAGTTTTAATTTTTTAAAAAAGAGGGACTTAAATTTGATGAATGTTACTCTTCGACGAGTTATTTATTATTAATTATATTAATTCTTTAATTTTATAATCAAGAGATTCATAGGCTAATTTAAAAATTTGAAAGAGAAAATTAATACTGGACGTTATTTATTATTTGCCATATTTAATTTTTTAATTATTTAATTTTAACAAGAAGACATAGAAAAGTAACTGGTAATAAATAGCAAAAATGACAGAAAGAGAAAAGGAACGTCAACTTTACTAGAAACTAATTTTTTCATAAAGATCGTTATTTTTTATTGGTTTGGTATAGTTTTGTGTTAGTAAATAAGTATACATGGAGCTCAATCCTTCTATGTATTTTTTGTGATTGAGATTATTTTTACAGGTTTTTATGTAACACATTTCCAAGAAACTTCTTCTGAAATAATTAGTCTCAACATCCAGAACGAAGCTGCTGTTATATTGTACTCTGTGATCTGTATTATTTACGTGTAAGCTCAAGCTAGTTGCGTTAGGTTTGTGTTTACTATCACTTTTGTGTAACGCTAATATTTTAGAGAGCTTTTGTGAAGTTTGTCCAACGTAGACCAAACCACATTGACAGGGAATGCCATAGATTATATTAGATCTTTGTAAAGTATCGGTTTTATCTTTTAAATTGGTATAAAAACAATTCATTCTTTTTATGTTGTAATAGGCAATTTTATTGTTTGTATTTTTAAAAAGAGAAGACAAGGACTGGGAAAGGCCTTCAATGTATTGTAACTTTCCTACTTTAATATCGACATTAGTGGTGACAGTTGGATTAATTTGAAGGGGGGGTCTTTGAAAATTCTTTTTAATTAGAGCTTTAGGATAGTAATTGTCCAACAAAATGTTTTCTAACAGTTTTACATTTTTTTCTTTAAATGAGGGGTGGCAAATCTTATCTATTCTGTTCTTTAGTCCTCTGATGATGTTCAGTTTCTGTTTCATAGGGTGATAAGAATGGAAGGGGATATATCTACCAGAACTTAATTTTTTCCTATACCAGTCCAGTTTGACTGTATTATTTTCTGAGCGTACAACCCTAGTATCCAGAAACGGAACAGCACAGTCAGTCTCCTCCTCAACAGTAAATACTAATTTATGATTGAAAGAATTGTAAATGTTAAGAGTGTTCTGTACACTTCCGGCAGGTAAAGCGACTAACAAGTCATCTACATATTGAAACAAAAGGGGAAATTCAAATTCAACCCTTGAAATAACAAAATAAAGAAGTTTATTCATAACAATTTCGGCCAGGATTGGTGAAATAGCACTTCCCATTGGGACGCCAATTTTTTGTCTGTAGAATGTACTATTGAAGGAGAAAAATGTATATATATATATATATATATATATATATATATATATATATATATATATATATATATATATATATATGTAAAATGGTTTAATGAGGTAGGGAGGAGCATTAAAGGGGTTGCTTTATATATGTCGTGTTTAAGCTCTTTTTAGGGCTTTTAGAGTAAAAAAATATAAAATTTGTGTTATCTTTTCATTATTTTTACTTAATTAAACATATAAGGAATTAATGAGAATAAAGGCAAGGTTAAAGGGGCTGCTTCAAATATATTGTGTTATTGGTCCATTTCAGCATGCGTGGAGTTGACGAATCTAAAAATTGAATTATTTTTTCATTATTTTTACGTAATTAAACATATAAAGAATTAATGAGAACAAAGACTAGGTTGCTTCAAATATATTGTTTCTGTTATCAAACTTATTTTGTGTTTAAGATCTTCTACTATAGTATCTAGTATTTAAAATATTATTGTAATATTTAGATTATATTATTGTAATATTTAGATTATTATTAGCGGGAAAAAGTCAAATTCAGTGTTAAAATGCTAAATCTGAAACTAAGTCTTGCAAGGGAAGTGATGAGTTTTTTTTTTTTTTTTCATGGGTCTAGCACACGTGCTGCAGGGAAGTCCCTAAAGCTCTCCAGGAGCGGCACGAGTGCGGAGTAAATCACTTTACCAATTTTTTTGACATTAAATTTATTTAAAGAATGAAACTGGATGTGAAAAAAACCATAGACAATTCTGGTTTTTTATTAAAAAAAATAATGTATTGAACAAGTTGTTTTGTCATAAAAAGCTTAAAACCTAAATTTTGAACAGGTTTATATTCCCCTTTCTTTTTAGTGACTGTAGATTTGTAATTGTAAAACTATATTAAACATTTTTAGCCTCTAATTAAAATAAGACCACCAAAAAAAAGTGTGGTAAGTTTGTTAAAAAAAAACTGACAGGCTTGATGTAACTAATTAGAAAGTATTGTAACATTTTTGAAACTTTGGAAAATTTTTGCATTCTTACTTCACTATTCGACATTTTTCTGATTGTGTAATCTAGTATACCTTCCCAACACCGGTTTTATAAAGGTAGCTTCACAGTTATAAATCTCTTAGACTTGAAAAAAATTCGTCCTTTCTTATTCCCTTCTTTTCTAGACATAGAAATTTAGGGACGGAATGTAAACCCTTACTTTAGGCAAGGGGTGCTTACTTTTCTGGGGAGGGTACTGGCACCCACTTGTGATTGAACATCATAGTTCATGTGTAATATTCTCGAATAAAACATTGTTTTTTATTTTTATTGGAAATAAAAGGAATAAAAATACCAATCACGACAACTTTTATTATTTTATAAATAGAGGATCATCTGATTGCGAAAATTCAGCCTCTGAATCGGTAGTTTCAATGCCAAAATCTAAGTAATTCATGAAAATCGTCGTCATTTGTAGCTTGACCTTCTCTTTCATTCGCAACAAAAACTTTCTAGCCGAAAACACACGTACTGCGCTTGCACAATATCGGCAACCAATAGCAAGTGGGCATCACTTACCTCAACGCCCTCCCCGCGACTGTTGTCACCACACACATTTACTGAATACCCTGAAACTTCTGGTGTCCCTCATGGGATTACTTCTAGGTCCGCTACATTTTATTATTATTTTTTTATCAATGACAACTCACATGAAATATTTAGATGTGTTAACAATTGTGCAACACTTCAGTGCATCTTTGTTTAATAACTCAGTGGTGTATGAAAAATATGTTTTTGTTTTGCAGTAAATTAGAAAATATTTATGTTAATCTTGCATTATTTTCACAAGATTACTAAACTGAAATATGCAGCTATTGTATATGCCTCAGGTTGAAATATTTATGACAATTTAAAAAAATACACGGTTAATTCTTAAAGCATATTAGTTTTAAAATGGTATTTATCCGTATTAATGTACTGTTAAGTGGGTTGAATTTGTTTAACACCACCGATATAGCTAAATTATTTAGTCTTGTTAGATTCGTTTAAATAGTTTAGCAATTTTATTGATTACACTGGTCAACAAATAGTTTTTTTTAATTTTATCCTCTAATTTTTTTTCAATTTTGGGCTTATTGTAGTGTTTTCATTTCGAATCTGATATTAGTTTTTCTCTGACGGCTTATATTTTTTAATAATCTCGGTCTATCCTAACTTACACGGCACTCGCAGTTTTTTAAGATCTATCCGACTCAGAATAATATTTCTTTTAATTTTAGATATGGCTTCGACACGTAGACGTTGTTTGCACAATCCAGATTATTTTTGCTATATTTATGGCGAATACATATTTGAAAAATATCGAAAAGCTATCTCGGACTTTAAACTGTGTATTTTAATCAATTTCAAATAACATTGTGCAATCAAGACAAGCAATGGGTGCCTCATATTGTGTGCCAGAACTGTATTGTGTGTCTTCGGCAATGGTCAAATGGAAAAATAAGTGCTATCAAATTTAAAACACCGATGATTTGGCAGGAACCTCAAAATCACCATGACGACTGCTATTTTTGAGTTGTAAATATTAACGGCATAAATTCTGAAAATCGAAATAAATGGTCATATCCTAACTTACTCTCCGCTCAGCGACCTCTTCTATACTCTGGTGAGATACAAGGAGCATCATCTAAGTGCTCTGAAGAACCAGATATTATGGAAATTGAAGACAGCATAATGGGCAATAATGATTCGGATTCAGTCATCAGATCCTTAACCCTTTAATCAAAGGGAATTGAATGACTTAGTAATGGATCTAAATTTTGCTAAAAGAAGCTTCTGAAATTTTGGCATCTCGGTTTAAAAAAAAGAATTTACTTGCACCAGGATTACTTTATATCGGACCCGAAAAAAGAATTGTCAGAGGTATTTTGGAGAAGATGAGTTCACAACGATATCAACCAAATGATTGGCGTCTTTTTATAGATAGTAGCAAGAAAAGCTTAGAGTGTGTGTCACTTCAGAACGGCAACAAGTATGATTCTATACCTATTGCACACTCTACCACTATGAAAGAACAGTATACAACTATTTCTTCAGTAATGGAAAAAATTAAGTATTGAGACCACAACTGGCTCATTTGTGTAGACTTAAAGATGGTTAACTTTCTTGTCGGACAACAGGGTGGATACACGAAATATTTTTATGTTTTATGTGTCTATGGGATAGCCACGACAAACAACGTCATTGGTCTTAAAAAAAAGTGGCCAGTACGAGAGGAACTGATGGTTGGTACCAAAAACGTTATTAATTTGCCCTTAGTAAATCGAGATCGCATTATACTGCCACCACTTCATATCAAACTGGGGATTATGAAACAGTTTGTAAAAGCCCTTGACAAAAACGGCGAATGTTTTGCTTTTCTTTCACGCAAGTTTCCAGGATTAAGCACAGAAAAAGTAAAAGCAGGTATTTTTGATGGGCCACAAATCAGACAACTTATGAAAGACCCAAACTTTTGTGAATTCAATGAATGAAGTCGAATCTAAAGCTTGGAAATCATTTCTTATGGTGATTATAAATTTTCTTGGAAACAATAAGTCCGACAACTATTCTGAGTTAGTTGAGTGCATGTTATCCAATTTGAAAGATCTGGGCTACAACATGAGTATCAAGATTCATTACTTACATTCTCATTTAGAACAGGGTGAAAGATTTCACCAAGATGTACGCACAATGGAAGAGCGTTATCAAGGAAGGTGGGACATGTATATGATGGCCGATTACTGTTGGAGTTTGCAAAGAGATGATTCTCAAGCCGTACATTCAAGAAAATCGTATAAAAGAACATTTCGTAGTGTGTAATTATATCAAACATAGAACAAATGTATTTTTGTTCCATTTTTGAAGAAAATTGTGATTTCATAGAAATAAAAAAGTAGAGCTGATAGCACTAAACCAGTATTTTTCCGTAATCAGTGCCTCAGGTATACCTTATAATACATATAAAATTTCAGGAAAAAAAATTTCAGTGTTGATCCATTCATGTTTGAACAAATATTTCTTTCTCAAGACCATCTGCATTGTTATTAACTGAAAATGCACGGCACAAGTATTTCTAGTAATAGCATTTAAAAATACTAAACATTTTAATTTACATCTTTGATTTTGTTAGCCGATACTTGTTGGAAATTCATAATAAAATTATATAAAAACAACACTATGTTTTAATTTCCAATATATTTAAAGTAACTTGACAATTGTTTCACCATACAATGGCTTCTTCAGAAGTAAATAAGAAAGAAAAATATTTGGTAGTAATCCTGGTTATATAGTGCTTAAAATTATCCTTAATTATCTAAGATTATGCTAATCATTTTATTATATTATTTACAGACAGAATTATTTTAAAAATGCAAATCTGTGGTATTATTTCAGAGAACTAATAATAGATTGGAGTTTTACCGTTTGTTAATTTTAAGACATTCAATCAAATTTAATTTTTTAGATTTATTTTCTACATGTAGGATTTTTAACGTATCATCAAACTTATGGGATTTGTTTATTATATGGGTTGCGTAATGTGAATTGTTCTTATTTTTAAATAACTATGTTTATGTTCTTTCACAAACCTTCACATACTGACACAGTCATACACAATACTTCATCCCACCCTTACACTCACAAAATGGGAGCTTTTAACTCTTTCATATATAGATTGTTACATATCCCTATTACTAAAACTAATTTTAACAAAGAATTCAACATAATCAAACAAATAGCAATTAATAATGGATATGACCCCAACATTATAGATAATATCTTGAATAAAAAAAATCCTTTAAACAAGCAATTTCTCTAATTTATCCCACATCTAATGACAAAAAAGGAAAATTTAGCACACTCACATACACAGGGAAAACAACTAGAACAATTTTCAAACATAAACAATAAAAAAGAACAATAATCAGTAATTCCTTAGGGAAGATAATTTTGAATAACAAAACCAAATCTAAAAAAATCCTTAAAATCAGGAGTTTATTTATTAAATTGTGTATCTTGTACTAAAACCTACGTAGGACAAACTGGTAGATCTTTTGAAACTCGCATTAAAAAACATAAACATAGTTATTTAAAAAAATAAGAACAATTCACATTACGCAACCCATATAATAAACGAATCCCATAATTTTGATGATACGTTAAAAATCCTACATGTAGAAAATAAATCTAAAAAATTAAATTTGCCTGAATGTCCTGAAATTAACAAACGGAAAAACTCCAATCTATTATTAGACGAACAGGTAGACTTAAACCATTCACCCTTACTTAATCTTTATTAGTTCTCTGACATAGTACCACAGGTTTGCATTCTTAAAATAATTCTGTCTGTAAATAATATAATAAAATGATTAGCATAATCTTAGATAATTAAGGATAGTTTTAAGCACTATGTAATCAGGATTACTACTAAATATTTTTCTTTCTTATTTACTTCTGAAGAAGCCGTTGTATGGTGAAACAATTGTCAAGTTACTTTAAATATATTGGAACTTAAAACATAGTGTTGTTTTTATATAATTTTATTTTAATTTACTTTTAAACCAATGTTGATAATATTAATAAGTTCTAGCTAGATCGTAACAAGTAACAGTGGTGAAGCACCAGACCAAACGGGAAGATGCAATATCTTCTTTCATAATCAACTTGAGTAAGATCTACAACCTGGCCAAAAATTCCCCGACTTCTAAAACACCTTGTAATATTTTTTAGATATTTGGTAACATTTCGAAACCTTACTGTTAAATGTAATATAAAATAAAATGAAACACTTCTCTTAAAGATTTCAATTAGTAAAAGTCTCAGTAAAAGTTACATTTTATAGCATCTCAGTTCCGAGCAACGTTAAACATTAATGGGCACTTAAAAGTTTATTATATAACAACGTAAAACAATATACTCAAATGAAAAGAAAGATTACAGTTCACGCCCTAACGATAAACTTCAAACAATTATTGGATTTAGACATTCTAGTGCAACCCTGACCTAAAATAGCTCGAACCGGGAAACAGTTGACCTAAATAATGACGTCATATTTTACTCCAATGAGATGCTACATTGATTTCCGGATTTTCATTGATGTAGTAGTAAGACATAAGAACGAATGAAGTTATTAAAAACTCATAAGTCTACAAGTAACTGTTTTGATTGACATGTAGTATTTCTTTTCTTTTAGTTCTCTTTCATTTTCTCTGTAACTTTGCGAGTTGTTTTATTTACTTGGAGGGGAATTAAAAACCCCAAGAAAGAGAATCTGAATAAAATTAGCTATTAGAGAAGTGTGGTAGGCCCAGTTGCTAGTAAAATGTGTATGTTAAGAAGTTCGTGTTTTAAATATTTTTTTCCGCGCAACAAGTGATATTTTTTTGTAGAAAACACGAATAATGACACATGCTTACTAATTATATTTTGACACTATATATGTTACTAATTTAGTAAATGAAATAAGCCAGAAAACGTGGATTTGAATCAAATTTCAGGTAAAGTGCACCGCATTTTTTCAGATCACTCTACTAAGTTGGGAATGTGGAATCTTTGGCACAGTGACACTACTTAGTATATATCACCATTACAACAAACACTTTATTTTTGCACTCGACGCGCGTTTCTCTAACCATGTGAGCTTCATCAGGAGCGATGATTGACTAAAGCTAAACTACAAATCTACCCTATTTATACTTAGCCTAACCTTTGAATTACTCAAGCGGAACTAATGGCATATGCGAGGCTATCAGTTCCGGTCAAGTAACCAGTAGAGGGGGCTATAAGGAATAGGCCCTCTGTCTTTATTTAAACTACTTTTACATTTTATAATTTCCATACTTTCGTATGCGTTCAACAATCTCCTATCAGATACATTTTTAATTAATCTTAGATTATCTAATGTTACAATATGATCAGCTTCAAGGGCATGTTCGGCAATGCTAGACTTTTCTGTTCTACTCTATTTAAAGTGTTCTAATTATTCTTTAAATCGTGTTTTAATTGACCTTTTAGTTTGCCCAACATACTTTTTGTCACAATCATTACAACTAATTTAATAAATTCCACTTTTCTCACAATTAGGATCCTTTGGGATTTCCTAAGATATTCCTCAGATTGTCTGATGACTTATAGACTAAGATGAGGTCTACCTTATTAAATATCTTATTGAGTCCCCTGCTATATTTCGGATTATATAGTATGGAAACATGAACTTATGTCTATTTATTAACTTGTTTACTAAGTCATCGTCATAACCATTAACTCTAGTTATATTTCTAATACGATTCCTTTCATTATTGAAGTTTACTCTATTCAGAGGAAAAGTGACCAAACGATGAACTAAAAAATGTAATGCGGCTAATTTGTGTTGTTTGCAATGAAATGAATCATTAGGAATATATCTATCTGTTACTGTGCCTTTCCTATAGATATCATTCTAATCTATTATTATTTTTAATAATTAAAATATCTAGAAAAGACAGTTGTTCTTTGTTCTCAACTTCGTAAGTGAATTTAATGGAATTTATACCGGCAATTTAATTTGGAAACAAAATCATCAATATGTGCTTTCTTTGTATCAAAAATCGCGAAAATATCATCCACATACCTATACCATACCCAACAGTTGTATTATGAGAGAATCTTTTTTTATTATTATTATAAATGTTTACAACGCTAATAAAAGAACAGAAATATTGCTGATTATTTCAATATTTATTTTAACCGCCTGTCAACTAAACTAGAAAATTCATGTAATGGTAATAAAAGTACAGAAGTAATAAATAAAATATGATAGTACTATTTTTTTTAATACCGTATCCCAACGTTATGTATTGACGGCTATAGTAAGCTTTAAAACGCTACCTCTCCTACTATTCACTATACTTGCCAGTCCCAAAAGAATAACCTTTTTAATAAATATGTCTATATACAAGGCTATGTTTAAAGATGTGATGAAGATTGCCAGTTTTCACTAAAAATGACATGTTACCAATGGATGTTACCAATTACTAATCTGTATCGGTACTATATGCGAAATGTGTAGAAAGAGCCATGTATAATGATCCATTTAAATGGACATCAGATATTAAGTTGACCTTACCAAAAGTTTTAAAATCATAGGCCTGCAGTCAGCAGTCTTATAGGGGATGGGATATAAAAAAATCGCCAATCAGACACTCCTTAAACTCCATTAATTGTTATAAAATGAAAAATAAAGAAATAAAAGTACTATGTTATACTGACGCTCCATACTACTAGCAGAGAACGAAAACGGTCTTCATAGATTGTTTTACCAATTTAACAAAACCATAAGAAAATTAACGCCATTAAAATGTAAGCTTGGTTTATATTTTCGAGTTTTGGCGATATCGACACGTGAGAAACCAAGCCGTAAAGGCTATGAAATCATATTTTTCTCATTGTCTTTATTGAATATCAAGATAGGCAAAGCTTCTTTCTTACCATTTTGAAAGTATAAGAATTTCTGATAATAAATTTATGCTTATACTAACTTAATCTAAGCTCTTATACTAGTGATCCTATAGTAACTTAACCTAGGAAATGTGTTTATATATATACATGAATTTCTTAATGCTAAGACTTAAAACTAAGACTAAAACTACCTTAGCCTAAGACTTACCCTAACTTAAACTATGTTAGGACGTAACAGTCACTTAAAGTAGGACTAATTATAACTTCCTAGGTTGACATTCTTCATGTCACGGCGGGCGAGGGGGGTCATCGTCTTCCTCCGAGAGCAGCGGGTCGGACGGTCTCGGGAACTGGCGGCTGGCGTGAGGTGGGAGTCAGAAGGCGTCCTTGATGCGTGGGTTGGGGTGCTGGGACGCCTTCTCCAAGAACTTCTGTTGGATTTTCCTCATGTGTGCCTTTACGGTAGGCACACCGAGGTCCCTATGGAGTTGTCGGTTCCTCATGAACCATGGGGCCCCTGTGATCATCCTCAGGGCCTTGTTCTGCACTGCTTGAAGTTGAGCTCTCCTTGTTTTGGAGAGCTGAGCTATGAAATCAACGACATACTTAAGCGATACAATATGGCTTTCAAACACCTAAATATTGAAAGTGATTTCGAAATTACCACAATTGAACATATATTAATACACACAGTACTAATTCGAGAAGAAAATAAAACAAATACTTGGAACAACATAAATGAAAATTAATTTGTAGAATTACAGGAAAATACCAATTTACAGATATGCAATGTGTCTCGACATAACCATGTCGGTTTCAGCAACATTAACTTTTTTAGAAACAACTGTCGTGGGTTTTTGTATTGTTAAATTTTACTTGGTTGCTGTTATCCTAAGATAAAATTTATTCTAGATCTTTGTTAAGCTGAAGGACTTCCTGTTGTATGAATAGCGGATGTTGGAGCATTCAAAGTGAATGAAGAAATAAGCGTACTGTCATCTGTAAAGCTGAAGAGTAGATTCCTGTCCTTTCCAGCAGATCGTTAATATAAAGAAGAAAGTATCCCTTGGGGCACAACGGCGTTGATAGGAAAGGTGTTGTGAACGTATTCTAAGGAAAAACGAAAGCCATACACAAAACTTTTCAGATATACCATTAGAGCGTAACTTAGTCAACAGTCCGTCATGCCAAATACAATCGAATATCTTGGATATATCAAGTGTCACCGCTCGAGATTCTCCAAGGAGTTTAATTGCGTTGTTCCAAACACGTGTTATATAAGTTAGAAGATCTCCTGTTGATCTTTGTTTACGAAAGCCATATTGATTGTTGCTAATACTATTGAATCCCTCTAGATATTGTAGAAAATGTTGATTGATAGCCTTTCTTTCGATATTATTGATAAACTAACGGACATGAAATTCCAGTTCAAACTTGATATGAAGACCAAATAAAGACTAATGCTGAACTTAAAGCAAAAATTGCAGATATAAGACAACAATTATCAAACAACACAGACAATAATATATCTAAAACAACCACCAATGAGGTTTTTGATGAAACTTTTAAAGAGCTTGATGAAAGACAACGTAGCGTCAGAAGGACTTCATAATTTTGGCTTACACGAGGAACCTTCCTCAGAGATCGAAACCAGACATCAGTTGGATACAGCTGCTGCTACTGACAATACTAGAAGCTTGCTCTGATATCAAAGTAGTTAAAATAATATTTTTTTCAAGTGGATCGTGAAAATTCAGCGAATATTAGACCCATAAAGGTGGTAATGGAATGCGTGGAGGATGTTAAAGCCATTGTCCATAACACAAGAGAATTTAAAAAACTAGAAGCCTACAAGGAGGACTCTATTAATTTCGTTATAACGACGAAACAAATCGAAGAGTATAAATAAGTGAAAGCAACACTGGACTCTTAGGTATAAAATGGCGAATCTAATCTTAAGATAAAAATATTTTAATGGATTGCCTAAAATTGGCAAGAGAATAAAAGATTCGAACTAAACAAGTTGTCTAACAGAATTTTATCATCTTCTATTATGGATATATTGTGTCTGTATCAAAACGTAAGAAAGCAAAACTCAAAAGTGACTGATTCGTTCAAATCAGGTTGCAGTTCTAATTACGACTTCATCACAGTTACGGAAGGTTGGATTCAAAATAGCGTGTTCTCAAGTGACCTATTTGACAACTGGCATTCTGTATTGCGCTGTGTTAGAAACTTAAATAGATTGGATCTGTCTCGTGAAAATATATCTCCACTAGAATAGTAAATATAATGCATCACAAATTGATACCACTAAGATAGATATAGTTGGCTGTAAGGTAAGCATTCATTATGTAACATGACTCGTATTGGAGCTATACATTCAAATACTTCTCAAGAAAACCTAAATACATACATACATAATGTACTAATTTTGGGTAACTTTAATATTCCTAACCTATTTGAAAATCTAGTTGGAGATCTAAAAATTGATATGTCAAATAATTTTATTCATTTGTTTGACTTGGAACAATTCAATACAGTTCCCAACACGCATAACAAGTTTCTCGATTAAATTCTTTCAAATTTTAATTGTGTCGTTTCCAGAGAATCTGTTCCATTAGTAGATGTAGTAGAGGACAACTACCAGCCTTCTTTGAACATTTTTCTTATCTTTTCGCTTTAGAAAAAAATCTGTGTTGTCGGCATGTACATTCCAATCTCGGCATCACTTTTTTAAAGCAGAGTTTCCCCTCCTTTATGACAGGATTTTGAATGTGGATTGGTCGGAGATATATATATATATATATATATATATATATATATATATATATATATATATATATATATATATATACAGTAATACCCCGCTTAGCGCGACCCCGTTACGCGCGGTTTCACTATAACGCGAATTTCAAATTTCGCGCTCATGTAGTCATTAACTTCTCTATGGTCGCGGGGGGATCCCCGCTTTCTCTGAATATTCTCTTTGAAGAATTGGGAATTCCCTGTCCTTCGACTTTGTTCTATGGGGATTTCCTCGTTCGTTTCGTGTGTCTCATTTGTTCCGTAATGTTAGTTCGGTCGGCTGGCAGTTTTGTTTTAATATTTATTGGAGATACATACATACATAATTTAACCCTACGTTAAAAATGCTGCCTGTAAAGAAAAAAGAGCGTAAAAGCGTCACTTTGGAATTGAAGATGAAAGTGTTAAGAAGAATGGAAAATGGAGGCAAAGCAACAATTGTTGGAGAGATTTTGGACTCTCAGAATCGACTGTGAGAACGATTTATAAAAATCGGGAAAAAATTAAAATCTCCAGCGAAGGTTCAACACCTATAAGTGCAACAAAACTTTCTCGTTCGAGATCATCTATCTTAGAAAGAATGGAGAAATTACTGTCAGTCTGGATCGAAGATTTGAATAAGAAGAACACACCACTAAGTCAAGATCTCATATGCACAAAAGCAAAATCTTTGTATGAGATGCTGAAAACAAAAGAAGGAGAAGGGAGTGCCACTCCGACTTTTGCTGCCAGCAGAGGCTGGTTCCATCGGTTCAAGCAGCGTTCTAATCTTCACAATATCCACATAACAGGCGAGGCGGCCAGCGCGGACATTCAAGCTGCAGCTGAGTTTCCAGACAAGTTTCAAGACTTCGTTAGACGAGAGAAAATTCCTGCTTGTCTCATCTTCAATGTTGATGAGACCGCACTTTACTGGAAAAAAATGCCATCTCGAACATTCATTTCTAAGGAAGAACGTCAAGCCAGTGGTTTCAAAGCTGCGAAAGATCGACTAACACTTCTGCTGGGTGGTAATGCCACTGGTGATTTCAAACTGAAACCTTTACTAGTGTACCATTCAGAAACACCCCGTGCAATGCGAGGCACAGACAAGACAAGTCTACCAGTTGTGTGGCGATCAAACAGAAAGGCGTGGGTTACACGGGAAATTTTTCAAGAATGGTATTCTAATAGTTTTTGCCCATCAGTCAAATCATACTGTGACAGAAATGGGCTTGAACCTAAAGTTATATTACTCTTAGACAATGCCCCAGGACATCCAACCTCACTTGATACGCCCAGAGACTTAAAAGTGTACGTAAAGTTCCTTCCACCAAACACTACGTCAATATTACAACCTATGGACCAGGGAGCAATAGCAAACTTCAAAGCTTATTACCATCGCGCACTTTTAGCCAACTAATTCATGAAACTGACGGGGAAGGAAGACAGTCTATGCGAGAGTGGTGGAAGTCATACAACATTATGAAGTCTATTCACAACATAGAAGAGGCTTGGAAGGAAGTTAAAATGAGTTGTATGAATGGGGTGTGGCGTAATCTTTGGCCAGATGTAGTGGAAGCACCTAGAAGAATTGTCCAGATGCAGAGACAAGTGCTTGAAGACATTGCTGCAATGATTGAGGGGTCTGAACTTGAAGATGTCACGGTAGAAGAGATCTCGTAGAACTTGTAGCAACGCACGACGATCCTATTAGCAATGAAGATCTGATCGAGTTACAGAATAATCCTATCTACGATGAGGAAGAACAAGTAGAAGAGAAAGTTTTATCTTCAGGGGAAATACAAAATGCACTTTCAAAAATTTATTCAGGTTTGGACATATTGCAGAGTATAGACAATAATGATGACCGTGTCTTGACCGTGTGTCAAACAATTAAAAACAGTGTTGGGTGTTATGAACGTATTTTACAAGAACGTAAACAAAACGTTACCCAAAAGACAATAGATGTATTTTTCCGTAAAAAATAAGAGTATGTATTGCATAAAGTGTTCTTAGAATTTAAAGTGATTGATTAAAATGATTTGTATTTTTTTGTATTAAATTTTGACTATGTTTAATCATAAACCTCGATATAC
Source organism: Pachyrhynchus sulphureomaculatus (assembly GCA_019049505.1). NCBI lineage: Eukaryota > Metazoa > Arthropoda > Insecta > Coleoptera > Curculionidae > Pachyrhynchus > Pachyrhynchus sulphureomaculatus. The sequence goes on along the minus strand of CM032449.1, from coordinate 75,732,034 downwards.
GCGAATTTCAGTTAACGCGATTTTTTTTCGGAACGTATCCCTCGCGTAAAGCGGGGTATTACTGTATATATAAATACTATATGAAGTACTTGTTGCGTGCGTTTCCAGATCTATTATTTGTAAAAGAACGTATCCAGTATGGTTTATAGCTGAAATAATCTGGCTAATCAAACGATTTATAAAAATAAAGCATAAAAGTTTCAAGAAATTAAAAAAATGTTGCCCACCAATATTGCGACAATTCAAGGAACCTCGAGTAGATATAAAAATAAAGATGCCTCTCAAAATTACATACTTAGGGCTGAAAGTTCTATTTCCAGGGATCCAAAAACTTTTTGGTCTTTTACTGACTCTAAAAAGCATTAAAATATTTTGCTATTCGCCGACGATCTAAAAATATGATGAAATGTTTGTTAATCTATTAAGAGTGATCTTAGTGCTCTGGGTAGTTGGTGCAGTACCACCAACTCTAAATATTAACAAATGCTTCACTATGATATTTACCAATAAATTGGATTCCATTAACTTTAATTATCACATAGGGCGCACACCAATTAAGAGTTGTGACAGTTTTAAAAGGCCTTAGAGTCATTTTTGATCCCAAACTTTTTTTTTTCATTGTATAATAATAGCATCTCCAGCAATAAAACGAAAATGCTCTGGTTTTACTAAGAAATTCGAGTGATTTTACAAATATTTAAACACTAACAACAGTCTATTTTAGCTTTATGAGGTCTAAGCTGGAATTTGGTGTGGTTGTATGGAATCCAATTTTTCGTAAATATATTACTCTACTGGACAATATTCACCGAAAGTTTATTAAATTCCTTGCATTTAAGAGGGATGGGGTATATCCTTCTAAATGTCTGGAAAAGAGCATACTTCTGCATAGATTTTAAATACCGTCTTTATTTAATCGTAGAAATTATGTATTAGTTCAATGTTTATTTATGGTATGTAGATCCCTTATAGAGTGCTCTGAGATATTATTACAAATAAACTTTAATGTTCTTTCACGAACACGAAGGCTTGCTGCTATATTCTACTTGCCTACACCTTCTATAAATTTCTTAATTAAAACACCACTATATCAGTCCATGGATATTTTTAATAAAACCTGCAATGACCTTGATCTGTGCAATCTATCTTCATCTTACTTTAGCAACGCAAAAAGGGGCAGATTATTTCTTCTTACTTTACTAAATAACTGAATATTCAATTTTATTTTGTTTTGTCTTTATTTTATATATACTATGTCATATTGTCTCATAAATGGATGTATTTTATTAGAGAATAAAAATTATTATTATTGCTATCTAAACGAAAAAAAACGAACCAATGCAACAGATCCTACATGCACATAAATTGTCACGTGGTGTGGTCCGAAAATGATCACGCCTCACGCCCGTGCAATTCCTCTGCATCAACCGAATTCACCTGCCTGAGCAACCTGAGATAACCATGGATAACTGACCTCTGCATTTTCATTGCTAGTGTATCAACCGAGGTGTAGCAAGCCGGTATCTTTTTAAGGTTCTTTAGAAATGTGTTCTTAATTCTCAAACTCCTAAAACTCCGATGACTAGGATACAATGTTACTGAATGTCGAGGGAACAAAGCGCGAAATTATTAGTTTATTTAAATCTATATATATATATATATATATATATATATATATATATATATATATATATATATATATATATATAAAATCCTAAGTTATGAAACTAGTTGGGGGAACTCGGCAAAAAACAGGCATCAACAGATGTTTCATACTATATTCATTTAGCCAATATTTCGGTCCTAGGTTGGGACCTTCATCAGGGCACAAACTGAAAAAGAGATAACGAAGCAACCAATAAAGAAAAATTAGGCATAAAGACTTGGTGTTATGAAGTCAAGTTGTGTCAATTCTTTTTGAGTGAGCCCTTACATCTGTCAGGTGGTCGTCCTTTGTCAGCGCCCTGTCAAAGTTGTCACTTTTCATTTTTCTTTAAGATGGCAGGTGGTTAATTAGTTTTTGAATTTCAGCATCCAACGTTATCAGTGGCATCCCTGCTGTAAATGCCATGTTTTTATGTTAATATGTTAGTGAATTGTGGTAGTTTTATTTCAGTGTTGGTTTTTTACTATGGCGATTGTTATTGATGGTCATTCTTGTTAGATTAAATTTCATACTACAAGTGAGTCACTTTTTTGTTGACATTTCTTCATAATGATAATAATAATTTGTGATTGTTTAGAATAATAATACTGTTTAATTACAATGGTTACATATTAATAATTGTAGGATCGAAATCAAAAAATTGCAAATTAGAAATTAATAATTAAAATTGATAATTAAAAACTTGACTTCATAACACCAAGTCTTTATGCCTAATTTTTCTTTATTGGTTGCTTCGTTATCTCTTTTTCAGTTTGTGCCCTGATGAAGGTCCCAACCTAGGACCGAAATATTGGCTAAATGAATATAGTATGAACATCTGTTGATGCCTGTTTTTTGCCGAGTTCCCCCAACTAGTTTCATAACTTAGGATTTTGTTAGATACGGCAACTTTTGCTTTCTCTCTCTTTATTTTATGTATATATATATATATATATATATATATATATATATATATATATATATATATATATATATATATATAAGATTTTGGTAATATGTTATCGACCGTGTGTCAATCAGATATATGTATGATTATTGAGAATCGGTCTGGCCTGGTATAAAAAAAAACCCACAGCGTCAGGTAGATTCATTAATTATTTCTCTAATCACACAAAAAATCAAAAATTTAACACCAGAATAGCAATGAAAAACAGGGTCATACGCATTAGTGATGACAGGTTTCGAAAAAGAAACCTAGACGAGCTGTATAACATTTTTATCAACAATGCCTATCTTAAACACATTTTACGTAAATTAATTTATAATTCGGATAGTGTTGACGCCCCTACTGATGAGACGCTTGCGCAGCATAGGATATACAGGAAGCTACAATTTATAAAGCCAATCACAAATTCAATTGTTGCCTTATTCAAAGATTTTCGAAATATAACAGCATACGAGGTTCTGAATTGTTTTCAAAAATAAGGGATGGAACACCTATTTTATATAATAACTCTGTAGTTTATAGATCGTCTTGTTTGCAATGTGAGGCGTGTTATATTGGACAGACATCTCAGTGGTCGAAACAGAGGCTCACACAGGCTCACACAGCACAGGAATTACTGCCGATTGCGAAAGAATTCGTGTGTTGTGGTGCAACATCATTTGAAAACATGTCATAATTTTGACTATAACAACGTTAAAATCTTAGCTCATGACAATAACTATAAAGGAAGACTTTTTAAGGAAATGTACCATATCAAAAAGGAGCCACAGTCAATTAACTATAAATCAGACACGAATCAACTTAATATTATTTATAGCAACATAATCAATAAATATTAATCATTTACAACTACAGCATTAATAACAATTAAAGATTTGCCACCTCTTAGTATAAAGTAAATTAAAAATGTTTTTGTGTTGCTGTTTTTCCGTTCGTTTGGAATTTACGGCAGTGCATATGTACCGACACTGTTTACTCTCAATTTGTTGTAGTAAATCGAGATGTTGAGTGTTAGTTTCGAGGACAAACTCGCATTTTCGTACGTGTTTTAATTGATTGTTTATTTGTTTCATAATTGTTTGTTATATTTCAATATTTTAATACCTTGACGAAAAAGAATAGTGTTTTAATATAGGTGTATTAATTTTGTAGTTACTCCTGAAGAAGTTATCAAACGATAACGAAATATTGAGTTTTAAAGAAGAAAAGTGTTTTATTTACAGTTCAGACCGATTCCCGATAATCATATATATATATATATATATATATATATATATATATATATATATATATATATATATATAGGGCAACAATACTGAATATAACGCGCTCTTGCGTTATTACAAAATTCTAAATTATAGCAAGGATTCAAGTATATGTGTTGATTATAGTCTACAAAATTGTGTAGTCGAACAACAAATAAGGAAAAGTGTTGTTATTGTATTAATATTACATATGTAATTATTAAGGGGGAGAAGATGGACGAAACCATACTTTCTTCCGTCGCGTCGAAAGGTAGGTGTTTAAAAAAACACCTTTATCCTTAGCGAAACGAAATTTACGGAATTTAATTTAATAAATAAATATTATTAAAATTGAGAAGATTTACTTCTATGTATAGGGTGATACGCTCGGTCCCGATTTATGGAAAATTGTTGGATGTTGGTTTTCTTTTTAAATGTAGAATAATATATTGCATGCATGTCAAGGAGTATACCGCCGTAGCTGATATTTGGTAGTGAAAACGACGCTGGGCGCCGCGATGCTAAACAATTTTTTTTTCCATCGACATACCTTTTGTAAAACGGCATTGGAAAGCCCTAATTTTTTTAACATGCTTTCTTTAAGCTGTTTTTTTCCAATTTGTTTTTCGAAAATCTTATGCAGCAAAAACCCTCTAAAATAATTTTTTTTTGGTAAACTCAGTTGCCATGAATCCTATCCACGTTTGGCGGTTTTCAGACAATTTATCTAATAGGCGGCTGTCATACTTCAATTTGACAGCTCTTGTTTGCCGCCTATTCAATTTAACTGAGTTAAACAGTGTGTCAATACTTCTGGTTGAAGTGGTTTCCCACGCTGAAAAAGTAGATATGATTCTTATTTATGGAAAAGTAAGAAGAAATTGTCGGGAAGCCGTTAGACTGTACTGAGAACGTTACTTCGACAGGTATATTCCGGATCAGACTGTTTTGTCAATTAGAAAGAAATTTGAGGAGCAATATGGGTGCATTTCCTGGGCAGAAAGGTATTTCTATACGCGAAACGGTTTTAACAGATGAAAAAGTGGCCGAAATTAGGTAATATTTTCAAAACCATCCATATAATTCAATCAGACAAGCAAGCAGGCAATGAAATATATCTTATGGGCCTATTCAGAAATCTCTTAAAGCTAACAAATACCATGATTATAAAATGCATAATGTCCAATTATTTACACAATTTGATTGGGAATGATCAATGAGTTTTGTAGCAGAAATGATGAAGAACTTTTCTTTTTCAATCATATATTATGGACAGTTGAAAGTCATTTGGCCAGTAACGGCAAGCCTAGCAGAGAAAATTATCATTACTGGGCTGACGAGAATCCACACAACGTTAATCATATTCAGAATCAAGGCTATCAGGGCTTTAATATATGGTGTAGGATAATGGGGGGACATTTTGTTAAACTACACTTTTTTGAGGGAAGACTAACTGGAAATAGATACCCTAATTTCTTGATTAATACTTTACCAGTTTTATTAGAAAATGTTCCCCTTATTTTAAGAAGACATATTTGGTATCAACCGGACGGAGCACCACCTTTTACAACTGCAGCTGTTAGAGAGTGTTTGAATGAACTGTTTCAACGATGAATAGGGGTTTCCAGTTTTTCAATTAAGTCACCAGACCTCACGCCGCTAGATTTTTTCTTGTGGGGGACTTTTAAAGATATTGTATACAAAACTGCGAGAAATGATATTGCGCACTTAAAGGCAAAAATATTACATGTGTGCAATAGTATATCTGGAGAAATTATTTACAAAGCCAGTCATCAAGCGTTAATGACAAGAATGGAAAAATGTATGATAGAAGAAGGAAGATATAAAAAAAATAATTTCTTTTGATATTTTTTTTTTATTTTTAAACATTTAATTTTATAAATATGTAATAAGTTATGTAATGTTATAAATTATATAGTTCTTTGTGGTTTTAATAAAAACAATGTATTTTTGTTTTTAATTGTTCAAAGATATTTTATTAAAAAAACCTCAACAGCATAGTAACTAATATTATTATAATTACTGTCAGATTAAAGTTTGACAGCTGCCTGCTAGATAAATTGTTTGAAAACTGCCAAACGTGGCATACGATCCATGGAAACCGCGATGACCAAAAAATAATATTTTAGAGGGTTTTTGCTGCATAACTTTTTTTCAAAACAAATTAAAAAAAAACAGTTTAAGGAAAAATGTTGAAAAAAATTAGGGCTTTCTAACGCCGTTTTACAAAAGGTATGTCGATGGAAAAAAAAAAGTCGTTTGGCGTCACGGCGTCCAGCGTTTTTACTACCAAATGCCAAATTCAGTCAGTATTCTCCTTGACATGCACACACATCTAAGTTGGGAATGTGGAATCTTTGATACAATGATACTACTTAGTATATATCACCACTACACCAAACACTTTGCTAACAGGGTTAGCGAAACGCGCGTCGAGCGCAAAAATAAAGTGTAGTGGTGATATATACCGAGTAGTATGCACACACATTCTACATTAAAAAAAAGTGACATGTACAGTGGTTTATGAATTTAATTTATTAGTTTTAATAAATTTATCTCTCAATTTAGAATACGAGGGAAAGTTAATTTTAATAAATACGTTTTACTCAATGACACTGTGTGGCTGATCTAAACAAGTTTTTCTTTAGTTATTCAGTTCGAATCGAGATTTTGCAGTTAAATATTACTGATTCTTTACTTTTTGTTGATCTTAAGAGTTGTATTTTACATGTAATATTATTATAAAAGTTTTTGGAATGTACCATATATAGTTGCATAAATATTCCTTAAACATATTTTTTTTTACACAGTTGACTAGAACCACCAAAATTTTTCTCTTTATTTATTAATTGACATTAGATACAATTATTTTAAAATGATTTTTACATCTATTAGGGGAAGAAAATAACTCAAACTGATTATATTTGTCTGTTTCCACGAGAGTATATTGACAACGAAAATGATTTCTTCTTATTTTTAATGTAGTCTCAATTTTTAATATATTTTTTATGTTAAGATCAAGAGGCAATTTTTCATAATTTAAATGTCTGTAGATTAGTTCGTTTAAAAAGACTCTTGTGTTGAATAGACTGTTGAAAAAGATATTTAACTGTGCAAAGGTATTATTAGTTTCAATATTTGCTAAATTATCAATATTTTGACGATATGTTATTATTTGTGTGAGAATTATGTGAATTTTGAAAAATTAAAAAAGATTTGCTTATTGATTATTTAAAACATAACACTTAAAACGTTGACATAGAATAGAAGCTTTCACGGTCTTGGGTAGATAAGAAATTGTGGTTCTTGAGATTATCCATCTTGAGATTATTTCTTGTCGATTTCTAACAACTTTCCGACATTTCGCCACATTCAGTGTTCTAATCTCGAAGAGTAAAGATCCCCGAAGATGTAAACGAAATCCAAATGCCAAAAAGCTGATACAAATCGACACTGTTTAATTTCAAGAAATAAGATTTTAAAACATTGATTTGTTATGTTATTTTAATATTATCTTCTTATATAAGATGTTCTTAATGATTTATTGTTTTACTTCATAAGATCATTTATTTGTCTGTTGTATTTTTTAATTATATTTTCATTTTTTTATGTATTTTTATTTTTTTATGGCTCACCTTTCCACCTCAATAGGGATTTTGCCCTTTTTTCCATATCCCAAGGATATCGGCGAAGATGTCGTAATACCCGTCAACGTTGTCCAAGTGCTAAAACATATATTTTTGTATTTCACGGCACCTTTTAAACAACGCGGTAGAGCTGCCACGGATGGTATTTGCATTTCTGCAAACCTATGTAGGTGGCCAGGCCAAATATACTTAGATAAATTAATAAAGTATACCGACCTGCGAAACTGAACCACCGACCTTCTGCACAGTAGCAAAGTACTACGCCACCGAGCTATGGCCAGTCACTAATAATACTGTTGTCAATCTTTTTATCAAATCTCTTGAACTGAGATATAGAGATTGACAGACTGATCATCGGAAATTGAAGAATATGTTTTCGTGATTTATGGACCTCGTACCATGTGTAAAAGAATGGAGGTCTTCAAATAAAAAAAATCAAGTGTATTATTGTTTCAAAAATAAGCATAAAACTCCAAGAACGTAATAAAATTATATTTTTCGTATTTTGTAATCTTTAAAATGGATTTTATGACTTTATTATTAGAAAGGGAACATACACAAACAATTATGTTCCTAAAAATTCTTTCAATATAGTGCATAATTCTGCTTGCCAATGTATCATCCCTGTACAGCCAGAGAATGCGAATAATTGTATCCTTTTTTATCGATGAAAATGAAAAACCGAGCTATAAAAACAGTATCTCGGCGCATTTTTAACAGAGCCAATAAAGTTAAAGCAGCATGCTAAATAGAGGCGCAACAATGTTTCCCTTTGCTTCTCTACTTTCCCTTTATTTCACCTGTTTGCAGGATAGCATCATGGCATGATTCAGATTCTCTCGTTCTGCTGGGGGAAAGGATTGCCGCCAAGGGGAAAGGTCAAGTTCAATCGATATCGTGCGGCTGATGGAAAAAATTTATATAAAACAACTTATATGGCTTCGTAAGGCCGCTTGCAGACCAAAATGCATAATTGTATACGAGAAATTTCTGTTCGTTACCTACAGGCATGTGCAAGAGGCCATTACTACGTGTACTATACGTTGCTTTTTAGGGCACAATCCAACCTAGTGGCCACTGTCACCTGGAAATATATTTACAGAAAATGGGTATCCACAACATGCAGACCATGTGGTGAACAGAAAAAAAACCTCTATGCACATCTTACATGAATCTGCGGCTTTATCTCTGAACATAAATAAACTGTTTGAAAATCTACATCCATGCACAAATTACCACACGAAGGGCTTGGAATAAAGCCAATAAACCTGTTTAAAAAGGCAACAGTCATGTAATCAGGAGCAGGGACCGATCCAACGAGGGGTGATTGGGACGGGGTGAAAATAGATGTAATTATTCTTACAGGTATAATCGATAATAATATAAAAAAATTCGGTCAATCGAAGATTATAGGGCACTAAAATCAACTCTATGTTTCCTTAATGCAGCGTATCGATCTATAATTTTATCTACATCTGATGGAATGTTGCTATGTACATTTAAAAGAGATAAGTCTAATAACCTGTCTTCTGTCATAGTTAAACACATCCAAAACTTGCAGCGCTGCCTGGTAATGAGCTAAAATTTTAAGCAAAAAATAGAGAGACGGAAATATATTTTGATCGCATTGCTTAAATAAATCTATCACGTTATTAGGAATTTTATTTTCATGTCCATTATTTATAAAGGTTTTCTATTTTTGACCCCATAATCTCAATTCAGATAAAATTAATATCTTAAATTCATCTGCCGATTTATATGCAAGCGCACTATATTTTTACGTGATATTTTCGACTGCTTCTACTCGTTGTTCGGAACTTTCATATAGGTGATATTTCGGATATAGAATAGATAAATAATAAAGTTTCGCCACTAAAATGATCCTTAAGGCTGTTCTTTAACTTGATGACCAATTTTTTTCACTAACGATTACACAGAAAATAGTATTTCCGTTGACCGGTACTAGGCAGTGCGTCGCCGCAATTTTCGGTGACTAGCTTGTACTGATCAGGATCGTCTTACTGTATAAATATTACGGAATATTATGAAGCGTGCGAGAAGTAAATAAACCGCTGCTGAGCCGCGCTAGAAAAATTTTATTCGTTACTCAATTTTGATAAACAAATTGTTTTCTTTAAATTTTTTTATAACATTTATTAATAAATATAATATTATAATTATGTGTTATTTAAACAAATATTTTGATTTAAAGTGGCATGGATTTTTGAATTTCGATCAAGTTTTTTAATAAAATATTATTTAATTTAAAGTACAACCTAAAAAAAGTAATATTCCTTCTTAAAATCCAATTGAAATTTAAAATTCAAAGATCAGAAACTTCCTTAACAACACGACAATGATAGATCAAATGCCTACAAGATAGTTAACGGAAATTGAGGCGACGCACTACTAGTATCGGTCAACTGAAATACTATTTTCTGTATAGTCATCAGTAAGAAGACATAAAGTTAAAGAACAGCCTGTCCCCCCCCCCCCCCCCACAACAGACGGCTGGATCAGTCCCTGACCAAGAGAGGGGAGTACAATCACCTATGCCGCCTACAACCAACCACTATACGATTTACGTTATTTAAGTTAAAAAGAAAAATTGACAGAACTCCGTAACCGATTTCTTTGCTACCGGCGCCCTCATCATGTAACATATATATATATATATATATATATATATATATATATATATATATATATATATATATATATATATATATATATATTTAACATTAAATAGCTAATCGATCTCATTGGTGTATGACACTATATTGGTCTACTATTTTAGCACTAAAACAAGTAGAGCCTTTAAATTAGTTTAGAAAAAGTTGTTGCTATATCGATCAAAATGAGAAAAAAATTTAACTAAAACAATAATTGTGCATTAAAAGCATTATTATAAATATTCGTAATTACTGGTGTTAGAGAAAACCAATAGTAGCAGAAAATACTGTTATAAAACTTCAGCAAGAGTAAAATATGAAAGATAATATATATATATATATATATATATATATATATATATATATATATATATATACATATATATATATATATATATATATATATATATATATATACATACATATATATATATATATATATATATATATATATATATATATATATATACATATATATATATATATATATATATATATATATATATATATATATATATATATATATATATATACTATATATACATACATATATATATATATATATATATATATATATATATATATATATAAAATTATATTGATTAAAATGAGAAAAAAATGTAACTAAAACAATAATTGTGCCCACTACCCTCAAAAATTCTTTATGTTTAAGGTTAAATATAATTTTTGTTTTTAAACATAAGCTAAATTATTATGTTTTTGTTTAATTAAAGTAGGTTAAAAGCATTATTATAAATATTCGTAATTACTGGTGTCAGAGAAAACCATCAGTAAGAGTTAAAAACATGAAAAAGATATATATATATATATATATATATATATATATATATATATATATATATATATATATATACACTTACGGTTTCATATAACATAACTGAAAATAGACCAAGTACATATTTCTGCAGTCTACCGACTGTTCTCTTATTTGCCAATCCATCCTGAGACGCGTTTCACCGTATCACGGCTCATCGGTCGTGCTGGAATAGACAAACAGGAGAACAGTATATAATTATCTACACACATATATATATATATATATATATATATATATATATATATATATATATATATATATATATATATATATATATATATATATAAATATATATATATATATATATATATATATATATATATATATATATATACATATATATATATATATATATATATATATATATATATATATATATATATACATATATATATATATATATATATATATATATATATATATATATATATATATATTTATATATATATATACATATATATATATATATATATATATATATATATATATATATATATATATATATATATATATATATACACTATACACATAACATTAAAATCTATCTTTGTGCTGACTATACGACCTACCTATTTTTTTCGGGTTTGTGCAATAATTGTTCCAGGGCTAGGTACGGTATTCTTATCTATGTAGTCTTAATTAGCATTATATAGGGTATCCTGAGTTTTTAAGGTCGAAATGCCATGCTTTAAAAAAGTTTTTGGAGTCACGTGAGTTTCTAAAAAAAAAATAAAGAAATCGAGAATTTAAAAATTGACGAACTGTTGGTAGAAGACTAAATTTGGGTTTGTTTTTTAAAAAATTACGTTTTTTTTCCCAATCCCCACAGAGAAAAAAATTTCTGGGGATATGCCATTGAATTTTCCTGATTTTTTTTGCCATTTTAACTTACCATTGTTTTTTTAGCATCAAATTCGGATTCTACGGAAAATTTTACAAAAGAAACTCATTTCTCTATGCATCCTAATTTTTTTTGAGTGAAAGGAAAATTAATTCGAATTATTTAAGGATATCTTTAACATTAAATTGACTATCTTTCCCTTTTTTTGAGCGTTTTAACATACCATTGAATTCAGCATTTAACCTCAGATTTGCATTCTACGAGAAATTTTACTCAAGAAACTAATTTCTGTATGTATCGGAGCTTTTCAATGGGCATAAGGGAAAACTAAATTGCAATTTACAGGTCATTTTTGGTTCTAAATTGACTATTTACCGCTTTTTTGGCCATTATGGATTATAGAGGAAATTTTACAAAAGTATTTATTAACCGTGCAACTTGAAGTTTTGAATTTTAATTCTTTAAAACAGATATTCTGCATACTTTTATCATTTGAATTCTGCCGCCTTTCTTTTAGTTGTAGAACTGCTTTTAAATTCTATATGGAAATGACGCTGCGCTGTTTACTAAGAACATTTGTAGAATCGCCTTATTGAAACTGTAATCTTAGAATTGGAGAAGATAATGGAAAAGACCCGTAAGAAGATAAGTGTGTGATGTGGTCCCCTGATTTTGTATCGAAGCTAACCGCTCTGGCGAAGCTGGTTGGTAGTCTTAATTAGTGGTCCGGGTACATTGTTTTAAAATAGTTTAACATGTATGCGCCTGCCGTTTTCTTTTCTCTGTGAAAGGGATGAGTAATCTGCATATTTTCGACAACTTGAAGAATTACTTTTTTATATTCGTCGAAGTTAGGCCATAAAATTTTGATCCCAAATTAAAGATATATTTAATGAACTGTTTTTCTTTTGCTTCAGTAAAAACTGGTTTACAGTTATCATTTTGGAGAGACGCAACTCTGAGAATTTTAATATACCTTAGAGCGGGTTTTCGTGACACTACATTATTTTGCTGTTTTTGTTGTAAATATGGTCTACTGTGAATCAATTTTCTTTTTGACAGCTGCGAACCTCTGAAAGTCTTACTTTTAAAAATTGTGAGGCACAAGGGACCTGGCCTGCTTTTCTCGGCTCCAAATGTATGTTATAGAGACAAAAATAAGTTGTGAAATTTACCTGTTTGATGATAATAAACTATCTTGATCTTAAAAAACCTTATGATTGACAGTTTTAAATGCATGCAGTAAGAAAACTCATGTTTATTGCCTTCAGTCGTTTCAGAAACAATAAAAATATGCAAATATGACAATACTTAGCTTAGAAATCACAATTTCTAACACTATGCCGCCACGTGCTACTAGGATGACAAATTCTTGCTGTGGATAGACAGATTTGTGTAGGGATTTAACTTGTAATACTGGATATATGGTACAACCTATAGTAGAAATACATAAAAAATCATCTGGCCTCACCTCTCTGACTACATCTTAAGTAGTAAATATTTTTCTTTTATTATAATATATTTTCAAGTATATTTTTATAGGCGTTTAACTGACCTGGTTAGCTGTTAGGACTACTTCATATTTAAATACTGTAAGGTTTATCTGAAGATTCTCCAATTTTAACTTGTTTCTCGACGTCTTTCCAGCAGACGTCCTTGCTTGACGTTCTCCCTGATAGTTCAAAAGGTATATACATCTTACTTTTGTTCTAATCATTTCATGAAGAAGGGAGTTTTTCTAGTGCCTAGGTCGAAACCCAATTGTATCTCTCCACTTGTCTTCTCTTAAGTTATCCTGATTTTTTCAAATAATTTTCTAATCTATTTTGACTGCCATCTTGTCTCCGGAAAGTGATGGTGGATCCAAGTGTTGTCTACAGTAATAAAACGATGTCCCGAGTCATTTGGGTTACGCTGCAACTTTTCGAAACACGATTTTAAAATGTCTTTTTTCGTACGTTTTTTTTGGCCTAGAGTTAATAAACGCGGTACCCATTGCACTCTCAGCTTTTTCTTTTTAAGAACTTCATGTAGAATATTACGTACCCATTAATATAAGGTGCCTACCATCTTAGCAGTCTTACGACGCTTAATGCGACGATCCTCCATGACGTTATCATGAATTTTATCGACCATTTCTTTAGAAGAAACCTCAATCGGACGGTCTGAACTTCCTTCGTTCAGTTTCTCTCTGGGCCACAGACCACTTTTTTAAATAAAAACGTTTTATTACTGCTCGATACTCAACTTTATCCATTTCTATCAAACGTGAAACACTTAGGATAGCTGCCGATAAACCATTGTGCTTAAAACCTTAAATACAAAGACTAATAAGCCTGTAATTCTTGTAATTTCTGAAATTTTATTAGAAATGGTAACACAAAGTTGCTTTAAACCAATGTATCGAGTCATATATCACGTATAACTGTTAAAATTTTTGTACATTGGTGTACACTAACATGACTGTTGAATAAATATCATCATCACCTAAGCTTCTACCATTCATCAGAGTTTTATTGTATAGTCTACTCCAGAGATTTAAGATTTTGATTATACTTTGATATTTTTGAATGATGCTATGTGTAGATAGCTAAACAATGTCTTTGCGTTGTATTTCCAAGTCTCTATTATCTATGTCATATCTAAACTGCTCTTTTTGTTTCTTACTTATGTTAGCGATATTGCTGTAAACGAACCAGTAATGTATTTTATCTTTGTATTGAAGTTAAAGGGGTCGTACAATTTGGGAATACTCTCTGCCTCTTTAAATTGTTTTCTGGTCTAGTTTTCTCTCTCGTCATTTATTGTTCTCTTGAGAGAGTGACCATGTTTATATAAATTTCGTTATTTATGGGTATTAGTATTCTCAAAAAGTGAGTGACAAGGTATAATTTTTTACTAATCCAAAGAAGGGGAACAATTAAATTTTCTTACTCGTTTCTGCGGACGTTTAACTAGTTAAGGTCGAAATATGTTGTGAGCTGCCTCAATAATGTCAACTCAATTTGAATTAGATTTCTAAGGGAGATATTTTATTAGGTATATGTTCAATTTAACGTAAACAGATATGAATGAAGCTTGAAATGTATTGTATGAATTCACTATTGTTCCCAAAATGACTCTGTTGGCTCTTTAAAGCGGCTTTTCAATGAAACGGCATTTTATTTCATATTGCTTTTCTTTGTTTCTAAAATGTTCTAAATTTAAGCCAATTTCATTTAAATATGTATTAGAGAGTTTAAAATTAATCTCCGTCAGTCTGCCATATATAATTTTGCGTCTACAATTTTTAAAGATCTAAATATTAGAAGGCTATGGAGTTTTGATGTGACTGTATCAGTTACTCTGTAGAAATTGTTGATATTACTTTTTTAACCGAATTCAAAAAGGAGGAGGTACTCAATTCGACGCGTATGTATTTTTTTTTTAATGTATGTTTCCGCTTAACTTTGGCAAATATGTACCGATTTGATGATTATTTTTAGTATTCCGGATGGATCACTTATGGGATCACTTCGGTGTCCGTCTGTCAGTCTGTCTCTCTCTGTCTGTTACACCCGATTTTCTCCGAAACTATTTAACATAGAAAGTTGACATTTGGCTTAAATATGGGAATTTACGGCCAATCGGAGCCGTGTATTTTTGGAAGTTAAATTTTGACTTAAGGGGCTACTTTTGGAGGTGAAATAGGAAGCGGAAAAAGAAATTTACCGGGTCGTCCAGCGAATGAAAGCTTATGAAAACACGAGTTCAAAAATATATATGATGTAATACTCGCTCGAATTTTTCTTCATAACAATTTTTGAAATAACCCTGGAATATTCCTTATAAAGTGTAGGTTGAACGAAAATTATCACGAGTGCGTTACCTTTGATAATCTATTTGGTAGTTAAAAAAAATTCAAGGTCGTCAGTTTTCAACAAAGGTTGGAACCAAACTTTGTTGAAAACTCATTTAGGGTGTAATTTCTGAAGTCACTGTAAGCCTATATTCATATTCTGCAGAGGTCTCTTGTCTGAAATGTGACCGATTGTACTTTAACATTTCGCAAACGAACTTCACGAGCTTCTTGAGAGCGTGATATTGTATTTCGATTAGCATTCTTATCAAGCCGAAGCACTTTTTCTGTTTCCTGAAAACGATATTCTCTTTGGAGAGTAGCACGTTTCGTTGGTCTACCCATGATTAATTTCACAATCTTCAAGAAATTTAACTGCGAACAGAAGTAGCTGAATCATTACTAGCAGACTCCAACGCCACCTGGACAAACTTGATTCCTGGTTTAACGACTGGAGTATCAAGCTGAACCCCAACAAGACCCAAGCCATCGTTTTCGCCAAGGGCAAGGGAACTCTCCATGGCCGCCTTCAACTACAGAGCTCTGGCTTCCAATGGGCAAACATTATCAAATATCTTGGAATCCAGTACGACAAACAGCTCGCCTGGAAAAACCAGGTCTGCACTACCACCAAGAAAACTAAGCAACTGCTGGGCAAATTATACCCAATTATAAATCACTTCAGCAAGTTGCCCACCAAAATCAAGCTCATGGTCTACAATACAATTGTGATGGCAGGCCTTACATACGCCATGTTTTCAGATCTCCTTGTGGAAAACGAATATCATAATAAAGCTTCCAGTATCAAAAAATTCAGGAGAAAACTAGCCCCCCGTTTGTATCTCAGCATGGAGTCTGATTTGTAGCATCAACATGCGGAGATCGCAATTTTAAAGTACATTTTTGTGAAACACAAGGTTTAAACTCGAACAGGAATTCAGTGCAGCAACACCTGCATTCAAATAAGTTTAATATACGCGCTCTGTGCGAAACTCGACCAACATGGTCAACTTTCACTTTTTCCGATTTAGGAGTAACTTTAGAATCGTCGTCTTGTCAGATATATATATATATATATATATATATATATATATATATATATATATATATATATATATATATATATATATATATATATATATATCTGGAGCCGAGCGAGTAACCAGTGATGGAGTCCTGGAGAGGATGAATAAGGACCAGGAACTTTTAACTACAGTAAAAAAGAGGAAAGCAGCATACTTTGGTCATATTATTAGAAACGCTAAATATGGTTTTCTGCAGCTGATTATAGAGGAAAAGATTGAAGGAAGATGAGGCATCGGGCGTAAAAAGTTCTTGTGGATGCGGAATCTGCGCCAGTGGTTTGATATTAAAGAGTTATCAGTTTTGCCCAAGATAGAGAAGCATTTCGGTTGATGGTCGCCAACCTCCGTTGAGGAGAGGGCACTTGAAGAAGAAGAAGATATATATATATATATATATATATATATATATATATATATATATATATATATATATATATATATATATATTAGAGTGACCGGATCTCATAGAGGGAGAAAAAAAATGTCGGAATCTTGTTCGTCTGGAAATTTGAGCTCGATTAAACGACGTTAACCCGTGCCGCTCGTCGCCCGTGCCAAAAATCCAAATTTTTGGCCAAAAAAGCTGACATATGGAGCCATAACTCCAGAACGGTAAATAACAGAAACACTCTTAATATCTCAAAAGAAAGCTAATGTTGTTCTTCAAAATTTATATTCTATACATAATTGTTGTTATTTTAAGTCAAACCGAGTTTCAACAGCCTTTAGCCCCATAAACGTGACCTGGTACCACTAGGAGCATACTTCGTATATTTTGTTATTAAGTGATAAATTTTGCTTTTTTTTTGGTATATTTTTGAGTTTAAAGTAGAAATATAATAAGAAAACAAGTAATACTGATAAGTCTAATGACATTTTTTATTTTAAAATATAAAAATTAGGTATATAATACATACAAAACAGACACAGAAAAGATACAGACGTAGTATCTACATGAGTTGATAATTTTACATAGTTATCTAATCTATTCTAGAGCTTTTGTTAAAGTAGTTTTTGAAACGTCAGGATATAATGCTCGGCATTTACTTACAACTTGCAGGACATATTGCTTTTGGTCTTCATCTTTTGTCAGAAGGTCGTTAAAGTCGGTTATTAATTTAACACCACGTTCAGCCATATCATTAACTACTTTTAATGTTTTGACAATTTTCAATCCTTCTTGGAAGTCATTATTTTGAGGCCAGGTGTTTGGATGTTGTCTTAGGAAATCTGTTTTTATATTAAATTGGTCAAAGAATGTAAACGTTTCTTTGGTAAGTAAATTTACCAATCCTCCATCAACTACCTCTTTTAAGTTTTCTTTCCTAACTTTTGGATTTACAACCCTAGTGTGCTGTGATGGTTCATCTGTGCTACTGAGCAATTTATTAGCCATTAACAACTTTTCATCGTCTGTAATGGTGGGATCAAAAAACGATAATCCCACCAACTTTGCATTCAAATACCACAAATGGTTCGAAAATTTGGTCAGGGCTATTTCTGCAATGTCGTTGTCACATCCTTTATAGTCTAACAGACTATGCAAAATACCTAAATCTTGCTTTGGTGCAAGATAAGCTTTTGGAGCATTGAACCAAGCTTTAAAATAAATTTTAACTAGGAAAACAGAAATGGCACGCACAGAACTTTCTTCTTCTTTAGACATCTTAAATTGACGACGAAAAATGAACATTTTTAAGCAGTAAATAGCCTTTGCCATCCACCTAGCGTGATGAATGACTCCTGGAGTTCTAAAACCCACAACATTGCCGTCTAGTGATCCAACAAATACGAGAACCAACTGCAATAGCTCCTTGTAGTCATCTCTGGGGTGGCTCTCAGTTAATTTGGTCTCGAATTCAGTAGTAACATTTGCAATTACTTCTGGAGTTAGCTGCTTTTGTACTAGATTGTCACTGATACCTGTGTCGTATTTTCCTTTGTCTATCTTGGGCCACGCAGTGAGGAATCTCTTGAAAATGTCTGGATGAGGTCCAGTGGTTGATCCCATTTTTGTGTCGAATACGCCTTTTAACAGAATTTCCAAGATATGGTGACGGCAAGCTAGGTATAACAATTCTTCCTAACATTTGCTCCAATATGACGCATGCTCTTTTGAGTCTTCCCGTGTTGGATGCTGTAGTGTCGAAGCACATCGCCTTGACGGTGTTGAGAAGACCCCATTCATGTAGGCATTCATATACGGCTACGGCTTGCTCCTCTCCAGAGCTGTTTGCTGTTACAGGAACTCCCAGCAGCTGTTCCTTTTCGCCATATGAAATAGCTATAGCTATTCGCTCACATTGTTCATTTTTTAAAACACCCGGTAAAAGTTTTACCGTCCCAATGGACAACCACGGGCTCTTTTTCAGGAATGTTTACTTTATCAAAATTTTTTTTATTATATTGTTCTCTGAACATTTGCCTTCCATCATATAATAAAGTTTTCGAGACTTTGTACTCAAGAGGGTCAAGGTTTAGTGCTTCTAGAGTAGCTATTAAAATTCTCGTGGCATTTCTGTCGGATACCTTACATCGATCTAATAAAATGGACAATTTCATGTTTAAAATCTCTTTAACGCCCCTTGCAAATGAAACTTTCATCCTCTTGCTCTCAGATGGTCCTGGATCTTCTGCAGCTTCTTCAGGGATGTCCATTTCCTCCAAGCTCACAAGTTCCTGGTAGATGCTGTCCTCTTCAGTGTTTTCTTCTCCTTCTTCGAACTTGTCTTCATCATCCGTCTCTAAGAAGCAACAAAAGAAAGAGAAAAAAAAGACTATAAAAACTTGTCATTTTAGCAGAATAGTAATAATACATAGGTACTAAATTACCTACTTCTAATTATCAAAAGGTATTATTTAAAAAATATAAACTCAATCATAAAGATGCCAAATCATGCTCTCATGTACAATTCTCTTTCAATTATAATGAAACTATTTACTTATTTGTTTATCTATTTTTTAGAATACTAATAATAAAAAAAAATCACCAATATCAAAAGTTGCTTCTTGGATTTGTCGGTTCATTTTTGCAAGTTCCTTTTGCACCTTGATTTCTTCAGCTCGAGACAACTTGAGATCCACTCCAGTCATGGAACCTGGGCGGCCCTTCTGCCTCTGTTTCACGAGAAACGCCTTATCTTCTTCCGATTTCATCAGAGCCAAGGCATCTTGTTGAGCAATATCAAAGAGATCATCCAACTTTTCAACAAACTGTTTAAATTTGTTCTTGGCCGTTTTCGATGTTTTCTTCCGGTCTTTTTGAAGAGTTCTCCACTCGGCGTGAAGTTTTTCCAGCTTAGTAATTGCATCTTGCTCATGTTTAGTCGGGATTCGAGCTTTCTCCCCAAAAAAATGAACACTTCTCGTATTGTAAGTTTTGCTGATTCTCTTACAGTTAATTTCACAGTACGTAAATTATAAAATAAAGCACACAAAACTTGACGATTTGAGGGTAGTTTACAACCGGTGATCTGGTGAATGGGATAGCCCACAAGAAATATTTTATCCTTGGTCCGGCTTTGTACACCTGATGTGGATGCCATTTCAGAGGCCAATAGGTAAATAACAGTTAACTTGGAAAATGAAACAAAATATATTGCAAACTTTAATTTCAATAAAATGTTTTCAAATGTCTTTTAAAATAATACTATAATAGTTATAAAAACAATAACACTCACACTTGGAAAATTAAAAAAAAAAAACGTTAAAATATCTTCACTAGATAATTGTTCGATCTAACCAGCTCAAAGGTACTTTAGAAAACTAAACTGAATAAATAAAAGGTCGGTTGTACGCTGAAGTAAAATCACCATCCCTAAAATAGAAATTAGATTCACCCTCCTTTTTACCTGTCAAACGGGTCTTTCTTTGGTAAACTAGTCAGGTAATCCCCATATAATAAAAGATTAAATTTGAACAAAAGGCTCTTTATGTTTGAAAATTGAGTTCCAAAATACTTTTTAACAAAAAAATGTTAATTCCGAGACACATTATGTAAAAACCCGTAAAATTCTTAGAATATTCCCAAACTGGCTCCTACTGGTACCAGGTCACGTTTTTGGGGCTAAAGGCTGTTGTAACTCGGTTTGACTTAAAATAACAACAATTATGTATAGAATAGAAATTTTGAAGAACAACATTAGCTTTCTTTTGAGATATTAAGTGTGTTTCTATTATTTACCGTTCTGGAGTTATGGCTCCATATGTCAGCTTTTTGGCCAAAAATTTAGATTTTTTCAAACTTTGAGCGACGAGCGGCACGGGTTAACGTCGTTTAATCGAGCTCAAATTTCGGCTATCTCAATATCTGGAAAGGGGAATCGTTTTGTGGGGTCCAGACGAACAAAATTCCGACATCGATTTTTTGCGGTCACCCTAATATATATATATATATATATATATATATATATATATATATATATATATATATACATAATGTTACAATAGAGGTTGTTACGGATGGTGGAATGTAATACATTAAAATTCCGGGTCTCAATCCATTCGTCTAGCAATGAACTAGCACGACGGCGACGTGTTGCCAAAATCTCATTCAAGTGCTCTTGCTGCTGCGACTACTCGATACTGTGATCTTGCTGCTGCTAGACTAACTAGCTAAAAGTCATCTTCAAGTGGCAGCAGCAGCAAGATCACAATATCGAGTAGTAGCAGCAGTAAGAGCACTTGAAAATGACAAATGAGATTTTGACGAAACGTCGTGCTAGTTCATTGTTAGAGGAACGGATTGAAACCCGGAATTTTAATGTATTATATATATATATATATATATATATATATATATATATATATATATATATATATACATATATACATATACAAACAAGTTTGTGAATGATATAAATCTATTTTGAATAGAATAAAAGAGCTTGAAGATGACAAACATACATGAAGATCAATATCAAGTCGAACAACAAAAACAGATTTGAGATTTTTTGGCGATGATCGCAAAACATCATTAAAAATGATGGAAGAAACGTTAACTAGCAATAGGGAAACAATTCGAATGATTTTAAAAGAAGTTATACAAAAATTAAAACTTACTCCATACACCATAAAAGAAGATCAAAAATTATTGAAATAATTTAAGCTTTCTTAAATTATTTGGTACGTGTGATAAGACCTAGTTTTTTTTTTATTATAACCCGCAAATAAAATGTTAAAGTGTAAAACAGAAGTTAAAATTATCACTATATGCCAAAACAACATCAAAATATTGGTTATTGTTTTCCACGATAGCCAAGATACTATTCATCGTAAATTTGTTTCAGCTGTCAATGACTAAAATTGTTTAGAGGTACTGAAACGTTTAATGAGCGGAATTCATCGTATTCGACCTGAAAATAGTAATCCTCACAGCTGGTACTTGTCCGTCAAATTTTGTCTCAGAATCAATGTGTTTTGACTTCACCCTATTCACCTGATTAAGGACTTTGTAACTTTTTACTATCTATGAATTAAATTAAGGTAAAATTGATGCTTACATATATACATATAAATGTACACGTGTTTTGCAGGCAATTCCACAAAACTAGCTAGAAAATTGATTTGCATCATTATTTAATCATTGTAAAATATACATTAAAGTATTTCTTACGAGAAGACAGACACAGCATTATGTTAAAGAAAGACGTGAAATAATTTGGTTTTCAAAGTAAAATGAATGTGACAACTAGCTTCTCGCTAGCTTCCCGCCGCATGCAATCATGTGTGCATCGCATATATTAGTCCGGGAGCTCAGGACCAAAATGCGACCTCATCGAAGAGTGGCAGATAATAGTATCACTTTGTCAATTATGCCCTTCTTAGTCCCTCCAGGTAGTTTGAAGCCTCAAGTCTGGTTCCTGTTCCTGGAAATACGCTTTAAAGCTGCAAGAAAAAGTTGGGGGACGAACCCAACGCTGAGGGGCAGATATTTTGGATATAGCTTCATTTTTGTGAAATATGACTGAAAAATTAATATCTGCCAAAGTTATAACGGTCCAAAGTTGCAGAAAAATGAAACCCACCTGAACCCATAGAGGAACGAATGAAATTTGTTTTAATATGTTCGTTGTGGTTTGTAGATACTAAAAATAACATTAATTGCCATGGAGTATGGTTCTTTATTAAAATAAATTACGTTTTTTGCTGCAATAACGCATAAGTATTTTTAAAACGCGAGCGCCTGTCCTACAACGTGCGCACCCGTCCTGTAATTCGTTTTCCTCTCAAATACTATACACATGCGCCAGTGTCTCGAGAGACGCTCAAATCACCATTGAAACAGTTACAAGCAGATTAATATATTTATTTGATTTGCAGTGCAATTTCGCTCTATATATATATTTTTTTTATATTCAACTTTTAAATTCTGTTTATAATTATTATTTAAAATTTATATTCAAAAGCCCCAAAACCTCTTTTAATATGTAATTACGAAAATTTAAAAAAAAAAATTTTAGTAGGTATATTCGATAGTACATTTGAAATTTTTAACATGACAGACAATAAGAGTGAACCAAAAAACCTCAAGAATTAAAATATTAAACATTTAAAACGTACAATAATTTTTGCCGCATTCGGTTAAAGCCAATACAACAATGACCGAATCATCAGCCACCCCGGGTTTCACTGTGTTCTGTTTAAACTTTGAGCATTGCGGCTCCACTCTAGTATCCGTCATGTTTTTTTTGGGTCGCAGAATCCGATCTCCAATTAGTTTTTTGAAAAAATGACCTATTAATTGTTATTAACATTTTTTAAGCAATTATCAAAAAAAAAGGAATTTGGTATCATTTATTTTTATAATAGTGAAATCTAAGTTTATTAAGCGCTCCATCCAAATTTTTTTTAGATGTATTTTCGACCTACTAAATACCAATTCAAAGTCTATTTTTACAAAAACTTAACCTTTTTATTGTTATAAACAATTTATGATAAACAGTTATGGTAATAAACAGAATTTCATAGAATTTACTTCCATAACAGCTAAATTTAAGTTTTTACTTACCCAAGTTTGTTAGATGAATTTTGACCTGCTGCCTGAATTTCTAATCCATTTTTCCAATGTATTAAAATGAAAAGCTAATCAGCTTATTTATCTGCAATTAAATAAAAATATTTGTGTTAAATTCACAAAGAAAAATTAATATAATTCTAATAAATTGGCAGTAATAATAAAATTTTTGAGTTTTTGAAAAAATGAACAGAGAATTTAAATTTAACGAGTTAAATAATATTATATTAAGTTATTATAAAAAAAATATATATTATAACAAAAATTAATAAATTTTTAGCAAAAATGGATTAGAAATTCGACTTTAACGTGTCAAAAAACATATGAACTCATGCATCACAGCTAGGTAATAATGCGAATAGAAAAATCAATTTGTTTATAACTTAAACTTTGCATTAAAAATACAAAAATTCTGCTGATAAAAGTAGGGACTGGATTTCATGGCACATATTCGGGATTTCACCTTGTATTATAATATTCGAACACTGGTTCATTTATCTGCCGCTCTCGAATGAATTCAGGTGGGTCCAAAAACTCTACAGTTTCAAAAATTCGTAGAAATTCAAATAACCAGGATCTATGGCAAATAATATTTTTTTTCCCTTCTTTTTGGGTCCCAAACTAGAGCCCATTTTTTTCAAGAAAAAAAAGGTTTACTCCCACAGGAACCGGTCTCCGTGACAGATATTAAGGTTATAGTATCCCCATAACATATAAAACTGCCACTCTGCGATGGGTTCACCTACCCTCAATTTTTTGTTTGTCACAGTTTATCACATTTAATAAGTGATATATTTATTTGCCGCTCTTCGATAAGTCTAAAATCTTGGTTATGAGCTCCCGGACTATATATGATTCAAAATTTGAAAGAACGCCCGGGTCCGCACGAGCAGACTTCGTCAGGCTACTTTGCCACAGCGAAAATCACGTCATAAAATTTAATAAAAAGTAATATTTATCTAATATTTTCGCAACCACTAGGTGGTAAACGGCTTTCATATTTTAACAAACGAACGAAAAGTATTTTTTTTATATATATAGAATTTTTTGTGACTTTTTACTTTTTAATCCACATACGAAAACAAAAATTGTAAATGCTTTTAATCGAAGAAAAAGTATGGATTCCTATCTTATATGTGTTAAACATCTGAAATTTTTTGCAATTAATTATGAAAATACGGCGCACAGTGGGGAAAAACGAAAAATCGTGTTTCAAAATTGTCTAGAGCCTTCAATTTTGGTTCGATTTGAACGATTTTTTTTAAAATTGAAGCTTATTAAATTCCGAACAAGTTGTCGGAGCCGATTTTGCAATTAAACTTTTGTTTCAAAATGGCGGATGTCTTCAAAATGGCAGTTTCTGATTATATAGCAACTGAGACACAGAAAACGCTTACAGTTTCAAACCAAGTTGTGCTAAAATGCGTGTATGTATGTTTTTTTATGTCGCAGATAATATATCTAATATCACAGTTACCAGATTAATAATAATGAACCCAAAATGGCTGCCATGAACAATAAAAGTATTATAAATATGAATAAACGTACCAGTATTATTTTATATCCATAACATTTGCATAAATAATTTCTTTAAGGTTGTTAATTATAAATATGTTTCAACAATTGACTTAAAATGACAAATCAAGTATGGCGGATGCCAAAATTGAATCGAGCAAAAAAGTTTCTCTGTGGCATTTAGACTGTGGCAGTCAGATCATTCAAGTTATTCAAGTTTAGTTGCGGGATTTAAATTTTCATGCAGTTATTGCTAGAATATTGCTGCTGTAAATTTTAAGTATCGTAGACAATTTTCTAGCAGATACAAAAAACAGCGATACACGCAGAAAAGGACAGCTCACACAGCTAGAAAATGGCTACAACAGCTAAAACGTTTTGTTAAAATAGGGACAGCTAAATATTTTGCTGCACTAGCCACATTGTTTGCTGTTGTAGCAAAAAAGTGGCTGCTATTGCTAAACAGTGGCACAACTTGGTTTGAAACTGTAAGCGTTTTCTGTGTCTCAGTCGCTATATAATCAGAAATCAACGTCCGCCGCCATTTTGAAACAAAAGTTTAATTGAAAAATCGGCTCCGACAACTTTGTTCGGAATTTAATAAGCTTCAATTTAAAAAAAAATCGTCCAAATCGAACCAAAATTGAAGGCTCTAGACAATTTTGAAACACGATTTTTCGTTTTTCCCCACTGTGCGGCGTGGTAAACCATCTTTATATTCAAGCAGTGAATGCATGATGCTAAAATCTATTATTTCTCAAAATTTCAAGCAAAACTACTTTTAACAGTTACTTCTAAGAAATACCTTAAATAGAGAGAAGAATATATTGAATAAAAAAGAGATTACTAAAAAAGTCTGTTCCATTTAACTTTTACAACACCAGCCTGGAAAATTACCTGAGTCCACCAAGAAGCTCATATCATAAAGTTATGGAACCTGGTATCTTACTGAGGTAAAAGTCTGAAGTGAGAAACTCAAGAGGTTATACTCTTGAGCAAGGAAGTGACAAAGATAAGAAAAGTGATGAGCAGAATGGGTAGCTAGATTATCCGAAAAGAGAGCCCATAAAATAACATATTAATGACCCACAGCAAACTCAGGCATACTGAACGAATTCGGAGATTACATATAGCGGTTAAGTTAAATAGAAGAAGAAAAAGCAGAACCAACAATACTAATGACTTTACGTTAAAATTATATTCAACAATTTTTTTGTCATTATATCTCGAAATATTGAAAATTACTGAGCAAAGGCTTTTTTCTAATAAGTAAAAATCATTCTTAAATTTTAAACCAGAAACTTCTGGCATATCATTATTCCACATAGACTAAATTAAATATGTTATTAATACTTTCAAAACGTAAGTAAAACTGGGTTTTTTTTGCTGATTTAAAGAAAGAACCCATTTGCTTCTTCTTGCACCTCTCTGCGGATGTTCTTAATTAGCTGTGGTAACTAAATATTAATATTAAAAACTAAACATGTTGGAAACTGTCCCTAAAATGTCGACTTAATTTACTGTAGTTTTGTAGTGAAGATATTTTATTAGATATTTATTAAAATTAATTTAAATATATGTCAATACAGCTTGAAATATATTGTAGGAACTAATCATTGTTCTTAAAATAGCTCCATTGCCTCCTTCAAATTAAGTTTTGAACACAATGGTAGTTTATTTTATATGTCTTTTGTTTTGGCGGAATCAACATTGAAGAATAGTATTTTCAACAAAATAATATTTATATTTTAATAAATATACAGTGTACTGAGAATATCTGGATAATTAATATTTATAGGAAAAATGCATGGATATGTCAATTCTATTTTAATAAGTTTAATAAATACTTTCTCTTATAGAGGGTGATGCAAATAGGTTGGATGTAGATCAACTTCCGTTTTTTTAATGAAGTATCCTATATACATCCACCAATAGTAATTCAATTTTTTGCCAGTCTCCTTAAATTAAGCTGTGTAATATAGTATTTCTTTAATTTAGAAACAAATTGCACGTGTCCCAATGTTTAACATTAATGGATGATTCTTGGGATGTGTTTATCATTACAGACTTTATCCAAAACCTGCGTATATATACCGACTTAGCAGTTTTCCAAAAAAAAAAAGAAAACAGACAGAACCATTTTGTACAAATTGTAAAGTTGGATAAACAATCCCACGCCGTGAAGTTAGGAGGGGGGGTTGAGTTGCTTCGAATTTATCTTATAGGAAAAAAAATTATTAAGGTAGTTCACTCGTGACAATCGGAGCCAAAAGTATAGTCCGATAGTAAATACAAAAAGTTTAAAATATTCAATGGCAGAGTATTTTATTTTTGTCGGAGACTGTATTCGATACATGGAGACTTTCATATGCAGACACAACTTTTAATGAAAATAAATGTGGCAACGCTGCTAATGCGTATACAAAATGCTCTATAGAAGTGACGTTTACATAGATTATTTAGGTTATTTATTATACTTTGTGTATATTTAAAATAAAAAAAAATATAATTAAGTAAAAAATGCCTTTTGTTATAATCAGTTGAGACACAAAGGCAAATTTGCAAAGGAAAAGCTCATCAATAAACGCAAAAAAACTATTTCGGCAATGAATGACGCGAAAAAAATAAAAACTGAAGATCATAACCTGTGTAGTGGTCGACGGATTGTTGAATTATATGGGTTAGGAAAAAATTCTATATTTACGTAAAAAAGTCCTTCCACTAGAAAAGATAACTCATGAGAAAGGTTTAGGTTTTAATTTAATATTAGATATTTCTTGTGATGAATGTTGTGTTATGACGAAAATACCGGCTGATAAAATGCATATTATAAATAATAAGGTTAAAATTCGGATGTCAATATCAAAGCTGTTTTAGGTAAATATTTATTTATTTTTTTATAAATATATTTAGTGAATTATTTATTTTTTTTTTAGAAGTAACAACTATTATTTATATATGTTTGTTTAAATATTTTTATAAACTTAATTGTTTGTTACTTTGGTTTGAAGGTCTTGTTCAGTCAGGTTTCGGGTGCACTGCATTGAACAATATCTCCAATATCATGGAATTTATATAAAAGATAAGAAGGTGAAATTGGTCCAGCAATAGAAGAAGCTGCCAAAGACAGTTGTATGCGTAGTGCACAAGAAGAGCGTCCATTAATTATCAATAAAATTGACGAATTGAAGGAAAAATTGTAAAAATAAAAAATGTTTACATCTAGGTTGAAAATGGTATCACTGAGAAATAAATGAAAATTAAATTAAATACTCCTCAAAAATTACAGAATGTTCGTAAAATATATTGTAATTTTTTTTTTATTTCCACAATTAATTGACTAAGGCTTTGCAAAAGTTGATAAATCTATTTTCTAATTAGTTGTAAATATTTTATACTTAATTAAAATAATTAATTGTATATCCAATTTAATTAAAGATATTAATTAAATGATTTATCTCTATAGAATTGTACAAAAATTAAGTTTACAAATGTTTTTTTTTTTTTTCTCTCTGTGATCTATTTTTGAATTGACTTTTATAATGCCATATCGATTGAAGAAAATTTGTAAACAATAAAAATCAATTAATGTAGTATTATATGAAAATAAAAAACTGATTTAAATATCATCATATTGTCAAATCCTAAAATTTAGTTTTTTTTCTTTCCTTCTCATTTAGGCCACAAGATTTATTCGAAGATAACCCTCGTTACACGACTCTAAAGACCTCCATTAATTCTAAGAACCCAGATGATAATAAGAATGGTGCCTCCTCTGAATTATAGTTTCTTATGATATGGGTTGGAGTAAACGGGGCAATGGTAAAAAGCTATAATAGCTTAAATGGTTATGGATCTATTATTGGATTTATAAGTGGGAAAATTTTAGATTATGGTGTTCATAATCATAAATGTAAGCTCTCTGATAAAGGACATTCTTGAGAAGATCACGACTGCCGAAAAAATCGTGATGCAGTGCAAATGCCATGGAACCAAGCGTTGGTGTAGAATTGATAAACCGTAGTGAGATTTTGAAAGAAACGGTACTCAGAGTACGAGTTTTAGTAGGCGATGAAGATAGCTCTACAATAGCAGCAGTTTATCATGGATCCGAAGATCATATTTAATTGGCAAACACTAATCATTTATACAAATATTTTAAATGAGTCTCTAATTATTATGAAAAATAAATTCAAAGAGTTGAGAGCAGCCGAAACTATCCTTCATATCAAACGGTGTTACGGACATGCTGTGAAAAAAATGTGATGGAAATGCAACTGTACTAGTAAATACTCTTTGATCTATTCCAGGTCATTTCTTTGACCATCACGAAAATTGTGGTGTTTGGGGCCGAACTGATGCTGGCAATGGTTCAAAGGCTCATACATTAAAACTATACGATAACAAACTATTTAATCAAATAAAAGAGCTTTTTGAAAAGTTTGCTAAAAATGCTGCTTAATTTGCTGTTGCAGCTTCAAGTCAGGCTAATGAGAGCTTTCATAACATTGTTGATCATGAAGCTCCCAAAAATAATTGTTACAGCCTAAGTGAATCGTAGTTACAGAGTGCTGTTGCAACAAAAAATGAAGGTGAGTGAGTCATTTCTTAAATGTAAATGAGATTTTATCAGTGTCTCCTGGGAAACATACAAGATCTTATATGGAAAGAAAAGATGAAATAAGAAAACAAAGAACATCAAGAGCTAAATTGCCTGCAACGAAAAAAACGTAGAAATTTATTGGTTAGAAATAAAGAGGACATGAGAAAAAATAGAAGGGGTACAGTAGGGGTGCTCAAACGGTCGATCGCGATCGACAAGTCGATCGCGAGTGCTTTTTGAGTCGATCTCGAGAAAAAAATTCCGATATAGAACTATTCACAGATTTTGTTTTAGGTAACTAAAACAAAATGTAATGAATAAAGTACTAAAATTTATTCGATCCACAATTAGGCCAGAATAACCCCCTCATCACTTTCTTTTATCGGAATAACCCCCTGCTAGCGGCAAAAGGCGGCTTTATCAAAGGAACGCGCGGTACTTGTCAAAGAAAAGCCGCGTTTTTGATTCCCGCCGATTTTTCTAGAAACTTCGGGCGGCGTGTTTGATGGGAACATTCGAGACTTCGTTCGCGCCGATATAAATGTTGCGCCTGCAGGAATAGAAGGCGATACATCGATACAAAGTTTATTAATAAATAGTCCAAAATGGGTGCGGCGAAGAAAAAAGTAAAACTTATCATTTTAATAACGATTGGGAAGAAGAATTTTTCTTTTGTATGGTAAAGGATAAGTGCATTTGTCTCATTTGCCGTGCGTCAGTTACAATACCTAAGCGTGGGAACTTAGAGAGGCATCATAAAACGGTTCATAAAAACTATGAAAAGGATTTTCCGTCACAGAGTGAATTAAGAAAACGAAAAGTACGTGATTTGATAACTTGTTTGAAAAAAGAACAAACCATGTTCACAAGACCAGCCAAACAATCAAAAGCTGCAACGATCGCGTCATTTAAAATATCTCATATATTGGCGAAACACAAGAAACCATTTGATGATGGATTGGTTGCGAAGGAAGCATTTATTGAAGCGGGTGAGACTTTATTTGGAGATTTTAAAAATAAAACAGAGATTATGTCTGCTATTAGAGAACTTCAGTTATCTCGTCCGACTGTCACAAGGCGTGTTGAAGTCATGAGTCAGGACATGGCAGGACTAAAACATGATATCATGGAATGTACATACTTTTCTTTACAGTTCGACGAATCCACCGATATGACAGACACTGCCCAGCTGTGTATTTTTATTCGAAGGTATTCAATGGCATGTCGGCTAAGGAAGAATTTTTGACAATGTTTCCTCTCAAAGGAAAGACCCGTGGCGAAGATATATATGACGTTTTCTTCAATTTTGTAACAAACTACAAGCTACCAATATATAAACTAATGTGCATTACAACCGATGGAGCACCAGCAATGACTGGAAACAAAAACGGTTTTTGTGGCATTGTGTCGAGTTAATGATGATTTCCCTTCATTTTTCTCCTTCCATTGCATTATACATCAACAAGTTTTGTGTTCAAAAGTTCTAAACATGGAGGAGATTATGGGCATTGCAATAAAAATTGTGAATTCTATCCGTGCACGTAGCTTGCAGCGACGGCTCTTTAAATTGTAGTTGGAAGATAGTGAGTCAGCTGAACACACTGATTTACTTCTTGACATGGACGTTAGGTGGTTGAGTCGCGGAAAAATTCCTAGAAAGGTTTCAAGAATTTGTAACATTCATTTTTTCCTGGATTTTAAGACCATGCAATGTTACTGATTTTTCACTTCAAATTGTATTTATTTTTATTTTAAAATATCGACCGGTATATTAAACAAAAGTTTCAGGACATTCAGTATATACTGTGTGGTGCGGGTTGCTGATCGAACCTACCGCCAGGCCGCGATTGGCGAAATGTTTGACCCGGAGTTTTGATTGGAGCGTCCGGATATTACCGGCAAAAATCGCACGATTATTTAAGGGCCTGAGAAACTACCAGAAGGGCTTTTTTCGATCGAGCCGCAGACCAGGCAGTACCGTCTAGCCGAGAGGCTATTTTCCATCTAGCCGAAGTAGGCTAATTTTTCTTCAGAAGCCGCTAAGTAAAAGTACCAGTTTCGACCATAAAAGCTGTAGTGAGCTTTCTAAGTGTTAAGAAAAAGTGTGAAATCGGGTGAAGTCCATCACAGCAGGACTGAAAAACAGTAAGTCAACAAAACTCCCTCCAATAGACTTATTTAAGAGCAGTGCATTAACAGCAATGAATAACAGACAAAAAAGTGAAGTGTAAAACACGATGTCTCGCCTTCGGGGGTTGTAAAAGTTTAAAGTTTAAATGTAACAACTACTATTTAGGCTAGAATTTTTTGGTATAACTGTAAAGGTTAGAACTTTTTATTTTCATTTTAAAAATATGAATAAATTCTTTTTTTGTTGATTAAAGCTAGTGTCTCACTGAATATTTATTTCTCTTTTCAGGATCAGTTGTACTAGACTAATTCTTTTTAGTAATATCCATAAAACACTTCAGTTTTTTTTCTCATTTTTCTTAGCTGAAGTTAAATCCTTTCTATTTTAAAATGAGTGGTGCCCAAAAAAAAGTCGTACAACTGAAGTTTCTTTAAAAATAGAATTAAATTCCAAAAAGACGTACAAAAATTATCTCTTACCCATATCTCTCCACCAAGGAAAACTGAGCTAGTATTTCTTTAATTTCTTTAGTTCTTTTAAAATCAGGTTTCACTCAATTCATTATCAGAAATTAAAGCGGGGCTGCAAGAAAATTGTGCTCAAGCTTGGGGCGTCCAGTATTTAAAAATGTTACAAAATGACGCAGTCTACATGGGGCGAAAAATAAAGCAAAATTAGCACACCTTACAAAATTGCGCTCAAGCGTGGGACAAACAACTTCTCACAGGGTACGGAAAAAGATGCCTCAAACTGAGGACAGTTTTAGCATGTCACAAAAAGACGTCATAAAAAGTGGCGCCCAACGTGGGGCTTTTGGAATTTTATTTTTTAAAAAAAGGGTTCAGTGTACTAGCTTTCGAACAAAATAAAAGCTCTAACTTTGCAGATATTTTTATTTCATAATACTTATTAAAAGAAACTACACTATAGCAGTAAGACAAAAGCAGGAAATTTGTAGAATTTTTTATTTCAATTTATCTGATATAGATATTTGAATTTTGTTGTTGACTCTAAGATAAGAGATTCCTACTTTTTTTCTTAACAGCTAGCTTTATAGTTCAGATTTGCAGATGTGCTGGTTTACTTTAATTTTTTGCAGTGTTAGATTTTGCGGTTAACCGAACAAAAAAACTATTCTTTTTTCTCACCTATATTTTGCATGAATATTAAAAATACTTTGCTGATACGAAACGGTATTTAGAGATTTTTTATAGGAAATTCTTAAGATAAATTGGTAAAGGAATGTTAATACAAGGCGATACTTAGAATTTTTTTTTTGAAATTGTCGAAGATTTTTTTAATGTTTAGTAAAGAAGTTTACATATTTTAAGTGCCTTTACATATTTTGATTTTATTTAGACTATTGGGAGCACAGGAGAAATATTTTTACGATTTTTTAAACAATTCTTTTAAATTTTATACATTTATCATGGAAGCCTTCAATTTTAAAGTCAATCACTTACTGGAAAATGAATTCGACTATGAACTGAAAATCCGTCGTACTTTCTCAGAACGTCCGGTCGCGGATAAAAGAAAGATTCTAACGAGGATCTTAAGTAAAGAAATACTCCAATAAATCAGATTGGACTAGATAGTTACAAAAAGTTTCTGATTTTTTTAAAAGTCTAATAAAAATTCTCCTTCTCAAATTAAAACTCCTGCTTCTCCAAATGGTCACATGTCTCCTTTATCCGTGCATAAATATTTAGATAATGGACCGCATATAAGGATATATCTATTAGGTGCCCATTTTTCGGCTTTACTTGACTCTGGTGCAAATGCCTCCGTTTTAGGTCAGAATGGTATAAGAATTTTAAGTCGTTTAAGTATAAAAATATGCCACGTCAAAAAATAGAAGTGTTACCACTGCAGATGGCAGCCGTCTAAAAAGTTTTTAGGTACGGTTGAGTTGCCGCTAGTCTGCAATGGTCATTGTTGAGTAATTTCTGCTCTAGTAGTACCTTCTCTATCACATACTTTGGTTTTAGGATGTGATTTTGCACAAAAATTCGGAATTTTTGTAAATTTTAAAGATACTTCGTGATATCCACAGTCCCTAGAAGTCAATTCTCACACAAGTTTTAAAGATTGTTATTCAGAAAGTTCATTAGAAAACCTTTTCTCGCGTCTATGTACCGTAGATGATCTCTCGCGGACGGAACGCTTAAAGGCAGAAAAAGTAATAAGCTCTTTCAAAGAAATAAGTAGTAAAGATAGGTTAGGCCGAACGAATAAAATCAACATGTCTATAGATACGGCTGATGCCAGTCCTGTAAAGACAAGGCCC
This sequence comes from Pachyrhynchus sulphureomaculatus, assembly GCA_019049505.1. Lineage (NCBI taxonomy): Eukaryota > Metazoa > Arthropoda > Insecta > Coleoptera > Curculionidae > Pachyrhynchus > Pachyrhynchus sulphureomaculatus. The sequence goes on along the minus strand of CM032449.1, from coordinate 75,697,685 downwards.
TTCGCCATGTCTCCGTATATGTCAAAGGTACTAAATAAGGGGTTAGACGAAATGTTGACACTCGGAGTGACATCGTCTAAGCTATGACGGAAGAAAGCTCAACGAGGTCAGCAAATTTGATAACTATCCATTACCGAACATCGATAGAATTTTGACATCACTCAGGAATGCTAAGTATGTATCCTCGATAGACCTTAGAAAGGCTTTCTGGCAAATTCCTTTAGACAAATCCTCTAAGGAAAAGACCGCTTTTGCAGTAGTAGGCCGAGGTCTATTTCAGTTCGTCACTATGCCGTTTGGTCTAAAGAACGCTGCTCAAACTCAGCAACGGTTAGTAGACGCTATATTTGGTCCGAAATATGAGCCACATATTTTTACCTATCTAGATGATATTTTAGTAACATCGGAAGACTTCGAATCGCATATTCGCTTACTTAAGGAAGTAAAAGATAAATTGAAAGAGGCCGGACTGACGATAAATTTGAGCAAATGTGATTTTTTCAAAACTTCTCTAAAGTTTTTAGGCTATATTGTAGGCTCAAATTCCTTGCGTACCGATCCGGATAAAGTAGCTAGCATGGTTAATTATGCGAGACCTACTAATACTACGGAAGTTAAGCGCTTCGTAGGAATGTGTTCGTGGTACAGACGTTTTATCGAGAATTTTTCTACCTTGTTGTCGCCTATTAATGATCTTTTGAAAGGACGAAAAAAAGGACAATCGATAGATTGGACAAAGGCAGCCGAAGAATCTTTTATAAAGATTAAAGGGCTATTGGTTTCAGCTCCAATTTTATCCCAACCAGATTTTTCCCAACAGTTTTATATTTCTAGCGATGCTTCTAATACCGGTTTTAGGGGGCGTCCTAACACAGAAAATCAATGGTGAGGAAAGAGTGATAGCGTATGCCAGTTAGAACTTTGTCAAAGGTGAACGTAACTACTCGGTTGTTGAAAAAGAATGTTAAGCAGTAATCTTTAACATCGAAAAGTTTCGACCTTACATCGAAGGTGTTCCTTTCACGGTCATAACAGATCATTATAGTTTATTGTGGCTTAATTCTATTAAAAACCCTAGTGGCAAACTAGCGCGTTGGGCGATTAGGCTGAGACAACATACATTTAATTTAATTTGGCCAAAAATGCGTTTTGACATCGTAAAGTTTGTGAGGACTTGTGAAGTATGTGGAGCGCAGAAATCTCCAAATGCACTACCTATGGGACTGATGGGAAAAAGAGAAAACGGTTAATTACCCTTTCCAAGTCATAGCAGCTGATCTAGTAGGCCCATTTCCACGTTCAAAAAAGGGAAATAAATGACTTTTCGTAATTTCTTGCTGGTAAACAAAGTATACCGTGTTATTTCCTTTGAAAAGCTCTAAAGCGGAATGCTTTTTGAAAATTTTAGAAAACGATATTTTTCTAATCCACGGAGTTTCATCGCTTTCAATATGCGATAACGGTACTCAGTTTACCACTAAGAGTTTTTTAAGAGCTTAAGTGAGACATATAGTTTTAACATCCGTTTTAATCCCGTGTACACCGCAAGACACGAAGTAACAGGGTTTACACCGTCCTTCTTAGTTTACGGCAGACAGATACCTCTATCTGGATCATATTATAAAAACTTAGACTTGGATGTCAATGCTGACAGCGAAATAATTCCGGGTAACAGGGGCGCGTACGCCGAAAATTTAAAGGGTTTAAAAGATATTTTTCACTGACGTGCGTAGTAGGATACATAAAGGCTTATGAACGGAACAGTAAGTCTTACAACCTTAGGAAAAGGGATTTTTGCCTTTAATATAGGTGATCACGTTTGGCGAAAAAATAAAATTCTTTCCAGTGCAGCTGATAAATTCACATCTAAGTTGGTACCTAAGTATGTGCATTGCGTGATTAGAGAAAAGATTTCGGATTTAGTTTTATGGTTTAGTTAATTTAGATGGGACTAAAGTAGGACGATGGCATATTAAAGACTTAAAACCATTCAATGAACCTAACCCTAATGAAAGTTTGTCAGAAGAAGAATAATTTATATTTACATTATCTTAATTGCTTTACTTAATTTTTTTTATGTTGCTCTGTAGAGGTGACGACCTCGTTTTTTTGACTGTTATAAAAGTTGAGCAGAGTATAGCTTACTTTTATAATCTTTTGCTAAGGTTTTGGGTATTGGCCATATCCCAAACTTAGGTTGATTGTAGTTGATGTTTAGCATCGACTCAGCTGTTGCGAGCTTGCGAAAGAGTCACACTCAGGATATATCATAAGACTGGTATGTCGGTGGTCGCGGGATTTGATTTGCTTATGACCCCAAATAATATCCAGTTCTTGACACTTGGAAGCGAAATTTTGATTAGAGGCAATCCAAGGTGATCTTGAGTTAGGACAAGCGCAAGATGTAGCTCGTGTAGTGTGATGTAGAGTCAAAATTTTTAAGAGCAATTTCAAAGTTCGTTACCCGAGTGGGTGTATTTTTATTACCTTAATGGTATATTTTGGGTGCAATTAAGAGTAAATTGATTTTGGTTTATCCAGTAAGTCTAAGACTTGGATTATTTTGGTTTAGATCTTCTTCTGAATTGACAAACTGAGGGTATTTTCGATTTTTTTTTCAGAGCCGTTTAAACGTTACCTTTGAGTCACTAATTTTTTTAAAATTTTTTTGCATGGACTCATAGGCGTATGTTGAGTTTTTTTTCGGTATACTATCGGATTGATAGAAAATTGAAGTTCTGCAGGAGAACTAAAGGCTGATCATTTACAGGAGATGAGAGCAGAGTAAGACAGTCGTTTCACAAAGAAATGATCAAAATCTGATACCGAGATGAGAACCTTGTCAAGAGAGGCTAAGCGCAGTGAAGGAAGATTCCTAACCGAATTTTTAGATTTCCAAGAGGTAATCTAGAAGTTTGGGCTGACAGAAAACGGTTATGCCTGATACCTGTAGCAGTTTCTTCTAGAGGCTATTGTCTAGGGAGACGATTAACACCATGATCGAATATTTTAGCTGTCAACGATGTTTTCTTCTTGTTTCTGATTAAGCTGGAAAAGCTCTTGTCGTCTTCAACAGTTTTTGTTGCGTTGCCACCAAAAATTTGAGCAATTTTTGCTTCATGTAGCTTTTTAAGCTCATTTTCGTTTTTTAAAAAAATTTCGTTAGAAGCTTGGTTAAGTCAACCTTGTAAACCTGTTAGGTTGTATCCCATGAGTTATCTGTTTTTACAGGCTGTGATGCACCGGGTGCTAACAGATGCCGTTACGACGTTTGGCAGGGAGTTAGTCTTCCTGAGGAACAGACTGATTGGAAGGGTAGTCTATGGGGGGTGAACGTTTGACCTTTGGGACCTTTAAAGGTTTTGTTACCCAATGGTTATTTCTATTTGAACCAAAGGAAAGCCTAACTACTGTAGTCGACCTCAGCTCCAATTAGCCTATTAGTGGTGACAGGCTGTTGGCAGTAGTGTATTTCGGAACACCCTATTGATTAATTTTTTTGACTTATGGTGGTGTGGTAGACACCGTTTTAGTTTAGTGGATGCTATAATCTACTCCCTTTTGTTGGTGGACTCCAGGGTCACCAATTCTGTATTTTTTTTGTCTCCACCTTTCAGTATATCGTGGTGAAGTGTTTGTCTCCTGTTATGTGGGATGGATTGAATGTTTTTTCGTTGTTGTTCTAGGGCGAGACCAGTACACGGGGGTTCTTCATGCAACTTGAAGAGGCGCAATGCTGGTTAAGTTTTATATCTCAGTGTAGCCACCCTGAAGAATGACGGAGGGCGTTTTTTCTGGCTCATGTTTCTAGGCAGATTTGTCGCTTTGGTGCGATGTGCCGAAGATTTGATTAGCTTTTGCTAAGAGCTTTCACCAAGCTCAGTATGGAGTTATCTTAACCAAGAGTTTGGGATTTGAACTCCTGTATATATTTCTGTATATATTTCTGTATATATTTCTGTACATATTTCTGTATATATTTCGGTGTATGTTTTGGTTGCCTGAGGGCATGTGCTCAAAATGCGAGATTTTGAGTCGTTTTGCTTATGGACTCCTATATAGGATTATGACTTTAGGGAGGTCCTATTTCGAGACTTGCTGTCTCATATAGTTATGTTGGGAATGTTTCCTTGAATGTTAGTTGCGCGTAGACTAATCATTCTGTTCTTAGTGAACATGGCTTTTTGAAGCAGGATCATTCCGTTTAGTGAATTTTAGCTTTTATAGCTATTCACGGTGTTTAGAGTGAATTTTAGCTTTTGTAGCTATTCACTGCGCTTATAGTGATTTAGTTAGCTTTTATAGCTGCTCACTATGATAATGGCGAGTTTGTTCTTTTAGAACGCGGACTTTGTGTAGTCGAGGACTATTTACAGAGTGTTTTCTTGGCGAGGAGCCGAGGCTTTTTTTCTGGTGATATACCAGAGTGTTTTCTTGGCGAGGAGCCGAGTTTTTTTCTGGCGATATACCAGAGTGTTTTGCTGGCGATGAGCTGACGTGTTTTCTGGCGATTAACCAGAGCGTTTCCCTGGCGATTTTAGCATGTCTGGATGTCTTAGGACGTCGACATTGCGTTATAGAGTGCGATTATTTTCCGAGTGCGACTAGTAGTGATACTAGATTTAGAATGTTCTCTTAGCGATGAGCTAGAGCATGGATGGCGATTTTTCCCGAGCGTTTGTCTGGATATTTATCCAGATATTTTTTTTTACTTGTTTGGCCTTGTGCTAAATGGTCTGACAAGACTTTTTCTTTTTAGTGTAAGTGTTTGCACTAGAATCATTTTTTTTATTTTTTTTTCTTTATTTAAAGAATTTTTATAAATTTCTTTGCTGAAATAAAAAAAATTTTTTCAGACAATCCTTAAAAGATTTTAAGGGGGGGTGTTCATATTTTATTTCAGTTCACTTTTTTTTTGATTTAGACAAGTCTAGACAGTTATTTTTTTGTTTTGGTAACAATAACAGAGCTGATTCTTTTATATAAGAAGACCGCGATTGTTACTTTGAACAGGTATTTCTTATGTTCATGCAAGGATTTTTATTTGCTTTTTGATGTACTTAACCTTAGTGCTTAATTAAGTTAAGTCTAGTTATAAGATTCTTGTGTACATGCAAAAATTTTCATTTGGTTTTCATTGTACTTAATATTAGTGCTTAATAGAATTAAGTCTAGTAGTAAGGACCGAAGTTTGTAATTTTGTTTTAAGTTCTGACCTTAGTATTAAGTGATAGTGTACCACTTTGTACCTTTTCATCAGTAGCCTTAGTTTAATAGACTAGTGTAGTCTATTTCTTTTTGGAAGG
>CM032449.1:75619664-75692279 GCA_019049505.1 Pachyrhynchus sulphureomaculatus | reverse complement strand
GCTCATTTGTGTAGACTTAAAGACGGTTAACTTTCTTGTCGGACAACAGGGTGGATACACGAAATACCCATGTTTTATGTGTCTATGGGATAGCCACGACAAACAACGTCATTGGTCATAAAAAAAAAGTGGCCAGTACGAGAGGAACTGATGGTTGGTACCAAAAACGTTATTAATTTGCCCTTAGTAAATCGAGATCGCATTATACTGCCACCACTTCATATCAAACTGGGGATTATGAAACAGTTTGTAAAAGCCCTTGACAAACACGGCGAATGTTTTGCTTTTCTTTCACGCAAGTTTCCAGGATTAAGCACAGAAAAACTAAAAGCAGGTATTTTTGATGGGCCACAAATCAGACAACTTATGAAAGACCCAAACTTTGTGAATTCAATGAATGAAGTCGAATCTAAAGCTTGGAAATCATTTCTTATGGTGATTATAAATTTTCTTGAAAACAATAAGTCCGAGTCTGAGTTAGTTGAGTGCATGTTATCCAATTTTAAAAGATCTGGGCTACAACATGAGTATCAAGATTTATTACTTAAGTTCTCATTTAGATCAATTCCAGAAAATCTTGGCGATTTCAATGAAGAGCAGGGTGAAAGATTTCACCAAGATGTACGCACAATGGAAGAGCGTTATTAAGGAAGGTGGGACATGTATATGATGGCCGATTACTGTTGGAGTTTGCAAAGAGATGATTCTCAAGCCGTACATTCAAGAAAATCGCATAAAAGAACATTTCGTGGTGTGTAATTATATCAAACATAGAACAAATGTATTTTTGTTCTATTTTTGAAGAAAATTGTAATTTTGTAGAAATAAAAAAGTAGAGCTGATAGCACTAAACCAGTATTTTTTCCGTAATCAGTGCCTAAGGTATACCCTATAATACATATAAAATTTCAGGAAAAAATTTCAGTGTTGATCAGTGACCAGTCTAACTGGGAGCATTCATGTTTGAACAAATATTTCTTTCTCAAGACCATCTGCGTTGTTATTAACTGAAAATGCACGGCACAAGTATTTCTAGTAATAGCATTTAAAAATACTAAACATTTTAATTTACATCTTTGATTTTGTTAGCCGATACTTGTTGGAAATTCATAATAAAATTATATAAAAACAACACTATGTTTTAATTTCCAATATATTTAAAGTAACTTGACAATTGTTTCACCATACAATAGCTTCTTCAGAAGTAAATAGGAAAGAAAAATATTTGGTAGTAATCCTGGTTATATAGTGCTTAAAACTATCCTTAATTATCTAAGATTATGCTAATCATTTTATTATATTATTTACAGACAGAATTATTTTAGAATACAAATCTGTGGTATTATTTCAGAGAACTAATAATAGATTGGAGTTTTACCGTTTGTTAATTTTAAGACATTCAATCAAATTTAATTTTTTAGATTTATTTTCTACATGTAGGATTTTTAACGTATCATCAAACTTATGGGATTCGTTTATTATATGGGTTGCGTAATGTGAATTGTTATTATTTTTAAATAACTATGTTTATGTTCTTTCACGAACCTTCACATACTGACACAGTCATACACAATAGTTCATCCCACCCTTATACTCACAAAATGGCAGCTTTTAACTCTTTCATAACATAGATTGTTACATATCCCTATAACTAAAACTAATTTTAACAAAGAATTCAACATAATCAAACAATAGCAATTAATAATGGATATGACCCCAACATTATAGATAATATCTTGAATAAAAAAAAATCCTTTTTTAAACAAGCAATTTCTCTAATTTATCCCACATCTAATGACAAAAAAGGAAAATTTAGCACACTCACATACACAGGGAAAACAACTAGAACAATTTCCAAACATAAACAATAAAAAAGAACAATAAATAGCATTCAAAACCAGTAATTCCTTAGGGAAGATAATTTTGAATAACAAAAAAACCAAATCTAAAAAATCCTTAAAATCAGGAGTTTATTTATTAAATTGTGTATCTTGTACTAAAAACCTACGTAGGACAAACTGGTAGATCTTTTGAAACTCGCATTAAAGAACATAAACATAGTTATTTAAAAAATAAGAACAATTCACATTACGCAATCCATATAATAAACGAATCCCATAATTTTGATGATACGTTAAAAATCCTACATGTAGAAAATAAATCTAAAAAATTAAATTTGCTTGAATGTCTTGAAATTAACAAACGGAAAAACTCCAATCTATTATTAGACCACCACCAGACCAAACGGGAAGATGCAATATCTTCTTTCATAATCAACTTGAGTAAGATCTACAACCTGGCCAAAAATTCTCCCCGACTTCTAAAACACCTTGTAATATTTTTTAGATATTTGGTAACATTTCGAAACCTTACTGTTAAATGTAATATAAATAAAATGAACACTTCTCTTAAAGATTTCAATTAGTAAAAGTCTCAGTAAAAGTTACATTTTATAGCATCTCAGTTCCGAGCAACGTTAAACATTAATGGGCACTTAAAAAGTTTATTATATAACAGCGTAAAACAATATACTCAAATGAAAAGAAAGATTACAGTTCACGCCCTAACGATAAACTTCAAACAATTATTGGATTTAGACATTCTAGTGCAACCCTGACCTAAAATAGCTCGAACCGGGAAACAGTTGACCTAAATAATGACGTCATATTTTACTCCAATGAGATGCTACATTGATTTCCGGATTTTCATTGATGTAGTAGTAAGACATAAGAACGAATGAAGTTATTAAAAACTCATAAGTCTACAAGTAGCTGTTTTGATTGATATGTAGTATTTCTTTTCTTTTAGTTCTCTTTCATTTTCTCTGTAACTTTGCGAGTTGTTTTATTTACTTGGAGGGGAACTAAAAACCCCAAGAAAGAGAATCTGAATAAATTAGCTATTAGAGAAGTGTGGTAGGCCCAGTTGCTAGTAAAATGTGTATGTTAAGAAGTTCGTGTTTTAAATATTTTTTCCGCGCAACAAGTGATATTTTCTTGTAGAAAACACGAATAATGACACATGCTTACTAATTATATTTTGACACTATATATGTTACTAATTTAGTAAATGAAATAAGCCAGAAAACGTGGATTTGAATCAAATTTCAGGTAAAGTGAACCGTATTTTTTCAGATCACTCTACTAAGTTGGGAATGTGGAATCTTTGGCACAATGATACTACTTAGTATATATCACCATTACACCAAACACTTTATTTTTGCACTCGACGCGCGTTTCTCTAACCATGTTAACTTCATCAGGAGCGATGATTGACTAAAGCTAAACTACAAATCTACCCTATTTATACTTAGCCTAACCCTTGAATTACTCAAGCGGAACTAATGGCATATGCGAGGCTATCAGTTCCGGTCAAGTAACCAGTAGAGGGGGCTATAAGGAATAGGCCCTCTGTCTTTATTTGAACTACTTTTACATTTTATAATTTCCATACTTCCGTATGCGTTCAACAATCTCCTATCAGATACATTTTTAATTAATCTTAGATTATCTAATGTTACAATATCAGCTTCAAGGGCATGTTCGGCAATGCTAGACTTTTCTGTTCTACTCTATTTTAAGTGTTCTAATTATTCTTTAAATCGTGTTTTAATTGACCTTTTAGTTTGCCCAACATACTTTTTGTCACAATCATTACAACTAATTTAATAAATTCCACTTTTCTCACAATTAGGATCCTTTGGGATTTCCTAAGATATTCCTCAGATTGTCTGATGACTTATAGACTAAGGTGAGGTCTACCTTATTAAATATATTATTAAGTCCCCTGCTATATTTCGGATTATATAGTATGGAAACATGAACTTATGTCTATTTATTAGCTTGTTTACTAAGTCATCGTCATAACCATTAACTCTAGTTATATTTCTAATACGATTCCTTTCATTATTGAAGTTTACTCTATTCAGAGGAAAAGTGACCAAACGATGAACTAAAAAATGTAATGCGGCTAATTTGTGTTGTTTGCAATGAAATGAATCATTAGGAATATATCTATCTGTTACTGGGCCTTTCCTATAGATATCATTCTAATCTATTATTATTTTTAATAATTAAAACATCTAGAAAAGACAGTTGTTCTTTGTTCTCAACTTCGTAAGTGAATTTAATGGAATTATACCAGCAATTTAATTTGGAAACAAAATCATCAATATGTGCTTTCTTTGTATCAAAAATCGCGAAAATATCATCCACATACCTATACCATACCCAACAGTTGTATTATGAGAGAATCTTTTTTTATTATTATTATAAATGTTTACAATGCTAATAAAAGAACAGAAATATTGCTGATTATTTCAATATTTATTTTAACCGCTTGTCAACTAAACTGGAAAATTCATGTAATGGTAATAAAAGTACAGAAGTAATAAATAAAATATGATAGTACTATTTTTTTTAATACCGTATCCCAACGTTATGTATTGACGGCTATAGTAAGCTTTAAAACGCTACCTCGCCTACTATTCACTATACTTGCCAGTCCCAAAGAATAACCTTTTTAATAAATATGTCTATATACGAGGCTATGTTTAAAGATGTGATGAAGATTGCCAGTTTTCACTAAAAATGTCATGTTACCAATGGATGTTACCAATTACTAATCTGTATCGGTACTATATGCGAAATATGTAGAAAGAGCCATGTATAATGATCCATTTAAATGGACATCAGATATTAAGTTGACCTTACCAAAAGTTTTAAAATCATAGGCCTGCAGTCAGCAGTCTTATAGGGGATGGGATATAAAAAATCGCCAATCAGACACTCCTTAAACTCCATTAATTGTTATAAAATAAAAAATAAAGAAATAAAAGTACTATGTTATACTAACGCTCCATACTAATAGCAGAGAACGAAAACGGTCTTCATAGATTGTTTTACCAATTTAACAAAACCATAAGAAAAATTAACGCCATTAAAATGTAAGCTTGGTTTGTATTTTCGAGTTTTGGCGATATCGACACGTGAGAAAACCAAGCCGTAAAGGCTACGAAATCATTTTTTTCTCATTGTCTTTATTGAATATCAAGATAGGCAAAGCTTCTTTCTTACAATTTTGAAAGTATAAGAATTTCTGATAATGAATTTATGCTTATACTAACTTAATCTAAGCTCTTATACTAGTGATCCTATAGTAACTTAAACCTAGGAAATGTGTTTATATATATACATGAATTTCTTAATGCTAAGACTTAAAACTAAGACTAAAACTACCTTAGCCTAAGACTTACCCTAACTTAAACTAGGACGTAACAGTAACTTAAAGTAGGACTAATTATAACTTCCTAGGTTGACATTCTTCTTGTCACGGCGGGCGAGGGGGGTCATCGTCTTCCTCCGAGGGCAGCGGGTCGGACGGTCTCGGGAACTGGCGGCTGGCGTGAGGTGGGAGTCAGAAGGCGTCCTTGATGCGTGGGTTGGGGTGCTGGGACGCCTTCTCCAGGAACTTCTGTTGGATTTTCCTCATGTGTGCCTTTACGGTAGGCACACCGAGGTCCCTATGGAGTTGTCGGTTCCTCATGAACCATGGGGGCCCCTGTGATCATCCTCAGGGCCTTGTTCTGCACTGCTTGAAGTTGAGCTCTCCTTGTTTTGGAGAGCTGAGCTATGAAATCAACGACATACTTAAGCGATACAATATGGCTTTCAAACACCTAAATATTGAAAGTGATTTCGAAAATTACCACAATTGAACATATATTAATACACACAGTACTAACTCGAGAAGAAAATAAAACAAATACTTGGAACAACATAAATGAAAAATTAATTTGTAGAATTACAGGAAAATACCAATTTACAGATATGCAATGTGTCTCGACATAACCATGTCGGTTTCAGCAACATTAACTTTTTTAGAAACAACTGTCGTGGGTTTTTGTATTGTTAAATTTTACTTGGTTGCTGTTATCCTAAGATAAAATTTGTTCTAGATCTTTGTTAATCTGAAGGACTTCCTGTTGTATGAATAGCGGATGTTGGAGCATTCAAAGTGAATGAAGAAATAAGCGTACTGTCATCTGTAAAGCTGAAGAGTAGATTCCTGTACTTTCCAGCAGATCGTTAATATAAAGAAGAAAGTATGCCTTGGGGCACAACGGCGTTGATAGGAAAGGTGTTGTGAACGTATTCTAAGGAAAAACGAAAGCCATACACAAAACTTTTCAGATATACCATTAGAGCGTAACTTAGTCAACAATCCGTCATGCCAAATACAATCGAATATCTTGGATATATCAAGTGTCACCGCTCGAGATTCTCCAAGGAGTTTAATTTCGTTGTTCCAAACACGTGTTATATAAGTTAGAAGATCTCCTGTTGATCTTTGTTTACGAAAGCCATATTGATTGTTGCTAATACTATTGAATCCCTCTAGATATTGTAGAAAATGCTGATTGATAGCCTTTCTTTCGATATTATTGATAAACTAACGGACATGAAATTCCAGTTCAAACTTGACATGAAGACCAAATAAAGACTAATGCTGAACTTAAAGCAAAAATTGCAGATATAAGACAACAATTATCAAACAACATAGACAATAATATATCTAAAACAACCACCAATGAGGTTTTTGATGAAACTTTTAAAGAGCTTGATGAAAGACAACGTGGCGTCAGAAGGACTTCATGATTCCTCAGAGATCGAAACCAGACATCAGTTGGATACAGCTGCTGCTACTGACAATACTAGAAGCTTGCTCTGATATCAAAGTAGTTAAAATAATATTTTTTCAAGTGGATCGTGAAAATTCAGCGAATATTAGACCCATAAAGGTGGTAATGGAATGCGTGGAGGATGTTAAAGCATTGTCCATAACACAAGAGAATTTAAAAAACTAGAAGCCTACAAGGAGGACTCTATTAATTTCGTTACAACGACGGAACAAATCGAAGAGTATAAATAAGTGAAAGCAACCCTGGACTCTTAGGTACAAAATGGCGAATCTAATCTTAAGATAAAATATTTCAATGGATTGCCTAAAATTGGCAAGAGAACAAAATATATGAACTAAACAAGTTGTCTAACAGAATTTTATCATCTTCTATTATGGATATATTGTGTCTGTATCAAAACGTAAGAAAGCAAAACTCAAAATTGACTGATTCGTTCAAATCAGGTTGCAGTTCTAATTACGACCTTATCACAGTTACGGAAGGTTGGATTCAAAATAGCGTGTTCTCAAGTGACCTATTTGACAACTGCATTCTGTATTCCGCTGTGTTAGAAACTTAAATAGATTGGATCTGTCTCGTGAAAATATATCTCCACTAGAATAGTAAATATAATGCATCACAAATTGATACCACTAAGATAGATATAGTTGGCTGTAAGGTAATTCATTATGTAAGATCACTCGTATTGGAGCTATACCTTCAAATACTTCTCAAGAAAACTAAATACATACATACATAATGTACTAATTTTGGGTAACTTTAATATTCCTAACCTATTTGAAAATCCAGTTGGAGATCTAAAAATTGATATGTCAATTAATTTTATTCATTTGTTTGACTTGGAACAATTTAAACACAGTTCCCAACACGCATAACAAGTTTCTCGATTAAATTCTTTCAAATTTTAATTGTGTCGTTTCCAGAGAATCTGTTCCATTAGTAGATGTAGTAGAGGACAACTACCAGCCTTCTTTGAACATTTTCTTATCTTTTCGCTTTAGAAAAAATCTGTGTTGTCGGCATGTACATTCCAATCTCGGCATCACTTTTTTAAAGCAGAGTTTCCTCTCCTTTATGACAGGATTTTGAATGTGGATTGGTCGGATATATATATATATATATATATATATATATAATATATATATATATATATATATATATAAATACTATATGAAGTACTTGTTGCGTGCGTTTCCAGATCTATTATTTGTAAAAGAACGTTTCCAGTATGGTTTATATCTGAAATAATCAGGCTAATCAAACGATTTATAAAAAATAAAGCATAAAAGTTTCAAGAAATTAAAAAAATGTTGCCCACCAATATTGCGACAATTCAAGGAACCTCGAGTATATATAAAAATAAAGATGCCTCTCAAAATTACACACTCAGGGCTGAAAGTTCTATTTCCAGGGATCCAAAAACTTTTTGGTCTTTTACTGACTCTAAAAAGCATTAAAATATTTTGCTATGCGCCGACGATCTAAAAATATGATGAAATGTTTGTTAATCTATTAAGAGTGATCTTAGTGCTCTGGGTAGTTGATGCAGTACCACCAACTCTAAATATTAACAGATGCTTCACTATGATATTTACCAATAAATTGGATTCCATTAACTTTAATTATCACATAGGGCGCACACCAATTAAGAGTTGTGACAGTTTTAAAGGCCTTAGAGTCATTTTTGATCCCAAACTTTTTTTTTCATTATATAATAATAGCATCTCCAGCAATGCAACGAAAATGCTCTGGTTTATACTAAGAAATTCGAGTAATTTTACAAATATTTAAACACTAACAATAGTCTATTTTAGCTTTATGAGGTCTAAGCTGGAATTTGGTGTGGTTGTATGGAATCCAATTTTTCGTAAATATATTACTCTACTGGACAATATTCACCGAAAGTTTATTAAATTCCTTGCATTTAAGAGGGATGGGGTATATCCTTCTAAATGTCTGGAAAAGAGCATACTTCTGCATAGATTTTAAATACCGTCTTTATTTAATCGTAGAAATTATGTATTAGCTCAATGTTTATTTATGGTATGTAGATCCCTTATAGAGTGCTCTGAGATATTATTACAAATAAACCTTAATGTTCTTTCACGAACACGAATGCTTGCTGCTATATTCTACTTGCCTACACCTTCTATAAATTTCTTAATTAAAACACCACTATATCAGTCCATGGATATTTTTAATAAAACCTGCAATGGCCTTGATCTGTGCCAATCTCTCTTCATCTCACTTTAGCAACGCAAAAAAGGGGCAGATTATTTCAAAATGAGTTTACTCTTACTTTACTAAATAATTGAATATTCAATTTTATTTTGTTTTGTCTTTATTTTATATACTATGTCATATTGTCTCATAAATGGATGTATTTTATTAGAGAATAAAAATTATTATTATTGCTATCTAAACGAAAAAAAAAACGAACCAATGCAACAGATCCTACATGCACATAAATTGTCACGTGGTGTGGTCCGAAAATGATCACGCCTCACGCCCGTGCAATTCCTCTGCATCAACCGAATTCACCTGCCTGAGCAACCTGAGAGAACCATGGATAACTGACCTCTGCATTTTCATTGCTAGTGTATCAACCGAGGTGTAGCAAGCCGGTATCTTTTTAAGGTTCTTTAGAAATGTGTTCTTAATTCTCAAACTCCTAAAACTCCGATGACTAGGATACAATGTTACTGAATGTCGAGGGAACAAAGCGCGAAATTATTAGTTTATTTAAATCTATATATATATATATATATATATATATATATATATATATATATATATATATATATATAATATATATATATATATATATATATATATATATATATAAAATCCTAAGTTATGAAACTAGTTGGGGGAACTCGGCAAAAAACAGGCATCAACAGATGTTCATACTATATTCATTTAGCCAATATTTCGGTCCTAGGTTGGGACCTTCATCAGGGCACAAACTGAAAAAAAAATAAAAAAAAAAAAAAGAGATAACGAAGCAACCAATAAAGAAAAATTAGGCATAAAGACTTGGTGTTATGAAGTCAAGTTGTGTCAATTCTTTTTGAGTGAGCCCTTACATCTGTCAGGTGGTCGTCCTTTGTCAGCGCCCTGTCAAAGTTGTCACTTTTCATTTTTCTTTAAGATGGCAGGTGGTTAATTAGTTTTTGAATTTCAGCATCCAACGTTATCAGTGGCATCCCTGCTGTAAATGCCATGTTTTTATGTTAATATGTTAGTGAAATTGTGGTAGTTTTATTTCAGTGTTGGTTTTTTACTATTGCGATTGTTATTGATGGTCATTCTTGTTAGATTAAATTTCATACTACAAGTGAGTCACTTTTTTGTTGACATTTCTTCATAATGATAATAATAATTTGTGATTGTTTAGAATAATAATACTGTTTAATTAAAATGGTTACATATTAATAATTGTAGGATCGAAATCAAAAAATTGCAAATTAGAAATTAATAATTAAAATTGATAATTAAAAACTTGACTTCATAACACCAAGTCTTTATGCCTAATTTTTCTTTATCGGTTGCTTCGTTATCTCTTTTTCAGTTTGTGCCCTGATGAAGGTCCCAACCTAGGACCGAAATATTGGCTAAATGAATATAGTATGAACATCTGTTGATGCCTGTTTTTTGCCGAGTTCCCCCAACTAGTTTTCATAACTTAGGATTTTGTTAGATACGGCAACTTTTGCTTTCTCTCTCTTTATTTTATGTATATATATATATATATATATATATATATATATATATATATATATATATATATATATATATATATATATAAGATTTTGGTAATATGTTATCGACCGTGTGTCAATCAGATATATGTATGATTATTGAGAATCGGTCTGGCCTGGTATAAAAAACCCACAGCGTCAGGTAGATTCATTAATTATTTCTCTAATCACACAAAAAATCAAAAATTTAACACCAGAATAGCAATGAAAAACAGGGTCATACGCATTAGTGATGACAGGTTTCGAAAAAGAAACCTAGACGAGCTGTATAACATTTTTATCAACAATGCCTATCTTAAACACATTTTACGTAAATTAATTTATAATTCGGATAGTGTTGACGCCCCTACTGATGAGACGCTTGCGCAGCATAGGATATACAGGAAGCTACAATTTATAAAGCCAATCACAAATTCAATTGTTGCCTTATTCAAAGATTTTCGAAATATAACAGCATACGAGGTTCTGAATTGTTTTCAAAAATAAGGGATAGAACACCTATTTTATATAATAACTCTGTAGTTTATAGATCGTCTTGTTTGCAATGTGAGGCGTGTTATATTGGACAGACATCTCAGTGGTCGAAACAGAGGCTCACACAGGCTCACACAGCACAGGAATTACTGCCGATTGCGAAAGAATTCGTGTGTTGTGGTGCAACATCATTTGAAAACATGTCATAATTTTGACTATAACAACGTTAAAATCTTAGCTCATGACAATAACTATAAAGGAAGACTTTTTAAGGAAATGTACCATATCAAAAAGGAGCCACAGTCAATTAACTATAAATCAGACACGAATCAACTTAATATTATTTATAGCAACATAATCAATAAATATTAATCATTTACAACTACAGCATTAATAACAATTAAAGATTTGCCACCTCTTAGTATAAAGTAAATTAAAAATGTTTTTGTGTTGCTGTTTTTCCGTTCGTTTGGAATTTACGGCAGTGCATATGTACCGACACTGTTTACTCTCAATTTGTTGTAGTAAATCGAGATGTTGAGTGTTAGTTTCGAGGACAAACTCGCATTTTCGTACGTGTTTTAATTGATTGTTTGTTTGTTTCATAATTGTTTGTTATATTTCAATATTTTAATACCTTGACGAAAAAGAATAGTGTTTTAATATAGGTGTATTAATTTTGTAGTTACTCCTGAAGAAGTTATCAAACGATAACGAAATATTGAGTTTTAAAGAAGAAAAGTGTTTTATTTACAGTTCAGACCAATTCCCGATAATCATATATATATATATATATATATATATATATATATATATATATATATATATATATATATATAGGGCAACAATACTGAATATAACGCGCTCTTGTGTTATTACAAAATTCTAAATTATAGCAAGGATTCAAGTATATGTGTTGATTATAGTCTACAAAATTGTGTAGTCGAACAACAAATAAGGAAAAGTGTTGTTATTGTATTAATATTACATATGTAATTATTAAGGGGAGAAGATGGACGAAACCATACTTTCTTCCGTCGCGTCGAAAGGTAGGTGTTTAAAAAAACACCTTTGTCCTTAGCGAAACGAAATTTACGGAATTTAATTTAATAAATAAATATTATTAAAATTGAGAAGATTTACTTCTATGTATAGGGTGATACGCTCGGTCCCGATTTATGGAAAATTGTTGGATGTTGGTTTTCTTTTTAAATGTAGAATAATATATTGCATGCATGTCAAGGAGTATACCGCCGTAGCTGATATTTGGTAGTGAAAACGACGCTGGGCGCCGCGATGCTAAACAATTTTTTTTCCATCGACATACCTTTTGTAAAACGGCATTGGAAAGCCCTAATTTTTTTAACATGCTTTCTTTAAGCTGTTTTTTTCCAATTTGTTTTTCGAAAATCTTATGCAGCAAAAACCCTCTAAAATAATTTTTTTTTGGTAAACTCAGTTGCCATGAATCCTATCCCACGTTTGGCGGTTTTCAGACAATTTATCTAATAGGCGGCTGTCATACTTCAATTTGACAGCTCTTGTTTGCCGCCTATTCAATTTAACTGAGTTAAACAGTGTGTTAATACTTCTGGTTGAAGTGGTTTCCCACGCTGAAAAAGTAGATATGATTCTTATTTATGGAAAAGTAAGAAGAAATTGTCGGGAAGCCGTTAGACTGTACTGAGAACGTTACTTCGACAGGTATATTCCGGATCAGACTGTTTTGTCAATTAGAAAGAAATTTGAGGAGCAATATGGGTGCATTTCCTGGGCAGAAAGGTATTTCTATACGCAAAACGGTTTTAACAGATGAAAAAGTGGCCGAAATTAGGTAATATTTTCAAAACCATCCATATAATTCAATCAGACAAGCAAGCAGGCAATGAAATATATCTTATGGGCCTATTCAGAAATCTCTTAAAGCTAACAAAATACCATGATTATAAAATGCATGTCCAATTATTTACACAATTTGATTGGGAATGACCAATGAGTTTTGTAGCAGAAATGATGAAGACTTTTCTTTTTCAATCATATATTATGGACAGTTGAAAGTCATTTTGCCAGTAACGGCAAGCCTAGCAGAGAAAATTATCATTACTGGGCTGACGAGAATCCACACAACGTTAATCATATTCAGAATCAAGGCTATCGGGGCTTTAATATATGGTGTAGGATAATGGGGGGGACATTTTGTTAAACTACACTTTTTTGAGGGAAGACTAACTGGAAATAGATACCCTAATTTCTTGATTAATACTTTACCAGTTTTATTAGAAAATGTTCCCCTTATTTTAAGAAGACATATTTGGTATCAACCGGACGGAGCACCACCTTTTACAACTGCAGCTGTTAGAGAGTGTTTGAATGAACTGTTTCAACGATGAATAGGGGTTTCCAGTTTTTCAATTAAGTCACCAGACCTCACGCCGCTAGATTTTTTCTTGTGGGGGACTTTTAAAGATATTGTATACAAAACTGCGAGAAATGATATTGCGCACTTAAAGGCAAAAATATTACATGTGTGCAATAGTATATCTGGAGAAATTATTTACAAAGCCACTCATCAAGCGTTAATGAAAAGAATGGAAAAATGTATGATAGAAGAAGGAAGATATAAAAAAAAAATTTCTTTTGATATTTTTTTTTTATTTTTAAACATTTAATTTTATAAATATGTAATAAGTTATGTAATGTTATAAATTATATAGTTCTTTGTGGTTTTAATAAAAACAATGTATTTTTGTTTTTAATTGTTCAAAGATATTTTATTAAAAAAACCTCAACAGCATAGTAACTAATATTATTATAATTACTGTCAGATTAAAGTATGACAGCTGCCTGCTAGATAAATTGTTTGAAAACTGCCAAACGTGGCATACGATCCATGGAAACCGCGATGACCAAAAAATAATATTTTAGAGGGTTTTTGCTGCATAACTTTTTTTCAAAACAAATTAAAAAAAAAACAGTTTAAGGAAAAATGTTGAAAAAAATTAGGGCTTTCTAACGCCGTTTTACAAAAGGTATGTCGATGGAAAAAAAAAAGTCGTTTGGCGTCACGGCGTCCAGCGTTTTTACTACCAAATGCCATATTCAGTCAGTATTCTCCTTGACATGCACACACATCTAAGTTGGGAATGTGGAATCTTTGACACAATGATACTACTTAGTATATATCACCACTACACCAAACACTTTGCTAACAGGGTTAGCGAAACGCGCGTCGAGCGCAAAAATAAAGTGTAGTGGTGATATATACCGAGTAGTATGCACACACATTCTACATTAAAAAAAAAGTGACATGTACAGTGGTTTATGAATTTAATTTATTAGTTTTAATAAATTTATCTCTCAATTTAGAATACGAGGGAAAGTTAATTTTAATAAATACGTTTTACTCAATGACACTGTTTGGCTGATCTAAACAAGTTTTTCTTTAGTTATTCAGTTCGAATCGAGATTTTGCAGTTAAATATTACTGATTCTTTACTTTTTGTTGATCTTAAGAGTTGTATTTTACATGTAATATTATTATAAAAGTTTTTGGAATGTACCATATATAGTTGCATAAATATTCCTTAAACATATTTTTTTTTACACAGTTGACTAGAACCACCAAAATTTTTCTCTTTATTTATTAATTGACATTAGATACAATTATTTTAAAATGATTTTTACATCTATTAGGGGAAGAAAATAACTCAAACTGATTATATTTGTCTGTTTCCACGAGAGTATATTGACAACGAAAATGATTTCTTCTTATTTTTAATGTAGTCTCAATTTTTAATATATTTTTTATGTTAAGATCAAGAGGCAATTTTTCATAATTTAAATGTCTGTAGATTAGTTCGTTTAAAAAGACTCTTGTGTTGAATAGACTGTTGAAAAAGATATTTAACTGTGCAAAGGTATTATTAGTTTCAATATTTGCTAAATTATCAATATTTTGACGATATGTTATTATTTGTGTGAGAATTATGTGAATTTTGAAAAATTAAAAAAGATTTGCTTATTGATTATTTAAAACATAACACTTAAAACGTTGACATAGAATAGAAGCTTTCACGGTCTTGGGTAGATAAGAAATTGTGGTTCTTGAGATTATCCATCTTGAGATTATTTCTTGTCGATTTCTAACAACTTTCCGACATTTCGCCACATTCAGTGTTCTAATCTCGAAGAGTAAAGATCCCCGAAGATGCTTCGTGTAAACGAAATCCAAATGCCAAAAAGCTGATACAAATCGACACTGTTTAATTTCAAGAAATAAGATTTTAAACATTGATTTGTTATGTTATTTTAATATTATCTTCTTATATAAGATGTTCTTAATGATTTATTGTTTTACTTCATAAGATCATTTATTTGTCTGTTGTATTTTTTAATTATATTTTCATTTTTTTATGTATTTTATTTTTTTATGGCTCACCTTTCCACCTCAATAGGGATTTTGCCCTTTTTTCCATATCCCAAGGATATCGGCGAAGATGTCGTAATACCCGTCAACGTTGTCCAAGTGCTAAAACATATATTTTTGTATTTCACGGCACCTGTTAAACAACGCGGTAGAGCTGCCACGGATGTTATTTGCATTTCTGCAAACCTATGTAGGTGGCCAGGCCAAATATACTTAGATAAATTAATAAAGTATACCGACCTGCGAAACTGAACCACCGACCTTCTGCACGGTAGCAAAGTACTACGCCACCGAGCTACGGCCAGTCACTAATAATACTGTTGTCAATCTTTTTATCAAATCTCTTGAACTGAGATATAGAGATTGACAGACTGATCATCGGAAATTGAAGAATATGTTTTCGTGATTTATGGACCTCGTACCATGTGTAAAAGAATGGAGGTCTTCAAATAAAAAAAATCAAGTGTATTATTGTTTCAAAAATAAGCATAAAACTCCAAGAACGTAATAAAATTATATTTTTCGTATTTTGTAATCTTTAAAATGGATTTTATGACTTTATTATTAGAAAGGGAACATACACAAACAATTATGTTCCTAAAAATTCTTTCAATATACTGCATAATTCTGCTTGCCAATGTATCATCCCTGTACAGCCAGAGAATGCGAATAATTGTATATTCCTTTTTTATCGATGAAAATGAAAAACCGAGCTATAAAAACAGTATCTCGGCGCATTTTTAACAGAGCCAATAAAGTTAAAGCAGCATGCTAAATAGAGGCGCAACAATGTTTCCCTTTGCTTCTCTACTTTCCCTTTATTTCACCTGTTTGCAGGATAGCATCATGGCATGATTCAGATTCTCTCGTTCTGCTGGGGGAAAGGATTGCCGCCAAGGGGAAAGGTCAAGTTCAATCGATATCGTGCGGCTGATGGAAAAATTTATATAAAACAACTTATATGGCTTCGTAAGGCCGCTTGCAGACCAAAATGCATAATTGTATACGAGAAATTTCTGTTCGTTACCTACAGGCATATGCAAGAGGCCATTACTACGTGTACTATACGTTGCTTTTTAGGGCAAATCCAACCTAGTGGCCACTGTCACCTGGAAATATATTTACAGAAAATGGGTATCCACAACATGCAGACCATGTGGTGAACAGAAAAAAACCTCTATGCACATCTTACATGAATCTGCGGCTTTATCTCTGAACATAAATAAACTGTTTGAAAAATCTACATCCATGCACAAATTACCACACGAAGGGCTTGGAATAAAGCCAATAAAACCTGTTTAAAAAGGCAACAGTCATGTAATCAGGAGCAGGGACCGATCCAACGAGGGGTGATTGGGACGGGGTGAAAATAGATGTAATTATTCTTACAGGTATAATCGATAATAATATAAAAAAAATTCGGTCAATCGAAGATTATAGGGTACTAAAATCAACTCTATGTTTCCTTAATGCAGCGTATCGATCTATAATTTTATCTACATCTGATGGAATGTTGCTATGTACATTTAAAAGAGATAAGTCTAATAACCTGTCTTCTGTCATAGTTAAACACATCCAAAACTTGCAGCGCTGCCTGGTAATGAGCTAAAATTTTAAGCAAAAAATAGAGAGACGGAAATATATTTTGATCGCATTGCTTAAATAAATCTATCACGTTATTAGGAATTTTATTTTCATGTCCATTATTTATAAAGGTTTTCTATTTTTGACCCCATAATCTCAATTCAGATAAAATTAATATCTTAAATTCATCTGCCGATTTATATGCAAGCGCACTATATTTTTACGTGATATTTTCGACTGCTTCTACTCGTTGTTCGGAACTTTCATATAGGTGATATTTCGGATATAGAATAGATAAATAATAAAGTTTCGCCACTAAAAATGATCCTTAAGGCTGTTCTTTAACTTGATGACCAATTTTTTTCACTAACGATTACACAGAAAATAGTATTTCCGTTGACCGGTACTAGGCAGTGCGTCGCCGCAATTTTCGGTGACTAGCTTGTACTGATCAGGATCGTCTTACTGTATAAATATTACGGAATATTATGAAGCGTGCGAGAAGTAAATAAACCGCTGCTGAGCCGCGCTAGAAAAATTTTATTCGTTACTCAATTTTGATAAACAAATTGTTTTCTTTAAATTTTTTTATAACATTTATTAATAAATATAAATATTATAATTATGTGTTATTTAAACAAATATTTTGATTTAAAGTGGCATGGATTTTTGAATTTCGATCAAGATTTTTTTTTAATAAAATATTATTTAATTTAAAGTACAACCTAAAAAAAAAGTAATATTCCTTCTTAAAATCCAATTGAAATTTAAAATTCAAAGATCAGAAACTTCCTTACCAACACGACAATGATAGATCAAATGCCTACAAGATAGTTAACGGAAATTGAGGCGACGCACTACTAGTATCGGTCAACTGAAATACTATTTTCTGTATAGTCATCAGTAAGAAGACATAAAGTTAAAGAACAGCCTGTCACCCCCCCCACAACAGACGGCTGGATCAGTCCCTGACCAAGAGAGGGGAGTACAATCACCTATGCCGCCTACAACCAACCACTATACGATTTACGTTATTTAAGTTAAAAAGAAAAATTGACAGAACTCCGTAACCGATTTCTTTGCTACCGGCGCCCTCATCATGTAACATATATATATATATATATATATATATATATATATATATATATATATATATATATATATATATATATATATATATTTAACATTAAATAGCTAATCGATCTCATTGGTGTATGACACTATATTGGTCTACTATTTTAGCACTAAAACAAGTAGAGCCTTTAAATTAGTTTAGAAAAAGTTGTTGCTATATCGATCAAAATGAGAAAAAAATTTAACTAAAACAATAATTGTGCATTAAAAGCATTATTATAAATATTCGTAATTACTGGTGTTAGAGAAAACCAATAGTAGCAGAAAATACTGTTATAAAACTTCAGCAAGAGTAAAATATGAAAGATAATATATATATATATATATATATATATATATATATATATATATATATATATACATATATATATATATATATATATATATATATATATATATATATATATATATACATATATATATATATATATATATATATATATATATATATATATATATATATATTGGGACGGGGTGAAAATAGATGTAATTATTCTTACAGGTATAATCGATAATAATATAAAAAAATTCGGTCAATCGAAGATTATAGGGCACTAAAATCAACTCTATGTCTTAATGCAGCGTATCGATCTATAATTTTATCTACATCTGATGGAATGTTGCTATGTACATTTAAAAGAGATAAGTCTAATAACCTGTCTTCTGTCATAGTTAAACACATCCAAAACTTGCAGCGCTGCCTGGTAATGAGCTAAAATTTTAAGCAAAAAATAGAGAGACGGAAATATATTTTGATCGCATTGCTTAAATAAATCTATCACGTTATTAGTATATATAGTATATATAGTATATATATATATATATATATATATATATATATATATATATATATATATATATATATATATATATATATATTATTCACTGAGGTAGCCGTTACTTGATGGAAATTCATTGTAAATTAATACCGAAGTAAAACAATAGATGTTTTTAGAATTCCACTATATTTATAAAACCGTAACAATTGTTTCGACATACAATGTCTTCATCAGACGGATGATAACTTTAAACTAATTTTAAATTAGAACATATTAGCCCATATATACCTTTAGGAGTAGTAAATTACAAGATAAATTATAAAAATAATAAACACTTAATATTATTGTACAAAAGAAGTGGGTAATACCTGTCATTTGTGGGTTTTCACACAATTAAAATAAAGATAACAATAAATAAGTTGTACCATACTTAAATGATGGATTAATAATGGGTTATTCCGGATATGTTAAAATTAGTTTAAAGTTATCATCCGTCTGATGAAGACATTGTATGTCGAAACAATTGTTACGGTTTATAAATATAGTGGAATTCTAAAAACATCTATTGTTTTACTTCGGTATTAATTTACAATGAATTTCCATCAAGTAACGGCTACCTCAGTGAATAATATAATTCAAGCTTCTACAAGCTTCTTAGCCACATGGTATTTTAAACTCCTGTTGAGAGCTAGAATTTGCACACAAAACATCTGGTTCTTAAACAGTTGCATTAGATTGAATGTATTTCCCAAATATATTTATTTGAAGACCAACAACAACACCAAATCTGCTAGCAAAGGTCAACAACATGGAATGAAGAAATGGTTAAGAGAAGACGTAAAAATTCAGTACAATAAAAGAGATATCTACAATATTTACTTAAAAACGATTTATAGCGAACTTGCTCATAGACTCACAAACATAGAGTTTGATATTCACGATTCACACACAAGACAAAAAATCGAACCAATTATCCACAATAAATTTATAAAACAGAAAAAGAAACTTAATATATTGTTGAAATCCAGCAAAAATGGAACAAAAACTAGAAACACACAGTTCAGTGACCACCAGTTTTTATAAACGTTTTATTAATCTCACGGAAACCACATTTTCACCAGAAGAAACCAATCTCCTGGAAAAAGGATTTTCTTATAACTTAAAACCTAGAGATGACAATAGTAGTAGAGAATATCTAGGAGTAGAATGCGAACTTGCACTGGACAACCTAAACATCACTGATAAACATATTATAGCAAAACAAATTAAAACACAACCTCTAGAACAACGCAGAGACCAATCTTCCAGTGAATACAACACCGCAAGAAAAATAAGTCGGAAAATAGAAAGTGAAGACATCATTCTCACTAGAGTAGACAAAGGTAAATCGATAGTAGCGGTAACAAAAGAACAGTATATCTCAAAAACAATCAATTTTCTTAATATCAATAATTTCAACATTTTGAAATTTGACCCAACAGAACATTTTCAAAAACTTACCAAAAATGTTATTAAAGACCTTTCACTTTTTAATGATTTCGAAAAAAGAAATTTAATACTAATGAATCCGCAGGCCCCTAAATTATATTCACTAATTAAACTCCATAAGAATAATTTCCCTATTAGACCGGTTGTATCTTTTGTTACTGCTCCTTCTGTTAAATTATCAAACAAACTAATAGACATCATACAAAAATATTGCAACTTTCAAGCACAACACAGTATTCTTAATTCTTACGAACTTATCAATAAAATTCAACACTTACAGATTCCAAAAAAACGCTAAACTTATATCTTTTGACGTCCAAAATTTATTTCCGAGTATACCACCTAATGAAGTAATAAGTTTAGTAGAAGGTCTACTCACTAAAAATAGAATTAATATAATAATCAAACAAGAAATCCTAGATTGTCTATTAGTTTGTTTAGATCAAAATTACTTTGAATTTAATGACATATTTTATATGGCTAAGGAAGGTTTAATAATGGGGAATCCGTTAAGTCCATTGTTAGCCGAAATTTTCATGGATAATTTAGAATCCATAATTCTCAAACACCCAATTAGTAAATATTTTCTATACTGGCATAGGTATGTAGACGATATATTAGTTTGTTTTTCTGGAACAGATAGACAACTACAACAATTTCTCAACCATATTAATACTATCCATTCCAATATTAAATTTACCATAGAAATTGAACAAGAAAAAACAATTAACTTCTTAGATTTAACAATTAAAAATATTAATAATAAACACAATTTTTCAATTTACCATAAACCATCACATACAGATACAGTAATACATAATAACTCAAATCATCCATATTCACACAAAATGGCAGCTTTTAATTCATTCATCCATCGACTTTTACATGTACCTATGTCAGAAGAGAATTATTCTATAGAAATGAATATAATAAAACAAATAGCGGTTAACAATGGATACCAACCAGATATCTTAGACAGAATGATTAATAAAAAAACATATCAACTAGCAATCAACAAGTTATATCCTAAACCAAAAAAGAATAAAGAAAGTTATAAAACTATCACTTACACCGGACAAATTACACAGTTTATTTCTAAAGAATTAACTAAAATAGGTCTAAATATTGCTTTCAGAACTAATAATAAACTCTCTAACATAATAAAAAATAATAAAAATAAAAGTAACAAAAAAGCAAAATCGGGAATTTATAAACTCAATTGTGGTTCTTGTCCAAAATTTTACATAGGCCAAACAGGCAGATCTTTTCAAAAAAGAATCAACGAACACAAAAGAAGCTATACCAAACAAAATATCATATCCCATTATGCAGAACATTTAATTTCAACAAATCACGTCTTTGACGATAATTTCAAAATACTTCATTATGACAAAAAATCCAAAAATTAAATTACCTAGAAAGCTTAGAAATAAAACAAATACAAAAATTCAAATCTCCTCTTAAATCAACAAATAGAAACAAACAATTCCCCATTATTAAACCTTTATCCGGAATAACCCATTATTAATCCATCATTTAAGTATGGTACAACTTATTTATTGTTATCTTTATTTTAATTGTGTGAAAACCCACAAATGACAGGTATTACCCACTTCTTTTGTACAATAATATTAAGTGTTTATTATTTTTATAATTTAATCTTGTAATTTACTACTCCTAAAGGTATATATGGGCTAATATGTTCTAATTTAAAATTAGTTTAAAGTTATCATCCGTCTGATGAAGACATTGTATGTCGAAACAATTGTTACGGTTTATAAATATAGTGGAATTCTAAAAACATCTATTGTTTTACTTCGGTATTAATATATATATATATATATATATATATATATATATATATATATATATATATATACTATATATACATACATATATATATATATATATATATATATATATATATATATATATATATATATATATATATATATATATATAAAATTATATTGATTAAAATGAGAAAATATGTAACTAAAACAATAATTGTGCCCACTACCCTCAAAAATTCTTTATGTTTAAGGTTAAATATAATTTTTGTTTTTAAACATAAGCTAAATTATTATGTTTTTGTTTAATTAAAGTAGGTTTAAAAGCATTATTATAAATATTCGCAATTACTGGTGTCAGAGAAAAACCATCAGTAAGAGTTAAAAACATGAAAAAGATATATAGGAAGTTCAGACCGTCCGAAAGAGGTTTGTTCTAAAGAAATGGTCGATAAAATTCATGATAACGTCATGGAGGATCGTCGCATTAAGCGTCGTAAGACTGCTAAGATGGTAGACACCTTATATTAATGGGTACGTAATATTCTACATGAAGTTCTTAAAAAGAAAAAGCTGAGAGTGCAATGGGTACCGCGTTTATTAACTCTAGGCCAAAAACGTACGAAAAAAGACATTTTAAAATCGTGTTTCAAAAAGTTGCAGCGTAACCCAAATGACTCGGGACATCGTTTTATTACTGTAGACAACACTTGGATCCACCATCACTTTCCGGAGACAAGATGGCAGTCAAAATAGATTAGAAAATTATTTGAAAAAATCAGGATAACTTAAGAGAAGACAAGTGGAGAGATACAATTGGGTTTCGACCTAGGCACTAGAAAAAACTCCCTTCTTCATGAAATGATTAGAACAAAAGTAAGATGTATATACCTTTTGAACTATCAGGGAGAACGTCAAACAAGGACGTCTGCTGGAAAGACGTCGAGAAACAAGTTAAAATTGGAGAATCTTCAGATAAACCTTACAGTATTTAAATATGAAGTAGTCCTAACAGCTAACCAGGTCAGTTAAACGCCTATAAAAATATACTTGAAAATATATTATAATAAAAGAAAAATATTTACTACTTAAGATGTAGTCAGAGAGGTGAGGCCAGATGACTTTTTATGTATTTCTACTATAGGTTGTACCATATATCCAGTATTACAAGTTAAATCCCTACACAAATCTGTCTATCCACAGCAAGAATTTGTCATCCTAGTAGCACGTGGCGGCATAGTGTTAGAAATTGTGATTTCTAAGCTAAGTATTGTCATATTTTCATATTTTTATTGTTTCTGAAACGACTGAAGGCAATAAACATGAGTTTTCTTACTGCATGCATTTAAAACTGTCAATCATAAGGTTTTTTAAGATCAAGATAGTTTATTATCATCAAACAGGTAAATTTCACAACTTATTTTTGTCTCTATAACATACATTTGGAGCCGAGAAAAGCAGGCCAGGTCCCTTGTGCCTCACAATTTTTAAAAGTAAGACTTTCAGAGGTTCGCAGCTGTCAAAAAGAAAATTGATTCACAGTAGACCATATTTACAACAAAAACAGCAAAATAATGTAGTGTCACGAAAACCCGCTCTAAGGTATATTAAAATTCTCAGAGTTGCGTCTCTCCAAAATGATAACTGTAAACCAGTTTTTACTGAAGCAAAAGAAAAACAGTTCATTAAATATATCTTTAATTTGGGATCAAAATTTTATGGCCTAACTTCGACGAATATAAAAAAGTAATTCTTCAAGTTGCCGAAAATATGCAGATTACTCATCCCTTTCACAGAGAAAAGAAAACGGCAGGCGCATACATGTTAAACTATTTTAAAACAATGTACCCGGACCACTAATTAAGACTACCAACCAGCTTCGCCAGAGCGGTTAGCTTCGATACAAATCAGGGGACCACATCACACACTTATCTTCTTACGGGTCTTTTCCATTATCTTCTCCAATTCTAAGATTACAGTTTCAATAAGGCGATTCTACAAATGTTCTTAGTAAACAGCGCAGCGTCATTTCCATATAGAATTTAAAAGCAGTTCTACAACTAAAAGAAAGGCGGCAGAATTCAAATGATAAAAGTATGCAGAATATCTGTTTTAAAGAATTAAAAGTCAAAACTTCAAGTTGCACGGTTAATAAATACTTTTGTAAAATTTCCTCTATAATCCATAATGGCCAAAAAAGCGGTAAATAGTCAATTTAGAACCAAAAATGACCTGTAAATTGCAATTTAGTTTTCCCTTATGCCCATTGAAAAGCTCCGATACATACAGAAATTAGTTTCTTGAGTAAAATTTCTCGTAGAATGCAAATCTGAGGTTAAATGCTGAATTCAATGGTATGTTAAAACGCTCAAAAAAAAGGGAAAGATAGTCAATTTAATGTTAAAGATATCCTTAAATAATTCGAATTAATTTTCCTTTCACTCAAAAAAAATTAGGATGCATAGAGAAATGAGTTTCTTTTGTAAAATTTTCCATAGAATCCGAATTTGATGCTAAAAAAACAATGGTAAGTTAAAATGGCAAAAAAATCAGGAAAATTCAATGGCATATCCCCAGAAATTTTTTTCTCTGTGGGGATTGGGAAAAAAAACGTAATTTTTTAAAAAACAAACCCAAATTTAGTCTTCTACCAACAGTTCGTCAATTTTTAAATTCTCGATTTCTTTATTTTTTTTTTAGAAACTCACGTGACTCCAAAAACTTTTTTAAAGCATGGCATTTCGACCTTAAAAAACTCAGGATACCCTCTATAATGCTAATTAAGACTACATAGATAAGAATACCGTACCTAGCCCTGGAACAATTATTGCACAAACCCGAAAAAAATAGGTAGGTCGTATAGTCAGCACAAAGATAGATTTTAATGTTATGTGTATAGTGTATATATATATATATATATATATATATATATATATATATATATATATATATATATATATATATATATATATATATATATATATATATATATATATATATATATATATATATATATATATGTATATATATATATATGTATATATATATATATATATATATATATATATATATATATATATATATATATGTATATATATATATATGTATATATATATATATATATATATATATATATATATATATATATATATATATGTATATATATATATATATATATATATATATATATATATATATATATATATATATATATATGTGTAGATAATTATATACTGTTCTCCTGTTTGTCTATTCCAGCACGACCGATGAGCCGTGATACGGTGAAACGCGTCTCAGGATGGATTGGCAAATAAGAGAACAGTCGGTAGACTGCAGAAAATATGTACTTGGTCTATTTTCAGTTATGTTATATGAAACCGTAAGTGTGTATATATATATATATATATATATATATATATATATATATATATATATATATATATATATATATATATATACACTCACGGTTTCATATAACATAACTGAAAATAGACCAAGTACATATTTCTGCAGTCTACCGACTGTTCTCTTATTTGCCAATCCATCCTGAGACGCGTTTCACCGTATCACGGCTCATCGGTCGTGCTGGAATAGACAAACAGGAGAACAGTATATAATTATCTACACATATATATATATATATATATATATATATATATATATATATATATATATATATATATATATATATATATATATATACATATATATACATATATATATATATATATATATATATATATATATATATATATATATATATACATATATATACATATATATACATATATATATATATATATATATATATATATATATATATATATATATATATATATATATATATACATATATATATATATATATATATATATATATATATATATATATATATATATATATATATATATATACACTATACACATAACATTAAAATCTATCTTTGTGCTGACTATACGACCTACCTATTTTTTTCGGGTTTGTGCAATAATTGTTCCAGGGCTAGGTACGGTATTCTTATCTATGTAGTCTTAATTAGCATTATAGAGGGTATCCTGAGTTTTTAAGGTCGAAATGCCATGCTTTAAAAAAGTTTTTGGAGTCACGTGAGTTTCTAAAAAAAAAATAAAGAAATCGAGAATTTAAAAATTGACGAACTGTTGGTAGAAGACTAAATTTGGGTTTGTTTTTTAAAAAATTACGTTTTTTTCCCAATCCCCACAGAGAAAAAAATTTCTGGGGATATGCCATTGAATTTTCCTGATTTTTTTGCCATTTTAACTTACCATTGTTTTTTTAGCATCAAATTCGGATTCTACGGAAAATTTTACAAAAGAAACTCATTTCTCTATGCATCCTAATTTTTTTTGAGTGAAAGGAAAATTAATTCGAATTATTTAAGGATATCTTTAACATTAAATTGACTATCTTTCCCTTTTTTTGAGCGTTTTAACATACCATTGAATTCAGCATTTAACCTCAGATTTGCATTCTACGAGAAATTTTACTCAAGAAACTAATTTCTGTATGTATCGGAGCTTTTCAATGGGCATAAGGGAAAACTAAATTGCAATTTACAGGTCATTTTTGGTTCTAAATTGACTATTTACCGCTTTTTTGGCCATTATGGATTATAGAGGAAATTTTACAAAAGTATTTATTAACCGTGCAACTTGAAGTTTTGACTTTTAATTCTTTAAAACAGATATTCTGCATACTTTTATCATTTGAATTCTGCCGCCTTTCTTTTAGTTGTAGAACTGCTTTTAAATTCTATATGGAAATGACGCTGCGCTGTTTACTAAGAACATTTGTAGAATCGCCTTATTGAAACTGTAATCTTAGAATTGGAGAAGATAATGGAAAAGACCCGTAAGAAGATAAGTGTGTGATGTGGTCCCCTGATTTGTATCGAAGCTAACCGCTCTGGGCGAAGCTGGTTGGTAGTCTTAATTAGTGGTCCGGGTACATTGTTTTAAAATAGTTTAACATGTATGCGCCTGCCGTTTTCTTTTCTCTGTGAAAGGGATGAGTAATCTGCATATTTTCGGCAACTTGAAGAATTACTTTTTTATATTCGTCGAAGTTAGGCCATAAAATTTTGATCCCAAATTAAAGATATATTTAATGAACTGTTTTTCTTTTGCTTCAGTAAAAACTGGTTTACAGTTATCATTTTGGAGAGACGCAACTCTGAGAATTTTAATATACCTTAGAGCGGGTTTTCGTGACACTACATTATTTTGCTGTTTTTGTTGTAAATATGGTCTACTGTGAATCAATTTTCTTTTTGACAGCTGCGAACCTCTGAAAGTCTTACTTTTAAAAATTGTGAGGCACAAGGGACCTGGCCTGCTTTTCTCGGCTCCAAATGTATGTTATAGAGACAAAAATAAGTTGCGAAATTTACCTGTTTGATGATAATAACTATCTTGATCTTAAAAAACCTTATGATTGACAGTTTTAAATGCATGCAGTAAGAAAACTCATGTTTATTGTCTTCAGTCGTTTCAGAAACAATAAAAATATGAAAATATGACAATACTTAGCTTAGAAATCACAATTTCTAACACTATGCCGCCACGTGCTACTAGGATGACAAATTCTTGCTGTGGATAGACAGATTTGTGTAGGGATTTAACTTGTAATACTGGATATATGGTACAACCTATAGTAGAAATACATAAAAAGTCATCTGGCCTCACCTCTCTGACTACATCTTAAGTAGTAAATATTTTTCTTTTATTATAATATATTTTCAAGTATATTTTTATAGGCGTTTAACTGACCTGGTTAGCTGTTAGAACTACTTCATATTTAAATACTGTAAGGTTTATCTGAAGATTCTCCAATTTTAACTTGTTTCTCGACGTCTTTCCAGCAGACGTCCTTGTTTGACGTTCTCCCTGATAGTTCAAAAGGTATATACATCTTACTTTTGTTCTAATCATTTCATGAAGAAGGGAGTTTTTCTAGTGCCTAGGTCGAAACCCAATTGTATCTCTCCACTTGTCTTCTCTTAAGTTATCCTGATTTTTTCAAATAATTTTCTAATCTATTTTGACTGCCATCTTGTCTCCGGAAAGTGATGGTGGATCCAAGTGTTGTCTACAGTAATAAAACGATGTCCCGAGTCATTTGGGTTACGCTGCAACTTTTCGAAACACGATTTTAAAATGTCTTTTTTCGTACGTTTTTGGCCTAGAGTTAATAAACGCGGTACCCATTGAACTCTCAGCTTTTTCTTTTTAAGAACTTCATGTAGAATATTACGTACCCATTAATATAAGGTGCCTACCATCTTAGCAGTCTTACGACGCTTAATGCGACGATCCTCCATGACGTTATCATGAATTTTATCGACCATTTCTTTAGAAGAAACCTCAATCGGACGGTCTGAACTTCCTTCGTTCAGTTTCTCTCTGGGCCACAGACCACTTTTTTAAATAAAATATCAAACGTGAAACACTTAGGATAGCTGCCGATAAACCATTGTGCTTAAAACCTTAAATACAAAGACTAATAAGCCTGTAATTCTTGTAATTTCTGAAATTTTATTAGAAATGGTAACACAAAGTTGCTTTAAACCAATGTATCGAGTCATATATCACGTATAACTGTTAAAATTTTTGTACATTGGTGTACACTAACATGACTGTTGAATAAATATCATCATCACCTAAGCTTCTACCATTCATCAGAGTTTTATTGTATAGTCTACTCCAGAGATTTAAGATTTTGATTATACTTTGATATTTTTGAATGATGCTACGTGTAGATAGCTAAACAATGTCTTTGCATTGTATTTCCAAGTCTCTATTATCTATGTCATATCTAAACTGCTCTTTTTGTTTCTTACTTATGTTAGCGATATTGCTGTAAACGAACCAGTAATGTATTTTATCTTTGTATTGAAGTTAAAGGGGTCGTACAATTTGGGAATACTCTCTGCCTCTTTAAATTGTTTTCTGGTCTAGTTTTCTCTCTCGTCATTTATTGTTCTCTTGAGAGAGTGACCATGTTTATATAAATTTCGTTATTTATGGGTATTAGTATTCTCAAAAAGTGAGTGACAAGGTATAATTTTTTACTAATCCAAAGAAGGGGAACAATTAAATTTTCTTACTCGTTTCTGCGGACGTTTAACTAGTTAAGGTCGAAATATGTTGTGAGCTGCCTCAATAATGTCAACTCAATTTGAATTAGATTTCTAAGGGAGATATTTTATTAGGTATATGTTCAATTTAACGTAAACAGATATGAATGAAGCTTGAAATGTATTGTATGAATTCACTATTGTTCCCAAAAATGACTCTGTTGGCTCTTTAAAGCGGCTTTTCAATGAAACGGCATTTTATTTCATATTGCTTTTCTTTGTTTCTAAAATGTTCTAAATTTAAGCCAATTTCATTTAAATATGTATTAGAGAGTTTAAAATTAATCTCCGTCAGTCTGCCATATATAATTTTGCGTCTACAATTTTTAAAGATCTAAATATTAGAAGGCTATGGAGTTTTGATGTGACTGTATCAGTTACTCTGTAGAAATTGTCGATATTACTTTTTTAACCGAATTCAAAAAGGAGGAGGTACTCAATTCGACGCGTATGTATTTTTTTTTTAATGTATGTTTCCGCTTAACTTTGGCAAATATGTACCGATTTGATGATTATTTTTAGTATTCCGTATGGATCACTTATGGGATCACTTCGGTGTCCGTCTGTCAGTCTGTCTCTCTCTGTCTGTTACACCCGATTTTCTCCGAAACTATTTAACATAGAAAGTTGACATTTGGCTTAAATATGGGAATTTACGGCCAATCGGAGCCGTGTATTTTTGGAAGTTAAATTTTGACTTAAGGGGCTACTTTTGGAGGTGAAATAGGAAGCGGAAAAAAGAAATTTACCGGGTCGTCCAGCGAATGAAAGCTTATGAAAACACGAGTTCAAAAATATATATGATGTAATACTCGCTCAAATTTTTCTTCATAACAATTTTTGAAATAACCCTGGAATATTCCTTATAAAGTGTAGGTTGAACGAAAATTATCACGAGTGCGTTACCTTTGATAATCTATTTGGTAGTTAAAAAAAATTCAAGGTCGTCAGTTTTCAACAAAGGTTGGAACCAAACTTTGTTGAAAACTCATTTAGGGTGTAATTTCTGAAGTCACTGTAAGCCTATATTCATATTCTGCAGAGGTCTCTTGTCTGAAATGTGACCGATTGTACTTTAACATTTCGCAAACGAACTTCACTAGCTTCTTGAGAGCGTGATATTGTATTTCGATTAGCATTCTTATCAAGCCGAAGCACTTTTTCTGTTTCCTGAAAACGATATTCTCTTTGGAGAGCAGCACGTTTCGTTGGTCTACCCATGATTAATTTCACACTCTTCAAGAAATTTAACTGCGAACAGAAGTAGCTGAATCATTACTAGCAGACTCCAACGCCACCTGGACAAACTTGATTCCTGGTTTAACGACTGGAGTATCAAGCTGAACCCCAACAAGACCCAAGCCATCGTTTTCGCCAAGGGCAAGGGAACTCTCCATGGCCGCCTTCAACTACAGAGCTCTGGCTTCCAATGGGCAAACACTATCAAATATCTTGGAATCCAGTACGACAAACAGCTCGCCTGGAAAAACCAGGTCTGCACTACCACCAAGAAAGCTAAGCAACTGCTGGGCAAACTATACCCAATTATAAATCACTTCAGCAAGTTGCCCACCAAAATCAAGCTCATGGTCTACAATACAATTGTGATGGCAGGCCTTACATACGCCATGTTTTCAGATCTCCTTGTGGAAAACGAATATCATAATAAAGCTTCCAGTATCAAAAAATTCAGGAGAAAACTAGCCCCCCGTTTGTATCTCATGGAGTCTGATTTGTAGCATCAACATGCGGAGATCGCAGTTTTAAAGTACATTTTTGTGAAAACACAAGGTTTAAACTCGAACAGGAATTCAGTGCAGCAACACCTGCATTCAAATAAGTTTTAATATACGCGCTCTGTGCGAAACTCGACCAACATGGTCAACTTTCACTTTTTCCGATTTAGGAGTAACTTTAGAATCGTCGTCTTGTCAGATATATATATATATATATATATATATATATATATATATATATATATATATATATATATATATATATATATATATATATATATCTGGAGCCGAGCGAGTAACCAGTGATGGAGTCCTGGAGAGGATGAATAAGGACCAGGAACTTTTAACTACAGTAAAAAAGAGGAAAGCAGCATACTTTGGTCATATTATTAGAAACGCTAAATATGGTTTTCTGCAGCTGATTATAGAGGAAAAGATTGAAGGAAGATGAGGCATCGGGCGTAAAAAGTTCTTGTGGATGCGGAATCTGCGCCAGTGGTTTGATATTAAAGAGGCTAGCACAGTTATCCGTTTTGCCCAAGATAGAGAAGAATTTCGGTTGATGGTCGCCAACCTCCGTTGAGGAGAGGGCACTTGAAGAAGAAGAAGAAGATATATATATATATATATATATATATATATATATATATATATATATATATATATATATTAGAGTGACCGGATCTCATAGAAGGAGAAAAAAAATGTCGGAATCTTGTTCGTCTGGAAATTTGAGCTCGATTAAACGACGTTAACCCGTGCCGCTCGTCGCCCGTGCCAAAAATCCAAATTTTTGGCCAAAAAGCTGACATATGGAGCCATAACTCCAGAACGGTAAATAATAGAAACACGCTTAATATCTCAAAAGAAAGCTAATGTTGTTCTTCAAAATTTATATTCTATACATAATTGTTGTTATTTTAAGTCAAACCGAGTTTCAACAGCCTTTAGCCCCATAAACGTGACCTGGTACCACTAGGAGCATACTTCGTATATTTTGTTATTAAGTGATAAATTTTGCTTTTTTTTGGTATATTTTTGAGTTTAAAGTAGAAATATAATAAAAAAACAAGTAATACTGATAAGTCTAATGACATTTTTTATTTTAAAATATAAAAATTAGGTATATAATACATACAAAACAGACACAGAAAAGATACAGACGTAGTATCTACATGAGTTGATAATTTTACATAGTTATCTAATCTATTCTAGAGCTTTTGCTAAAGTAGTTTTTGAAACGTCAGGATATAATGCTCGGCATTTACTTACAACTTGCAGGACATATTGCTTTTGGTCTTCATCTTTTATCAGAAGGTCGTTAAAGTCGGTTATTAATTTAACACCACGTTCAGCCATATCATTAACTACTTTTAATGTTTTGACAATTTTCAATCCTTCTTGGAAGTCATTATTTTGAGGCCAGGTGTTTGGATGTTGTCTTAGGAAATCTGTTTTTATATTAAATTGGTCAAAGAATGTAAACGTTTCTTTGGTAAGTAAATTTACCAATCCTCCATCAACTACCTCTTTTAAGTTTTCTTTCCTAACTTTTGGATTTACAACCCTAGCGTGCTGTGATGGTTCATCTGTGCTACTGAGCAATTTATTAGCCATTAACAACTTTTCATCGTCTGTAATGGTGGGATCAAAAAACGATAATCCCACCAACTTTGCATTCAAATACCACAAATGGTTCGAAAATTTGGTCAGGGCTATTTCTGCAATGTCGTTGTCACATCCTTTATAGTCTAACAGACTATGCAAAATACCTAAATCTTGCTTTGGTGCAAGATAAGCTTTTGGAGCATTGAACCAAGCTTTA
The DNA here is from genome assembly GCA_019049505.1 of Pachyrhynchus sulphureomaculatus. Classification (NCBI taxonomy): domain Eukaryota; kingdom Metazoa; phylum Arthropoda; class Insecta; order Coleoptera; family Curculionidae; genus Pachyrhynchus; species Pachyrhynchus sulphureomaculatus. The sequence continues at coordinate 75,659,426 of CM032449.1, read as the reverse complement.
AAATAAATTTTAACTAGGAAAACAGAAATGGCACGCACAGAACTTTCTTCTTCTTTAGACATCTTAAATTGACGACGAAAAATGAACATTTTTAAAGCAGTAAATAGCCTTTGCCATCCACCTAGCGTGATGAATGACTCCTGGAGTTCTAAAACCCACAACATTGCCGTCTAGTGATCCAACAAATACGAGAACCAACTGCAATAGCTCCTTGTAGTCATCTCTGGGGTGGCTCTCAGTTATTTGGCCTCGAATTCAGTAGTAACATTTGCAATTACTTCTGGAGTTAGCTGCTTTTGTACTAGATTGTCACTGATACCTGTGTCGTATTTTCCTTTGTCTATCTTGGGCCAGGCAGTGAGGAATCTCTTGAAAATGTCTGGATGAGGTCCAGTGGTTGATCCCATTTTTGTGTCGAATACGCCTTTTAACAGAATTTCCAAGATATGGTGACGGCAAGCTAGGTATAACAATTCTCTTCCTAACATTTGCTCCAATATGACGCATGCCCTTTTGAGTCTTCCCATGTCGGATGCTGTAGTGTCGAAGCACATCGCCTTGACGGTGTTGAGAAGACCCCATTCATGTAGGCATTCATATACGGCTACGGCTTGCTCCTCTCCAGAGCTGTTTGCTGTTACAGGAACTCCCAGCAGCTGTTCCTTTTCGCCATATGAAATAGCTATAGCTATTCGCTCACATTGTTCATTTTTTAAAACACCCGGTAAAAGTTTACCGTCCCAATGGACAACCACGGGCTCTTTTTCAGGAATGTTTACTTTATCAAAAATTTTTTTATTATATTGTTCTCTGAACATTTGCCTTCCATCATATAATAAAGTTTTCGAGACTTTGTACTCAAGAGGATCAAGGTTTAGTGCTTCTAGAGTAGCTATTAAAATTCTCGTGGCATTTCTGTCGGATACCTTACATCGATCTAATAAAATGGACAATTTCATGTTTAAAATCTCTTTAACGCCCCTTGCAAATGAAACTTTCATCCTCTTGCTCTCAGATGGTCCTGGATCTTCTGCAGCTTCTTCAGGGATGTCCATTTCCTCCAAGCTCACAAGTTCCTGGTAGATGCTGTCCTCTTCAGTGTTTTCTTCTCCTTCTTCGAACTTGTCTTCATCATCCGTCTCTAAGAAGCAACAACAAAGAAGAAAGAGAAAAAAAAGACTATAAAAACTTGTCGTTTTAGCAGAATAGTAATAATACATAGGTACTAAATTACCTACTTCTAATTATCAAAAGGTATTATTTAAAAAATATAAACTCAATCATAAAGATGCCAAATCATGCTCTCATGTACAATTTTCTTTCAATTATAATGAAACTATTTACTTATTTGTTTATCTATTTTTTAGAATACTAATAATAAAAAAAAATTCACCAATATCAAAAGTTGCTTCTTGGATTTGTCGGTTCATTTTTGCAAGTTCCTTTTGCACCTTGATTTCTTCAGCTCGAGACAACTTGAGATCCACTCCAGTCATGGAACCTGGGCGGCCCTTCTGCCTCTGTTTCACGAGAAACGCCTTATCTTCTTCCGATTTCATCAGAGCCAAGGCATCTTGTTGAGCAATATCAAAGAGATCATCCAACTTTTCAACAAACTGTTTAAATTTGTTCTTGGCCGTTTTCGATGTTTTTCTTCCGGTCTTTTTGAAGAGTTCTCCACTCGGCGTGAAGTTTTTCCAGCTTAGTAATTGCATCTTGCTCATGTTTAGTCGGGATTCGAGCTTTCTCCTAAAAAAATGAACACTTCTCGTATTGTAAGTTTTGCTGATTCTGTTACAGTTAATTTCACAGTACGTAAATTATAAAATAAAGCACACAAAACTTGACGATTTGAGGGTAGTTTACAACTGGTGATCTGGTGAATGGGATAGCCCACAAGAAATATTTTATCCTTGGTCCGGCTTTGTACACTGATGTGGATGCCATTTCAGAGGCCAATAGGTAAATAACAGTTAACTTGGAAAATGAAACAAAATATATTGCAAACTTTAATTTCAATAAAATGTTTTCAAATGTCTTTTAAAATAATACTATAATAGTTATAAAAACAATAACACACACACTTGGAAAATTAAAAAAAAAAAACGTTAAAATATCTTCACTAGATAATTGTTCGATCTAACCAGCTCAAAGGTACTTCAGAAACTAAACTGAATAAATAAAAGGTCGGTTGTACGCTGAAGTAAAATCACCATCCCTAAAATAGAAATTAGATTCACCCTCCTTTTTACCTGTCAAACGGGTCTTTCTTTGGTAAACTAGTCAGGTAATCCCCATATAATAAAAGATTAAATTTGAACAAAAGGCTCTTTATGTTTGAAAATTGAGTTCCAAAATACTTTTTAACAAAAAAATGTTAATTCCGAGACACATTATGTAAAAACCTGTAAAATTCTTAGAATATTCCCAAACTGGCTCCTACTGGTACCAGGTCACGTTTTTTGGGGCTAAAGGCTGTTGTAACTCGGTTTGACTTAAAATAACAACAATTATGTATAGAATAGAAATTTTGAAGAACAACATTAGCTTTCTTTTGAGATATTAAGTGTGTTTCTATTATTTACCGTTCTGGAGTTATGGCTCCATATGTCAGCTTTTTGGCCAAAAATTTAGATTTTTTCAAACTTTGAGCGACGAGCGGCACGGGTTAACGTCGTTTAATCGAGCTCAAATTTCGGCTATCTCAGTATCTGGAAAGGGGGAATCGTTTTGTGGGGTCCAGACGAACAAAATTCCGACATCGATTTTTTGCGGTCACCCTAATATATATATATATAATATATATTATATATATATATATATATATATATATATATATATATATATATATATACGTAATGTTACAATAGAGGTTGTTACGGATGGTGGAATGTAATACATTAAAATTCCGGGTCTCAATCCATTCGTCTAGCAATGAACTAGCACGACGGCGACGTGTTGCCAAAATCTCATTCAAGTGCTCTTGCTGCTGCGACTACTCGATACTGTGATCTTGCTGCTGCTAGACTAACTAGCTAAAAGTCATCTTCAAGTGGCAGCAGCAGCAAGATCACAATATCGAGTAGTAGCAGCAGTAAGAGCACTTGAAAATGCCAAATGAGATTTTGACGAAACGTCGTGCTAGTTCATTGTTAGAGGAACGGATTGAAACCCGGAATTTTAATGTATTATATATATATATATATATATATATATATATATATATATATATATATATATCTATATATATATATATATATATATATATATATATATATATATATATATATATATATATACATATATACATATACAAACAAGTTTGTGAATAATATAAATCTATTTTGAATAGAATAAAAGAGCTTGAAGATGACAAACATACATGAAGATCAATATCAAGTCGAACAACAAAAACAGGTTTGAGATTTTTTGGCGATGATCGCAAAACATCATTAAAAATGATGGAAGAAACGTTAACTAGCAATAGGGAAACAATTCGAATGATTTTAAAAGAAGTTATACAAAAATTAAAACTTACTCCATACACCATAAAAGAAGATCAAAAATTATTGAAATAATTTAAGCTTTCTTAAATTATTTGGTACGTGTGATAAGACCTAGTTTTTTTTTATTATAAAACCCGCAAATAAAATGTTAAAGTGTAAAACAGAAGTTAAAATTATCACATATATGCCAAAACAACATCAAAATATTGGTTATTGTTTTCCACGATAGCCAAGATACTATTCATCGTAAATTTGTTTCAGCTGTCAATGACTAAAATTGTTTAGAGGTACTGAAACGTTTAATGAGCGGAATTCATCGTATTCGACCTGAAAATAGTAATCCTCACAGCTGGTACTTGTCCGTCAAATTTTGTCTCAGAATCAATGTGTTTTGACTTCACCCTATTCACCTGATTAAGGACTTTGTAACTTTTTACTATCTATGAATTAAATTAAGGTAAAATTGATGCTTACATATATAGATATAAATGTACACGTGTTTTGCAGGCAATTCCACAAAACTAGCTAGAAAATTGATTTGCATCATTATTTAATCATTGTAAAATATACATTAAAGTATTTCTTACGAGAAGACAGACACAGCATTATGTTAAAGAAAGATGTGAAATAATTTGGTTTTCAAAGTAAAATGAATGTAACAACTAGCTTCTCGCTAGCTTCCCGCCGCATGCAATCATGTGTGCATCGCATATATTAGTCCGGGAGCTCAGGACCAAAATGCGACCTCATCGAAGAGTGGCAGATAATAGTATCACTTTGTCAATTATGTCCTTCTTAGTCCCTCCAGGTAGTTTGAAGCCTCAAGTCTGGTTCCTGTTCCTGGAAATACGCTTTAAAGCTGCAAGAAAAGCTGGGGGACGAACCCAACGCTGAGGGGCAGATATTTTGGATATAGCTTCATTTTTGTGAAATATGACTGAAAAAATTAATATCTGCCAAAGTTATAACGGTCCAAAGTTGCAGAAAAATGAATCCACCTGAACCCATAGAGGAACGAATGAAATTTGTTTTAATATGTTCGTTGTGGTTTGTAGATACTAAAAATAACATTAATTGCCATGGAGTATGGTTCTTTATTAAAATAAATTACGTTTTTTGCTGCAATAACGCATAAGTATTTTTAAAACGCGAGCGCCTGTCCTACAACGTGCGCACCCGTCCTGTAATTCGTTTTCCTCTCAAATACTATACACATGCGCCAGTGTCTCGAGAGACGCTCAAATCACCATTGAAACAGTTACAAGCAGATTAATATATTTATTTGATTTGCAGTGCAATTTCGCTCTATATATATTTTTTTTATATTCAACTTTTAAATTCTGTTTATAATTATTATTTAAAATTTATATTCAAAAGCCCCAAAACCTCTTTTAATATGTAATTACGAAAATTTAAAAAAAAAATTTTAGTAGGTATATTCGAGAGTACATTTGAAATTTTTAACATGACAGACAATAAGAGTGAACCAAAAAACCTCAAGAATTAAAATATTAAATATTTAAAACGTACAATAATTTTTGCCGCATTCGGTTAAAGCCAATACAACAATGACCGAATCATCAGCCACCCCGGGTTTCACTGTGTTTCTTTTTAAACTTTGAGCATTGCGGCTCCACTCTAGTATCCGTCATGTTTTTTTGGGTCGCAGAATCCGATCTCCAATTAGTTTTTTGAAAAAATGACCTATTAATTGTTATTAACATTTTTTAAGCAATTATCAAAAAAAAAGGAATTTGGTATCATTTATTTTTATAATAGTGAAATCTAAGTTTATTAAGCGCTCCATCCAAATTTTTTTAGATGTATTTCGACCTATTAAATACCAATTCAAAGTCTATTTTTGCAAAAACTTAACCTTTTTATTGTTATAAAACAATTTATGATAAACAGTTATGGTAATAAACAGAATTCATAGAATTTACTTCCATAACAGCTAAATTTAAGTTTTACTTACCCAAGTTTGTTAGATGAATTTTGACCTGCTGCCTGAATTTCTAATCCATTTTCCAATGTATTAAAATGAAAAGCTAATCAGCTTATTTATCTGCAATTAAATAAAAATATTTGTGTTAAATTCCCAAAGAAAAATTAATATAATTCTAATAAATTGGCAGTAATAATAAAATTTTTGAGTTTTTGAAAAAATGAACAGAGAATTTAAATTTAACGAGTTAAATAATATTATATTAAGTTATTATAAAAAAAATATATATTTATAACAAAAATTAATAAATTTTTAGCAAAAATAGATTAGAAATTCGACTTTAACGTGTCAAAAAACATATGAACTCATGCATCACAGCTAGGTAATAATGCGAATAGAAAAATCAATTTGTTTATAACTTAAACTTTGCATTAAAAATACAAAAATTCTGCTGATAAAAGTAGGGACTGGATTTCATGGCACATATTCGGGATTTCACCTTGTATTATAATATTCGAACACTGGTTCATTTATCTGCCGCTCTCGAATGAATTCAGGTGGGTCCAAAAACTCTACAGTTTCAAAAATTCGTAGAAATTCAAATAACCAGGATCTATGGCAAATAATATTTTTTCCCTTCTTTTTGGGTCCCAAACTAACTATATCTCGAATATCGGCTACTCAGCGATGAGTTAAATATTTTGAGCCCATTTTTTTCAAGAAAAAAAAAAGGTTTACTCCCACAGGAACCGGTCTCCGTGACAGATATTAAGGTTATAGTATCCCCATAACATATAAAACTGCCACTCTGCGATGGGTTCACCTACCCTCAATTTTTTGTTTGTCACAGTTTATCACATTTAATAAGTGATATATTTATTTGCCGCTCTTCGATAAGTCTAAAATCTTGGTTATGAGCTCCCGGACTATATATGATTCAAAATTTGAAAGAACGCCCGGGTCCGCACGAGCAGACTTTGTCAGGCTACATTGCCACAGCGAAAATCACGTCATAAAATTTAATAAAAAGTAATATTTATCTAATATTTTTCGCAACCACTAGGTGGTAAACGGCTTTCATATTTTAACAAACGAAACGAAAAGTATTTTTTTTATATATATATAGAATTTTTTGTGACTTTTTACTTTTTAATCCACATACGAAAACAAAAAATTGTAAATGCTTTTAATCGAAGAAAAAGTATGGATTCCTATCTTATATGTGTTAAACATCTGAAATTTTTGCAATTAATTATGAAAATACGGCGCACAGTGGGGAAAACCGAAAAATCGTGTTTCAAAATTGTCTAGAGCCTTCAATTTTGGTTCGATTTGAACGATTTTTTTTAAAATTGAAGCTTATTAAATTCCGAACAAGTTGTCGGAGCCGATTTTGCAATTAAACTTTTGTTTCAAAATGGCGGACGTCTTCAAAATGGCAGTTCTGATTATATAGCAACTGAGACACAGAAAACGCTTACAGTTTCAAACCAAGTTGTGCTAAAATGCGTGTATGTATGTTTTTTATGTCGCAGATAATATATCTAATATCACAGTTGCCAGATTAATAATAATGAACCCAAAATTGCTGCCATGAACAATAAAAGTATTATAAATATGAATAAACGTACCAGTATTATTTTATATCCATAACATTTGCATAAATAATTTCTTTAAGGTTGTTAATTATAAATATGTTTCAACAATTGACTTAAAATGACAAATCAAGTATGGCGGATGCCAAAATTGAATCGAGCAAGAAAGTTTCTCTGGGGCATTTAGACTGTGGCAGTCAGATCATTCAAGTTATTCAAGTTTAGTTGCGGGATTTAAATTTTCATGCAGTTATTGCTAGAATATTGCTGCTGTAAATTTTAAGTATCGTAGACAATTTTCTAGCAGATACAAAAAACAGCGATACACGCAGAAAAGGACAGCTCACACAGCTAGAAAATGGATACAACAGCTAAAACGTTTTGTTAAAATAGGGACAGCTAAATATTTTGCTGCACTAGCCACATTGTTTGCTGTTGTAGCAAAAAAGTGGCTGCTATTGCTAAACAGTGGCACAACTTGGTTTGAAACTGTAAGCGTTTTCTGTGTCTCAGTCGCTATATAATCAGAAATCAACGTCCGCCATTTTGAAACAAAAGTTTAATTGAAAAATCGGCTCCGACAACTTTGTTCGGAATTTAATAAGCTTCAATTTAAAAAAAAATCGTCCAAATCGAACCAAAATTGAAGGCTCTAGACAATTTTGAAACACGATTTTTCGTTTTTTTCCCCACTGTGCGGCGTGGTAAACCATCTTTATATTCAAGCAGTGAATGCATGATGCTAAAATCTATTATTCTCAAAATTTCAAGCAAAACTACTTTTAACAGTTACTTCTAAGAAATACCTTAAATAGAGAGAAGAATATATTGAATAAAAAAGAGATTACTAAAAAAGTCTGTTCCATTTAACTTTTACAACACCAGCCTGGAAAATTACCTGAGTCCACCAAGAAGCTCATATCATAAAGTTATGGAACCTGGTATCTTACTGAGGTAAAAGTCTGAAGTGAGAAACTCAAGAGGTTATACATCTTGAGCAAGGAAGTGACAAAGATAAGAAAAGTGATGAGCAGAATGGGTAGCTAGATTATCCGAAAAGAGAGCCCATAAAATAACATATTAATGACCCACAGCAAACTCAGGCATACTGAACGAATTCGGAGATTACATATAGCGGTTAAGTTAAATAGAAGAAGAAGAAGCAGAACCAACAATACTAATGACTTTACGTTAAAATTATATTCAACAATTTTTTTTTGTCATTATATCTCGAAATATTGAAAATTACTGAGCAAAGACTTTTTTCTAATAAGTAAAAATCATTCTTAAATTTTAAACCAGAAACTTCTGGCATATCATTATTCCACATAGACTAAATTAAATATGTTATTAATACTTTCAAAACGTAAGTAAAACTGGGTTTTTTTTGCTGATTTAAAGAAAGAACCCATTTGCTTCTTCTTGCACCTCTCTGCGGATGTCCTTAATTAGCTGTGGTAACTAAATATTAATATTAAAAACTAAACATGTTGGAAACTGTCCCTAAAATGTCGACTTAATTTTCTGTAGTTTTGTAGTGAAGATATTTTATTAGATATTTATTAAAATTAATTTAAATATATGTCAATACAGCTTGAAATATATTGTAGGAACTAATCATTGTTCTTTAAAATAGCTCCATTGCCTCCTTCAAATTAAGTTTTGAACACAATGATAGTTTATTTTATATGTCTTTTGTTTTAGCGGAATCAACATTGAAGAATAGTATTTTCAACAAAATAATATTTATATTTTAATAAATATACAGTGTACTGAGAATATCTGGAATAATTAATATTTATAGGAAAAATGCATGGATATGTCAATTCTATTTTAATAAGTTAATAAATACTTTTTCTTATAGAGGGTGATGCAAATAGGTTGGATGTAGATCAACTTCCGTTTTTTTAATGAAGTATCCTATATACATCCACCAATAGTAATTCAATTTTTTGCCAGTCTCCTTAAATTAAGCTGTGTAATATAGTATTTCTTTAATTTAGAAACAAATTGCACGTGTCCCAATGTTTAACATTAATGGATGATTCTTGGGATGTGTTTATCATTACAGACTTTATCCAAAACCTGCGTACATATACCGACTTAGCAGTTTTCCAAAAAAAAAAAAAGAAAACAGACAGAACCATTTTGTACAAATTATAAAGTTGGATAAACAATCCCACGCCGTGAAGTTAGGAGGGGGGGTTGAGTTGCTTCGAATTTATCTTATAGGAAAAAAATTATTAAGGTAGTTCACTCGTGACAATCGGAGCCAAAAGTATAGTCCGATAGTAAATACAAAAAGTTTAAAATATTCAATGGCAGAGTATTTTATTTTTGTCGGAGACTGTATTCGATACATGGAGACTTTCATATGCAGACACAACTTTTAATGAAATAAATGTGGCAACGCTGCTAATGCGTATACAAAATGCTCTATAGAAGTGACGTTTACATAGATTATTTAGGTTATTTATTATACTTTGTGTATATTTAAAATAAAAAAAAAAATATAATTAAGTAAAAAATGCCTTTTGTTATAATCAGTTGAGACACAAAGGCAAATTTGCAAAGGAAAAGCTCATCAATAAACGCAAAAAAAAAAACTATTTCGGCAATGAATGACGCGAAAAAAATAAAAACTGAAGATCCTAACCTGTGTAGTGGTCGACAGATTGTTGAATTATATGGGTTAGGAAAAAATTCTATATTTACGTAAAAAAGTCCTTCCACTAGAAAAGATAACTCATGAGAAAGGTTTAGGTTTTAATTTAATATTAGATATTTCTTGTGATGAATGTTGTGTTATGACGAAAATACCGGCTGATAAAATGCATATTATAAATAATAAGGTTAAAATTCGGATGTCAATATCAAAGCTGTTTTAGGTAAATTTTATTTATTTTTTTATAAATATATTTAGTGAATTATTTATTTTTTTTTTTTAGAAGTAACAACTATTATTTATATATGTTTGTTTAAATATTTTTATAAACTTAATTGTTTGTTACTTTGGTTTGAAGGTCTTGTTCAGTCAGGTTTCGGGTGCACTGCATTGAACAATATCTCCAATATCATGGAATTTATATAAAAGATAAGAAGGTGAAATTGGTCCAGCAATAGAAGAAGCTGCCAAAGACAGTTGTAGGCGTAGTGCACAAGAAGAGCGTCCATTAATTATCATAAAATTGACGAATTGAAGGAAAAATTGTAAAAATAAAAAATGTTTCCATCTAGGTTGAAAATGGTATCACTGAGAAATAAATGAAAATTAAATTAAATACTCCTCAAAAATTACAGAATGTTCGTAAAATATATTGTAATTTTTTTTTATTTCCACAATTAATTGACTAAGGCTTTGCAAAAGTTGATAAATCTATTTTCTAATTAGTTGTAAATATTTTATACTTAATTAAAATAATTAATTGTATATCCAATTTAATTAAAGATATTAATTAAATGATTTTATCTCTATAGAATTGTACAAAAATTAAGTTTACAAAATGTTTTTTTTTTTTTCTCTGTGATCTATTTTTGAATTGACTTTTATAATGCCATATCGATTGAAGAAAATTTGTAAACAATAAAAATCAATTAATGTAGTATTATATGAAAATAAAACTGATTTAAATATCATCATATTGTCAAATCCTAAAATTTAGTTTTTTTTCTTTCCTTCTCATTTAGGCCACAAGATTTATTCGAAGATAACCCTCGTTACAGGACTCTAAAGACCTCCATTAATTCTAAGAACCCAGATGATAATAAGAATGGTGCCTCCTCTGAATTATAGTTTCTTATGATATGGGTTGGAGTAAACGGGGGGCAATGGTAAAAGCTATAATAGCTTAAATGGTTATGGATCTATTATTGGATTTATAAGTGGGAAAATTTTAGATTATGGTGTTCATAATCATAAATGTAAGCTCTCTGATAAAGGACATTCTTGAGAAGATCACGACTGCCGAAAAAATCGTGATGCAGTGCAAATGCCATGGAACCAAGCGTTGGTGTAGAATTGATAAACCGTAGTGAGATTTTGAAAGAAACGGTACTCAGAGTACGAGTTTTAGTGGGCGATGAAGATAGCTCTACAATAGCAGCAGTTTATCATGGATCCGAAGATCATATTTAGTTGGCAAACACTAATCATTTATACAAATATTTTAATGAGTCTCTAATTATTATGAAAAATAAATTCAAAGAGTTGAGAGCAGCCGAAACTATCCTTCATATCAAACGGTGTTACGGACATGCTGTGAAAAAAATGTGATGGAAATGCAACTGTACTAGTAAATACTCTTTGATTTATTCCAGGTCATTTCTTTGACCATCACGAAAATTGTGGTGTTTGGGGCCGAACTGATGCTGGCAATGGTTCAAAGGCTCATACATTAAAACTATACGATAACAAACTATTTAATCAAATAAAAGAGCTTTTTGAAAAGTTTGCTAAAAATGCTGCTTAATTTGCTGTTGCAGCTTCAAGTCAGGCTAATGAGAGCTTTCATAACATTGTTGATCATGAAGCTCCCAAAAATAATTGTTACAGCCTAAGTGAATCGTAGTTACAGAGTGCTGTTGCAACAAAAAATGAAGGTGACAGTCATTTCTTAAATGTAAATGAGATTTTATCAGTGTCTCCTGGAAACATACAAGATCTTATATGGAAAGAAAAGATGAAATAAGAAAACAAAGAACATCAAGAGCTAAATTGCCTGCAACGAAAAAAACGTAGAAATTTATTGGTTAGAAATAAAGAGGACATGAAAAAAATAGAAGGGGTACAGTAGGGGTGCTCAAACGGTCGATCGCGATCGACAAGTCGATCGCGAGTGCTTTTTGAGTAGATCTCGAGAAAAAAATTCCGATATAGAACTATTCACAGATTTTGTTTTAGGTAACTAAAACAAAATGTAATGAATAAAGTACTAAAATTTATTCGATCCACAATTAGGCCAGAATAACCCCCTCATCACTTTCTTTTATCGGAATAAATCCCTGCTAGCGGCAAAAGGCGGCTTTATCAAAGGAACGCGCGGTACTTGTCAAAGAAAAGCCGCGTTTTTGATTCCCGCCGATTTTTTCTAGAAACTTCGGGCGGCGTGTTTGATGGGAACATTCGAGACTTCGTTCGCGCCGATATAAATGTTGCGCCTGCAGGAATAGAAGGCGATACATCGATACAAAGTTTATTAATAAATAGTCCAAAATGGGTGCGGCGAAGAAAAGTAAAAACTTATCATTTTAATAACGATTGGGAAGAAGAATTTTTCTTTTGTATGGTAAAGGATAAGTGCATTTGTCTCATTTGCCGTGCGTCAGTTACAATACCTAAGCGTGGGAACTTAGAGAGGCATCATAAAACGGTTCATAAAAACTAAGAAAAGGATTTTCCGTCACAGAGTGAATTAAGAAAACGAAAAGTACGTGATTTGATAACTTGTTTGAAAAAAGAACAAACCATGTTCACAAGACCAGCCAAACAATCAAAAGCTGCAACGATCGCGTCATTTAAAATATCTCATATATTGGCGAAACACAAGAAACCATTTGATGATGGATTGGTTGTGAAGGAAGCATTTATTGAAGCGGGTGAGACTTTACTTGGAGATTTTAAAAATAAAACAGAGATTATGTCTGCTATTAGAGAACTTCAGTTATCTCGTCCGACTGTCACAAGGCGTGTTGAAGTCATGAGTCAGGACATGGCAGGACTAAAACATGATATCATGGAATGTACATACTTTTCTTTACAGTTCGATGAATCCACCGATATGACAGACACTGCCCAGCTGTGTATTTTTATTCGAATGGTATTCAATGGCATGTCGGCTAAGGAAGAATTTTTGACAATGATTCCTCTGAAAGGAAAGACCCGTGGCGAAGATATATATGACGTTTTCTTCAATTTTGTAACAAACTACAAGCTACCAATATATAAACTAATGTGCATTACAACCGATGGAGCACCAGCAATGACTGGAAACAAAAACGGTTTTGTGGCATTGTGTCGAGTTAATGATGATTTCCCTTCATTTTTCTCCTTCCATTGCATTATACATCAACAAGTTTTGTGTTCAAAAGTTCTAAACATGGAGGAGATTATGGGCATTGCAATAAAAATTGTGAATTAAATTGTAGTTGGAAGATAGTGAGTCAGCTGAACACACTGATTTACTTCTTCACATGGACGTTAGGTGGTTGAGTCGCGGAAAATTCCTAGAAAGGTTTCAAGAATTATTGCCCGAAATAACAGCTTTTCTGGACGAAAGAGGTGATGACACTCAATGCTGAAAAAGGGAAAATGGCTGACTGATTTGGTATTTTTGACAGACATCACAATGCATTTAAACACCATTAATTTGGAGCTTCAAGGTAAAGGAAAAAAAAAAAAAAAAAAAAAACTATTATTGAGATAATTAACGCAATAAACGCATTCAAAAGTAAATTGCAACTTATGATAGATCAACTGAAAAGAAAGGATCTGAAAAATTTTCCGTCTTTGAAAGCAAGGATTCCTCAGTTGAATTATGATATTTATGAGGCAGAATTATCAAATATTTTGGGCCAATTCGAATACGTTTTTATGATTTCAGTAAATTGGCAAATATCGCATCATTTATGAGTTATCCTTTTTCGTGTAAAAACATTGAGGAATTAGCTACTGAAATAGCAAATCATTTTAACATGGACTCATGTTCTGTTGAAAATGAGTTAGTGCAGATTATATCAGATATACATCTCATAGCCACAGCATCTGATACAAAATTCTGGTGTTTTATATCTGAAGATAAATATCCGAATCTAAGGCAAATCGCCCTTCAACTGACGGCAATGTTTGGGTCAACTTACTTGTGCGAGTCTACATTTTCTGAAATGAAGATAATTAATTCAAAATATCGCAATCGACTAACTGACGAACATATGTCATCATGCTTGCGATTAGCACTCGGTAATTATGTACCATCTTATGAAAAGTATGCTGAGGACATGCAGTGCCACGCTTCAACATCCAAAGTCACTCTTTAGTTAAGTTTAGACACTAGAACTCGTTTGTTTTGTAAGAACCAATAAACTCGCAATTTTGAATAATTATGAGTTTTTTTCATTGACATTTTAGAGCAGACCTACATTTACCTTGACTAAAAAATGCATGTTGTGCGGGAAAACTAATATCTATGCCACGATACACCCTACCTAAACGACAATCCTGCATCACACTTACTTGCAGCCTCTCAGAGTCGATCGATCGTAGTCTAACAATATTGAGGTAGATCGCCAGCAGTTCAAGTTTGAGCACCCCTGGGGTACAGTATCAATCAAACTGTGAACTGCAGATAGATGTTTATCATACTGGTGACATTATTAATCTACAAGCGTTAACTAATATATTGAATAATGTTTCAATTACATCCGAGGGCTGTGGCTTAGTGTATTTCGATTGAGAAACTTCTGGATTTTCAAGTATAGCTGATATTTTGCAAATAGCGACGAAATATCGGGATAAAACATTCAATCTTTAAATTATGCCTATGCAACCGCTTAATTACCACGCTTTCAAAGTTACAGGCTTAGAAAATATTAATGGCGACTTGTATATATATATATATATATATATATATATATATATATATATATATATATATATATATATATATATATATATATATATATATATATATATATATATATATATATACGAGGTATATCCACAAAAGTAAGTTCCGTTTGGTTATATAAAAAAAAACGTGTACAGATACAGAAAAAAAATATTTATTGTACAAAAATCTATAACTGTTAAACTAATTTTCTACATAGCTTCCGAAATTTTGTAGGCACTTGTCCTAGCGTAGCACAAGTTTTTGTATGCTTTCTTCATAGAAGGTTGCCGCCTGTGTTTTCAACCATGTGGTAACATGTTCTTTCAGCTCGTCATCATCGTTGAAGTGTCGACCACCAAGGAAAGATTTTAGGTGTAAGAAGAGATGAAAGTCGCTAGAAGCGAGGTCCGGGCTGTACGGAGGATGATCAAACACGTCCCAGTCAAATTCCTGTACGAGTTCTTTTGTCACGTTCGCAGTGTGAGGTCGGGCATTATCGTGGAAAAAAAACAACACCTTTCGACAGTAATCCTCGGCGCTTGTTCTGTATTGCGCGGCGCAATTTCTTAATGGTCTCGCAGTAAACATGTGCATTGATTGTTTGGACCCGTGGTAAAAAATCAATCAGCAAAATGCCTTTTCTGTCCCAAAAAACGGTGCACATGAGTTTTCGAGGTGTCAAGATTTGCTTAGGCTTAACTTTCGTTGGGGACGAAGTGTGCCTCCATTCCATTGATTGCCGTTTAGTTTCTGGGGTGTCGTAAGATACCCAAGTTTCATCCCCCGTGACTATCCGAGAAAGAAAATCATCACCGTCTTCATTGTAGCGTGTCAAAAACTGAAGTGCACTGCCCATCCGTTGTTTTTTGTGTTGTTCAGTAAGAATTTTGGGTACCCAACGTGAGCAAAGTTTTCGAAATTTCAGTTTTTCATTAACAATTTCATGAATTAGTGATCTTGAGATTTGCGGAAATTCCATAGCAAGAGCACTAATTGTAAACTTACGGTTTTGCTTAAGCTTCTCTTCAATTGCGTGAACCAGTTCATCAGTAACCAAAGACGGGCGTCCACATCGTTCTTCATCGTGCACTTGATCACGTCCTTCATTGAACTGTCTGACCCATCTTCTAACCAATGAATCACTCATAGCAGTTTGTCCGAAAACCTCGCAGATTTGCCGATAAATTTCACTTGGTTTAACTTTCTTTGCATTTAGAAAACGAATCACAGATCTGATTTCACAAGCGGCGGCATTTTCAATTAAGGCTGACATCATAAAGAAGCACTACAAAGAACACGTCGGCAGCAGCAATCTGAAAATGGCGTACATTTCTTCTGCTTGAGTCAGGGTAACTGCCACGCATGCTCGGAACTGCAATCGCAGCGCTGCCGCGGATAGAATAGAAACGGAACTTACTTTGTGGATATACCTCGTATATATATATGGGAAACCTGTCAAAACAATCACTCTGAAGTGAACAACAATTTTTGAATTTTTCTCCAAAACCTTGCATACTTGTTGCCCATAGTGCACGTTTTGATTCGCCCCATTTAATTCAAGGTGTAATTAATTTTGCAATAACCGAGGATTTTAAAAATATGGCTGGTTGTTCGGACACAGTAAGTCTTTTTAAAAAACGCTTTCCCGACCGAAAAGGCCCAGAAATGTTTAAGCTCGGAAAGTTAGCGCATGATATATTGCAAATAGCACCGAACGAAAAATTCCATGAGGCGATATACGTTGAAATCCTTGAGAATTTGGCAAATGAGTTTTTGAAGAGAGACGATTTAATTACAAGTTATATATCGTATAAAGAGTGCATCATGAAAAAAATAACACTGCCATCTTTAATGCTTTTAAAGAGTGTTATTTCTAATCCGAATTGCATCTGAATGCATAACTTTGGAAGATCTAAAAAGGTCTTATGATAAATTGGGTTCTACAGGAATAGTATAATTATTATCTAGTCGAAAAGACAATGGCAAACCACGTGTAACCAAAGATACGCGAGTAGTAAATAAAGTAATTAATTACTTTACAAATAGTTTATGATACTTTATTTATTTATCATTTTTTTTATGGGTCTAGCACACGTGTTACAGGGAAGTGCCTAAAGCGCTCCAGGAGCGGCACGTGTGCAGAAAAAGCGATTCACGTTGTTCTTGAATCGCTGTAAATTGTACTCGGTAGGAAACACAGCCCTGGGAAAATTATTCCCAAGGGATGATGTTCTCCATATAAAAGACTGCTTGAAAAGCGTTGTACGCAGAATAACAAGCTGCACCTCATATGGTTGTGAAGCATTAGCGCGACGTGTATATCTAACATGCACCGCTCTGGGAGGAATTAAGCGGGCTACATCCTTCTAACACTTTCCATGAATCCATCATTAGTATCATTAATTATTTATTTATTATTGTTATTATTATATTATTATTTATTTAAAACAGTTTTTTTTAATACATATTTAATATTGTTATCAATTGATATGTAACAATGTTGATAAATAAACATAATAATACCTTAAAATATTAAAAAAATTATTGAACCTAAAAACATATTTTTGTTAAATATAAATCTTTAAAATAATGAAGAAAAAAATAATAAATATCAAGATACAGATTCAAATTTTTAATTAATACTTTTAATATTTTTATTTATAAATGCTGTTTGAATGTTGACGCGTACAATATGACGACATACAGCGTTGCCAAATTGTGTTATCTATTCCTCACTACATGGTTATTCTTTTCAAAAATATCAACTTTAAATATTCATATCTTTTTAACAAATCGATAAAAAAAATATTTTTATTTCAAAATTTTTCTAATTTTATTTTCCACTAAATATTAGTTTTTTAAAAAATTCATATGAAAAATTCTTAAGATATACACGAAACTATGCCTTTTCATTGGCCTATTGCATGTTAATCGTGTGCACCTTAATTATGAATATCTCTCTTCACAATCGGTCAATTTTTTTTTAATTAAATGAAAAACATTTAAATTAACATCATATTTCAATTTAATCAAGTTCTTAAGAAAAGTGGATTTACGAGTAATTGACTATTTTAAAACATATATTATATTTATAATTTGAAAACCCTACATTCCTATAAACTTACTACTATCAAAAATAGCACATAATTTTTTTACTGAGAAATTGAAAATTTTGCATATTTCGATATAATATATTACGTAGTTTTTCACTGATACAGTATTTAATATTTGGTTTTTGATATGAAGTTCTCTGAATTAATCTGTCTTTTGAAATCTATCTGAAATAGTTTTGTGGGAAATTTGAAGAAGTAAGTATTTACTGTTAAATCAATACAGTACAATACTATTCCAATTTATAATAGGGTAAAAGATCACGTTTTCAATGCAATCTCTTTAGATTTAGATGAAACCTGTTTGTAAACGATGTATATTCTTGTCACGATTCCAATACCTATAAATATAAATTACTAAATAAGTCCATTTTAAAGATAAATCTTATGAGAGTGAATAGATTTAATACTTTATTAGGAAATATAAGTAGGTGTTGCGATCGGCAATGAACTTTAGATTAGTCAAAATATGGAATAAGTTCGTCATGTAAGAATTTTTTTGTTATTATTGGAGAGGGTTATCTAAGTAATTCACCCAGTTGTCGTGGCCCAAAAGTTTATTTATTTATTTATTTATTTACGGGACATGCCCATTCAACTCATAAAGACAAAGTACAAAACTTTACATCTATAAATGACACTTAAAGCTAAAGGCTAAAACTAAGAAATTCAGAAGAGAACCCCGATCTGCCTCTTAAAAAGATACAATAAGCTGGAGAACAAGTCCAGTGATGGGGAGTTATTTACATTGCCCATAGATCTTGTCATGAAGGTATTAGCTCCATAGGTTGTCTTATGATAACGTTTGAAGAAAGACAACGTAGATCTAGTATGTCTAGCGGGTGCATACAAATTAATCTGAGATAAAAGTTCTGGACAATTTACAATGGAATTTAAAATTTTAAAGATCATTACAAGATCTCGTTGAACTCTCCAGTTAGACAGGGTAGCTTAATATAGATGTCAGTTTCGAATAACTAAAAGAATCACTGTTAAAGAATTTATAATTAATATGACGTAGAAATTTACTCTTAACAAGCTCCAAGATCCTAGCATTGGCAAGCAAAAGGTGGATTCCACACACATGAGCAATATTCCAAGAGAGGCCTAACCAACAAGCAGTACAGCATTGTTATAGAGGTAATGGATGAAAATTCCGATGAACAACGCCTGATGAACCCAAGCATCCTCAGAGACCTGGACGTTACCTCGATTATAGGAGGAATAAAACTTCGAGGGAAGTCCCATTTATGCTCTAATCAAAAAACAATTGAGTTCGCGATCTCGAGAAAGACATAGAGAAGCATTTAGAAGTATTTAAAACCATACCGTTTAACTGACACCAGACACTAAGTCTATTCAAATCACCCTGTAATCTCACACAGTCCCCAATCGATCCAACCGCCGCATACAACTTTAAATCATCAGCAAAGAGCAAGAACCTGGAAGACCGAAAGCAGTCGGCCCCATCATTTAAGAACAGGTTAAACAGCAGAGGCCCCTTATGAGAGCCTTGAGGCACTCCCGAGGGCACAGTAATGTTGACAGACCTAAAATTATTAGCTCAAACCACTCTGACACACACAAATAACTCCTAATCCAACCGAACAGTGAACCCGATATACCACGGTTAATGAGCTTCTTAAGAAGAACATCATGGTTGACCCTATCAAAGGCCTTAGAGAAATCGGTATAGATGGATGGAAAATCCACTCTCCAAGGTCCTCGACAGGTAGTCCGTATAGAAAATCAAGTTCAATTCAGCAGACTTGCCTCTCTGAAAACCAAACTGTTCACCTGTTATAGATGGTCCCAGGTTAGATGCCAATACTTTAGTTACGAGGTTTTCAAATAATTTAGAAACAGTACTCAAAATACTTATTGGCTTATAGTTTGCGATATCAGCCCTGTCTCCTGACTTGAATACAGGGGTGACAAAACTAGTCTTCCAATACTCAGGAAAATAACCCTCCTCCAATGACCGGTTAAACATAATGTATACTGGTCGAGATAATACAAAGGTACATGCCTTCAGTAATCCAGGAGGCAAACCATCAGGACCAAGCCCCTTTCTGTGATCCAACCTAGAGGGTCCCTCGTCAATTTCAGAGATTGAAATCTTAAATTTGAAGATATTATGAATATTAGTAGAGAGTAAGGCTGGATAATCAAGCGACTAATCAGAGTAAACAGAGCCGAAATAACTTGCGAAAAAATTAGCCACATCAATCCCCCTGTCCATAGATTGATCATTATAAAACATCCTAGGAGGAAGGTCATTTGTGCTACGCTGTGCGCCAACAAAGTCCCAAAAGCTTTTCACATTATCTCTAATAGAGAGTTCAATGTGGTTAATACTACAGCCTATGCTAAAATTTCATGCTAAATACTAAGGGCATTTTTTGAAGAGCACAAGATTTCCTGAAATTATATTTGAATCGCAATTTTTGCAGAATGAACTGTCAAAGCCCTAAAGTTTGCAAAAGGTGTTTTTTTTAAATTTGAAAAAAAAAAAGATGCTAAAATATAGTATATAACTGAAATTTATTATAAATGGAAAGATAAACAGTGTTTTATTAGACTAATCGTTAATTTTCCAAACCCTTATGGAGTTTCTTTAAAGCAAATGTGAAGGTCAAATGTAGAGAGATTAACCGACAGAAGAGGATTTCTCGTACTATATCACTTACCTTAAACAATGTACCATAATTAAACCTACTCTCTTACTTTGGCTTCTTGCCATTATAAATATATATATATATATATATATATATATATATATATATATATATATATATATATATATATATATATATATATATATATATATATATATGTATATATATTACGAAATTACGAAACTTTTCATTCGCGTTTCAACGTCATCATGCCTGTAGTAAATTGTAAACTGTGGCTAGCTTGTTATTCCATAGTTCTCAGAAAAATTACAGATTACAATGTACTCTTTTTCTCTCAACTCTTTTTTTTATTGTTCATAAAATCATTTTGTTTTTTACAAGGAATGAATGCAGAAGTATTTTTTCTAAACCTATATAACCTAAATATTCACCAACTGGAGATATCATAACTTGCAAGGTGGTTCTATCGACGTTTGTCCATTATCTCTAAGTGATTTCGTCAATAAAATTTTGCTCAAAAATATTTTCTAATTCGTCTATGTGTTGCACCAGATCACATTCCAAAATAATAATTTGTCGATGCTTCAACGCAAATCATATATCTCAAACAGTCATGATAACTTTTTATTGGGTTCAGAGGATCGGCTGTAAGTTTTTTAATATTTGACCCTCCGATTAATAATTTTACATTTACTTTCACAAAAATGTAATCTTTTTTTTCTGGCGTCATATGGATATTCTTATCAATTTCATAAAAGGTAATTATTAAATCGATTACTTGTTTTTCTAATGACAGATGGCTCTTCGAGCTAGGATCGAATAAGATTCCTTATTCTTCGGTAGTTTTCTTTGCTACTGCGATCATGTAAATCGTAGCGGAAGGAAAATAATGTTGAATTTTTCGAAAACACCATTCTTTAAAAATGGCCAGAATTTTAATTTGTTTTCCATGTTTTCTGGTTGTGTTGAATCCGTCTTTTAAAATTTGCAATATATCATTTCCATCAATATCTTCAACGCTATTGTCATCTACATTTATAGCAGTGTGGAAATTTTTTTCTGACATTGCTTCAGATATCTTTTTCATTTTTTTTTAGACGAATAGTGAAGTTACGATCAAATTTAACCCGTTAAAAAGTCCATTTTCTAACAGTACACATAATAGTATTACATATTAGCATTGAAATATATTGTTAGAACTACACATAATTGATTTAATTTTATCATTATTAAACTTTTTTTCGAGTATTTCATAACTGAGATAGGATGCATCATCAACACATAGGATGCATATACCAGGCGAAATATAGCAGTAAAATTCTTTACATTAATTATAAATAGAAATTAGTTAGAATTGACCCTCACCGGTCTTAATGATTTCTTGCATTGAGAAATCCATATTTTCTGACACTGCTTGTTTGCCAGTGTGTAAATAAGACTTAAAGTAGTTTACTCGTGACAATCGGAGCCAGAAATATAGTCCAATAATAAATACGCAGAGTATTTTATTTTTGTCGGAGACTTTTTTTCCATACATGGAAACTTTCATATGCAGATACACAGTTTTAATGAAAATAAATGTGGCAATGCTGCCAATGCGTATACTGAATACTCTATAGAATGACGTTTATATAGGTTATTTATTATACTTTGTGTATATTTACTGTTTAGAGCGTATTACTTCTCTTTAAAATAAAAAAAAATATATTTAAATAAAAAATGCACATCAATAAACGCAAAAAAGTATATCGGCAATAAATGATGCGAAAAAAATAAAAACTGAAGAGCCTAACCTGTGCAGTAGTCGACAGATCGTTGAGTTAGATAAGTTAGGAAAAAATTTAAAGTGTTGTCTATGTAAAAAAGTCCTTCCACTAGAAAAGATAACTCATGAGAAACCTTTAAGTTGTAATTACAAATTATGTATTGTATAAAGAGTGCGTCATGAAAAAACTAATACTGCCATCTTTAATGCCTTTAAAAAGTGTTATTTCAGATTTTATGATTAAAAGAATTACATTTGAATGCATAACCTTGGAAGTTCCTATAATAAATTAGAATCTACTGGAATAGTGCAATTATTATCTAGTCGAAAAGACAATAGCAATCCACGTGTAACCAAAGACACGCGAGTATTAAATAAACTAATTAATTACTTTACAGACAGTTTATAATACTTTATTGATTTATCATTAGTAACATTAATTATTTATTTAGTTTTACAGAGAAGATTTATAAAACCGTTTATTTAATATATATTTAATATTGTTATCAATTGATATGTAATAGTGTTGATAAATAAGCATAATATTAACTTAAAATATTGAAAAATTATTGAACTACAAACATATTTTCGTTAAATATAAATATTTTAAATACTAGAGAAAAAAAAATGATAAATATTGCTGTACAAATTCAAATTTTTAATTAATACATTTAATATTTTATTTGATGATTATAGATAAAGCTAATATATATATATATATATATATATATATATATATATATATATATATATATATATATATATATATTGTGTTTATTCAATAAATTATTTAACTTACAAAAGAATTTATGTTTAAAAGTTAACCACCTTAAATGCTATTTGAATGTTGGCGCGTAAAATATGACGACATACAGCGTTGTCAAATTTGTGATATTTGTCCCTCACTATGCGGTGATTCTTTTAAATAAATATCAAAAATATTTTTGTTTCAAAATTTTTCTAATTTTTTCATTACTAAATATTAGTTTTTTTAAAAATTCATATAAAAATTTCTGAAGATATTCACAAAACTATGTCTTTTTTATATTTCATTGACCTATTACATGTTAATTATATGCATTTTAATTATCGGTCATTTTTTTTTAATTAAATGAAAAACATTTAGAATAATATCATATTTCAATTTCATCAAATTCTTAAGAAAAATGTATTTACGAGTGAACTACCTTAAGAAGCAAATATAGTATTCTGTTATTGCCATAAAATTATGATATATTAAAACGAATAGGACACACAGTCAAATGCTCAGCTTAAATCGCATGAGGTACCGCCCTTAGTTCGCCAGCATCTAAGCCCTCTACAACATTATTTATAGCCTTCAAAATTTCATCTCCTCTCCACTCCACACTACATTCCTGGAGCCAAGTTGATTAATAACTAGAATTTCAAATTTTAAAATAAGATAGCAGCGTGTCTTGCAAAATGGATTCTATTACTTTTCCAGGCAAGAATTTTTAACTTCTTATGGACACGTTTTTTAAAAGTTATTAATATTAGTACGTTTGTATATATAGCCATAGATAAAATATTAATCGCTTAGTAGGCTATGGATGAGCAAAATTGACACTGACATAAGATGAAATAGAAACAAAAATGGCATTCCAAGAAATATTTAATGACAAATATCTAGAAAAGAGTTTGACTATTACTGATAATTAATATAAATGAAGCGTATATTTTTCTTAAAGATGAGTAATTTGTAACGATACAATTTTTCAGGGACAATATACATGTTGAATCTATATTGCGTGTTCTACAACCAAAAATATTCATTCTTGTTTTAACAAGTAACTACGCTTATCCAAGCGTGTGTCCTGTGTCCTGTGTCCTGGACGACTTGAACGTGGGCTGGCGATCGGAACAAGAAGTATTGTGTATTTATTGTAAAAAGTGTGTAGTTGATGTTATAAAGTGTGTAGTTGATGTTATAAAGTGTGTTAAATGTAGGGAAGATAATAGTATGCTGTATATATAGATCCCCTAATGGTGGTATACCTACTTTCTTTCGAAAATTACAGGAACTTCTGTCCATCTTATTTAATTAAAACAAAAAGTTTTATATTTTCGGTGACTTTAATATAGATCTGAATGATCATAACTTATCAACAAGGGAATTTATAAGTATAATAGAGTCTTATGACCTTACCTTTCTTATTAATAAAGTCACTAGACTTTCAAAAAAAATAGTAGTTGTATTGATAATTGTATTACTAAGGATAAGGATAATTATAGGGTTTCACTGGAGGATTTTTACTTATCTGATCCATAAAGGTATTGTAAACAAAATTGCAATTGAATACATGAGAACCATTATTAATAAGACAGAAATAATAAAGTTCCGTCCACTGTCTAAACTATCTATTAAAATGTGTGTACGAAAACTGATTTGTTGGGATTGGTCAGAACTTGACAATGCACTTGATATTAACACTTCTTGTAATTATTTAATGCAAGTAATATCAGAATCTCTTGATGAATATTTTCCTATAAAAACAAAAAACTGTACACTGTCAAAATAAGGCAAAGAAATGATTCAATTCTGAACTTAAACCAATAAGAGATAATATATTATTTCTAACTTATTTTGCAAAAAATAACAATATTAACTTGAAAGATCAAATAGTCAATGCTAGAAAATTATATAAACAAAGAAAAACTGAGCTAAAAACAAAGTATATAAGAGAAAAAATACTTCAGTCCTGTAACAAACAAAAAACAATATGGGAAATGATAAATGAATCTAAAACAAAAATTAAGCCATTTCATAACATAACACCTGATGCTTTTAATGATTATTTTATCAATGTGGTTTCACGATTTACTAAGGCATTGTCGGGGTCTGATGAAAGCATTCCTGATCCAGTGGAATTGACTGCCTGCTTTGTAAATAGTAGAGACACTTTTTTTTCTCACGCCTGTGGTGGAGGATGATGTAAATCAATTTATAAAAAAACTAAGAAATAGCAGAGCCAAAGAAGTTTTTGGTTTAAGCAACACATTAATTAAAGAAATAGGAAAAGGGTTAGTAATACCAATGACAATACTTATCAACAAATGTTTTCTTTTGGGAAAACTTCCAGAGAAACTAAAAATTCCCAGGGTATGTCCAATATATAAAAAAGATGACCCCAATGAAAAGAATAACTATAGGCCCATATCGCTGTTTCCAATTCTATCAAAACTAATAGAAATGACTTTTGCATGTAGACTGATAAACTTTCTTGATAGTAAGCATCTTCTGAATCGAATGCAGTTTGGATACAGGAAAAATCTTTCTACAACTAATGCTTTGATAGAGTTTGTGACGGATATAGTTGGGGCCTTTGAGGCAGGCGAAATGGTAACCGCCGCTTTCTACGATCTTTCAAAGGCCTTTGACTGTGTATGTCACAATACTCTACTGGCCAAACTTGGATATTATGGAGTGAGAGGAAATGCTTATGATTTTCTAAGATCATACTTAGAAAACAGGTGGCAGCTAGTGGACTGTGATGGTGCATGGTCATCAAGCTTACCAATATTAGCAGGGGTGCCACAAGGCTCAATATTGGGACCAATCCTGTTTGTGATATATGTCAATGATTTGCCTCACTACTTGGAGGACATTAACATTATACAATATGCAGATGACACCACCCTATACTCTGCTCACAAAAATAAGCAGACATCTGAAATACAATAAATGTTAATTTAAATAAAGCAGAAAAATGGTTTCAAGCAAACTCACTAGCTCTCAACCTATAATCCTGTTAAGTTTTTGGGGCTTTATATTGATTCAGAGCTCTCCTTTAGATGCCATATTGCAAAACTCAGCTCAAGCCTATCAAAGGTAATTTATTTCATCCGAAAAATAAAACATTACTCAACAATGGAAACTATGAAACTTGCCTACATGAGCCTTTTCCATAGTCGACTAAATTATGCAATTTTATTATGAGGATATACGGTTGATTGGCCAGTTATCTTTAAGCAGTAAAAGAGGGCTATAAGAGTCATCGTGAATGTATCACAAAGGCAATCTTGCCGAGAATACTTTGGGCAGTTAAAGATTATGACAGTGCCAGCATTGTGTATTTACCAGTGCCTGTCTTTTGTTAAAAATAACCGGGATTTCTTAACAACACATGATGATATCCACGATTATGAAACAAGAAATAAAAATAAGATCATCATTTCTCGGCACAGGCTGACTGCAACTCGTAAGAGTTTTATTGTCTCTGCTGTAAAATTTTACAACCACCTTCCAGATGGTTTCAAAAGTCTATCCACACGTAAATTTAAAACATGAAAAAAAAAAAAACTATTAATATCAATATGCCCGTACAATTACAGCGAGTACTTTGGGGCAATTTGAATATGTATGTTGTCTTTTATTGTTGTCTGTTTTGTTATCGATTTTATTATTTCTTAACTCACTTACATATATAATTATTTTATTTTCAACTGTATTTGACGATGCAAAGACGATGTGCAGGTTGGGTTTGCTTAACATGATTTGTACAAGTTATTATGCAAATAAAGTATTATTATTATAAATCCATCTGTTTTGCAATTTCCCAACCTCCCCTCGGACCACTATTATTTCCCCACCGCACCCAGCACGCTGAACTGCTATTAACGATATAACGTCACCGCCAACCCTCGTTAATCCCTCCGTACGCGGAACTATATAGCCTCGACATGCCTCTAAAATAGAGTTATGTACATTAAAACAGACAGAACTAAGCCGAGCTTTCAAACTGCCAAGCAGACCAACAGCCAGAGAGGTGAGCAGACCCTGCCAAACAATACCGCCAAGCAGCACCACCGAGAAGACAACCCGACCCAATATTGCCAGATTGTATCATTTTTTTAAATATCCTTTTATTTAAGGTAAGAGCTTGTAGGCATGACAGACTGAGCGAGAAAAAGGTACTTCATTTCTCCTCCCTGACACATCAGATATACCTCTCTTCCCAGCAGATCGGACGGACTAGCTGCGGATTCGTTTTGACGAGCAGCACTCAAATTAGTATTTTATCATAATATTCTAAAACGTGAGGCTCTTGTTGTTCTAATTTATCACAATTGATTCAGAAACGTTACACATTTATTTATGAACACACGCCATATGTTCCAAGGGGATAACGATAGTAAATAATCACTGCGAAAAGCATAATATGTCATTATAAACTTGTGAAATATGCGTATGAATTTATTATTGTTTACTTTAAATACATTGTTTTAAATATGTTAAAATAATTAAATGTGTTATATTTTTCTATGAACGACATGATTGGTTACTAAATGGCAATGAAAAATAACAAAATTATAACTTTGCAAAAAATATGTCGTAAATCTTTGAAACTACTAAGTAGAGTGAAGTCTTCTATATTATTTATGCAAAAGACTTAGTGAATAGTTTTCACCCTATTAAGGTGTTAAATGTATCAAAAACTTTAAGGAAAGACGCTTTTCTAATATTTCAGATATGATTATTATTCGAGAATAACATATATTTTTTTTAAATATGACATTTCTTACATCATTTGTAACAAATTACTAGCTACCGAAGACAACTGAATAGCGTTGTAACTTTTGATGTTAATATTTGATGTATGTACTGTGGTAAAAAGTTAATTTTAGTGTCAAACAATACGCAGCTAAAAAAGTGCATTTTTTATTTATTTTTTTTAGCGAAAAGAATTGTTGAAATGCGCAATTAATATCCTTAATATGGTATTATTCTGTTTTTAAATTTAACCTACCACAATTTTTTACAAATTCTATTAGTAAACATCTTATTTGGGGAACTACAACTTCAGATTAGATAATTTCTTAAAATGGACGCACAATTTAATGGTTAAAAAGTTAGAAATTTTTTCTGTAGATATTCCAGAAAACTCGTTTTTTTGTTATTTTTATTTTTTTACCAGGTTGGTTTGTTTTAAAAAAATACCAAAAAATAAAGTACCTACTCTAGAGATTAATATATTTTTTATATTGCACGACAAAAAAAATGGAGAACATATACCGAGGGTAACACATAATAAACGTAAAATTATTTTTATTAGGAAAATTTTAGTTGTGTACTAAACATTTTGTAACAATGGTGTATAAGAATCAGTCACAACTAATTGACAAGTCAATCACTAAAATAAGTTTTCCGTTTTTGAATATTTTAATAAACTTTGTATTTGTGGTAATTTCTGAAATATTAAGATGATGCAAACTCAGTGAAGTTCCTGGCCAAGGCGTCCCAGCATCACAATCCAAACATCAGGAACGCCTTTCTAACCCTACCCCATACATGCAACCAATTCCCGAGACTATCAGGCCCTCTCTCGGACGAAGACGATGGCCTTCCCAATCCACCATGAAGATTGTAAAACTAGGTTAAGTTAGGCCTTAGATTAAGTTAGGTTAGGTCACAATCATGTCAAATAAAAACAAAAAAAAAAACATTTCCTAGGTTAAATTTAGGCTAGGAACACTATTTTAAATACTTAGGTTAAGTTATAATAAGTATACTTCCTCATCATACCATAACAACGTTCAATTAGTAGAAGTAAGAGGCTATGTGTTCCTTGCAAGTCAATAAAGAAAATGAAGAAATCAAATATTAAATTTACCATTGACACAAAATTTTTATATTAAAAATTCGACTCTCTTTGACGGAACTGATTTATTCCTCTTGATTTTAGAATTTCACTTTTTGCTCAGTATACTTGACCGGCCAGTCACGTGTTATAATAGAAAGCAGCAAAAAATAAATAAATTATAGAGAAACAGATCTAGAAAACGAACAACTCCTCAACAGTCTGTCTAGTAACTGTTAGTGTTATTTATGCGCATATTACATTTGCTGATGGTGTATAATTTTCTTTTAAATAATTGTTACATATTCACATCTTGCCTGTTTTGTTTATAGCTTATTTAGTTGTATTTTTGCTTATATACTAAGTTTGTGATGCCAATGTTTCAAAAGAAGAAAAAAAAAATTATAATTTTGTCTAAAAAAAATGTGTAGACTATAAACAGTATTTACATAAACTTTACTATTGGCGATTTTATAAATCAGGATGCTTTATTTTATCCCTATGAATTATTCGGTAAAGATTCTAGATGAATCAATATTTCCACTGACGAATCGTCAATACAAAATAAAGAGTTAAGTAAAGAGTTATAGTACCTTTTTATTATTCGTCATTTGTTTCAAGTTCGTAACTCAACAATGTCTAGAGTAAGATAAATAAGTTTTAGTGGATTATAAATGTTTTTTAGCAGTGAGACTTTGAACAATGTATTGGACGCTGTGGTGGTCTAACCAACTAATCGTATTATAATATAACTATTGTCAAGCGACAATTAGGCCTTTTAAGAGAACTATTTACAATATTCTATAATATAACACGCATTATTTTCTAACTAAATCTAAACTCATAAGTAATATTTCAGAAAAAAAAAAACTCAAGAATTTCATATTTTTTCGAACCTTGTGCTCATAATAAATGATTTTGTTTCCTAAGTTTTAGCACTCACAGTTTTGGTTATTAGTTATTTATGGTAAAAAATTTAGAAGTCCTGAAGTTACTTTTATCTACTTTAGTTTGAGCCAAGCTTCCGCATCTTTACATAGAACACGATCAATCATCTCACGTGCCCTCAATACTGATTGACTGCGTTGAATACTCACAATTCAATTAAATGTTTAGTAACATCAGAGGTTCAAAATTTAAATGGTTGCCATCTTTTACAATATCGTATGTTATCAAAAGTCTGACTGAATACTATGCATATATTTTCATAACACAGAAAAACGAAAATAATATTTGATTTATAATTAATAGATGAATACTTTATAAATTTGCATTTCAGTAGGTTGTATAGAACTATATATAACAAGCATCGAAAAATGAATAAATATAAGTGGTAACACCGCAGTGGTATCCAAAGCGGTTTGTACTATAAAAGAGTAAGAACCCTTCAGTAGCTCAGTTTTCTTTTCGGAGTTACATGGGCGTAGTATAAGATAACTTTTTGCGTAGGACGAAGTTTTAGTTAAGTCTAGGCTTGTTTTCTGCTTTTGCTTTCCAAGAAGTTTTTAATGGATGTTTTGAATGAATGAATGACATATATATGTATATATATATATATATATATATATATATATATATATATATATATATATATATATTATATATGTATATATGTATATGTATATGTATATATATATATATATATATATATATATATATATATATATATATATATATATACATATATATATATATGTATATATATATATATATATATATATATATATATATATATATATATATATATATATATATATAGTGAAAGACCAAAATATTGACCGAAATTTCACTGTATAGAGTTTCACTATAAACAGTGTCGACTATATATATATATATATATATATATATATATATATATATATATATATATATATATATATATATATATATATTTATATACATGTACATATATATATATATATATATATATATATATATATATATATATATATATATATATATATATATATATGTACATGTATATAAATATATAAATATATATATATATATATATATATATATATATATATATATATATATATATACATATGTATTTATAATATAGACAGGATACCCCATATATATGGAATAAAGATTCCACAGCATTTATTAATCAGTGTATTAAAAAAATGTTTTAAATAAAATTATAGGATGTTATACGGCGCACATGCTGACGTTTAGAATGAAATGTTTGTAACTGTCATATAGAAGAAATTAGGCCATCTTAAATTTCTTTAAATGGAAAGCACTGTATATTATTTTATTTTTGAGTCCTACAAAAAATTCTATATATATACCATATGTCTAAATTGAACTGTTTTGGAATTATTTATACTTGAAATTAAGGAGATTAAAATTAAAAAAAAAAATTTAAGCTGGCTTGATTCAAACATTTACTGTCAGATAACTATTTAACGCGTCAAAAAATGATTTATTGACGACAACGTTTATTGCTGCATTTTGTGAAACTACAATTTGAGCGTAATATCATAATGGTACATTTAACAGAAACTGAAAGAATCACTTTGCTAATGATGATTGGTTACAGAGATCGTAGGAGAACACAACAGGAGGTGTGTGATCGTTTTAATGCAGAATATCCGAATTGAGAACCTATTATCCAATCCGTAGTTAGCAAAATATGCAAAACGATTTAAACAATCGGGTCATGTTAAGGATCGTTTTAAATCTGGACCTCCAAAAGTTAAAACAAGCGATGATAAAAAGTTAAATGTTTTATTGGAAATTACAGAAAATCCCCATACAGGCAACTTTGCCTAGACCACATTAGTAAAGGTACCATATACTGAATGAAGAAACATTGCATCCGTACAAACCCTATTGCATGAATTATCTGAAGATGACTACGATAGACGCTTTGAATTTTGCGAGGTCATGATGGAACGAATCAATAATATTCCTAGCCTAATTCATAATATTGTTTTTTTCTGACGAGGCCACATTTTGTCTTAACGGAAAAGTTAGCAGGCATAACTGCCGGTACTGGTATACTGAGAATCCCTACCGGATAATCGAAAAACCGCAAAAGATAAACGGGGGGGGGCAGGGATTTGTTGATGTGATATCACTTGTTCCTTTTTGATCGATGGAAATCTTACAGGACAGCGGTATTAACAGTTACTCCAAGAGCAAGTTATTCCAACTTTCCTGATGAAAATAATTTGGATAACCCTAACAGGAATCTGTGGTATCAACAGGACGGAGCATCTCCTCACTATGAAATCAATGTTCGTAGATATTTAGATGCGATTTTTCCTAATCGAAGGATAGATAGAAGAGGTGCTGTAGAATGGCTTGCAAGGAGTCCCGACCTTACACCACTCGATTTTTTTTGTGGGGTCATTTCAGAACCAAAGTTTACCGAAGTCGACCTGAAACTGTAAAAGATTTACAACAAAGAATTCATTGTATAGTAGTACAGATCACCCCGGATTCTCTGCAAAACTCTGCTCAGGCTGTTTATGACAGATTGAATCATTGCCTCGCTGTTAACGGTAAACATTTTGAGCAATTGTTATTACAAAAATAAACCTATAGTATTTATTAATAGCTTTTTTGTCTTTTTTTTATTTTAAATTTCGAATGACAATAATTCCAAAACAGTTCAATTTAGACATATGGTATGTTAGATAAATAATATCTAGAATTTTTAGTAGGACTCAAAAATAAAAAAATATACAGAGCTTTCCATTAAAAAAAATTAAGACGTAATTCCTTCGAGAGGGCATTTCAAAACATTTTATTGTCAACGTCAGCATATGCGCCGTATAACACCTTATAACTTTTATTTAAACATTTTTTTGATTCACTAATAAATGTTGTGGAATTATTATTCCATGCATATGAGGCACCATATATATATATATATATATATATATATATATATATATATATATATATATATATATATATATATATATATATATATATATATGTATATATATATATATATATATATATATATATATATATATATATGTATATATATATATATATATATATATATATACACACATATATATACGAGGCATTTTTTTAAGTAAGTACCGTTTTGCGATTCCGCCGCCGCAGCGATACGGTCGGCGTTCCGCGCATGCGCGCTGGTAACCTACATCTCATGTCTACGCACTGACGCCATTACAGTCTGATTCTTTATTGTATACGTTGTTTACTGAGTGTTTAAGATGCCTCCGACAATCGTGAGTCCCGCCGATTGTGAAGTACGGGCTGTTATACGATTTCTTAGTGCCAAAGGCGTAAAACCGATCGATATTCATCGTGAGATCTGTGAAGTTTACGGACAAAACATTATGAGTGATGGAATGGTAAGGAAATGGGTGAGAGCATTTAAAGATGGCCGCACAAATGTGCATGATGAAGAACGGAGTGGGCGTCCTTCGGTCGTTAATGAAGATTTGGTGCAGAAAGTGGGCGAAAAGGTGAGAGAAAACAGACGCTTTACAATTTCATCATTGTGCGACTGCTTTCCTCAATATTCTCGTAGTGTTTTGTATCGCATTGTGACCGAGAACTTTTTTCTCAGGCGGCAGAATTTTATGAGGAGGGTATTCAAAAACTGGTGCCACGTTATGACAAGTGCCTCAATATTCACGGAAATTATGTAGAAAAGTAGATTAAGGTACAGGCTTTCATGTAAAAATAAAATTATAGCGATATCTTTGCACGTCTTTTTTTAATTCCAAAACGGTACTTACTTAAAAAACATGCCTCGTATATATATATATATATATATATATATATATATATATATATATATATATATATATATATATATATTGTGGCATGTTCACTTGCCCGCACTTTGAGGCGCACTTTTTGCAGCCCCTTTTTAATTTCTGAGAATGGATTGAGTGAATAATGATTTTAAAAGAACTAAAGAAATTAAACAAACACTAGCTCAGTTTTTTTTGGTAGAGTAATATGGGTAAGAGATAATTTTTGTACGTCTTTTTGTAATTAGTTTCTATCGTTGTTAAAAAATTTTTGGGCACCATTCATTTTAAAATAGACAGGATCTACTTTCAGCTAAAAAAATGAAAAAATACTGAAGTGTTATGCAGTTGTTAAGAAAAAGAATTTGCCTGGTACAACCCTTTTATCCTGAAAAGTAAGATAGGTGTACAGTGAAACACTAAAATTTATTAATGATTTAAATTAAAAGTTCTAACTTTTGCAGTTCAAGAATTACTAAAACTTTAGCCTAAAAGGTAGTTATTACTAAATAGAGTTCTTAAATCAGACATTTTACTTCTAAAACTTTGCTACACACGATATCGAAGATTCGTGAGATTCTCTTCACGATTTATCAGTTCAAATCGATGTTAAATCACTTATCTGCGGGAAATAGATTTACTGATGTATATTCTGGTGACTTACGGTTTTCCTACGGGCTTCTAGGCCTTAAATTGAACACGAAACCGCTTTCACACATTCCATCACTAATTTATCAGTATGGCTTCACGAACAGAAGAGCCTACTTCGGCTACTCCATGTAAAAAGAACACACAAAGCCCACTACGGCTTCACGTTAAAAAACTCGTGCTCGACTTGGCTCTCGATAAAATTGTCAGAAGCCTCTACTGCGGCTGGATGGACAAAGCCTGGCTGCGGCTTGATCGGAGAAAAGCCACCTCTGCGGCTTGACGGTAAAAAAGCTCTCTCTCTGCGGCTTGACGGGAAAAAGCCTCGATCTGCGTTCTGCAGACCCTTAAATTATCCGTAGGAACTACTTCTCTAAGATGGCCTGCTTCCGGGAAACAAATATTTGACCAATCGCGACGTACCACGAATTGAATAAATTCGGTCGGAAACCCGCACTGCACACTGTACCATGAGCGACTAGAAATTCCAGCGAAATACACTGCTCGATACAAAGATAAAAAAGAGTAAATTATAAGACCAAAAACAGTAACATTACATGCTCTTAAAATCTCGGAAAAAATGAATGTTACATTTACCCCCTTCCAAAAAGAAATAGACTACACTAGTCTATTAAACTAAGCCTATTCATGAAAAAAAAGGTACAAAGTGGTACACTATCACTTAATACTAAGGTCAAAACTTAAAACAAATTTACAATCTTCGGACCTTACTACTAGACTTAATTTAATTAAGCACTAATATTAAGTACAATGAAAAACAAATGAAGGTCTTTGCATGATCACAAGAATCTTATAACTAGACTTAACTTAATTAAGCACTAAGGTTAAGTACATCAAAAGGTAAATAAAAGTCCTTGCATGAACATAAGAAATACCTTTCCACAGTAACAATAGCGGTCTTATATAAAAGAATCAGCTCTGTTATTGTTACCAAAACAAAAATATAACTTTATCTAGACTCTTGTCTAAATCAAAAAAATTAAACTGAAACAAAATATGAACACCCCCTTAAAATAGTTTAAGGATTGTCAGAAAATTTTCTATTTCAGCAAAAGAAATTTAGAAAAGTTCTTGAATAAAGAAAAATAAAAAAAATAAATGATTCTAGTGCAAACACTAACACTTAAAGGAAAAAGTCTTGTAAGACCATTTAGCACAAGGCTAAGAAAAACATCTGGATGAAACTCCAGACAAACGCTCGGGAAAAAATCGCCATCAATGCTCTAGCTCACCGCTAAGAGAACATTCCAAATCTAGTATCATTACTAGTCGCACTCAGAAAATAATCGTACTCTATAGCGCAATGTCGACGTCCTAAGACATCTAGACACGCAAAAAAATCGCCAGGGAAAGCACTCTGGATATCACCAGAAGATAACTTCGGCTCATCGCCAAGAAAACACTCTGGTGTATCGCCAAAAAAAACCTCGGCTCATCGCCAAGAAAACACTCTGTAAATAGTCCTCGACTACACAAAGTCCGCGTTCTAAAAGAACAATCTCGCTATTAGCATAGTGAGTAGCTATAAAAGCTAACAATATCACTATAAGCACAGTGAATAGCTATAAAAGCCAAAATTCACCCTGAACACCGTGAATGGCTATAAAAGCTAAAATTCACCAAGCTGAATGATCCTGCTTCAAAAAGCAATGTTCACTAGGAACAGAATGATTAGTCCGCGCGCAACTAACATTCAAGGAAACATTCTCAAAATAACTATATGAGACAGCAAGTCTCGAAATAGGATCTCCCTAAAATCACAATTTTATATATAGGAGTCCATAAACAAAATGACTCAAAATCACACATTTTGAGCACATGCCCTCAGGCAACCAATATATACCGGAATATATACTGAAATATATACGGAAATATATACAGAAATATATACAGAAATATTTACAGGAGTTCAAATCCCAAACTCTTGGTTATGACAACTCCATATCAAGCTTGGTGAAAGTTCTTAGCAAAAGCTAAACAAATCCTCGGCACATCGCACCAAAGTGACAAATCTACCTAGAAACATGAGCCGAAAAAAACGCTCTCCGTCATTCTTCAGGGGGGCTATATAGAGATATAAAACTTAACCAGCATTGCGCTTCTCCAAGTTGCATGGAGAGCCCTCGTGTACTGGTCTCGCCCTAGAACAACAACGAAAAACATTTAATCCATCCCACATAACACACCTCACCACGATATACTGAAAGGTGGAGGGAATAAAATACAGAAATGGCGACCCTGGTGTCCACCAACAAAAAGGAGTAGATTATAGTATACACTAAACTGAAATGGTGTCTACCACACCACCATAAGTCAAAAAAAATTAATTAATAGGGGTGTTCCGAAACACACTACTGCCAACAGCCTGTTCCCACTAATAGGCTAATTGGAGCTGAGGTCGACTACAGTAGCTAGGCTCAAATAGAAATAACCATTGAGTAACAAAACCTTTAAAAGGTCCCAAAGGTCAAAGTTCGCCCCCCATAGACTACCCTTCCAATCAGTCTGTTCCTCAGGAAGACTAACTCCCTGCCGAACGTCGTAACGGCATCTGTTAGCACCCGGTGCATCACAGCCTGTAAAAACAGATAACTCATGGGATACAACCTAAAAGGTTTACAAGGTTAACTTAACCAAGCTTCTAACGGAAATTTCCAAAAAACGAAAATGAGCTTAAAAAGGTACATGAAGCAAAAATTTCTCAATTTTTCGGTGGCAACGCAACAAAACTTTTGAAGACGACAAGAGCTTTTCCAGCTTAATCAGAAACAAGAAGAAAACATCGTTGACAGCTAAAATATTCGATCATGGTGTTAATCGTCTCCCTAGACAATAGCCTCTAGAGGAAACTGCTACAGGTATCAGGCATAACCGTTTTCTGTCAGCCCAAACTTCTAGATTTATCTATTGAAAATCTAAAAATTCGTTAGGAATTTTCTTTCACTGCGCTTAGCCTCTCTTAACAAGGTTCTCATCTCAGTATCAGATTTTGATCATTTCTTTGTGAAACAACTGTCTTACTTTGCTCTCATCTCCTGTAAATGATCAGCCTTTAGTTCTCCTGCAGGACTTCAATTTCCTATCAGTCTAATAGTAGACCAAAAAAACTCATCATACACCTATGAGTCTATGCAAAATAAAATTTTAAAAAAATTAGTGACTCAAAGGTAACGATTAAACGGCCCTGAAAAGAATAGAAAATACCCTCAGTTTGTCAATTCAGAAGAAGATCTAAATAAAATTAATCCGTCTTATACTAACTGGATAAACCAAAATCAATTTACTCTTAATTGCACCCAAAATATACCATTGAGGTAATAAAAATACACCCAATCGGGTAACAAACTTTGAAATTGCTCAAAAAAATCTTTTGACTTAACATCATACCACACGTGCTACATCTTGCGCCTGTCCAAACTCAAGATCACTTTGGATTGCCTCTTATCAAGACTTCGCTTCCAAGTGTCAAGAACTGGATATTATTTGGGGTCAGCAAATCAAATCTCGCGACCACCGACATACCAGTCATATGATATATCCTGAGTGTGACTCTTTCGCAAGCTCGCAACAGCTGAGTCGATGCTAAACATCAACCACAATCAACCTAAGTTTGGATATGATCAGAACCCAAAACCTTAGCAAAAAAATAATAAAAGTAAGCTATACTCTGCTCAACTTTTATAACAGTCAAAAAACGAGGTCGTCACCTCTACAGAGCAACATCAGAAAAAAATAAAATAGAAATCATATCGGGCAATTAAGATAATATAAATATAAATTATTCTTCTTCTGACAAACTTTCATTAGGGTTAGGTCCATTGAATGGTTTTAAGTCTTTAATATGCCATTGTCCTACTTTAGTCCCATCTAAATTGACCAAGCCATAAACTAAATCTGAAATATTTTCTCTTATTACGCAATGCACATACTTAGGTACCAACTTAGATGTGAATTTATCAACCACACTGGAAAGAATTTTATTTTTCCGCCAAACGTGATCACCTATATTAAAGGAAAAATTTCTTTTTCTAAGGTTATAAGACTTACTGTTCCGTTCATAAGCCTTATGTATCCTATTACGCACGTCGGTGAAAATATCTTTTAAACCCTTTAAATTTTCGGCGTACGCACCCCTGTTACCCGGAATTATTTCGCTGTCAACATTGACATCCAAGTCTAAGTTTTTATAATACGATCCAGATAGAGGTATATGTCTGCCGTAAACTAAGAAAGACGGTGTGAACCCTGTTACTTCGTGTCTTGCGGTATTTATAGCTTGTTGAATTTTGGAAATGTCCCTATCCCAAGTGTCATGTGAGTCAACGTAACTTCTTAAAGCGGTCCCGACTGTTTGGTTATTACGTTCAACGAAATTACATTGTGGAGTGTACACGGGATTAAAACGGATGTTAAAGTCATAAGTTTCACTTAAGCTCTTAAAAACTCTTAGAGGTAAACTGAGTACCGTTATCGCATATCAAGAGCAATGGAACACCGTGGATTAGAAAAACATCATTTTATAAAATTCTCTCTATGCATTCCTCTTTAGAGCTTTTCAAAGGAAATAACATGGTATACTTTGTAAACCAGCAAGAAACCACGAGAAGCCATTTATTTCCCCCTTTTTGAACGTGGGAATGGGCCTACTAGATCAGCTGCTATGACTTGAAAAGGGTAATTAACCGTTTCCCCCCCCCCCCCTCTTTTCCCATCAGTCCCATAGGTAGTGTATTTGGAGATTTCTGCGCTCCACATACATCACAAGTCCTTACAATCTTTAAGACATCAAAACGCATTTTTGGCCAATAATACTGTTCCTGAACCCTGTGAAGAGTTTTATAAAAACCAAAATGACCAGAAGTAGGAGGAGTATGACACATGTCTATAATTTCCTCTCTCTGTGGTTTAGGAACTAGTATTTTCCACTCGGGTACATTAACTTTTAAAGGCAACTGGTTTGGGATAAATTTGTACACGAAATCATTTTCCACCTTCCACAGCGGAAAATTTTAAAGAAATTCTTTAATTTGCTGCCGTAAATTATCGTACCATGGATCAATGCGATCTATATCAACTGTATCAATTCTTACGCCAATCTGTGCATTAAGACTGTTTTTGTCCACTGTATGATCTGGGATTCTTGACAAGGCGTCAGGAATAACATTGTGGATTCCTTTTCTATGAATTAAATTAAACGTATGTTGTCTCAGCCTAATCGCCCAACGCGCTAGTTTGCCACTAGGGTTTTTAATAGAATTAAGCCATAATAAACTATAATGATCTGTTATGACCGTGAAAGAAACACCTTCTATGTAAGGTCGAAACTTTTCGATATTAAAGAGTACCGCCAAACATTCTTTTTCAACAACCGAATAATTACGTTTAGCCCTTGATAAAGTTCTACTGGCATACGCTATCACTCTTTCCTCACCATTGATTTTCTGTGTTAGGACGCCCCCTAAACCGGTATTAGAAGCATCACTAGAAATATAAAACTGTTGGGAAAAATCTGGTTGGGATAAAATTGGAGCTGAAACCAATAGCTCTTTAATCTTTATAAAAGATTCTTCTGCTGC
>CM032449.1:75534664-75614664 GCA_019049505.1 Pachyrhynchus sulphureomaculatus | reverse complement strand
TAATGTCTATCTCTATTTTCATATTAAGCCAAAGGTATCCTGATTATTTAATTCAAACATATTTTCTTTACTTAACTTTCATATTTAAGTTAAATATGGTTCTAGAATTATTATACTAAATTTACTTAAATCTACAGATATAGTCAACCTAAGCTGTTTATAAATGATTAAAAAAAAATAAGATAAAATAACTTCTTCAAGCCTGTTTCAACACATAAATTGTGTTTGTCAAAAATTTACATCTGCATACAAATAAAAAGTTTCTATTAAATTTTTAACATAAAACAATAGAAATTAAACCAAAAGTAGTGACGTTACGAATCCGAATAAGAGCCGGTGCCGTAATATAATAACCGCCAAGAGCTAGTTTTACAAATTAACTGCAGTAATAGCTTTTATCGCGACAATTGCCAACTGTTGGTCATCGAAAAGTTTTCTCCAGAAATTCAAAGTTTCTCAAGAATAAATAGCTAGTAATTTTATTATATTGTACTCTTAAAAATAGATAGTGAACTTTGTGATCATTATTTTATGTATAAAGTGTTTTAATTTTCTTTTTTTTTCAGAATTTACATCATATTTCAATTGCTATCGAATTTACCACTCAGTTATTAAAAGACTTTTTTACATGATCTAGTGCCATTAATGAAATTGTAATGAGATTTAAACAATTTTTTAACAATATATATATATATATATATATATATATATATATATATATATATATATATATATATATTATATGGGTCATTCCATACGAATGGCTGCCGTCAGAACTGGTTAAATGATTTCAGAAAGTATAAAGGCTCAAATTTTAGCTTTTTTTTTATATAGAATCGAATGCCGTGTGGTACTTTTTGAAATTCTCAATTCTTTGACATTGACAGGGTTAAATACAAGTGAAGCTCGAAAGATTTTTTAAATATTTTTCAATTTTAAGACCATATTAAGTGAAAAAATTATTCTAAATATATAAGTAGGGGCTTCTAAGGTTGATGAATACGATTCTCAGAGAAAAAAAATTAAGTAATTAACAGTTGTCAAACGAGCTGTCAATTTACTCAAAATGCTATTTAATCATTATTTGATCGGATGAAAATACTATTCAAAGATTTTCGAGGTTGCTAAATACGACCCTGTTAAAAGAAAAATATTTTAGTAATTGACAGCTGTCAAACGAGCCGTCAATTTACTCAAAATGCTATTTAATCATTATTTCATCACACTATAACACTTCAAACATTAGCCCTTGATGTTTTCGAGGACGCTGTATATGATCCTATTTTAGTAGTTGACAGCTGTCAAACGAGCTGTCAATTTATTCAAAATATAATTTAATCATTGTCTGATCTGATGAAAATACTATTCAAAGATTTTCGAGGTTGCTGAATACGATCCTGATACAAGAAACATATTTTAGTAATTGACAGCTGTTAAACGAGCTGTCAATTTACTCAAAAGGCCGTTTAATCATTATTTCATCACGTTAAAACACTATTCAAACATTGGCCCTTATGTTTTCGAAGTAGCTGAATACGATCCTGACACAAAAAAATATTTTAGTAGTTGACAGCTGTCAAACGAGCTGACATTTTACTCAAAATGCCATTTAATCATTATTTCATCACTATAAACCAATATTCAAACATTGGCCCTTATGTTTTCGAGGTCGCTGAATACGATCCTGATACAAAAAAAAAATTTAGTAGTTGACAGCTGTCAAACGAGCTGTCATTTTACTCAAAATGCCATTTAATCATTATTTCATCACAATAAAACACTATTCAAACATTGGCCCTTTTCGAGGTCGCTGAATACAGTTCTGATGCCAAAAAATATTTAGACAATTTTGTAGCTGTCAAACCAAATTACAAAAAATCACATTAAATCATTATTTCAGCACATTTAACCGTTTAATTGACAGAGTCATTTTCAAATGATCTTCGTTTTAAATGAATGGAAAATAACTCCTGTACACGTCAAATAAAATTGTGTAAGTTGTCAGACTATTGTATGACAAATCCTTAGACATTCTTTCCACTTAGAGGTAGATAAAATTATACTTAAACCCTTGAAATTAAAATTTTGTAACTTTTCGGATATAATTTAGACAATGGTGAAAAAATTATTTTCATTTTTGAAAAAATTTAAATTACACAGGTATACAAAATAAAAAAAGGCAGGTGTTTTCTTAAGTATTTCCAAAAAAATCATAAAAAGGATATCCACCATAAGGTTTTTTCAGAAAACACACTTAAAGTTGTCAGAAAACTATAAAATTAAAAAAAAAAACATTTTAATAAATAATGTAAAACTGTATAATCATTAAAATTATCGAATAAACTATTATTTTGTACATCTTTAAATGTTCTGAATCTACATTTATCATAAAATCTTTAATCTATTAGGTTGTTATTAGTGTTCATGTTTAGCAAAAAACACGCATATGCCATTTTTAACTAAGCTACGTAGCAAAATGCTATTTAAAATAAAGATGTGTAATCGCTAAATTAAAAGATTGTTTTTAATTTTTATTAATATGAACTCGCTCACTCCTTCGCAGGGTCAGTTACTCAGTCACTCACTTCTACACTCACTCACTCGTTCACTCACTCACTCGCTCGCTCATACACTCGCTCATTCACCCACTCACATTCCTCCATATTCACACAATCAATCTATCCACAAAGTTGACCTCTAAAACTGTCAAGGGATATACATTAGACTGCATTTTGCAACCTTTTGTTCCTAAGTAGAAACGGATATTTTTTTTCAACACTATTCCTCATGTTTTGATATCAAATTCAAATTTGAAACACAAAAAACTTCTAGAAATGATAGTTTTGTTGAAATAAAAGGATTCTTGTTTAGCTGTTGCATTTATTTAAGAAAACTTTATTTTTTGATGTCAAGTCAGGATTAAGAACTTCAAAATACACATGAAATAAAAGTTTTGTTCAATATCAGTAAGAACTAAAAATAATTTTTTAATTTAGCGGTTGCACATATTTATTTTAAACAGCATTTTGCTACGTAGCGTGTCTTTTTTTAAGATTTTTTTTTGGATTCAGCATAAAAAAATACTTAAGAAGACACATATCCCATTTAAAAGACAGAGAATTTTTTATTTTGTACGTGTTATCAGCCTAATTTAAACTTAAAACATTTTTTTTTAATTACTTTTTACATTTAATTTTCCGATTTTACAACATGTGTGTTTAATTTTTACTGTGTGGAAGAAAAATTACTAAAGGAAAAAATATTTTCTCTTTGCAACATAACCTAACTCTTTCAAGAAACTTATACGGTATAACCAGAACTGCAAGATTTAGCTACAAATATATGCAATATTTTATAGAAAGAATCTTGTGCAGTTTTATTTGAATTTTTATGCGTCGTCTTTATCTAAAACCGCTGTATACTTAATAAAAATAACATTTGATTAAGTTTTTTTGGACCATAACGGTATTACCAAATCTAAAAAAACTAATTTTTAGTCGTTGTGCCTACTACACTTGGCCTCATCCGGAACTATT
This sequence comes from Pachyrhynchus sulphureomaculatus, assembly GCA_019049505.1. Classification (NCBI taxonomy): domain Eukaryota; kingdom Metazoa; phylum Arthropoda; class Insecta; order Coleoptera; family Curculionidae; genus Pachyrhynchus; species Pachyrhynchus sulphureomaculatus. The sequence continues at coordinate 75,611,128 of CM032449.1, read as the reverse complement.
TCCTCCTTTTTTAGGATATAGCAGGAAAATTTGACAGTCTACGAATTTTTTTAATGGCAGTTTCGTGTTTATATAAGAATATCAAAATCGCTTTTAGGGATCAGAACCATTTCTTTTTGTGGGGTTGTGTATTGGTCGGTGTGAAATCAAAGACATCATTTCAAGTCATAGCAATGAAAAAAATATCTTGAAAAAATTTATGTACTTAGTAATTACTATAGATAGCAATTGCTATAGGTTTAAATCTTATTTTCATAGAATCAATAGCTGAGATTAACGTTTGGCAGCTATCAAATTTCAATTCTCATATAACATTTGCAGCCAGCTATCCCAAAAATATTAAATATATGAATGAGTTACCTCAGAATGTTAAAATTAAGAATAAAATCATTTTTTATCGTTGAATATTTTTATTTGGTTGTTTTGACAGCTAATTATACAGTTGGCAGCTGTAACATTTAAAATCTGATATCACATTTGTAGTTGACAATTGAACACATAAAAACCATTTGAAAAACCCCGCAAGAAAAATTTATTATTTCGACGTACAATGCCCCAGCTAGCAGCTGTCGAAATACCTTTTTGACATCAGATTCGTATTTAGCGACCTCGAAAACATAAGGGTCAATGTTTAAATAGTGTTTTAATGTAATGAAATAATGATTAAATGGCATTTTGAGTAAATTGACAGCTCGTTTGACAGCTGTCAACTACTAAAATATGTTTTTTGTACCAGGATCGTATTCAGCGACCTCAAAAACAATAGGGCCCATGTTTGAATAGTGTTTTAATTTGATGAAATAATAAATAAACGACACTTTCAGTAAACTGACAACTCGTTTGATAGCTGTCAACTACTAAAATATTTTGTTGTATCAGGATCGTATTCAGCAACCTTGAAAATAAGAGAGCCAATGTTTAAATAATATTTTAATGTGATGAAATAACAATTAAATGGCATTTTGGGTAAATTGACAGCTCGTTTGACAGCTATCAACTACTAAATTTTTTTTGCATCAGGATCGTATGCAGCGATCTCGAACACATAAGGGCCAATCTATGAGTAGTATTTTAATGTGCTGAAATAATGATAAAATTGCATTTTAAGTAAATTGACAGCTCGTTTGACAGCTGTCAACTACTAAAATATTTTTTTGTATCAGGATCGTACTCAGGGAACCTCGAAAACATAAGAGCCAATGTTTAAATAGTATTTTAATCTAATGAAATAATGATTAAATTGCATTTTGGGTAAATCGACAGCTCTAAAATATTTTTTTTGCATCAGGATCGTATTCAGCGACCTCGAAAATCTTTAAATAATATTTTCATCCGATCAAATAATGATTAAATTATATTTTGAATAAATTGACAGCTCGTTTGACAACTGTCAACTACTAAAATGCTTTTTTTTCATCAGGATCATATTCAGCGTCCTCGAAAACATAAGGGCTAATGTTTGAAGTGTTATAGTGTGATGAAATAATAATTAAATAGCATTTTTAGCAAATTGACGGCTCGTTTGACAGCTGTCAATTACTAAAATATTTTTCTTTTATCAGGGTCGTATTTAGCAACCTCGAAAATCTTTGAATAGTATTTTCATTCGATCAAATAATGATTAAATTACATTTTGAATATATTGACAGCTCGTTTGACAGCTGTCAACTACTAAAATACTTTTTTTTCGTCAGGATCATATTCAGCCACCTCGAAAACATAAGCCTAATATTTGAAGTGTTATAGTGTAATAAAATAATGATTAAATAGCATTTTGATTAAATTGACAGTTCGTTTGACAACCGTCAATTACTTAATTTTTTTTTTCTATCAGATTCTACATAAAAAAGCTAAAATTTGAGCCCTTATACTTTACGAAATCATTTAACCAGTTCTGACGGCAGCCATTTGCGTTTTCGTATGGAATGACCCATATGTATATTTGTATATATATATATATATATATATATATATATATATATATATATATATATATATATATATATAATATATATATATATATATATATATATATATATATATATATATATATATATATATGTATATATATATATATATATATATATATATATATATATATATATATATAAACTATCCTCAAAGCGGTTTTTTAAAAACGCGTCACCAAGCGTCCAGCATAATTTTTTTATGAGATATCAACAATTTCGCTTTAGTATACTTTATATGTTGTCGTCTAATGACGCCACCCGTAATTATTTTAAATTTAGTTTTGTGGTTTTCAAATAACAACAGCATAGCATCCTTATATAATTCATTTACTTGCATCCTTTGTATACTTAATTTATATACTCGTTCGATCTCCGTCCTGCCTTTATACTTTTCTATCGCTTCTTCAATTTCTGTGCGTTCTGTGGCGTTGCTAATTTCATAACCTTGAGCCAAAGAGAGACAAACAGCTCATACTTTATTAAATATTTTGAGAAAGGAACATTTAGGTTGTCTTTTATGTATCCTTGAATTTTCTTTGGCGATTAATTCGAGGAATTTAAAAAATTTAAGATTATCCAGTTTTCAAGTTGCCTTAAATATAAACTTTAATGGTTTTTTTGGTAACCCTATATATTGACAGATTTGATGTAAACATATAAATAATCTAACATCAACATTTCAGGAAACTCTGTAATTGTCCAAAATCGATTAAAGTTTGTGAATTTTGGCTTTCTTTGCCACGTGACAAAAAACTGTTAATAATAAATTTTTCATATATTTTTAATAAATTTGATAATATTTTATCAGAAGTTCGTTTGCGTAAAGTTTAAAATGCTGATTGTTCTTCTAGGATCCTGAAATTTGTCGATGTGGTGGTATTATTAAAAAAAGATAGATAAATTCGAAATAAATATCACAGAGTGAGCTGAATCAAAATGAAGGCCTGCAATGAGTGCAATATATTACATTTATTTCTGCCTTTCTACTTGCATGTCTTTATTAAAACACTACCTTTTTTAATATATTCATCAAATTTAACAAATCCTATAAAGCCGACTAATGGACAAAAAAAATAATGTTGCCAAATCAAGGACTTCCTGAAATCATAGAAATATAATCTAAATAATACGAAAGGGACGCTCAAAAATCGAAAAGGGTAAATATACGCCAGGGGTATAACGGAACATGTGTAACGTCTCTGTCGGTCACTTGTTTGTATCAAAAATATATAGTATATAAAAATCATACGTGGAACTATTTTCTAAGCTATTTGGGATTCCCCTACTCACTGGCGAAATTTCTTTAGGAATACATCCTAGCGTCCATATACGAAGGCTCAAATCACTTGGCAATCGGTAATGTATGGACACTGGCATATATATATATATATATATATATATAAATTATATAATGTATGGACGCTCAGAATATATATAATATATATATATATATATATATATATATATATATATATATATATATATATATATATATATATATATATATATATATATATATATATATATATATATATATATATATCAGGTGTACAAGTATGAAATGCGAATTTCAGAGAGCAGATGGTGCACCAATGCAATTTGTGCTATAAAGATTTGACACTGCGCCATTTTGTTGTATCATCAAAAAGTGTCAGACGCTCGCGAGTGATAAATTGGAAAACTGTGTGCATAGTGTTGTGTTGTTGTGTTCAATATGTCTAAATTTATACCGAAGAAAGAGCATTCGCGGACAGCATTAATTTTTTGTTTTCATTTGAAGAAAACTGCTGTTGAATCATACCGATTACTTCAAGAAGCTTATGGTGAACATGCTCCATCGCAAGATACACGTGAACGATGGTTTCGGCGTTTCAAAAGTGGTAACTTCAATGTTGCAGACAAGGAACGTGGAAAACCGCCAAAAAAAAATACGACGATGTGGAATTCCAAGCATTGTTGGACGAAGATGATTCGCAAACACAAAAACAACTCGCCGAGCAATTAGGCGTTAGTCAACAAGATGTTTCCAATCGGCTACGAGAGATGGAGAAGATTCAGAAGACCGGTAGATGGGTACCACATGAGTTGAACGACAGGTAAATGGAAAAGCGCAAAAACACGTGTGACGTTTTGCTCGCTCGGTACAAAAGGAAGTCGTTTTTGCATCGTATAGTTACAGGGGATTTTGAGAATCCCAAGCGTAAAAAAACATAGGTAGACCCAGGCGCACCATCCACATCGACCGCAAGACCGAATCGCTTTGGCAGAAAGATGTTGCTCTGTGTTTGGTGGAACCAGAGGGGCGTGGTTTATTATGAGCTGTTAAAACCTGGGAAAAACGGTTAATACTAAACGTTACCAACAACAAATGACCGATTAGAACCGTTCGCTGCTTAAAAAAAGGCCAGAATGCCGAAAGAGGCAAGACAAAGTCACTTTTTTTCATGACAATGCTCCATCACATACGGCAAACCAGTTCGCGACACGTTGGAAGCACTCAGCTGAAAGTTCTACTCCATGCGGCTTACTCACCAGCCTTGGCTCCTTCCGATTATCACTTGTTTGCATCGATGGGTCACGTACTTGCTGAGCAGCGCTTTGGTTCGTACGAAGATGTGAAAAAATGGCTCGATGAATGGTTCGCAGCAAAAGGGGAAGATTTTTACTGGCGTGGTATTCACAAATTGCCCCGAAAGATGGGAAAAATGTATAACAAGCGATGGAGCATATTTTGAATAAAGCACTTTTTATCATTCTTCCGAATTTAACATGTTTTTTTAGAAAAAAAAAAATCCGCATATCATACTTGTACACTTGGTATATATATATATATATATATATATATATATATATATATATATATATATATATATATATATATATATTTTATGGGTCTAGCACACGTGCTACAGGGAAATCCCCAAAGCGCTACAGGAGCGACACGTGTGCGGAGAAAGCGATTCATGTTGTTCTTGAATCGCTGCACATTATACTCGGTGGCAAACATAGTCCTGGGCAAATTTTTCCAAAGGGATGATGTTCTCCATATAAAAGACTACTTGAAACGCGTTGTACGAGGAGTAACAAGCTGAACCTCATATGGATGTGAAGTATTAGCGCGACGTGTACTTCTAACATGCACCGCTCTGGGAGGAATTAAGTGGGCCACATCCTTCAAACATTTTCCATGAAAATACTTATAGAATAGGCTCAAGTCGCCAACCGTTCTTCGATGTTCCAGTGAATCAAGGCCGCCGGTCAGTTTCGGGTATCCATTCAGACGAACAGCTCTTCTCTGAATAGAATCCAACAAATGCAGTGTATGTTTCGGAGCTCCAAACGTGGGAGTCCAGTATTCCATAGTTGGTCGAATTTGAGCTTTGTAAAGAATTAACAGTTGTTGTAGAGTGTAAAGCTTTCTGGTTAGAACTAATATTCCCATCTTTTGAGAAGCTCTCCTTGCTATGCCTGCAACATGTTCAACATATTTGCTCCCAATTTAACGCCCAATAAATTGAGTGACGATGTTAGAGGAATGGAGTGCCCCGATATAACTATATCGGGTTCAGCAACGTTAACTTTTTTAGAAAAAACTGCCACCTGGGGTTGTTGTAACGTTAAATTCCACTTGGTTACTGTCACCCCAAGATAAAATTTCTTCCAGGTCTTTATTAAGTTGAATGACTTCCTGCTGTCTGCTGATATTCGTCTGAGTAGCCGATGTCCGAGCGTTCAAAGTGAATGAAAAGATAAGGGTACTGTCGTCTGCAAAGCTGTAGATTGGATTCTCAGTGTTTTCCAGCAGGTCGTTAATATAAATGAGAAAGAGAGTAGGAGACAGTATGGAGCCTTGAGGTACACCGGCGTTGATAGTGAAGGCGTTAGAAAGAAATCCGTCCACTGCCACTCGTAAAGAACGCTCTCTGAGGAAACATGAAAGCTACAAAAAAACTATTTAGACATACCATAAGAACGTAGCTTAGCCAACAGCCCATCGTGCCAAAAACGGTCGAATGCCTTGGATATGTCAAGAGCAATTGCTCGAGATTCTCCAAAGTGTTCAATTGTGTTGTTCCAAACACGTGTTACATAAATCAAAAGATCTCCTGTTGATCTAGTTTTACGAAAGCCATATTGGTGATCGCTAATAATGTTGAATCCTTCAAGATATTTTAGAAGATGCTGTTTGATAGCCTTTTCCATGACTTTCGATATTATTGGAAGCAGTTCGATTGGTCGGTAGTTATTTGGCAAAGTCTTCTTGCCTTTTTTAGGTATCGGCTGAACTGTGGCACATTTCTAGCAGGAAGGAAATATTCCCGTTCTGTAGGATAGGTTGAAAAGTCTACAGAAAACTGGTGTTGGTTCCCCCGCACAGTTTTTTGAGAACTATGGCAAGTATTCCGTCAGCGCCAGAATAGATTCATCAAAATACTTTATATATATATATATATATATATATATATATATATATATATATATATATATATCCATATAAAAATTGTAAATTGTGGTATGGAGCCTGGACTGGTGAACATAAGCTACATTTTATAAGGTTGTGACAAAAGGAGCTGACGTGGTGGAGAAAGTGACTGCTGTGGTGGAGACGGCGTCGCTCTATGGGCACTCGGCAGGCCAGCACTGGCGGTGGGTTGTTTTGTTACTTGCAGTCCCGCCTCTATAATTTGATTTTCTCGAACTTTGATTTGAAAAGCTCTCTGTGATATGCATGCAACTTGTTCAGGTCAAGACAGATTTGCTCCCAAATTAACGCCCATCATATTGAGTGACGATGCTTGAGGAATCGAGTGTCCCGATATAACTATGCAGCAACTTTAAATTTTTTAGAAAAACTGCCTATCTTTGTAGAACGACTTGTTGCTCTCTGCAGTTATTTGCATAAGTTGCTAATGATTTATGTTACAATACCAATCAAGAGATCACTCTCTAACTGGTCGAATATTATTATGAAACATACAGTCTTTATAAATAATTAAATTTTAGATAACACCTACTAAAACTCAATAAGCTATTAGTATAATAGATTCTCTAAACATCAATTTTCCTATCATGTCGGGAAACTAAGTTTAAGTCACTGTAATTAATATGACTAACAAGCGTTAACTAAATTTTACTTTATTGTTTACCGATAGTTAACTTATTAGTGTGGAATCTCAATAGAATCTCAGTGTGCATATTGCTTAGACAGTTAATTTTAGTATTATGAAAGAAGTTCTAAAAAATTTTCGACTAAAGATTAAAGCAGATGTTAAAACATAAACACCTACTTTTTTTTTTTACGTTAGAAATAAAAAGTAGAACTGGGACGAGAATGTCCAGGGTGATCATTTTAAGACGCCCGGCCCCCACTTATGGAAAATTATTGGATATTTATTTATTTTTTAAAAGTAGAATGGTATAGTGAATGTCAAGGAGTATACTGACGTATTTGACATTTGGTAGTGAAACGATGCTGGCCGCCGCGACGCCAAACAACTTTTTTTCCATCGACATACCTTTTGTAAAACGGCATTGAAAAGCTCTAATTTTTTTTCAACATTTTTTAAACTGGTTCTTTCTAATTTGTTTCGCAAAATAGTTATGCAGGAAAAACCCTCTAAAATATTATTTTTTGGGTATTTATGGGTAAATCGCGGTTGCCAAGGATCGTATGCGACATTTGGCGGTTTTCAAACAATTTATCTAGGAGGCGGCTATCATACTTTAATCTAACAGCTCTTGTTTGCACACCTATTCAATTTAATAGAGTTACCATAAACTAAGTAAATAGTTTATTAATAGCTTCTAGTTGAAATGGTTTCACACGCTGAGAAAGTAGATATGATTCTTATTTATGGCGAAGCAAGAAGAAATTCTCGGGAAGCCGTTGGACTATATCGAGAACGTTACCCAACAGGTATATCCCGGATCACACTATGTCGTGTCGGTTAAACTGAAATTTGAGGAGCCATATGGATGCATTTTTTGGGTAGAAAGGTATTTCTAAACGAAAAACCGTTTTTAAAAGACAAAAAAGTATAATATTTTCAAAACCAACCATATAATTCAATTCTCTTAAAGTTAATATATACCATGACTATAAAATGCATAATCTTCAGTTATTAACACATTTGATTCGGAACGACGACTGAGTTTTGTAGCGGAAATGACGATTAAATATGACGAAGAAGGTTATTTTCTGAATGATATATTATGGACAGATAAAAGTCATTTTGTTAGCAACAGCAAACCTAACAGAAAAAGTTATCATTACTGGGCTGACGAGACTCCATACAAGATTATTCAAATTCAGAGTTATATCGTAAATGTATGGTGTGCGATAATTGGAAGACATTTGGTTGGACCATACTTTTTTGACGTAACAGTAACTGGAAATAGATAGCTTAAGTTCTTGATTAATACTCTACCAGTTCTATTAGAAAAAGGTTCTCCTTATTTTAAAAGGCATATGTGTTATCAACATTTTTTTTTGATGTGTCTAGTACACGTGCTATAGGGAAGTCCCTAAAGCGCTACAGCAGCGACATGTGTGCGGAGAAAAAAGCGATTCACGTTGTTTTTGAATCGCAGCAAATTGTTAGATGGGAAACACAGTCCTGAGCAAATTATTCCAAAGTGATGATGTTCTCCATATAAAAGACTGCTTGAAAAGCGTTGTACGAGGAGTAACAAGCTGAACCTTATACGGATGTGAGGTATTAGCGCGACGTGTATTTCTAACATGCACCGTTCTGGGAGGAATTAAGCGGGCCACATCCTTCGAACACTTTCCATGAAAATACTTGTAGAACAGGCTCAAGTCGCCCACCGTTCTTCGATGTTCCAGCGAATCAGGGCCACCGCACCGGTCAGTTCCGGGTCTCCAATCAGACGAGCAGCTCTTCTCTAAATAGAATTAAAAAATGCAGTGTATGTTTGGGAGCAGTATTCGATAGTTGGTCGAATTTGAGCTTTGTAAAGAATTAACAGTTGTTGTGGAGTGTAAAGCTTTTTGGTTCGAAATAATATTCCCAACTTTTGAGAAGCTCTCCTTGCTATGCCTGTAACATATTCATGCCAGGACGTATTTGCTCCCAAATTAACGCCCAACAAATTGATTGACGATGTTAGAGGAATGGAGTGCCCCGACATAACTATGTCAGGTTCAGCAACGTTAACTTTTTTAGAAAAAACTGCCGCCTGGGTTTTCGTAGCGTTAAATTCCACTTGATTACTGTCACCCCAAGATAGAATTTCTTTCAGGTTTTTGTTAAGTTGAATGACTTCCTGCCGTCTGCGGATATTCGCCTGAGTAGCCGATGTCCGAGCATTCAAAGTGAATGAAGAGATAAGTGTACTGCTATCTGCAAAGCTGAAGATTGGATTCTCGGTCTTTTCCAGCAGATCATTAATATAAATGAGAAAGAGAGTAGGAGACAGTATGGAGCCTTGGGGTACACCGGCGTTAATAGTGAAGGTGTTAGAAAGAAATCCGTCGACTGCCACTCGTAAAAAACGCTCTCTGAGGAAACATGAGAGCCACAAACAGAAATTTTCAGACATACCATAAGAACGTAGCTTAGCCAACAGCCCATCGTGCCAAACACGGTCGAATGCCTTGGATTTGTCAAGAGCAACCGCTCGAGATTCTCCAATGTGTTCAATGGCGTTGTTCCAAACATGTGTTACATAAGTCAGAAGATCTCCTGTTGATCTATTTTTACGAAAGCCATATTGGTGATAGCTGATAATGTTGATTCTTTCAAGATATTTTAGAAGATGCTGATTAATAGCCTTTTCCATGACTTTCGATATTATTGGAAGCAGTGCGATGGGTCGGTAGTTATTCGGCAAAGTATCGGCTGAACTATGGCACAGTTCCAGCAGGAAGGAAATATTCCCTTTCTGTAGGATAGGTTGAAAACTCTGCAGAAAACTGGTGTTAGTTCCCTCGCACAATTTTTGAGAACTATGGCAGGTATTCTGTCAGTGCCAGAAGCTTTTTTGGTGTCTAGCTTCATCAAAATACGTTTTATGATACGCTGTCTGAAGACAATATCGGGCATCCCTAACTGCACTATGGGAATAGTAGGTGATGTTTTTCTTTGGAAATCGACAGTAAAATGTGAAGCAAACAGTTCAGCCAACAAGTTCGCTTTCTCAACAGGTGTCATAGCAATAGAATTATCTGGCCGTGTGAGTGGTGGTATGGTGGATTTGGTGAAATTTTGACCAACTGCCTTAGCGACTGACCAAAACGACCTGAAATTGTTGGGACAAGCGAGAAGTTTGTTTCTAAGCCGTTGATTGTGTGCCTCCTTGGTTTCGTCGATAATTTCTTTGCATCTGTTCCTGGCATGAACAAAGATGTTATGATTTATGGTGTTAGGATTTTCCCGCCATTGTCGGTATGAAAAATGTTTAGAAACAACAGCTTCTTTGCATTTTCGGTCAAACCAAGGCTTGCCGTTGGAAGGGCATTTCTTCGAAAAAGGGATGTAAACCTCCATACCGGCCAAAATAACATCGGAAACCTCTTGGCGCAGTCAGATGGGTCGTCGGATCGAAAACAAACGTCTAACCAAGGGGAAGATCGAAAATATTCCATGAGATCTTCCCATTTAACAGATTTGTAGTGCCAAATCTTGAGCGGTTTAGGCGCCTCTCTGTCACTGATGATAGAGCACCACCTCATACAACTGCTGTTGTTAGAGAGTATTTGAATGAACGGTTTCAACGAAGATGGATAGGGGTTCGAAGCTCAGGCACCTAAGTCACCAGACCTCACGCTCCGTGAGACTCTTAAAGATATTGTATACAAAACTGCGACAAAGGATACTGAAGCAAAAATATTAGATGCGTGCAATATTATATCTGGAAAAATTATTTACAAAGCTACTCATCGAGTGTTAATGAAAAGAATGGAAAAACGCATGATAGAAGAATGAAGACAATATAGAAAATTTCTTTTGATTTTTTTTATTATTTTTTAAGTTTCCAGCATTTAATTTATTTAATAATTATATTTTAATTTAATTAAAGCACGGTTTCTTCGGCAAGTTTGAGGAGAATATATGTAGACGATTGCTTGGCTGTGATGCATTGGTGTGCACTGGTGATTTCAATATAGATGTTTCGAATATGGACTGTATTTATACACAGCGCTTTTTGATGCTTTTGTCTGCATACGGTCTATCTCAGCTAATTGATGAACCCTTCAGGTACGGAGCTGGTGGTGCGACGCTTGTTGATTTAATGTTGTGCTCCAACAAGAATCTGATAGTGGAGTCTGGTGTCGATCCCACTTTCGATGCTTCTGACCACCTCCTAATAAAATGTCAATTAAAGCTTGAAATTCTTAAACCTAGGCCTTTTTTGACAACATATCGCGATTACAGGAATTTGGATCACGTGGCTCTCTATCTGGATCTTCAAGCGATACCGTTCGATGATATCTATTATTTACCTAATATTGACCTAAAGGTTGAGACTTTTATTTTCTTCCTGTTGGAGATATTTAATGTACATGCACCAATAAAAACTTCAAGGATTACAAAACTGAAAGCACCGTGGTTAACTCAAAATATAAAATTTTGTATGTCTCTCCGGGATAAAGCTCTGTTCAAATATAAAAAAAGAAAAACTCCAGACAGCTGGGAGTCTTACAGGCAGCTTAGAAATTTTGTTAGCTCGACCATTGTTAGGGAAAAAAGAGCATATCTAGAAAATATTATTCGAAATAATGGACCAAGAGATAATTGGAAACTTATGAAGGAAATGGATATCTATTCAAAAAATAAAAAGGTGATTCCTGAGTTCTTGGGTAGTGCTGATGAGATTAATAGGTTCTTCGCGGGTGCGGCACAATCCGGCGAACCCAACCCTGAGATTTTAAATTTTTTAATAATAATAGAAAACTCAGCGTGGGGAATTTTCGATTTAGACTGGCAACGGTTGAGGATGTAGAGAGGCCTTATCTTCCATTGAATGAAAGGCCATTGGCTGTGATCAGATCGGGTCGACAATGATAATTCGCTGCTGTCCTCACATTATACCAGTAATTGTCCATTTGGTAAATTTTTCTATTGAAACCTGTACTTTTCCTGAAATCTGGAAAACATAATTTGTTCTACCGCTTCTCCAAGGTCAACTGTCTAAGTGAACTAAAAGACCTAAGACCTATTAGCATTCTGCCCACTCTTTCCAAAATAATTGAAAGAGTGATGGACGGACAAATCAGACAGTATGTCGCCAGTTTTAAAATTTTGCCCACTGTACAATCGGGCTTCCGTAAGGATCATAGCTGTACTACTGCTCTGTTGAAGGTAATGGCGATATCCTGGAGGCTGCGGATCATGACGAATTGACAGCATTGGTTATTTTGGACTATTCAAAGGTCTTTGACCGGCTAAATCACGATCTTTTTCTGAGCATTCTGAATTATATCGGCTTTGATGACAGCGCACGGCGCAGCAGATGGTTAAAGTTGGTGATGCGCTAACGAGCCCTCTGAAAATGTCCTGCGGTGTGCCTCAAGGATCGATCGTGTGCCCGCCATTTTTCACCATTTATACGTCACAACTTATTTCATACTTAAAATATTCCTCAGCGCATTTCTACGCTGATAACACGCAATTATACATTTCTTTTAAGCCAGGTCAAATATTGGAGGCTAATGATAAACTGACGCTTGATCTGGATGCCCTTATGAAGGCCTCGAGTGCAACTCCTTAGAAATAAATCCAACTAAATCACGGATTCTGTTATTTGGACGGACTCAGTCTCGGATTCGGCACCAGAATCTACTACAAATTAGCTTGGGTGATGTAGTGCTAAGTGCATGTACTTGGTGCCTAGTAATGGATACCGATCTGAGATTCACGGGACATATAAATGTATCTATTAAAAGAGCATTCGCTAACCTTAAATTAATTTTCAATCAACGCGCTCTTCTTACCGAGAATCTTAGAAAGATGTTGTGTGACTCCATTGTTCTGTCGCACTTTAACTGTGATGTGGTGTACGGGCCCTGCCTTTGAGACTGTGACGCTAAGAGGATCCAACTTATGCAAAATTCGTGCGTGCGTTTTATTGGCGGTATTCGAGGCCATGAGAGAGGTGTCAGTGCAAAATTGCGCGACTTAAAGTGGTTAAGAATGAATGAAAGACGGGTGCTACCCAGTTTGGTACTATACAACAGGATTATTTCTAATAAGTGTCCTGGCTACTTATATAGCAAAATAAAATTTAGATACGATGCACATAACCGGGATCTGAGGCATAAATTCACCTTGACTCCGGCCATGCACTTGACTTGAATGTATGAGCGTTCTTTCAGTTACCAAATAGTTAAATTGTACAATAAAGTGCCTGTTGATCTGAAGGATACGTCAGGTCACAGGTTTAAAAGAGCAGTAAAAACCGTTATGCTGACTCCTTCCTCCGGCAGCTCGTACAATGGTCACCTCAATCAACCTCTCTAATGTAATATATATAGCAGTAGCCATACCTTTAGCCACCCATAGTCTTAATATTAACTTCTATCATGGTGGTACATTGTGTATTGATTACTATATTTAGAATTTTATATGCAATTGACCTTTCTAATGTTGCATATATTTTACAGTAGCTATACCCTTAGCCGCCCACAGTATTAATATCAACTTCTGTCATGGTAGTACATTGTATATTGATTATTATATTTTGTATTTCATATGCAATACTTTTATATGCAATACTAGTTTCTGAATTTCATTTCATGGTTGAGATAGGAAGTGTAACTTCAACTCCGCCAATTGTAATCCTGCCATTTAATTACAATAAAGACATTTTATTTATTTATTTATTTTTATATTATTTATAATTTTTTAAATATGTAATAATGTTAATGTTAATAATAATGTGTAATGTTAAAAGTTATATAGTTTTCTTGTGGTTTTAATAATAATAATCTATTTTTGTTTTTTATTGCTCAAAGATATTTTATTAAAGAAAAAACCTCAACAGAATAGTAACTAATATTATTACAATTACTGTCGATTTAAATATGATAGCTGCCAACTAGATAAATTGTTTCAAAACCGCCAAACATCGTATCCATGACAACCGCGATGATCAAAAAATAATATTTTAGAGGCTTTTTTGCAAAATAAATTAGAAAGAAACAGTTTAAGGAAAAAAATGCTGAAAAAAATAGGGCCTTCCAATGCCGTGTTACAAAAGGTTCGTCGATGGACTACTGCCAAATGTCAAATATGTCACTATACTCCTTGACATACACTATACCATTAAAAAAAATAAATATCCAACAATTTTCTACAAATCGGGGCCGGGCTTCTAAATATGATCACCCTGTACTTTTTAGAACGAAGTTAATGGAATTTGTTCATTATGCCAAATTGAGGTCACCCCTGTGCCTATTTTTGTCAAGTTCTGGATCTTCCTGTATCAGAAGAATGTCGTTTTACCGTAGTAGTATAAAAGTTTTTCGTGTAACCACTGGCCACAAATCCGTTAGTTAAAAGCTTTTTTTTAAATTCAGGCGCCTTCCTATGAATTTTTTCACAAATTGTTCCTTAAATGAAAAAATTGAAACAGTTTTAACGAACGATTAGGCAACTTTTTAGGGTTGATGAAAAATTATACTTTTTTTTAAAATGGTTCTGGTTCGTTTTTCTAGAGTATAGAAAACATATTACTTTTCTTGCTAAAGGGTATCAGAAAAAATGACATTATTTTCTTTAGGTTTTAGGGTTCCCAGATCACGAAAAACATAGTCACTCATTTCCGTCGATCTGTCTGTGTGTCTGTCGGTTTGTTTGTACGATAACTCTCGAACAAAAAAGGAGATATCAATTTTAAACTTGGTGGTATCTAGAAGATGCAAACTCCAAAATCATAACTCTGGCCCTCCAGGTTGGAGGTTGAGGCATCGGGCCAACCTCTCGTGACTCGTAAAAGAAATAAATGGTTAAAAATTCCATTAACAGGCCTCGGATGGGACCGATTAAAAGACGACTACCCAAGGTAGGAAGACGAATAATGAATATTGGTATTTCAAATGTACAAGGTAGTTCCCTAAAACTAAATGAGATTACCCTCTGAATTGAAAAAGTTAAACATGGACATTACGGTATTGACTGAAACTAAAAAGAAGAGTCAAAGTTCGGAAATATCCATTTCTACTCAGAAATATCTAAAGACAAAAGAGCGTAACAAGGCATCTCCATATTTATCCACAAATAAGAAGATGTATAACTTCTTAGGAAGCAGTTAACGAACGGCTGATTAGGATGAACTTGAGTATACATGGAAATAAAATCACAATTTTAGGAACATAAGGCGTAAACGAGGATTTTTCAGTAAAAGAAAAAGATGTATACTATGAAAAACTAGCATACGAAATTTGAAAAATACGAACATTACGAGAACAAAGTAGTTGGACAATATGGAGAAGACAACCTAAACGATACTGGAACACGACTTAGCGACATATGTGAACAAAATGAATTACGGATCTTAAATGTTTTTTTTCAGCATCGATCAATACATGAATATACTTGGGTACAACATTTAAAAAACCTAAAATCTGTTATAGATTATGTGAAAATGCGACAGGGCTCAAAAATAACAGTTTGATCGTACAGAGGAGCAACTTGCGGGAGTGACTATTACCTTCTCAGAGCTAAAATCCTACCTTTCATGTCAGTTAAGAACAACAAAGAAATAGAAAGAGACAAACACGAAAATATCAAAGAACCGAGATACAATTTGGACAGCTTCAATCACGACACTGTAAAAAATTTATACCGAAAACGATTAGATGAAAAGCTAACACGAGAAAATTTTGATAGTATAGAACAACACCACAATTACACCAAAAAAGAAATTTTAGGTAGGTACAAAAAAAAACAAGAAAAAAGAAAAGCTTATTGGTGGGACCAAGAGATTAAACAGGTGATAAGCGTTTTAAACGGGTAAACTTATCAAGATAATATCGAATACAAAGAGACTCAAGCTGAAGTTCGTCAGATAATAAAGACAAAGAAAAATGATTGTTGGGAAAGAAACGGCTTCAATCAACACGTATATAGGAGGAAGCAGAAGAACAGAAAGTTCGAAAATATTACGAACCCTCCGACAAGAAAAAACAAAGGATATTAAATCGCCAATTACGTTAGACCTCCCATAGTATCAACAGCAGAAAACCACAACAAGAATATTCACTGCATCATCACCAATTCGGATTACCAGTCGAAAAGTTAAAGAAATTTGCCAATCCTTAAAAATCCGAAAGTCTCCACGATCCGGCAATATTTCGCAGGAAACTGTTAAAATATGGGACACACAAGCTGTTCAAACACTTCTTGTGTGGTGTATAAACGAAATGACTACCCCAGACGAGAGGAAGACTTGCTATATAACTACAATTTACAAGAAGGGAACCAAAGACGATTCCGACAACTACA
Source organism: Pachyrhynchus sulphureomaculatus (assembly GCA_019049505.1). Classification (NCBI taxonomy): domain Eukaryota; kingdom Metazoa; phylum Arthropoda; class Insecta; order Coleoptera; family Curculionidae; genus Pachyrhynchus; species Pachyrhynchus sulphureomaculatus. Next base: position 75,594,690 of record CM032449.1, on the reverse strand, counting down.
GATGAATTGCTTTCCTGAGTTCGATTTTAAGGGTGTATGGAAAGCTGTTAAATAAACGAATTAAGCTGAGTATCACGATACGGAAACTGAAGAATAGGCAGAATTTAGAGCTGGCAGATCCACAACAGACCATTTATTCTCCATCTCTCAGATAATAGATAAAATAGTGGGAAGGAATCAAAAACCATACGAAAATAATACCTCCAAAATAGAACAGGACATCTCAAAGGGATTCAAAATTAACAAAGGGCTAAAAGGAGTGCTGTTTATCATCAACACTTTTCAAAATTTATTTGGAACAGGCACTGGAAATTTGGAAGAGGAAATGTAGAAATATGCGTATACTTCTCAACGATAAAATAGTATGATCAGAAAGTGCTTGCGCACGACTACGAACATGGAGAATACGGAAATTAATAGGGGCATTCCATGGTAATTCAGCCACTAAAAAACCGGACATTTTTTTGTTTATTTAAATATTATCTTTAGAAATACAATTATTAATACGGACATACTGTGTACGACCCTCCAGAAAACTGCCAATCCACCCAAGGACTTCAACTACTTAGTCCTATTTTCCGCAACTTGCCTAACAAGAGCGGATGATTAACTCTGTCGAACGCCTTCGAAAAGTCAGTATATACACTATCAACACACTGGCGATTCCCAAAGACGCTAAACAGACAATCATGATATACAAGCAGGTTTCTGACAGTTGACCGACCAGGTCTAAAACCACGCTGCTCGTCAATTATTATGCTATTACAGCTCCATGACAAAAATCCCACAACTAGACTGTCGAATAATTTGGGTATTGCGGATTGAATGCACACGCCCCTGTAGTTATTAGATATATCACTCCTATCACCGGACTTATGAATAGGGGTAATAAATGAGTTTTTCCAGTACATAGGGAATGTACTTGAGCACAGGGATAAATTAAAAATTAATTTTAGAGGAGTTACAATAGAGCATATGCAAGCCTTGAATACTCCCGCAGGTATTCTATCTGGGCCAACTGAAAATGTATTTTTAAGATTATCTATCCCCTCACAGACCTCAGACAAACTGATTGATATTGAGTTAACATTTAAATTAGTACATTCAACTATGTCACTATAATAGCCAGGAATAGTAGCCTGACTGCCACAATAAACTTCCCCAAAAAAGTCAGCAAAAAGATTCACACATTCTGCACCAGAATTGCCTATTCTAGCACGGTAGCACATATTGTTAGGATAACCCTGAGACTGTTTCATGTTATTCACATGTTTCCAAAACAATCTGTGGTTGAATGAGATGCCGTTTTTTTCAACCAACGTGAGATAATTTGAATATTATGAAAATGGCTGTTAAAAGTAAATTTAATGCTCTTTCTGATAAAAATATAAGTTTTTTTTTCTATGAATAATTAAACCTCGAAATTGTTACTTAAATTGTTAATTCATTGTTTTCATTGGATTTGCCAAATTTCTTTGGGCATACATATTACCAAAGTTATTAAGCAATAAATGAAGTCGCGCGCCGCTACCGTACCTCACCCTCGTGGCGCTCGAGCAGTAATTCGAATCAGTAAGTTGTTTGTGATGTCTGAGACCTTTGTTTATATACTTTTTTATTAAATTAGTATTAGACTTTCCAAAAATCCGAAATAATTATTTTTCATCAACCGACAATAAAAAACAATTAATTTTCATTAACATTTTTTAAGCCATCATTTACGAGAAAATATCTGATAAAATAGAAAAATTTATCACTTCCTCGGAAATAACTTGAAGTCTTCTTGTCGACGAAAATTTTCTCAGAAGCAATTGTCCTTCGTTGTTTCGAACAATGGAGTGTATTTTTTGAGTTCCTGAAATTGTCTTTGAACAGGAAAATCTTTTCTTCAATATCGATGCATATTGGTGCGTAACATGATTTTTTCTTTAAATGATTCTGAAGTACAAAATCTTTCTCTCAGTTGCACCAATAGTTTTAGGTCATCTGTTCTCTGAACATTTTCAGAAAGTTTTCGTCTTTTTTCTGTCAAAGTGAATTCAAAATCATCATCTCTATCATTCGATGCCAATGCTGCAAATAAAAAAATATAAATAATGTTTTAAAACATACAATAAACTTAAATAGTGTACTTTAGAATTTCGTAATAAATATGCTTACATTTAAAATTTTTCTGTCAAATTCATATCCTAGTATTTCGTTTAGTTCGGATAATTTTTTTTTTTTAATTGGACCTTTTTGATTTTTTTAATTTTATTTTTTGCCACAATTATCACACAAGTCATTGATCCTAGCATAAGTCCTTCCTTTTGATTATTCAAATCTAAAGAAATATGACGCACTTTTGATTTCTCACCATGCTTATTGAGTTCGCATGGATTAACATACCTGTCGCCATGCACTATTATATTTTTACTCATTATTATCGGCACTTTTTCGACAAATATTCTTCTGTAAAATTAAAACTTTGTTCACACTTAACTGTCAAAGAAAAAAAAACCTACTTGCAACTTACTGATTCGAATTACTGCTCGAACGCCACGAGGCTAGAGATACGCTCGCGGCGCGCGACTCTATTTATTGTTTAATAACTTTTCTAATTATGTATGTCCCATTTTTAAACTTCAACTACTTAATCTAGAATAAATTCTGATATAAATTTCAATTTAAAAAAATTGGTGAAACCAATGAAAACAGTAAATAAATAACTCAAATAACAATTTCTAGGTTTAATTGTTTATAGAAAAAAAAATATAATATTTTTATCGGAAAGAGATTTAAATTTATTCTTAAGAGCCACGTCTCAATCCTTCCATCCTATCTTTCGGAAACAACAACCCGACCTATCCAACACCATTCGCCAACCCGTCTGACCAGCGTGGCGAATCAAGGTCAACTACCTCCTATTAAAACCAAATGTATAACTACCAAAATTAAAACGTGTAGTACCCCAGGTGGGTAGAGTCCAAAAATCACAATCCCACATTGATCCTAAAAAGTTAATAAGCCCTACGAATTCTGTGGAGGGCAAATTATTGGCAGCCACTGAAGGAAAGCACAAAACAGAGTTACTACACGTAGCAATGCACAATGAGATGTCAGATCTTGTGCAATTTGAAGAAGAACTGATGCGCATCAAATGGGATGTAATAGGAATTTCCATGACAAGATTGAAAGGCGAAAAATATACGATCCTGAAATCCGGACATGTGCTATACGAAAGCAACCAAGAGGAAAATAATGGCTTGGGAGGAGGAGCTATCCTCGTAAACAAAAAGAGGAAACACTTGAATACGAAGACTCGGCAATATCGGACCGAATTATATATATAATCCAAAAAATATCAAAAAGATACGAATTCAAATCATAAATGTTTATGCACCTACTAGTGCGGCAGACGATGAACAAATCGAAAAATTCTATGAAGACCTAACTCTCGCAAAGCAAGCAGAAAAAACGCAGTTTTGTCTCATAATGGGAGACTTTAATGCGAAATTGGGGTCAAAAACATATACATCGAACATGGAGAAAAAATGCTTGATTATCTACAAGAAGAACAGCTTTATTGTATGAATACATTCTTTTAAAAACATCCCAGTAGAAGATGAACATGGAGAAGATGAAGATGGACGCACAAGAAACGAAAATGCCTTCATATTGTCTAACAAAACACATATAAACTAACTAGAAAGTTTGTTAACAGAACTAGACTTAACAACAAGAAAAGTGGGTCTGAACATGAATCTAAGAAAAACAAAAATCATTTCTAGGAGTCAACAAAAATTCAAAGAGGGTGATGAAAACATCGAAAAAGTGGAAGAGTACATCAACCTAGGACATCTTATCAAGCTCGGGAAACCTAACCAAACAGCGGAAATAGGCAGAAGGGTACAACATAGCTGGGCAGCTTTCGGTCGTCTGGGACACATCCTTAAGAACAATAAAGTGCCGATATTTCTGAAGAGAAGAGTGTACGATTCGTGTGTTCTTCCGGTATTAACCCACGGCATGGACACTGCAACACTTACTAGAAAGAGTGCGAAAAAATTGCGAATATCTCAAAGAGCAATGGAAAGAAAAATGATGGCGGTTAAACTTAGAGATAAGGTGAGAAACACAGATATTAAGAGGAAGAGTGGAGTAGTAGACATTATAGATCGCATAGCTAGACTAAAATGAAGTTGGGCGGGACACCTGGAAAGGAAAAATCCCGAAGAATGGACGCTTAATACAGTGACGACCAAGAACAAGTAAAAGAAGTGTTGGAAGACCTCAAAACAATGGGTCGACGATATAAAAGAGATAACAGGAAGAAAATGGTAACAGCAAACCCGGGATAGAGGATCATGGAAAGAGCTAGGGGAGGTCTATGTCCAGCAGTAGATAAATGAAGGCTGAAGAAGAAGAAGCCACTTTCATAATATTTCGTCATTAACGCTAACAATTATATTAATTTTTATGTGTATACTATAAATCCTATGATATTCAATCGTTTATAACTATTGTAATTTTTAATTTTTGCAAATAATATTTTACCAGCATGTTTATACCTAAAAACAATAAAAGTTTTTAATATTTAAATAAAAAAAGAAAATGATTTTTAGTTGTTGAATTGACATGGAATGCCACAATAGAAGAATATAAAAAGTGAGATATGAAAGTTAACATTAACAAAATGGAATACATGTGTATCGGCGAGAACAACAAAATATAGTGCTGGAAAAACAGCAGCAAGAAATAAAACAATGTAAGAAATATAAATATCTAGGCATGTATACTACGAATAATGGACGAATAGATGAAGCAATTGAACATAGAAACAACGAATTGTGAAATAGAAATAAATCAAAGGAAAATAAACACAGAATCTACAACAGCATTGTAAAAAGTAGTGAGGTTGGCCAATTAAGGAAAAAAAAAAAGATAAAATCTCTTGAGGCGACAGAAATGGACTTTTGGAAACTTGCTGCTGGGAAATCCAAATTGGACAGGGTTAGAAATGACAGAATTCGGGAAATCATGAAAGTCAAACATACAATAACGGAAGATATTAGGATAAATCAATTGAGATGGTATGGCCATGTGCGAAGGATGGATGAAGATCGGTTCTTCCACGTCTTCTGAAAGTGCCATATCCGATACGGACATAGGCGGCCCTCTCGCTTTTGTCTGTAGTTAGTGGCTTTTTAAATATTTCCATAGACAAAGAGGATCTACAGTTTAATGCCGATTCCAAACGGCCAAAGTGGGAGGACTTTACAAGGCATGATACTACAGGTGGTTTGAAATTGCCTTCCAGAGAGAGACAACCATCATATTTATTTATAATTTTTTATTAGTGTTTCCCGAGCCCAGATTCGAACTCGGATCGCTGGCGTAGAAAGCAGAGACCTTAACCACTACGCTATATAACGGTTATCCAAGCAAATACTCGATTAGACACCTCAGGAAAAAAGGAAGAAAGGAAAATCCCGACTGAGTTGGAATTGGAGAGAAGAAGTATTCATAAGTATTAAGGAAGGAGGAATAGAGGATTATCTATGGGAGGATAGAGAAAAATGGAAACTGGAAATCGGAAGACGTCTAATATATATATATATATATATATATATATATATATATATATATATATATATATATATATATATATATATATATATATATATATATATATATATATATATATATATATATATATATATATATATATATATATATATATATATATATATATATTAGCCGTGCCCGCAGCTCCGCTCACGTGGACTTGATTCACTACTATCGTCACTGCTTATTCCTTATGTTACCTAACGTATTAAAATATCTACCATTATTTCCCCTTATCTCCTCTTATTTCTCCTTATCTCCCATTATCTCTACATAATTTCCATTATCCAAGCTTATTTCTGCTCATCTCCCATTATTTCTCCTTATGTTCGATTATCTCACCTTATCTCCCATTATCTAGGCTGATCTCGACTTATCTCGCAATATTTTTATCCTCCCATTATCTCACCATAACTCCCATTATTTCTCCTTATCTCCCATTATCACTACATAATTTCCATTATCTAGGCTTATCTCTGCTCACCTCCCATTATTTCTCCTTATCTCCGATTATTTCTCCTCATCTCCCATTATCTCACCTTATCTTCCATTATCTAGGCTTATCTCGACTTATCTCGCAATATTTCTGCTTATCTCCAATTATTTCTCCTTATCTCCCATTATCTCACCATAACTCCCATTACTTAGACTTATTTCTGTTTATCTCCCATTATTTCTCCTTATCTCCCATTATATATACCTATCTCCCATTATCTCACCTTATCTCCCATTATCTAGCTTATATCGAATTATATAAAACATATCAGATGTATAAATTTATAAAAACACGTAAATCGTGAGTGATAAGCGCACTAACGGACAGACAGACAGACAGAGAGACGGTGCATTTTATATATATTATATTCTTTGCAACATGATATTGTTCCATATTTAATGGTTTAGGCAGTATATTGCAAAAGAACGCGCTAACGGTAGCCTTTTTTTTCCGACTTGATTCACTATTATCGTCACTGCTTATTCTTTATGTTACCTAACGCAATAAAATATATCCTATAACCTGGTCAGAGAACATATGTATGTTTTAAAAAAAAAAAAGTACGTAACGCACTAACGCACAACGGACAGACAGACAGACAGAGAGATGTTGAATTTTATATATATTACAGATAGATAAGCTGGCCAGAGAACAAATGTATGTTTTAAAAAAAAGCACGTAAATCGGATAAGTGGTTCTCCAGTGATAAGCGCACTAACGGACAGACAGACAGAGAGACGCTGCATTTTAAATATATTATAGATATAGATTATTATTATTATATAACCTGGCCAAAGAATATATGTATGAATTTAAAAAAAGACACGTAAATTTGATAAGTGGTTCTCGCATGATAAACGCACACATGGACAGACAGACAGACAGAGAGACATTGCATTATATATATATATATAATAGATTATAGATTATAGATATTCTCTGCTACATAATATTGTTCCATATTTAACGGTTTAGGCTGTGTATTGCAAGGGAACGCGCTAATGGCAAACTTTTTTCGGACTTCATTCACTATTATCGTCACTGCTCATTCCTTATGCTACCTATCGTAATAAAATATAGCCTATAACCTGGCCAGATAACATACGTATGTTTTTTAAAAAAAAGTACGTAAATCGGATAAGTGGTTCTCCAGTGATAAGCGCACTAACGGACCGACAGACAGAGAGACGTTGCATTTTTATATATATTATAGATATATATATATATATATATATATATATATATATATATATATATATATATATATATATATATATATAAATCTTTTTGATGTATCTTGGGTTTTGGTTCATCAAATAAAAATCTTGGAGTTCCTTTGAATTTTTTTTTATATTATTTTGACGTTTCGCCCCTAGTTTTGGGCATTTTCAAAAAACAGTTTGCCATGTCTAGAAATAAAATTAAAAACACATCACAGTCTTGCTTTAAATTACAACAATAACACTAGTTTACAAACATAACACGTATATTACATAAATAAAAGGAAAAACACTGTTTTAAAATTTTACATAACTTATGTAGTTTAAATTTGATTTCTATTTACAAATTCCATATTTTTAAGTACCTCGAAAATATATATATATATATATATATATATATATATATATATATATATATATATATATATATATATATATATGTATATATGGTGGGGGTAGATAAATTTTGTATGATTTTAATAGTAATACGATAATTTTTCTTGCTTTTTTGCGAGATAAGAAACAAATATATTTGTATTAAAACACAAAAGGGTGAAAGTGTTGGGAGAGATTGAATTTAGTTAACGCTCTTTTTCTATTTCTAATGGCCTTTGAATAGTTGGAGGACTACCAGGGGACTCGGTGTTTTAAGTTGTAACATGGAAATTTTCAAACTGAGAGATGTTGGTGATGGAAGAGATGGGCGATTTTATTGAGGAGGGAAAGAGGACCAATCAGTTATGTTAAATATCCACTTTAAGGTGGGAAGTGAATAATAGGAAAAGAGTGGTGTTGAAGTACTAATTATAATGAGGAAGTGATTAGTACTGTAAGTGAAAAGATAGAGTTACACACGAAAAGTCTACACAGGAGAGGTATCCAGTGGATGAGTAAAGTTAGTTAGTTTAGGAAGATGTAGTAGGAAGATTGGTTAAAATGTTTCATAAATTTTTCCTTCTACGGTACGAAGTTTAAGAGCCCCAAATAGACCTACAGATGTAAGCTTGCAAAACAGAAAACTACAGAGAAGTAAACCTCATAATAACATTTTTAAAATGATAACAAGTTAAATCAAGGAGCACATTTCATGGGCAAAGAAATAATAAGAGTCTCGATCAATTATTTCTTGCACGGATAGACTTTTCATTATAAAGTAATTTAGCGACAGATCAATAAAATAAAATATGTTTGGCTTCTCAGATGTAGAAGATATAATGCATATTTATGAAAGTACTGCACGCAACGGACAACGTTTTTCAAAATTATAGTACATATTTACCCAAAAAGCGATTTGTTAGTTTAAACAAATGACGAACTTACAGAGCCAGTACCGACAGGGAGAGAAAAACGTCAAGGAGACCCCTTGAGTCCAGTACTGTTTATCAAAATAATCATTAAAAAGTTGAAAATGCATCCATCGTAATATTAATTTGATTACAGTAAGATTATTACTTTTAATTTAATAGCCACTGCAGTTAAGACTTTAGGTCACGCTTAATACAAATATTTAAAATCAATGTTACATTTACATATTTTATTATTTCAATAATAGTTGTATACAAAAATATAGTTATAGAATAGTTATGGACATAATAATATTGGCAATTTTAACCATTACACAAGAAGAAAAAATTAACTATGTTTTCAGAAGTTATTGTAATATATACGTAATTAAGTTGACTCAGTAATGTTTATGGTATGGTATATCACAAATATTACACTAACGCTAAGGTAGAAGCTATTTGGTCATTTCTCACTTGCTTATTACCTCTAAGGTTATTAATGATGATATGTGTAGTGCGTGATTAGCTAACTTATCTGTAATATATCTAAATCCCGATTTGTATCCCTAGTTTATGTTAAAACGTAAAATAATTTTGATAACAAAATTACATGTTATAATTTTTACTTACTACTATCAAAATTTCCACTAGTGAAAAATATATACTTAGAGCTTTAGCCAACAGAAAAATATTCTTTGGTTTTGGTTAAAAATCTAATTATTTCAGTCTTTCCGGCTTGCATTGCTCGTGACATCTCAAAAGATCTTCTTGATAAAAGTTAACTTGTCCTTCCTTAATTATTTTGCAAAATAAAGTCTTTTGTGATTGGTTTTCCGGCGAGGTGTAGATTAGAGCTTTTGTCTTAATTAATATTGTTTAAGAAAATTATAATTTTAATAAATTTTACGATTTTTAGTTTTCCGAATATTTTTTTACTAATTCAAAGATCTTAATATTTCTTTATATCCTTTTCTTATTTTTTTTTCGTTCTTCATAAAGTTGTTTTGACGTTAAATTTAGGGCAATAATGAATAAAACTCTCTGAATTTATATTTGTTAATACTAAATTGAGTTACTAGGCAGCAGGTAGACACTCTTATCTGATCCCGGTATGGATAGTTCTGCTTCAGGGTTGTAACTCTGCCTACGCAAGTCTTGGTTTCGCTCGAGTTCTCATTATTGGGGAAATCAAGGCATGACCCTAATATCCCACATAATAACCCTCAGTCGTTTTCCACATCCTTACCAACACGGTAGGCAAGTGCAGCGTTGGAACTGCCAAAACCTTCAATAATGACTTGCAGAATTTAAAAACGGAACTCAAATCAATGATTCAGAATCGCAGACTGTGAATACGCACATAACCCATGGAATCTGGGAGGGTAAAGGTTCGAGATCAAAACCAGTCTATATTGCTACACATAATACAAGGTCACTGAGAACTACTTACAGAACTGGAAGAGAACTTAACCACATAAAATGGAACATTGTTGGAATCTGCAAGACTCGTCTACCCAGAGAAAAGTGTACTGTCTTGAATTCAGGCCACATATTGTACCAAAATAGAGAGCAAATCGGTAGTGTAGCATTATGATCAATACAAAATTCAAACATACTATCTGCTATTGTGCTGTATCTAATAGAGGTCTCTATAATCGCATTAAACAAGAGATACAGGCCGCAAATTATTCACATATATGCCATCTCAAGCAAAGCAGACGAAGAGGAAATTGAAAAATGCTATCTAGATAAAGCAAGGAAACGAGAGAAAGAGAAAACTGGAGAAAGAAAACAAGCGCAATTCGTTGGATATTTTGGACTGGGTGATAGAAATAACAGAGAAGAGATCGTAATTAACTATCACAACAAAGAAAATTATACAGCCTCAACACATTCTTTAAGAAACCAAAACAGGACCTGGTAAAGCCCAGATAGTAAGTCAAAAAATGAAATTGAATTTATACTGTCTAATTGTAAAAATATATGTAGTGATGTGCCTGTCTTAAATCAGTTATGTACCGGCAGTGAAGAAGGAAATCCGAAAAGATAAAAGAAACTACAATGAACATCATATAGGAAATTACAAAAGATAACTGTAAGATGAAAGTATTACGTTCACGAGTATATAAGGGAAAAATAAAAATTACAAAACTAGGAAAAGAAAATAATATAAAAGTAAATAATAAGAAGGATATAATTGGAGCTGTTGATGTCTTCTGCACAAGATTTTACTCATCTCAGTCAGATAGATCACAAGAAAACATAAACGTTATTAACGTTTGCAGGCTGCACTGGAGAAGATGAAAAACAATAGATGCCCTGGAGACGATCAAATTACTGTAGAAATACTGAAATAAATAAAAAATAAATGTCTATATGACGGAAAAATTCCAACAAAAGGGTTTTAATTCGGACATTATACTTCTCTTTAAGAAAGGCGATAATACTGATACCAAAAATTATCAACCTGTCCCACTTATATAAGCTCTTTTCTAAAATCTTAACAAATCACTCACAGCAAAACTAGATTTCTATCAATCGGTGGAACAGGCCGACTTCAAAATAGGATTTAGCAGGAGCTACCATCTTTATACAATACATACTGTAATAGAGAACTGTACAGAATATAAGGGACCAATACATTTGGCCTTTATTGATTTTCATAAGGCATTTGATACTGTTGAAATCTGGTCAGTTCTAAAATCTCTGGCGAATGCAAGAATATATTCCAGATATATAAAAATAACAGAGAATATCTATAAAGAAGCATCTATGCATATTAAAATTGACGAAACAACTGTCACTAACAACATACAATAAAAAGAAGAGTGTTACAAGGAGATATATCACCTAAATTATTTACCAGGGCTCTTGAAAACGTCTTTAAGAACTCAAATTAGGGAGCGAAGGGCATCAACATTGGTAGCACTAGACTAGGTCACCTTGATTTGCAGACGACATGGTCATGATAGCCAATGACACCAAAGAGCTACAAGAAACGTTAAATTAGCTGAATGTGGTCTCTGCTAAGATAGGTTTTAAAATGAATTTCAACAAAACTAAACTAATGAGCCCTGGAAAACCAGCATGTACAAATTATCAGGCGAAAAAAGCTGGCAGGGACAGCTTTTGAGAAACTAAGATATATCTTAAAAAGTACTCAGTACCCATAAACCTAAAAACTACTTCTTAAAAATAATCAAATATGCTTTTCCATATATTATATATATATATATATATATATATATATATATATATATATATATATATATATATATATATATATATATATATATATATATATATATATATATATATATATATATATATATATATATATATATATATATATATATATATATATATATATATATATATATATATATATATAATAGGGTAAAGGGCTTCGAGCAGCAGCAAGATCACATTATCGAGTAGCAGCGGCAGCAGGACTACTTGAAAATGCCAAATGAGATTTTGGCGAAATGTCGTGGAAATTCATTGTTAGAGGAACGGATTATAACCCGGAATTTGAATATTGAATATATATTATATATATATATATATATATATATATATATATATATATATATATATATATATATATATATATATATATATATATATATATATATGTATATATATATATATATATATATATATATATATATATATATATATATATATATATATATATATATATATAACGTTCATAAATCTAATAAGAAAAATATGCTAGACATTAAATATATAACAGGTGTACTACATTAGATTTAAAATATTTAGTTCCGTTTAAAATGTAAATTAATTTTCTTCCATATATATTTCAAAAAGCGAATTTATTATCGTGACTTGAATTTGAAGCGATTATCAGTTTATCCCCCCTATTCGACATGATAGAGTCACACGTTAACAAACAAACCCCGCTCTTATATAAATTATTTAAGTTCTCATTCAAACAAGAAGAAAGTTGGGTTATTAGGTCGAACAACTTAGGACAAATGGCGATTATTCGATTCTTCAAAAGTTGTATCCATAATTGTAGCTTTTTTCCTCAATGTAATATTGACAACATCAATCGAGAATCCCCTGTAAGTTAATCCCATGGGCCATAATTTTTCAGATGACTAAAATTGTGAAAGATTTAGTTGTATGTAAAACAAAGTCGCTTTCTACATTTTTTTTACCTCGTGCTAATAGTTTATCCTTGCGCCCATATCGATTCACTTTATTACTCTTATGAAAAAAAAAGATGAAATTATTTCATAAGGAATGAGTTTTACGATACATACCTATTTATTTATTGTTAAATATTTGGAAATTAATACCTAGAGATAATATTATATATCCTCCTGGGCGACTGGGCGACTTTAATGTCCACAATATCAACTGGCTCAAATATTCAAATACTACCGACGAACAAGGTCGTGAAGCTGAATCATTCTCAATCAGTTATGGCTTAACTCAGCTTATTGACGAACCAACACGGATCCCTGATCGAGACGGGGAGTTCGCCAGTCTTCTTGATCTGTTTTTAACCACCAATCCGGAGATTTACACGGTCACCGTAAATCCGCCGTTAGGTTCTTCCGACCATAAACTGCTTTCGACATCGAGTATCCTGCCAATCAGTGACAGGGAGGCGCCTAGGCCGCGCAAGATTTGGCACTACAAATCTGCTAAATGGGAAGATCTCATGGAATACTTTCGAACTTTCCCTTGGATGGACGATTGTTTTCGATCCGATAACCCATCTGACTGCGCCAGGGAGGTCTCCGATGTTATTTTGGCTGGTATGGAAGCTTACATCCCTTTTTCGAAGAAATGCTCCTCAAACGGCAAGCCTTGGTTCGACCGAAAATGCAAAGAAGCTGTTGCTTCTAAACATATTGCTTACCGACAATGGCGTGAAAATCCTAACACCGTAAATCGAAACATCTTTGTTCGTGCTCGGAACAGATGCAAGGGAATTATCGACGAAACCAAGGAGGCACACAATCAACGAATTAGAAACAAGCTTCTCGCTTGTCCCAACAATTCCAGGTCCTTTTGGGCAGTCGCTAAGGCAGTTAGTCAAAATTTTACCAAATCCACCATACCACCACTCACACGGCCAGATAATTCCATTGTAACCACACCTGTTGAGAGAGCGAACTTGTTGGCTGAACTCTTTGCTTCACATTCTACTGTCGATTTCCAAGCAAAAACACCACCTACTATTCCCATATTGCAGTCAAGGATGCCCGATGTTGTCTTCAGACAGCGCATCATAAAGCGTATTTTAATGAAGCTAGACACCAAGAAGGCTTCTGGCGCTGATGGAATACCTGCCATAGTTCTCAAAAACTGTGCAAGGGAACTAACACCAGTTTTCTGTAGACTTTTTAACCTATCCTACAGAAAGGGAATATTTCCGTCCTGCTGGAAATGTGCCACGGTTCAGCCGATACCTAAAAAAGGTAAGAAGACCTTGCCAAATAACTACCGACCAGTTGCACTGCTTTCAATAATATCGAAAGTCATGGAAAAGGTTATCAATGAGCATCTTCTAAAATATCTTGAACGATTCAATATTATTAGCGATCACCAATATGGTTTCCGTAAACATAGATCAACAGGAGATCTTCTGACTTATGTAACACATGTTTGGAACAACGCAATTGAACACTTTGGAGAATCTCGAGCGGTTGCTCTTGACATATCCAAGGCATTCGACCGTGTTTGGCACGATGGACTGTTGGCTAAGTTGCGCTCTTATGGTATGTCTGAAAGGTTCTGTTTGTGGCTCTCATGTTTCCTCAGAGAGCGTTCTTTACGAGTGGCGGTCGACGGATTTTTTTCTAACACCCTCACTATCAACGCCGGTGTGCCCCAGGGCTCCATACTGTCTCCTACTCTCTTTCTCATTTCCATTAACGATCTGCTGGAAAAGACCGGGAATTCAATCTATAGCTTTGCAGATGACAATATGCTTGTCTCTTCATTCACCTTGAACGCTCGGACATCGGCCTGCTCAGGCGAATATCCGCAGACAGCAGAAGGTCGTTAACTTAACAAAGACCTGGAAGAGATTCTATCTTGGGGTGACAGTAACCAAGTGGAATTTAACGCTACAAAAACCAAAGCGGCAGTTTTTTCTAAAAAAGTTAACGTTGCTGAACCCGACATAGTTATGTCGGGGCACTCCATTCCCCTAGCATCGTCGCTCAATTTGTTATGCGTTAGTTTGGGAGCAAATATGTCTTGGCATGAACATGTTGCAGGCATAGCAAGGAGAGCTTCTCAAAAGTTGGGAATATTATTTAGAACCAGAAAGCTTTACACCCCACAACAACTGTTAATTCTTTACAAAGCCCAAATTCGACCAACTATGGAATACTGCTCCCACGTTTGGGGCTCCGCTCCCAAACATACACTGCATTTGTTGGATTCTGTTGAGAGAAGAGCGGTCCGTCTGATTGGGGACCCGGAATTGACCGGCGGCATTGATTCGCTGGAACATCGAAGAACGGTTGGCGACTTGAGTCTGTTCTACAAGTATTTTCATGGAAAGTGTTCGAAGGATGTAGCCCGCTTAATTCCTCCCAAAGCGGTGCATGTTAGAAATACACGTCGCGCTGGTGTTTCGCATCCGTATGAGGTTCAGCTTGTTACTCCGCGTACAACGCTTTTCAAGCAATCTTTTATATGGAGAACGTCATCCCTTTGGAATAACTTGCCCAGCGCTGTGTTTCCCACCGAGTACAATTTGCAGCGATTCAAGAACAGCGTGAATCGCTTTTTCCGCACTCGTGCCGCTCCTGGAGTGCTTTAGGGACTTCCCTGCAGCACGTGTGCTAGACCAATAAAAAAAAAAAATATATAATTGTTAACTTCATTCATTAAAACAATAATTTGACTAGACCTAATATATAAGCTAATAAGTATATATAGTTTGCACATGTGTGAAATAAAAGAAAACCGGCCAAGTGCATTTAGTGTTTGGTACGGTGATTGCTTTTAAAATAAAATAATTTCTTTACCTATAGTAATTTAGTTATCCAATATGTATTTTCACGTTTTTTCTTAGTCAATAATATATAATAGTTATAGCATCTTGGCTACCTAGTAGCCAATAAATCAATTAGCTCGGTTGAGTAATAAAAGTGTAAAACAAATATTTACTACCTAAATATTTGTTTAATTATAAATAAATAAAATAAAATTATTTTGTCTAGGTACCTACCCGTTGGCCACCAGTGTATATACTGAAAAGTATATTAAAAAACCACCATATTGTCAAACCGAGTGCTTTTTTTGGACCAGATAAATTAACAAACGTAATGCACGCGTGATAATTTTCGCTCAATTTACAGTTTATAGGAATTATTCCAGAATTTTTTTCAAAATTATTTGATCAGTACTTTTCGAGATAGGGGAACACAGCGATTTTTAGCTATTTTTTAAAAAGAGTACAAAGAAAAGTGTATACCTGTATTACATTATATATATTTTTGAGCTCGTGTTTTCACAAGTTTTCATTTGACATCACACTCGATGACCTGGTAATATTTTTTTTTTCACTTCTAATTTCAACCCCCAAACTAATCCCCCCAAATTTTGCGTTCAAAACTATGCTGCTCTGATTGGGCCATCAATAGTTCCTATATTTGTGACAAATTTCAACTTTCAATATCAAATATTTTCGGATAAAATCGGGTGTGAGATACAAAGAGACGGACACCGAAGTAATCCCATAAGTGTTCTGTACAGAACGCTAATAAGAGTAGTATTTCCACTAAAATATCAAACTTAATAGTATTACAAATAAATTAGATCATAATATACTTCTTTGAACTCAAACTTGAGATACTGAAAATATTTATTGCTCAAAAGTTTACAAATTTCATTTTCCTTTAAAGAAGAAAAAGAAACAATAGCCTACTAAAATAACTAGAAATAAAATCAAATAGAACTATTTATTTAGCTACATTTAAATATTTAACACAGCACTAGCCTCGTTACCTGTTGCGCTATTCAAATAATTTTGTCCTTCCAAGTAAGAAATGTACCACTGTGAGCATTCGAACCGGGATAAGTACAAGCAACAAGGTGAACCGATACTAGTGCAGCGATAAATTGTCCGTGTTACGGGAGAAAAAGGAAACCTTAAAGTAGACTTCGTTTTATGTGAAATATTATTTGAAATAAAGCTGCTTATATTCTCAGTAAGGTACAGTTTTGTTAAATGGACTGGAATGTTTGGCATGCAATAACACTGGTCAATGCTCTTTTTATTTCTGAAAAATGTGCAGTAGTATAACATAGATCAATAGTTCTGTTATGGAAGCGTTGGTTGCGGTTTCCTAATTTATATTGCTAATTCAGTTTTAAGAACTATCGCAAAGTAATTGTTTAAATACATACATACTAAATGATCATGGTAATATTTTACATAACACGTAGGCTGAAAAGTTTTTGGCTACTTAAAACACATTTTTTTTTTGCAAAATTCATCAACAGAGTCTCCTTCAGCAGCGATACAATCAGTCCAAAGCTTTTCTAACATTTCTATACCTTTCTTGTAGAAGGATTTGTCTTTGCGTTCTAAATAGCCCTCAGTTTCGGCGATAACTTCTTCATTGAAGCGAAATCTCTTTCCCACGAGCATTTTTTTGAGGTTTGCGAATAGATAATAGTTTATGGAGACCAAGTCTGGAGAATACGGTGGTTGAGGAAGCAATTAGAACTTCAATTCATGAATTTAGCCATAGTAACCATTAACTTGTGACAGGGTGCATTGTCTTGATGAAAGAGTACTTTTTTCTTGTTCATTTGAGGCTATTTCTTTGCAATTTCTGCCTTCACTAATAACAATGTAATATTCGCTATTGATGGTTTTCCCTTCTCAACATAATCCATGAAAATTATTCCATGCGCATCCCAAAATACAGAGGCCAAAACCTTCCCTGTTGTGTCTTTGATCGCTTCGGGTGGCTTTCACTGGCTGCTTTCCACTCAGCTGACTGCCGATTTGATTCCGGTTTGTAGTGGTGGATCCATGTTTCATCCATTGTCACCACATTGCATCAAAAAAAATCTTTTTTATTGTGCTTAAATAGGTCCAAATAGCGCTCAGAATCATCAACACGTTGTTGTTTTTGGTCCACTGTGAGCAAACGCGGTACCCATTTCGAACAGAGCTTACTCATGTCCAAATGTTCTTACAAAATATAATCAACAGGTTCTTTTGATTTCTTTAGGGTGTCAGCTATCTTACGCAATTTCACTTTACGGTCATCCAAAACAACTTTGTGGATTTTTTTTTGTTTTCCGGTGTAACCACCTCATTGGGGGTCCAGAGCGTTCAGCATCATTTGTGCCTGTACGACCGCGTTTAAATTCAGCATACCAGTAAATAATGAATGATTTTCCTAAGATAAAATTCCCGTAGTACTTATCAAGGCATTGCTTTGCTTGATCGGTATCTTTTCTCATCAAAAAACAGTGTTTAATCGACACACGAAACTCGAGTTTTTACAATGTTTTGAAAATATCAAAAGTAGAGTCACTACTTTTCATATTTTATCACTACTACCTCTGTAACTTGTAACCTAATCGTCACGAAATGTTATAAAATTTTGATACGTATCATTTGAAGGTTGGTACTTCCTAAAAACAATTTGTTTTTTTGAAAAGGGCGACTTCTATGTGTCAGACCAAAAACTTTTCAGCCTACGTATTAAACTAGTTTATATATCGTTTTCAGAGAACAAAGAACTATTTTATGAATGAAATTTTGAGTCGATTGATGAGTTTTGGTTGTTTTGGCCCAAAAAAATATTATTTTATATTTTACTGCTAAATAAATCTTTCTCTATCTAATTAATTCTATGAAGTTGATTTATTTTTGAACTTGGTTCTTTTCCTGACAATTGTTTAAAAAACAATTAGTCCAATGTTTTAGGACTTTTTAAGGTTTTTATTAAAGAGAAGTTTTGTATCGGTGAGTAAGTCATCCCCCGAGAGTTTTGCTGTTTTTAAGTTCCAGATTAACATAGTTTCCTGTCGGTCTATCTATGTGTCTATTTATCAATCTGTCAATCTTTTAGCAGGATAATTATCGAGCAAAGTAAGCTACTGATTCCAAATTTGGTACAAATATAATATTTCCAGTAGACATAGACTATGTTGGAAATATGGAATCTTTCGCACAATGATACTACTCAGTATATATCACCACTACACCAAACACTTTATTTTTATACTCGACGCGCGTTTCGCTAACCATGTTAGCTTCATCAGGAGCGATGAGTGACTAAAGCTTAACTACAAACTACAAATACTTTCGTAGATGTATCTGATAGGAGATTGATGAACGCAAACAAAAGTATGGAAATTATAAAATGTAAAAGTACTTTAAATAAGGAGAAAGAGCCTTTTTTTTTTTTTATGGGTCTAGCACACGTGCTACAGGGAAGTCCCTAAAGCGCTACAGGAGCGACACGTGTGCGGAGAAAGCGATTCACGTTGTTCTTGAATCGCTGTAGATTGTACTCGATGGGAAACACAGTCCTGGGTAAACCATTCCAAAGGTATGATGTTCTCCATATAAAAGACTGCTTGAAAAGCGTTGTACGAGGAGTAACAAGCTGAACCTCATACGGATGTGAAGCATTAGCGCAACGTGTACTTCTAATATGCACCGCTCTGGGAGGAATTAAACGGGCCACATCTTTCGAACACTTTCCATGAAAGTACTTTGTAGAATAGGCTCAAGTCGCCAACCGTTCTTCGATGCTCCAGCGAATCAAGGCCGTCGGTCAGTTCCGGGTGTCCAATCAGACGAACAGCTCTTCTCTGGATAGAATCCAACAAATGCAGTGTATGTTTGGGAGCGGAACTCCAAACATGGGAGCAGTATTCCATAGTTGGTCGAATTTGAGCTTTGTAAAGAATTAACAGTTGTTGTGGAGTGTAAAGCTTTCTGGTTCGAAACAATATTCCCAACTTTTGAGAAGCTCTTCTTGCTATGCCTGCAACATGTTCATGCCAGGACATATTTGCTCCCAAATTAACGCCTAACAGATTGAGTGACGATGTTAGAGGGATGGAGTGCCCCGACATAACTATGTCGGGTTCTGCAACGTTAACTTTTTTAGAAAAAACTGCTGCCTGGGTTTTTGTAGCGTTAAATTCCACTTGGTTACTGTCACCCCAAGATAGAATTTCTTCCAGGTCTTTGTTAAGTTGAATGACTTCCTGCTGTCTGCGGATATTCGTCTGAGTAGTCGATGTCCGAGCGTTCAAAGTGAATGAAGAGATAAGTGTACTGTCATCTGCAAAGCTGTAGATTGGATTCTCGGTCTTTTCCAGCAGATCGTTAATATAAATGAGGAAGAGAGTAGGAGACAGTATGGAACCTTGGGGCACACCGGCGTTGATAGTGAAGGTGTTAGAAGGAAATCCGTCAACTGCCACTCGTAAAGAACGCTCTCTGAGGATACACGAGAGCCACAAACAGAACTTTTCAGACATACCATAAGAACGTAGCTTAGCCAACAGCCCATCGCGCCAAACACGGTCAAATGCCTTGGATATGTCAAGAGCAACCGCTCGAGATTCTCCAAAGTGTTCAATTGCGTTGTTCCAAACATGTGTTACACAAGTCAGAAGATCTCCTGTTGATCTATTTTTACGAAAGCCATATTGGTGATCACTAATAATGTTGAATCCTTCAAGATATTTTAGAAGATGCTGATTGATAGCTTTTTCCATGACTTTCGGTATTATTGAGAGTAATGCGATTGGTCGGTAGTTATTTGGCAAGGTCTTCTTGCCTTTTTTTAGGTATCGGCTGAACTGTGGCACATTTCCAGCAGGAAGGAAATATTCCCTTTCTGTAGGATAGGTTGAAAAGTCTACAGAAAACTGGTGTTAGTTCCCTCGCACAGTTCTTGAGAACTATGGCAGGTATCCCGTCAGCGCCTGAAGCCTTTTTGGTGTCTAGCTTCATCAAAATACGTTTTATGATACGCTGTCTGAAGACAATCTCGGGCATCCTTGACTGCACTATGGGAATAGTAGGTGGTGTTTTTCCTTGGAAATCGACAGTAGAATGTGAAGCAAAGAGTTCAGCCAACAAGTTCGCTTTTTCAACAGGTGTCGTTGCAATAGAATTATCTGGCCGTGTGAGTGGTGGTATGGTGGATTTGGTGAAATTTTGACTAACTGCCTTAGCGACTGACCAAAAGGACCTAGAATTGCCGGGACAAGCTAGAAGTTTGTTTCTAATCCGTTGATTGTGTACCTCCTTGGTTTCGTCGATAATTTCTTTGCATCTGTTCCTGGCAAGAACAAAGATGTTACGATTTATGGTGTTAGGATCTTCACGCCACTGTCGGTATGCAAGATGTTTAGAAGCAACAGCTTCTTTGCATTTTAGGTCAAACCAAGGCTTGCCTTTGGCAGGGCATTTTCTTCGAAAAAGGCATGTAAGCATCCATACCGGCCAAAATAACATCGGAAACCTCCCTGGCGCAGTCAGATGGGTCGTCGGATCGAAAACAAACATCCAACCAAGGGAAAATTCGAAAATATTCCATGAGATCTTCCCATTTAGCAGATTTGTAGTGCCAAATCTTGCGCGGTTTGGGCGCCTCTCTGTCACTGATTGGTAGAATACTCGATGTCGAAAGTAGTTTATGGTCGGAAGAACCTAACGGCGGATTTACGCTGACGGTGTAAATCTCCGGATTGGTGGTTTTAAAAACAGATCAAGAAGACTGGCGAACTCTCCGTCTCGATCAGGGATCCGTGTTGGTTCATCAATAAGCTGAGTCAAGCCACAACTGATTGAAAATGATTCGGCTTCACGACCTTGTTCGTCGGTAGTATTTGAATATTTAAGCCAGTTGATGTTGTGGACATTAAAGTCGCCCAGGATGGCAATTTCGGCATTTGGATAGTTAATTTGTAAATGATCTATGGTGTCTGCAAGAGAAGCGAAAAGTGTTCTAAAGTTTGTATCACTTGGTGGTCGATAGAGGATACAGACGAACCTTGTGGTTGGTTGAGTCGTTATTTTTAACCACATAACATCAAAGTTTGGGGGCTCCAGAGCCTCTTCTCGTTGGCAAGAGAGGTCGCTTCTGACATAAAGACAGATTCCAAAGTTACGCCTAAATCGGGAATAGAAATCGTACCCAGGATAAAGATAGTTTACTGTGCTGGTCGATGAACTGACCTTAGTTTCACAGAGAGCGAGTACATGAGGTTTATTTGATTGCAGGTGTTGGTGCACTGAATTTATGTTCGAATTTAAACCTCGTATGTTGCAAAAATCCATTTTGAAATTCTGGTCTCTGCATGTCGACGCCCCTGAACCAGCCCCCACCCGGAGATCCGAACGGGGGGCTATTTTACCTCCGGAATTTTTTGTATCCAGGTGCCTCATCATGCTATTTGGTCCCACAGACCGGGACATCGGCACATCCACGAAACGTTAAGCAACTTCACGCAGCTTAAGCCGATGCGATGGTATCACACCGGGCGATGCTGGTGGGATCTGGGCATCTACCATCTAGAGTGTTCTTTAAGTCGCCTCCTACGACAGGCAGAACATACCGGGGGAGATATTCTATCCCGCCCCCCCACGGGGCTATTCCTTGTAGTCCCCTCTACTAATTACTTCACCAGAATTGTTGGCCTTGCCCATGTGATTAGTTCCGCTTGAGTAATTCGTACATTAGGCTAAGTATGAATAAGATAGATTTGTAGTTTAGCTTTAGTCAATCATCCTTCTTGATGAAGCTAACATGGTTAGCGAAACGCGCGTCGAGCGTAAAAATAAAGTGTTTGGTGTATTACTCTCCACCCCCAGTTGTCATTATTAGGAAATGAAAAAAGGAAAAATCGACTCATTTCCAAGTCCTAAACTTGGAGTTTAGCGAATACGACTTCTTAAAAACTTTTATTAATCAAAGGTAACATAGAACTTATTAGGGAATGAACAGGGAAAAAATCGACTTATTTCGATTTTTTGGATTTGCTGAGTACAGCTCGCTAAAAACTTTTATTGATCGTAGGGAATATTGCACTCTTACTTTTGGACCAATGGGTAACAACCGCCAAACTGTTCTTCACCCCCTAGTGGTCATTATTTTGAGGTGAAAAGGGGAAAAATTGACTTATTATCACTAGTTATAAGAGTAACTAGTGATAAACGACACATATTTTCCACCTTTTCAACCCCTAAATATGACCAATGAAAGTGCCAGTTGTTACACATTGGTTCAGAATTAAATATCCGATATTTATTTCGCCTAAAAAAAGTTTTTAGTACGTTATACTAAGCAAAATCCAGGTATATCGAAATAAGCCGATTTTCCCCCTTTTCATCCCCTAATTATAGCCACGAGGGGTGGAGGATAGTTAGGTGGTTGCTATCCATTGGCCCAAAAGTTAGAGTTTGATGTTCCCTACTATTAATAACAGTTTCTAGCGAGCCGTACTAAGCAAAATCAAAGTAAATCGAAATAAGTCGATTCTTCCCCTTTTCATCCCCTAATAATGACCACTGGGGGAGTAGGATAGTTTGGCGGTTATTGCCTATTGGTCCAGTAGTCAGTATTCGATAACCTATTCGAATTTAACAGTTTTAAACAAATCGCAAGCGGCAGAATCGACTTGTAACGGTGCCCTCTACTTTTGGCCACTACCTGTACCTTCATCAAAAATATGAGGTAAAAACTGGAGATATCTCAAAATCATGAAGAATTTGGAGGTTGCGCCCATTAGGGCTTTTGATCGGCATGTGAGAACTACAAAATAAAAAAAAATAGTAAATTTAACGGAAGCCGGATTTACATTTAAAATGTGCGGGGACCTTTGTAACTTGTATTCGTTAAAAAGTGGTGGGTAAATAACTTAACTATCTTTTGCTTTCTTTTTAAACTTCTTACCTTAGGTTACAGGATAGAGTAAAATTGTATTAGTATTTATAATCGGTACCAAATTAAAACAGTTCTTCAATTCACACGTTTGAAATAACAATTATTTTTATTAGTACTTGTTCCAAACCTAAAGTTAGTCTGTTTTATCACTTTTATTCTTCATACTTGTTTAGTTCTAACAAAAGAATAGAATTAAATTAAACTCAACTCTGGATTCAACTGAGAGATTTTTTATAATTGAAAACGTCCCACACATAGAAATGTGTTTATATAATACTAACAACGTGTTTGTTGGAGTATAAATAATTATTATTTAAACACCATTTCTTAGGTAAATATGGGAAATTACAGAAATAAATAAAATATAGAATAAATAACTGTAATTTGCAAGAAATAAAATGTTTATTTTTAATAAATAAATATTTGTGTCCTCGGATAAACTAAAAAAAACGTACTGAAATTTCCTTGGCTGGAATTTGACCCCGAGCATTTGACTTTTTAGGATGTTATCGTACCACCAGAAAGAGCAAATAAATCAACTAGGTAATAAATTTCTTTATTTTATATTGATATTGGACGCTTAGCAATTTTTGATAATTACAAGCCGAGTAAGAGCAAGGAGTAGAAATGGAATTACAGACACGATTAATAACACAGCCACACAAAAGAAAAGTTCATACTACGAACCAAAATACATGAATCTAGTGTATTTTTCAATGCTGAATTCGAATCTGTATTAAAAAAAAGATTTGGCGTGTCATTTTTTTTTTGGCCAAAAACATCTCTTGAAATGGGATAAAATTATAGTAATAATGTACTGACTTATGAAGTGGGAAAAATGACAATATTTTAGAGAAGAGAAGATGTATTCAAACCACAACAAGCTATTTCTATTAATTAAACCGAAATCTCCCCTTATAGGGGGTGAAAAGAACCCCTAAAACTCAAATACCGCACGTGAGTTTAAATAACATGTACAAAGAACAAATTCTTTTCGCTCTTAGAACAAAATATCTGAGTCTGGTGTGACAACCAGACATTACTCTTAAAGGGTTGAGACTCATCCCTATAAGGTGTAAAAACCCTACGGAGTTTCAAAAACGACGAAAAAAGTTCAGGCTTTTGTAGTTTTAGGTAGGGTGAACAAATATGGAGTAGATTCGCTTGAACCATCGACACATGACTATAAACTACCCTTAGAGTGTAGTAGAAATTACCCCTACGTTCTAATGATGCACATGGATGTTATTGAAATTTGGAAAGCATCAAGTACTTTTATCTCATTGTATCAAACGTTCGAGACAACTAGGTCATCTTCCTAATAAGGGCGAAAATCATCCTTAAGAGAGGGGAACTAACCTATGGGAATGATGGATATTAGAAGTTCTAGCATCTGAGAAAAAAATACGGCCTTTCCTAGTCTCAGGCAGGATGGACAAATGCAGAGTTAATTCGTTCCAACTACCGACACAAAACTAAAGTCTACCACTAAAGGGTCGTAAAAACTACCCCTAATGATTGTGATATTTGAATTCAGAAAAAAAAAACATATTTTTAAAGCTCATTGTGCCAAGTATACCTCTGATACGACGCGACAACCAGTCAGTCCTCTTAATGACATTAAAACCTACCCCCTTTGATGGAGGGATCTCATAACATCTAATAACTGGAAACAATCTTCAGGCTTTTGTAACTTTAGGGAAGGAAGATTATTACTATAGTTTTACCCCATCTCGAGAGATGTTTTTGGTAAAAAAAAATGATACGATAAATCTTTTTTTTTAACTACGGATTCGAATTTAGCTTCGAAAAATATACTAATTCGAGATATTTTGGTTCGTGGTAATGAACTTTTTTTGTGTGTGGCTATATAATTTTATCTTTATTCAAATTATAAATAATATTATAATAATATATATAAATATATATTATTTATATTTAATTATTATATATATTAATATATATACATAATTTATTCAAATACGTTGTTGACGTACACCGATGTTTATTAGGAAACTAGCCATGCCCGCTGCTGCGCTCGCGTGGACTTGATTTACTATTATCGTCACTGTTTATTCCTTACGTTATCTAATATATATCCTATAACCTGGCCAGAGAACATATGTATTTTATAAAAAAAACATGTAAATCGGATAAGTGGTTCTTGATTGCTAAGCGGACTAACGGACAGACAGACAGAGAGACTTTGCGTTTTATATATTATAGATTTTTTTTTTTATAAATATTAAATTAAGAATTAAAAAAAACATATATATATATATATATATATACATATATATATATATATATATATATATATATATATATATATATATATGTATATATATAGATATATATAAATAACGTGCCCAGAGAACAAATGTATGAATTAAAAAAAAAAACATGTAAGCCGGACAAGTCATAAGCGCACTAACAGACAGACATACAAACAGAGAGATATTGCATAAATTATGTTCTTTGCTACATAATATTGTTCCATATTTATTAGTTTAGGCAGTGTATTGCAAAAGAACGCACTAGCGGCAAACTTTTTTCCGACTTGAGTCACTATTATCGATACTGCTTATTCCTTATGTTAGCTAACGTAATAAAATATATCCTATAGTCTGGCCAGAGAACATATGTATATTTTTAAAAAAAGCACGTAAATCGGATAAGTGATTCTCCAGTGATACACGCATTAACGCACAGACCGACAAACAGACAGAGAGACGTTGCATTTTATTTATATTATAGGTAACCTGGCCAGAGAACATATGTATGTTTAAAAAAAAAGCACGTAAATTAAGATAAGTGGTTCTCCAGTGATAGGCGCACTAACAGACAGACGAACAGAGAGACGTTGCATTTTATATACTATATATTATAGAAGATTACAGATAACCAGTATGAATTTAAAAAAAAAAACATAAATCGTATAAGTGGTTCTCGATTGATAAGCGCACTAACGGATGGACAGACAGACAGAAAGACGTGGTATTTTATATATAGTATAGATATTCTTTGCTACATGATATTGTTTCATGTTTAATGGTTTAGGCAGTGTATTGCAAGAGAACGCGCTAGCGGCAAACTTTTTTCCGACTTGATTCACTATTATCGTCACTGCTTATTCCTTATGTTACCTAACGTAATAAAATATAGCCTATACCATGGCCAGAGAACATATGTATGTTTTAAAAAAAGGCACGTAAATCGGATAAGTGGTTCTCCAGTGATAACCGCACTAACGGACAGACAGACAGACATTGCATTTTATAAATATTATAGATAGAAGGCGATTCAAGATTATTAATTTATCAGCTAAATATAAATAAATAAGAGATTTTAACGTATGCGATTAATGTAAAATAAATATTAGTGGCTTTGAGAGGAATTTTTAAAAACTGAAAAAAACGTGTAGCGAAAAACATACGAGGCATTCAGCTTTCTGGTCTCGTGGTTTACCAACTCAGCTATAAAGTGTAAATTCAATTAACCGTTCAGCCTACGTTCTAATCACAGTCAAGGTAAAAACTTCTTTTAAATTTTAAAAATTATACTGAATTTCACTAATACCTATGCTTGAATTTTAAATAAATCTATTATTTATTAAAAAATTAAGATAATTTTGTCTATGTTCTAAATAAAGTGTTAGAAAATTTAAAAATATCGAGTTTAACGAAAATTATTTGAATGATTGAATTGAATGTACAACTATCCTAAGTATTAGTTTTTCCAATTTTCTTATATTGTTTTTATTGTGCTAAAAAAATAATTGTTTCTTTTGTATTCACCAGCCAGTTTTCTGCAAAATAGAGAAAATATCGTGATGCCGCATGTAACATTCGATAATCGTAATTGATTCCCTGGTGACCTATGTATAAAGCGTACAGTTTAAATAAGAACAACGATATCATAACAACGATATCATAACATACTTGTTACTTATACTTTGTCTTGTTTGTAGATGTCCAGATGGTCAAAGGCTACTCAACATTACAAATTTAAAAATTGTTTACCCAGTACTTTTCTCAGAAATAGAAGTTATACTTTGTTACACGGGGAATATATATATATATATATATATATATATATATATATATATATATATATATATATATATATATATATATATATATATATAGTGGTCAACCATACCAAACTTAAAATAGTAGGTTACTTCAATTTTATGATGAAATAATAGATGCAAAAAAGATTAACCATAGAAAAGACTGTAGATGTATTTATAATTGAAAACAGACATTTTTACAGCGTAGGAAACAATGCACTGTTGAGGAAGGCCTCTTAATTTATTTTAGTTGCAAATACTAGGTGACTGACAAGCTGTGATTAGTGTGAGTTTTTGTTGTTATTTTTTTGGTAAAAATGGAAATTAAAACAGAACAAGAAATGTATTATAAGTAACAGAAAAAACTGGTCAAGTGCAAGTTGGACTTGCGCAATTAGTATTCCGTACGTTAATTGCTTTTAAAATAAAAAAAATTGCAGCGGAGGTATAAAATGATCAATGACTTCACAAAACACACCCAAAATGAGTTTGCCACAAAGTTTTTCCCGATCTTTACTAAAAAATTGATGACCTTGAAATGTTTGCTTTTTTATATACCAAAATAAATTATTAAAGATAATGCCCTCGTGATAATTTTGTTTCAATCTACACCCTGTGGAAAATATTCCAGAATTTTTTTCAAAATTTTTTGATCAGTATTTTTCGAGGTAAGGAGAGGGGACAGCGACGAATTTTTCGCTATTTTTTTAAAAATAATACAAAGAGAAGTATGCGCAAGTATTACATTGTATATATTTTTGAACTCGATGACCTGGTAAAAAAAAATTTCACTTTCTATTTCACCCTCCCAAAACAAACCCCTTGCGTCAAAATTTTCAAAACTAAACGACTCTGATGAGGCTATCAATTCCTATATTATTATCAAATTTCAAATTTCTATGTCAAACAGTTTCGGAGAAAATCGGATGTGACAGACAGACGGAGAGTGATCTTATAAGTGTTCCGTACGGAACACTAAAAAGTATTGTAAGTATATCAAGTATAGTTTTACGTATAATAATGTTCCAGAGGTTTATAAAACGCTCGTAATGGATCGGCGGTTTTGAATTATGCCAATATTTTTTAGCATATTAGAAGTCTACATGTTTTTTTTTTCTAAACAATAATTTACCTACTGAGCTATCAGTTTGTAATTTTCTATCTATTTACTGTTTTATATTTCTAAAGCTTTTTCTCTGCTCAACTACAAATTTCTTTTTACTATAAGATAACATCTAAATTAAAATTTCAAATATGGGACTCTCTATATAAATGAAAAAAAAAACACTTCTCAAGATATCCCAGTTCCCTCAGCTGACTGTTTCAATTTTCAAGAATAACAACAAGGAAAATGACATTGAATACTGTCACCCCTCATCCCTTACAAACCCTTTATATCCCGTATATGATTGATGAATAATAATTACGCTAGAATTAGTTTTAAGGTTAGGTACAATGTCTCGCAAAAAAAGGAATTTACTCCCCTTTCTGACGTCTCAAAAAACTAATTTGTTACAACGATTTCTGATCCCTATAAATCGATTCTTGTATTCGATTTTTACTTCCTAATTATAGTCAGCATCTTAACTAACTTTCGAACAGAAGTTCCCATTCAATAGAGTATTAAGTGCCTTCAAATGAGTCCTTCCTTGTTTATTTATTTATTTAAAAATAAAATATCCTTAGCATTATTTTGTCAAATATGATAGGCCAAAATTTAAATTTATTTAAATATATACTTACTTGTATATTAGTAAAATTTATTATGGATTTTATCTTTTAACTGCATAATACTTTTCATAATGTATTAAGGAAATAATTTTCTAATGTTAGTGAAACGAATTGATTATTTAGTTGACATGTGATTTAGTCCTGTTGGCTATTTCAATCCCAGCTATCCCACTGTGTGGCGGCAGGCTGGCTCGAAATGGCGGCGGAGAAAATGACATTGAACCTGACCAATAAAAAGCTCCATCCCTGTCTACGTCACGTCGGTGTGCAAGTTCACAACTTAAGCGGCCGTCGTCGGTCGGCGCGAACTTGGCATAGTTCGCGATGATCCATCCTACGGGAAGCAGTGCGGACGTGCCGGGATCTTCCCGATGCAGCGGGAAAACTTTTATTCCTATTTCTCCCGAGGAAGTTAAATCTGAGCCACAAAGTAAGTTGTTGCTTATTTTCGTATACCATTTTTTTTCCATTGTTACATTTTGTACTCGTTGATATATAAATATATATATTTTATTGTTTGTGTATTTGTAATAAATTATTTAAATTTATTTTTATTTTTGTTTAATTTTAACTTTGTTTTTTGTGGGAATTTTGAAACTGTTGTTGACCTTGAATATATGGTTATGACAACTTAATATTCAATAATTATTTTTTTTAACTCTAATATACCTATATGTGATTTGATCAGGGTATTATACAGAACGGAACATAAAATAATGATAATTTTGAAAAAGTTTACCAGCATTTTGTATTCAATAGATTTCTTTGGTGATCTATTAGGATAATCGTAGAATGCACTTGTTGCTATTCATAATTTAATGGGATTAATTTGGCTTCTGATATTGTGGCAAAAGGTAAAGCTAGTCCTTTCTTTGTTGCAAACAGTTGTTTGAGACTCATATGTATATGTATATATATATATATATATATATATATATATATATATATATATATATATATATATATATATATATATATATATATATATATATATATATATATATATATATATATACATATATATATATATATATATATATATATATATATATATATATATATATATATATATATATATATATATATATATGTATATATATATATATATATATATATATATATATATATATATATATATATATATATATATACGAGTATATATATAATACATTAAAATTCCGGGTTTCAATCCGTTCGCCTAACAATGAATTTGTACGACGTTTCGCCCAAATCTCATTTGGCATATTCAAGTGCTCCCGCTGCAGCCGGCTGGCAACCGGCAAACACTGATGCTCGAACGAACACCCCACCTACAATCTGCGTAGACGTCGACCTATAAAAGACGGCGACGGCACGTCGGTTTCTCAGTTAGCTTCGAGCGGCGGCAGCGGCACGATCACAGTATCGAGTAGCAGCAACAGCAACAGCGGGAGCCTTTGAAAATACCAATTGAAATTTTGGCGAAACGTCGTGCAAATTCATTGTTAGACGAACGGATTGAAACCCGGAATTTTAATGTATTAAATTCCATCATCCGTGAAAACCTTTCTTGTAATATATATATATATATATATATATATATATATATATATATATATATATATATATATATATATATATGTATATATATATATATATATATATATATATATATATATATATATATATATATATATATATATATATATATATACACATATATACATACACATATACACATGTATATATATATATATATATATATATATATATATATATATATATATATATATATATATATAAATATAAAGAGACAATATTGTTTTTGCTCCGTTACTGGTGAACAAAACAAATAAACAATAAGGTTGATTATTAACAAGCAAGTGACATTTATTGCTGTGGTATAATTAAGCCTTTTACAATAAATTTCCCAAAAATTATCACCTTTTAATATAATTAGTTACTGACCCACAACAATTAATTACACTTCAGGTTTTATATTTCAATATTCTAATTATCTAATAAGCACTGTAAAATTATTTTTAAATCTTTTATCCAAAGACGAGTTTTTTGTAGATTTAGATCACTTACTAAAAATTTTAACCCATTTATTCCAGAATAGTTTTACTATTCTAAGAATAATTGTACTGTTATAACACACCAGATAAACCCAGTCATGAGAGAATGCATTACTTAAACGAGTACACTCAAATGAAATTTGTTCATAACCTTCACTTATTCTAAAAATTTGAACCTGTTCATTTTTGGTTTGGCGAGTTTCTCCGTGGTAAATTTAAGCTAATTTCGTTTTTAATTATACTAGCTTTTTAATAAACCAGTTTATAACTTTATGTGTAATTTATTGAAAAAAGTAAAAAATGCCGACAACTACACAAAAACCCACACGCTATCTATATGGAAAAGAAAACAATGAACAGATGATATCCACTAGCTTTGTCTAAATTACTTTTTTATTCCACTCATATCTTTCTAAAGAAATCACTGACAACAACTTGCCACCAGACAGCGCCACCAGTGACAGATATCTTTAAAAATATATTTTTTTTAACTTTTACCCCATAAAATAATAAATACAAAGCTAGCCGTCTTATTAACTTTAATGGTTAATTGCTCTTTTATAGTACAGGCTTTAAAGTTTGTGTTTATAAATATACGGATCTGGTGCTACATTTTTTCATATAGCGTATGGTTATTATGGGGTAAAATGTGCAAATGGTGTATAATGAGCAAATTAAAAATGTGGATCAGTTACGTAATTGAAGAGAAATGGCTGCAGAAAGAAATCAAAAATAAGGAGAATATCTTGGCATGAGTACAAGATAATATAGTACATAGAAACCGTGCTACCTTTTAATTTTAATAATTTAATTTTATTACTGACACTAGTTCAAATTATGATTGGTTGTTTGACCAGATTTTTTCAATTTTTCTAAATACTTTTGGTGTCAAAATAAATAATGTTTAAATACAGTCGTAATGACTGATTCCTATTTGATGTTATTACATACATAATATCAAGTAAAGACATAAGCTACTCTTAAAAAATAACTAATAAACTTTAAAATTCCATGATTAAAAAATGATACTTGCACATAATAAAATAAAATATTGGCCTAAGGAATATAATTCATTGTCGCCAAGAAACCTCTTTACTTTGCCTTTAAAAGAACCTACGTAGGTTTTTAATATTTCTTAGATGTTCTAGAAATGCATTAAAGGCTTTTATACCACTAGCTAAAGGTCTCTTATGAAATAAGGAGGCGTGATCAAGTGGTTCAGCTAAGTTATTTCCACCCTCGTACTAATGTTAGAAATGTTTTTAAAGAGAAGCCTATTGTTAGTTTACACAAACACTCAACACTGGTATGGGGAGAAGGAAGATGCCGTCATAACGTTCAATAACTTATCTTAAGGCTCTTTATACTTCATATGTTAAACTAGTCCTTTCTGACTCACAAACATGTTGATAGCGTTTTTCTTTTTATTAAGAAACAGTATCAGAGCATAATACTGTATGAAATTATGCTCTGGACACTTGCAAAATAGAATAATATTATTATAGTAACTTTTCGTCTCTTGATGACATAAGTAGCAGTGATTATTCCCTACAAAACAAAATCCAAAAATGTACTGTTTGTTTTTAAATTTGATCTTTAATTTCCCTGTGATTCTTCTTTCTAATTTAAAGATAACCTACCACATTGTCACTGTAAGCCCTAAAATAGCAAAAATTTTATATGAATACTTTTAGATAAAAGTTGACTTTTTTGTTTTCTGGCAAGTTTTAAAAAAAATATATTCTACATATATTTTTAAAACAGTCAATAAGGTTTTTCAATAAATATATATGTAAATTTATTGAGATATTAAAAACAGGAAATATATCGTGCAGTAAAACTTATCTGCGTGTGTTTTACCGCACAAAGAATAAAAAATATTAAGAAAAATATTTTTATACATTTTATTTAAATTTTTAGTGTTTAAAGATTTCAGATTGATGATAATTAGAGAAATAAAAATATGAAACATATAATATTAATGTATACTTTTTAAATGTACCTTGTTTTTTAACTTTAACAATAAAAAACTTTAAATTTGTAACAAGAAAATTACCATTTCGGTATTAAGGGTGTACATATACCTAGGCGCTGCAAAAAGTATGTATATTTAAAAAAAATATATATAAAGGAAGACGCTTAACAGTAAAGTGAAAAATTTAAAGTTTTAATTTCAATTAACGTCAGTTGTTTTAATTTTTTTATTGTATTTTGTAATACAACTTTAAAATAAGCCATTCAATAATATTAATTAAAACGTTTTTGAACGATGGTCGTTGATATTATAATTCCTTTTACGAATAAAAATAACAAAACATAAAGTAAGTTAGTATTACAACCTGCATGTTGAAGACAACATAAACTTCCGGAAAATATTAATTATTTATGTAATTTGATTTTTCCACAAGTTATTATCCGATTCAAGATTGGCTCTGATAAACATTAATTCATCTATCTACCACATTAGCCCTTTTGATCACTAGAAGTCCAAAAGGGCCAATTTGCATTTTTTTTATATTTTCTCGATCATGATTATAAATACTCCTTAAAATTTTTTTGAAATTAATTATTTCAAACCGTAGTATATAACTCAAGTTACCCATTCAACGATGGGATAATAAATTTTTTGAAAAAATATCTTTATTATTGAATGACCTAAATCTTAAACACTTAGTTCTGAAAACAAAATTTGTCCTTTTGGCGGAACGCAGTCTATATATATAATGGTTAAACATTATGTTTACTAGGTGCACGGAGTATTATCTATTATTATTTTGATTTGTTATGAAATTAATTGTACCTAAAATTTGAAAATCTTTAATTATTGAAGAAAATCGTGTGGTAGACAATAAAGCAATAATGCGTCGGCGTCTAAGCTATTTCGTACAACGGCAGCGTGTTAGGTGCTGTGGTTTGGCAGTAAAAATCAGTTTTACCCTTTTTTTTTAATTTTTCGGAAATGTTTGAATTTAAAAAAGTATTCAATATACTTCTTCATGGCTTTACGAGCCATTCGTTTGAATATATTAAGTGATTTCTATAACACCCTGTATATATTATAAAATAAATTGGATTGGCCATATGTTTCGGAATATGATGTTACATTGAAAAACATAATTTTGCCCTTTTTAAGCATTATAAACATTAAAACATACGTTCACTTCTATAACACTATTCATATTTAATTTTTTCAACGGTACTTTAAAATGTATATATATATATATATATATATATATATATATATATATATATATATATATATATATATATATATAAGGTTATTTAATGAATAATATAAAAGAATAGCGATTATATATTTTCATTGTACTTTAAATTATAAGAGTTATTTTTTTTTAAATGTTTTAAATGTTAACATTATTTTTTATCGGTTTAAATGGACTAATTCAGAAAAAATAATCCAATGTGCAAAAATAAAAATTAATCTTATAAAATAATGTAGTAATTAAAAATTGTCGAAAGGTTTTTTTCAAAAATAAAAAATTTGCGGTGTTTCAAACTTTGGTATGCAATTTTCGACCAAAAAATATATGTTTAATTATTTATAAAAAATTAAAAAACCTCTCGACATTTTGTAGAAAAAGTAACATTAAGATTTAAAAAAAAGAGTTAAAAATATTGAAAACAGATAAGAGATATAGCGATTGTGCTCCGCCAAAAGGACCAATCTGCAGTTTTTTTATTTAGGCCAATCTATTTTACCACTTCAAGATTACAAACTACAATACTCCCCAGGGGAAAAGTGTGCTGTTTTTCTATTCAAGAAAATATGCTTCGTATAATCTTTCATTTTATGAGAGTGGCACTAGGTTGACTTACTGCTACATGTGGATTGAGACTGATGGACACAGAGGGAACAATCAGATTTGTATCATGTGCAAAAATTTATTGTTTTAAGATAATAGGGACATAAAGGAAGTCGCGCTGCGGTGTATTGTGATAATTTTGCAGGCCAGCAGAAAAACTCAGCTATGCTTGTACTGCTGACAGAGTTTGTAAAGCAGTCTAAAGGTCTTAAAAAAATTTCATTAAATCTTTTAAGTGTTGGCCACTCAATGATGACTGTTGACTCAGTACATGGCAACGGACGAAGAAAAAAACCGTATACTCTCCGAGTAAGTAATCCACTATAGTAACCAATGGCCGCAATAATTCGTTCGCTTATGAGGTAGCAGTTGCTAAAAGAAATAAGTTTAGGGACTGGAAGATCTTTTCAGAGAAATTTCAAATTGAGGCTAAGGACGGTGAGAAATTAAAAATTTCATCAGTGCCACGAGTTTATTGGTCCAAAAAGACTGTTGTACATAATGGAACAATGGAGGTGTTTCGAAAAGCTTCAGATCAGACGCCAACTTTATATTTTAAAATACAGAGACGGAGATGTACAAAGAATAAAGAAGGAAAAAAAACAGAAGGAAGAAAATAAACAAGGAAGGAAAGAGAAGGGAAGAAAATAATTGTGCTGGAACTTAACTGAGGCCCCTTTAGCCTACCTGCAAGATTTGCCTCTGGCAAATCAAAAATATAATGACTTAATAAATCTCTGCACCAAAGGTGCTATTCCTAAACGCTATCATAAAGAGTACTTTGAACATTTTAATTTGAAAGCAGTGGCAGATGTTCTGATTGAGCAAAGCGAAAAAATTTAAATTTTTAATTTTAATTAACGTCTGTTATTTCAATTTGTTATTGTATTTTGTAATACAACGTTAAAATAAGCAATACAATAATAATAATTAATACATTTTTGACCGATGTTCGTTAATATTATAATTCCTTTTACAAATAAAAACTTGCTACTACATCCTGAATGTTGAAAAAAAATATCAACTTCGGGAAAATATTCATTATTTATGTAATTTTATTATTCGCCAAATTATTACGATGAAAATTCATGATTGGCCCTGATAAACGTTAGTTTATCTTAATCACAAGATCTCTATTCGAGTGCTAAGTTCAAAAGTGCCAATTTGCATTATTATATTTTCTCAATCCTCTATAATTTTTTTTTTTAAATTTTTTAAAATTTATTATTTTAAACCGTAGTATATAACTCAAGTTACCGACTATAGGATAGTAATTTTTTTAATAAATTTCTTTACTTTTAAACTACCTAAATCTTAAACACTCAGTTCTGGAAAACAGATTGGTCCTTTCTATCGATATATATATATATATATATATATATATATATATATATATATATATATATATATATATATATATATATATATATATATATATATATATATATATATATATATATATATATAAATATATATATATATATATATATATATATATATATATATATATATATATATATATATATATATATATATATATATATATATATATATATATATAATGGTTAAACATTATTTTTACTAAGTGTACGGAGTATTAGCGATTATTATTTTGATTTGTTATGAGATTAATTGTACCTAAAATTTGAAAATCTTTAATTGTTGAAGATAATCGTGTGGTAGACAATAAAGCAACAATGCATCGGCATCTAAGCTATTTTGTACAACGGCAGCCTATTAGATGCGGTTGGTTTGGCAGTAAAATCCAGTTTTGCCTTTTTTTTTTTAATTTATCATAAATGTTTGAATTAAAAAAAAAAAGTATTCAATGTGCTTTTACATGGCCCTACGAGCCATTCGTTTGAATATATGAAGTTATTTCCATAACACCCTGTATATATTATACAATAAATAACGTGGATTGGCCATGTGTTTCGGAATATGATGTTATGTTGAAAAAACGTAATATTGCAGCTTTTAAGCATTGTAAACATTAAAACATACGTCCACTTCTATAACACTATTCATATTTAATTTTTTCAATAGTACTTTAAAATGTATATATACTATATACTATATACTATACTATACACTATATATATATATATATATATATATATATATATATATATATACTATAATTGTTGAAAATTAAAGAACTAAACGAATGTAAAATAGCACATCTTTTTTCCTACTAACTTATTACATCCTTGCAATTTTACTTCAGCAGAGGAATAATGTCAGTTAATTTTAGTATCTATCAAATTGTATTGAATTGAAATCAATTTAATATGCGATGATAATAATTATCGAAGTTCGCGAAATGCTGCTCGAATATTTAACAAAAGGCGTCCTGGTAAAAATTTTCATTCGACGATGGCAATGCTCCTAAATATACTTAAAAAACATAGTTCTATAGATAGCCGATACAAAATGCGTCATCATAGACCCGTTTAACTAACGAAGAAGCAAATTTTAATGTAACGTTATGGACTGTTGAAAATCCTCAAATGGTGTTATCTGAAAGACGTGAACAAGTTGGAATGTCAGAGCGGTCGATCAACCGAGTTTTAGTACAAAATAAGTTCCGTGCTTGCAAACCAAAATTTATTCACTTTTTACAAGAAAGGATTATGATGCTCGACTAGATTTTTGTTCTTGATTACAAGGAAAGAAGTAACAAACATACATTTTTACAGAAATATCATTTTTTGGACAGACGAAAATCCAAATTTTGTATTTCAAACTAAAAATAAGTACTACTTTAAAGTGGTGATGCAACACCCAAATTATTGGCCTTTTCTTTTTCCGACAAAGTTTAACGGAAAGCGGCCTGCAATTCTTAAACACAGAAATATTTAATTCTTTACATGGACTTCCACTTCAGAACAACAGGAGACTATTTTTTCAACAAAATAGTACATCCACACGCACGTTGCAAGTGCGCCAACGGCTGGAAAAACATTTTGGAGACCAGTAGATTAGATGTTATTCTATTAATCTTTGGCCAGCGACATCTCCGGACTGA
The DNA here is from genome assembly GCA_019049505.1 of Pachyrhynchus sulphureomaculatus. Lineage (NCBI taxonomy): Eukaryota > Metazoa > Arthropoda > Insecta > Coleoptera > Curculionidae > Pachyrhynchus > Pachyrhynchus sulphureomaculatus. Next base: position 75,556,439 of record CM032449.1, on the reverse strand, counting down.
ACACCACCCGTTTTTTTTTATGCGACTTGAAATATTAAAAAAATAAAATAGAAAGTAATATAACGTTGTGTGCTACTGAAATAAAAAAATCTAACTAATCTTTCTTGCCTACTAAATCTTCGGCTTATTAACTCCTAAAACCTCTCGTTTGCGGCTCGCCAAAAAAACTTCTACAGACTGTTGAAAGTAACCGGTTTCTGTCAGACTAAGATTCCTGGACTTATCAGACAAAACCCTAGTACGGTGTAGAAGCCCAAGTAGTACACCAGATAGAAATCGTCTCTCACTTTGCTTAGTCATTCGGTCGAGTCTAGCCAAAATCAATTACATTTCCAAGCTGAAGATGAATATTTTTAAATTAACAAATTTCAAAAAAATAACTCAGTATTCAGAGCTTCGCTCAGATAGGTTCTACAGATCAGCACTTACCTATAAACTACCAAAATATTCTCGAGTGCCCATAGTCCTATATTCCACTAGCTCAATCTCAGGGTAGATTCGTTCTTTTTGTTTTCCTAACAAGTTTGGTGGAGACTTTGTCACTATAAGAAATTTATCACAATCAAATGGGCACTACCAAATTTGTTTTATTATGAGCTAATCTTGCAGGCTATTATAGTGGGCCAAAGAGATAAAAAAATTTGGAAAAAAAGATGTATTAATATCTAGTCAAGTCGGGGACAAAGTTACTTTCAGCCTACTTAGTAGTTTAAAGAAAAGGTCAGATAAGCTATTAATTTGATGGTTTATTTTAAAGGACCCCGCACTAACCTTATGGAAAATAGCTTTTTATTCTAGGAAATCTTATAAGTGAAATAAAAATGGCCCTTCCGCTCTTTGCGCTATCCAGGATCAACGCCGTGGACGTGGCGGAGACTGATCCCTGGGTGTGTGTGGGTGGGTGAGTGTGAGTTTGAGTATGTAAGGTGTGAGTGTAATTGAGTGTATTTGTTTCTATTAATGAGCATTAAGTGTGCGGATATGTGTGTATGTATGAAGTAGACTGTGCACGAGTGTATATGTGTGTGTATCTATGTGTGTATGTATCGGGTCTTCCATTAAGGACTTAACAACTTTTTTTTGAAATAAAACGCAACCCATTTGAGACATTTCGAAAATTTTTACCATCGCTTTGATGTACAATCAAAACATTTATGTATGGAATTCGACTTCATTCATATGTCCACCACGGCATGTTTGTAGCGGTCGATTCGTTGAATCCAATTTTCGATGACTCGGCCACACAATTCGACGGAAACGGCCGCTATCTCTCTTTCAATATTGGCTCTGAGCTCCTCTAACGACGCAGGCTTGTTAGCATAGACCAATGATTTAACGTACCCCCATAAAAAGAAGCCTAGAGGTGTTAAATCACACGATCTAGGCGGCCATTCGACGGGACCATTTCTCGATATAACACGTTCACCGAATTTAGATTGCAGTAAGTCGATTGTTACACCCGCTGTGTGGCTTGTGGCGCCGTCTTGTTGAAACCACATATTATTAATGTCTAGTCCATGCAATTGATAAAAGAAATAACGTTGCAGGCAACATGCCTTTGTAGCGATCTCCATTGACTGTAAACGTGACGGTTATTTTCATCAATGAAAAAGAACGGCCCAATGACACCACCGGCATGAAAACCGCACCAAACAGTAATTTTTTGTGGATGATGTGATGTTTCTTCAAGCACATGAGGGTTTTTACCTGACCAATAACGCATATTCTGTTTGTTGACGAAGCCGTTTATCCAAAAATGCGCTTCATCACTAAAGATGATTTTGCGATGAAATCTTCTTCCAACATTTTTAGAGCCCAATTCGAGAACGTACGTCGCTTCATATGATCGATGCTTTAGTTCTTGAGTTAACTTTAACTTATAAGGGTGCAGGCCAAGATCCTTTCGCAAAATTCGCCATAGTGTGGTCTGAGCGATGCCCAATTCTTAAGAACGCCGTGAAATCGACTGTTTTGGTTCGTTTGAGATGGACGCTTGAACGGCAGCAATATTCTGGCCACTTCGACCAACCCGTTGTCTCACTGGCACGGGAACATCCAGCAGCGAATATGTTAACTCAAATTTTTTCACTAGACTATGAATTGCTTGTCTACTGGGACGAGAATTACCACCAAAAATTGGCGTTAACGCTCTTAAAGTTGCAGTCACCGACTCCAAATTTTGGTAGTAAATTTTAATTATTTGTAAACGTTGTTCGTTCGTGTACTTCACCATGATGAAAATGTTGACTTTACTGAATGTTTTGACGTTGACAGTTCGGTGATTGGCTTAAGGGTGCGTTCACAGTGAAATTTCAAAGTAGTCAAGTCCCAAATGGAAGACCCTTTATGTATATGTATGTGTATGTAAGTATATGTGTCTATTTGTGTGTGTGTGTGTGTGTGTGTATATGTGTGTTAGTCTGTGTTGGAGTATGACATGTGAGTGTGATTGAGTGTATTTGTTTCTGTCAATGAACATGAGCATGTGTCGTGTGTGTGTGTGTGTGTGTGTGTGTGTGTGTGTGTGTGTGTGTGTGTGTGTGTGTGTGTGTGTGTGTGTGTGTGTGTGTGTGTGTGTGTGTGTGTGTGTGTGTGTGTGTGTGTGTGTGTGTGTGTGTGTGTGTGTGTGTGTGTGTGTGTGTGTGTGTGTGTGTGTGTGTGTGTGTGTGTGTGTGTGTGTGTGTGTGTGTGTGTGTGTGTGTGTGTGTGTGTGTGTGTGTGTTGTGTGTGTGTGTGTGTTGTGTGTGTGTGTGTGTGTGTGTGTGTGTGTGTGTGTGTGTGTGTGTGTGTGTGTGTGTGTGTGTGTGTGTGTGTGTGTGTGTGTGTGTGTGTGTGTGTGTGTGTGTGTGTGTGTGTGTGTGTGTGTGTGTTGTGTGTGTGTGTGTGTGTTGTGTGTGTGTGTGTGTGTGTGTGTGTGTGTGTGTGTGTGTGTGTGTGTGTGTGTGTGTGTGTGTGTGTGTGTGTGTGGTGTGTGTGTGTGTGTGTGTGTGTGTGTGTGTGTGTGTGTGTGTGTGTGTGTGTGTGTGTGTGTTGTGTGTGTGTGTGTGTGTGTGTGTGTGTGTGTGTTGTGTGTGGTGTGTGTGTGTGTGTGTGTGTGTGTGTGTGTGTGTGTGTGTGTGTGGGCGCGCGAGGGTGCGCGGGTGCGCGGGGGTGGGTGTGTGGATGTGCGTATTTGGATATGCGTGTTTGGGTGCGCGTGTTTGAGTGCGCGTGTGAAGGTGCGCGTGTGTGTGCGGGTGTGTGAGCGCATATGCGTGCGCGTGTGCATGAGGGTGTGCGTGCGCGTGTGTGTGCACTTGTGTGTGCGCATGTGCGTGCGCATGTGCCTGGGCGTCTGCGTGGGCATCTGCGTGTGCGTGTGCGTATATGTGTGTGAGAGTACGATATTAATCAACATCGCTATCCATTAAATTCAGATAGAAGATCTTTAATGCAAAGATTTGCACCAAAAAATCTAGGATTTGAATTTACAAATAGAGCTGAATTCATTGAAAGACATGTGTCGGAATTTGCAAATGAACTGTATAGCCTTCAATCAAATATCGAGAAAGTTATAATTTATGTTGATGGGACTTATTCTTATATACCTAAGAGTAATTTTCGAGCTTTAAGACAGTCGTATTGTTTACATATATATCGGCATTTAGTAAAACCTTATATTAATAGTAGCTCCAGATAGTTATATTTTAGAAATTCAAGGTTCGTACTTTTCAGACTCCCGTAACAATGATGCGTCAATGTTGAGGGATGCATTCAATCGTGATGCCGAAAATATGAGGAACTGGTTTCATGATAGTGACATTTTCATAGTTGATCGAGGATATAGAGATGCCGTCTCTCTACTCTAACGCTTAGGCATTGAAGTAAAAATGCCATCCTTTCTCGAACGTGGTCAGCGTCAACTCCCCACAGAAGATGCCAATAAATCACGGCTTTTACAAAAACGCGATGGATAGTTGAAGCAAGAAATGGACATAGCAAGTCTATGTTTAAGTTTTTCGGTCAAATGAGTATTATGCCCAATGTACTGAATTTGAATGATTTGTACCGAATTGCTAGGGCAATAAACAGATATCACCCTCCTATTTTAATAGAAGAGGCCAACAGGGAACTAGCAAGGGAATTATTGACCAGGGCATAGGATGTCAATGTTGTCTTAGTGTTCATTGAAGTAGAAAATCCTCAAGTTAGAAATGGTCGATGGTTTCAAATGAATCAGCACCAAGTCCTGGATTTTGTGTGCGCGCGCGCGCGCGAGGGTGCGCGGGTGCGCGGGGGTGGGTGTGTGGATGTGCGTATTTGGATATGCGTGTTTGGGTGCGCGTGTTTGAGTGCGCGTGTGAAGGTGCGCGTGTGTGTGCGGGTGTGTGAGCGCATATGCGTGCGCGTGTGCATGAGGGTGTGCGTGCGCGTGTGTGTGCACTTGTGTGTGCGCATGTGCGTGCGCATGTGCCTGGGCGTCTGCGTGGGCATCTGCGTGTGCGTGTGCGTATATGTGTGTGAGAGTACGATATTAATCAACATCGCTATCCATTAAATTCAGATAGAAGATCTTTAATGCAAAGATTTGCACCAAAAAATCTAGGATTTGAATTTACAAATAGAGCTGAATTCATTGAAAGACATGTGTCGGAATTTGCAAATGAACTGTATAGCCTTCAATCAAATATCGAGAAAGTTATAATTTATGTTGATGGGACTTATTCTTATATACCTAAGAGTAATTTTCGAGCTTTAAGACAGTCGTATTGTTTACATATATATCGGCATTTAGTAAAACCTTATATTAATAGTAGCTCCAGATAGTTATATTTTAGAAATTCAAGGTTCGTACTTTTCAGACTCCCGTAACAATGATGCGTCAATGTTGAGGGATGCATTCAATCGTGATGCCGAAAATATGAGGAACTGGTTTCATGATAGTGACATTTTTCATAGTTGATCGAGGATATAGAGATGCCGTCTCTCTACTCTAACGCTTAGGCATTGAAGTAAAAATGCCATCCTTTCTCGAACGTGGTCAGCGTCAACTCCCCACAGAAGATGCCAATAAATCACGGCTTGTTACAAAAACGCGATGGATAGTTGAAGCAAGAAATGGACATAGCAAGTCTATGTTTAAGTTTTTCGGTCAAATGAGTATTATGCCCAATGTACTGAATTTGAATGATTTGTACCGAATTGCTAGGGCAATAAACAGATATCACCCTCCTATTTTAATAGAAGAGGCCAACAGGGAACTAGCAAGGGAATTATTGACCAGGGCATAGGATGTCAATGTTGTCTTAGTGTTTCATTGAAGTAGAAAATCCTCAAGTTAGAAATGGTCGATGGTTTCAAATGAATCAGCACCAAGTCCTGGATTTTCCTCGATTAACTTTGGATTATTTGCAAGATTTAACCGTCGGGGTCTCTTAAGTTAATCTTGCTGCTTCATACGTTCAGGACAAACTCGACAGGAAGGAGATGAAGTAGTTAACATAGACTTTCATCATGAACAACTAGGTTTAGCAAGAGTTCGAGTTTTCTCTCGCTTTCGAACAGAATAATACATCAGTTAAGGATAGCTTTCAAAACTACAAGAAAATGGAAATTTAAGAACATGAATATTGACGATGATCGGTTATTATTGCACGTGCCAGTCCGGCGCTAGAACACTTGGATCACCTGCACATATGGCGAGTGTACTGTGGTTTTTGGGATATTCCAAGTACGAACAAAATATAAGGTACTCATCGGATGGCACTCTTGAACCATGTATTCGATGCCGGAGAAAAGACCACCAACAAAAAATTTTATCACTGCACAATATTCGATTTTTTTAAAAAATACTCAAACACGTCTATTGTAACCAGTTTGACCGATCGACTTGAAATTTAGAGTGTCTTCATACGAAAAACGAAGCTTCGAAATGGTGTTTAATATTTGGTTCAAGTGATGCTCCATAGGTATCGCTTTCAAAACTTATTAGCTGACCTGATAAATATATAATGTTCGTCTGAAGGATATATACTGAAATCCACCTAAATTTGAAGGACAACTTAAACATTTATGAATATACAATGTTTCTACGATAGTTATATACTGAAATGTCCTTAAATTTTACGGATAATTTATTAAAAATTGATGTTTTAATATAACTTTAGATTTTATCTGGTAGGAGAGAATGATGAATTTTTATAAGCTGAAATAAAAGATTAACAACAAGAATGGTTTTCTTAATGATACAATTTTGTAGGCCAAAAGATAATTATAAGATATGTCAATTAATATGCCAAAAGATCAATGAAGTAAATTTAGAAAAATTTTATATACCAGAAATATAATTATCTGAAATTTTAGAAGTTTATTTGATAAAACATAATTATGTTAAATTAAAAAAAAAAACAAGTTTATATATGCATCTTCGGCGACAGTCTCTCACTTCATAGAAGATCCCACGTAAACGGCACTATAACCAATAATTAAAACTTTATAGACACCAAGTTTCTATTAAGCCAGATATGCATGAGAAAAGGAAAAATTTTAAAAATATTGGAACCCAAGATTCTTTAGCAAATAAGATGAATTAATTTTATTATTTAAGTTTTTAATAAAGTAAGAATTTTCAGAGGTTATCTCGCCACACAGATGAGAGTACCTATTCAACTCAAAATACTAGCGGACAATTACTACCTACTCATTGGACAACTAGACCTAGATGAACACTAAGTGTCTAAAAATTAGCGGTGCCTCGAAAATAATTCAAAAGAAAATTAAGCCAAACAAAATGTATTTTTAAAAATTTGGGTACAGCAAGAACTCGAAATGATGTGGATTATCTTAAATTTTCTCCTTCTCTACATAGAAATGTTTAATGAAAAATTCTGGCTAGTAAGTATTATACAATATTTGCACTGCTTAAAAAGATTCTGCCAATACTTTAATTAACATAGAAAAAGTTTATACGTTTATAAAAAAAAGTAGTTGAAATTTTTTACCTAAACAAATATTATTAATGTCAGTAGGCCTTATATTTATAAGCCTTCGATTCCTCTTGATCCAAAACTAAAAGTTACAGTTTTTGTACATTCATCGTACAAACAGTTGTCGGGATCAAGAAGAAACTTCAAATAAAATTCTCACAGGTTAGCTGACGTCAATTAAGGAAAGAAAACTTGTAGTCCTTATTGGAACGTACCACTTGGTCAAAACTCAAATTTGAACTGGGACATGACACTTGCATAGGACAGATAAAAACCCTCGAGTCTTGACAAATGTCTTCCCCTTACGTACAAAAGGAGAAAATGAAATGGTCATTGTACGGCTGGCCAGGTAATTTAACCGAATAGAACCAATAAACACCATAGCCTAAACGTTTAATTTTTACTAAATCATTTTATATGCTCATTTTAAACTTTTACTGAAAACATTAAACCATTTTCTAATTTATGTGTCGAAGAAAAGGTGAAAATATTAAAATATATTTCAACTATACTAATTTAATATAGATGGAAAGTTTTGTATTGTTTATTTGTCGGAGGTAATCTCTGAAACTACCAATCTGATTTAGAAAAATAGTTTACTAGTATGTAGCCTGGACTTTTGGGATGGACATAGGCTATATTTTAGGGGGTAGGATAACGAAGAGCTGATGTGATGGGGAAAGCGACAGAACGCTCGGACTGTTTGCTGGTTATCGTGGCAGAAAACGTCGTAGCGTGCTAACAAATACTTTGGCGGAATTTATTTTACAGAAGTCTTTAACTTAATTTTGTCAAGAGTTAATGACGTGATTTCCTTGATATTATATTTTTGAAGACGAAAATGTTTTGTTTTTTTTGTTATTTGTAGTTTTAAGATTATAGTGAGTGGATGCTTTGTTGTTGGTGTCAATAGGTACTAAATAACAATGAAAACATTTATTTACATTTTTTTTTATTGTTATTAGTGTATTTTTGTTCAATACGTACCTAATAGTGTGAAATTGACTTAGGCAATAGATAGTATTTTAATAATCTTCCTTAGTTTAGGTATACCTACCTACTTGATTTGGTTCTATGCTATTTTGTAAGGGTGTTCTGAAATATCTGCAAAAAATTGTGTGCCATTGTTACATTTTCTTTTACAATTATTGAGTAGGTAATTTCAGTTTGAGATGTATAATATATATGTTTAATTTATGGGATCACTTCGGAGTCGTCCGTCCGTCTGTCTGTCCGTCTTGTCACACCTCATTTTCTCCAAAAATATTTGACACAGAAAGTTGAAATTTGGCACATATATAAGAATTGATGGCCCAATCAGAAATGTGTAGTTTTAAATGTTAAATTTTGACTTTGGGATTAGTTTAGGGGGAGTGAAATCGGAAATGAAAAAAAAATTTAAGAGGTCATCAAGTAGAGAGTCAAATGAAAGTCCAAAAATATATATATGACTCGGGCGAACTTTTCTTTATATTATTTAAACATTCTTCATGAGGTGTAGATTGAACGAAAATTATTACGAATGCATTACCTTCGATAATTTATCTGGTACCAGCATATATTTCGCGTACTCCTATGATCCTAACGGATCTGCCGATTCCTTTCAAGCGGTTGCAGTTTCTGGTTAAAGTATCGTTTGCTCTCACAATAAGCAAGTCCCAGGGACAAACTTTAAAATTCGTGGAAATCAGTTTGAAATAGGAACGTTTTTTCTTCTGGCCAATTATATGTCTGGTTATCAAAGTGGGAACTTTAGAAAACCAGTATATTTTGCTGCCAGAAAATAATAAAACATCAAACATAGTGTACAGAGAAGCTCTAACCAATTGACATAGGTACATAAATTTAAAGATAACCTTTGAAAAAATAACACTTCCACGCGAACGAAGTCGAGTGAGGTTGGTACTGGAAAACAAAGAGAAGAGAGAGAGAGACAACGTTAACATAGGCAGCCTTTGCATCGAAGAAATGCGAGAGCGGGGTACCGGTGTAAAGTACAAGACGACCCGGAGATGTAGTTTTTAGTGGGTAGGGTACCCTCGGGATGGAGGCGCGAATCCCACTCTCTGTGAGTAAATGCATTTCTACATCTCCATAATAATAATAAAAAATGTTTGCCTCAGACTGTTCTACAAAAAAATCCGCGACAGCACATGTCTTTCTAGAGAAGCTAACCCAAATTATTAATCAGTAAAGATATTAAAAAATATAAGTGTTAAAATATTTCAAACTAAAGAGAATAATTTATTTAAAAGCTTTCTTTGTTTTTATGCATTTTATGAAGATAAAAATTGTCTTTAAATCGACATTGACGAATAGTTTAGATTTTATAAGCGTGTTTCTGAACATGCCTCTGAAATGTGCTCCCGGAACTCCTCCTCCTTGCCACTGATTCTAAAAGTACGGACTCCTATAGTATTGTTGCATAATTTAAAACTACCAAAATTATGCAACAGTACTAGATTATAAATAAAGGTCCTTAAAAATGCAATCAGGTGACAGGCTGTGGAGCTGAAGAAATTGTTTTGATTCCGAGAATCCCAATATCAACCAACTTACCGTCGGAATTTAAACAACTCCAGTTTCCTATAAATCTATATTTTCTCGATAACAATTAATAAAACTTAGGGATAAACATTAAACATAGCTGGTTTAGATCTTAGCGGCCAACGTTTTTTTTCGCCTGGCCAATTAAATGCAGCCCTGTCGCTTGTAACATCCAAACATAATCTGTTTGTTCTGGCACCCGCGGAAGAGACACTTAATGCGGTGTATAAAGAAATATTTTAAACTATTTTTAAAAAAATATTTTAGAAATACTATTTTTATCGACACTAAATTATAACGAAGAGTTAAACAGTAACATAACATCAACAACCACCGTGCGAACCCGGAACGGGTCGCTAGTCTTATATATCTTCCACTTCGGAATTTCAAATTTCTAACAAAATCACAAGCCATGTGCATTAAAAACCAAAATCGCTAAATTCCACATTCATTAAAAATTCAAAACTAATTTAACTATCCCAAGTCAACTAGATGAGTTCGGCCACCACACTTCTCTGTCACATCTATACAACTCGAAGGTTATTATTATTTAAACAAAAATCAAAGTCAAAAATCTATCAAGTATGGTGTTTCTGCCATCGAAACTGATTTAGTAAAAAAAAAACTTATGATAATAAAACTACTTGTCATCAAAATTATCTAAAATATTTAATGCCATTCAACTAAAATGGGAATTCCGTTCCTGTCCGTCAAACGTAGAGGCAATTTCGTTAGGCTACTTGAACTAGACTATAACATCTCTCTCGCCAATAAAACCAAGAAGGCATCTAACCACTACCAAGAAAATTTTGACATATGTAATATGTAATATTTGTTTGTTTAAAATTAATTATTGGACAAAATTAAGCTTCTCTAAGTGCTAATCAAATGAAAATCACAAAGGAAACCATATACTATTTTCCAAAAAATACTTGCCAAGAAAAGTCTCCAAATTTCGTATGCAAAAACGTATATTTTTGTACACAAAACAAATTAATTCGATTTTTATTTGAAAACAAACGTGATAAAATTATAAAGCTAGAATAACTGAGAAAAAATATTTTAATTTATGCCCTTACTTCAAAGACAAAAATATTTTAATATTTTATTATTTTCGAATCGAATAATGCCCATAACAGGCTACCTCAAGAACAAAGTTTATGTTCAGAGACCTTTCAGAAACATTGAATATTTAGAAGATTCAATAAGGCACTGCGTAAATTGCGTTACTCCGCATATGTTAAGAAATGTTTTAGAAGAACTAAATTCGCGAACAAGTTTATCGTTTTTTAATAATTTAATCTTTTTGAAGTGTCTGTAATCTATTTATTTTTTTTTGGGCTGTATGTGACGCTACTGTGTCCTTAGAAAAACAAAAATTCCAAACTGCAGACTACAACGAAAGAATATTCGATAATTGTCCGTGCGACAGTTGCGGTTTTTCGAAAACCTCATTTTTTAATTGTTGATTGTGAAAAAAGTAAAACATGGCTTGAAATCAACAAAAAAACTTTTAAATTCTTTTAGCAATCTAACCAATGTATTTCAGATTCAAGAAACATAAATTTCCTTGGGATCATATTTTTATTGGTCAAAAACTGACAAAATACTATTTCGTCCAATCGATCTAAAAATTTTGCGCAATACCATAAAATTCAATTCTAAATACTTTTTCTTTAATAAATATTTTCGATATTCTAATAAACAAAGTGGTTTTTTGACTTTAAACTTTAGAAAATTCAAATTTCAAGCCAAACAACAGACAATCGGCACTGCAAAATTATTTTTATGGGTTTCAAGTAATATAGAAACCACCTATAGATTTACTTTTTTTTTTTTAAATTTTAACTAACAAAAAAAAATTCCATATGAGGTATATGTTCTGCTTGTCAGTATATGTAATATATTTATTAACTAATGGTCTGTTATCAACAGAATGTGAAAATATCTGTAAATATTAAAACAAAATACGTGGAGTATATATATATATATATATATATATATATATATATATATATATATATATATATATATATATATATATATATATATATAATATTAATAATAGCAATATGAATATCCGTGCCAACTATGGTTATGGTAAACTTATATTATATTTATGTATTTTTCAACTTGTATACGATTACAAAGTTTGTTATTGGCTCTCCGAATCTATATTCATCTTTCTAGATCTTTGACTAAAACTCCTTTTTCAATTTGAGTTGATATAAACCGCCGAACAAAGATATATTAAATTTTGAAGTTTAAATTTAAACGTGTGTTCAATAAAAAGTAATTATACGATTTTAAATTTTGTTTATTTAAAGTGCCGTTCTTTTTTTAATTCGCATAGAGAAACTAGGTGGGCCGTGAATTAATAAATATCCAGGATACAGTAAGAAACATATTTTCAGTTAATCCATCAGTTGTATCAGGATGCAAACAAATAGCTTCTTAAGACACTATATGTGAACTTGAATTTTTGAATATATTATATTATCTCCAATTCATAAAGTATAATTTTTCTCGTAGTAAACACTTTAATGGACTACCCCCTAATTAACTTAGAATTAATTTTGCCTCAAATACCTTACAAATTGAAATGAAATTAAATGTATTTATACGAATTCCACGGTAGAAATGAGAATAATATAACTATAACTCTCACACTACAAAACATTTTTTAAAGTTCTTAGGAGGAATTAAACAATTTATTAAATGGCAGACATTCATAGAAATTGATGTCTCTTTTGACCCGGAAGTGAGATTTCTGAATTTATGAATTGTCTGAGTGAACACTAATACAAGCTTGTTTAAACTAAAACTTGATTTAGTGCATCAGAAAGACCAAAAAAATCATGTTCCTATATTTTACATTGAATTATTAGCTCGCCCCCACTTCTCTATTAAGAGTGGAAATCAGACTTTAAAATAAATAAAGAATAATAAAAATTGGTTATTTATTGTTGCTTTATTGTTGCATTATTCACTCTTGAATGATTTCTGTTAAAATTTTTAATAATCATTTTATCACACAAAGTTAAGTTTTTAAGGCATCTCTGGGTAATTAACTTTGTCAGTGTCTTTTCGTTATTTTTAAACACAAGAATCTTCAAAATTATACTGAAATTTCTATTTTTAAAAATATTGCAAAATTATTTACAAAATATCACTCTCGTAATATTTTATGAATATTCTTTTCATAAATAATTTTTAATATACCTAATTTTTATTGTTATTTTCCTTAAAATATTTTTGGCCCTCCGAAATTAGGGCATCGTGATGAGTACTAATTTTCTAACAAAACTTAATTACATTTTGTAATTCCTGATAATATACCGAATTGAAAAGGAAATTAACTGTCCGAGTAACAAGTCGGAATTTATAACGTAATGAACTCAACACGAGATAACATGAAAGCTTGTGTGATTGGTAAAGTATGAGTAGATACTAACGTGTCCCATATATAGTCAGTAAAACCTGTTACAATTTGATTAGCGTGATTCAAAAATGATTTGCTCTACCCACCGAGGTATAGGCACAGAAGTCCATTCACACATTATACAGTTTCATAACCTGTTAATTTCTCTATATTGACCAAAATTTGTTACTGTCAGAAAAACATCACGATGTCAAAACTATCCCCATACCAAAAAAATCGGTAGAGAAATTTTACCAGTAGTTTTCTTCCAACCACAGAGCTCAAAAATAACAACTGAATTTGATTTTCTCAAGGTAGAGAGTAACTTAATTCAAGCACTACCTATATATATATATATATATATATATATATATATATAATATATATATATATATATATATATATATATATATATATATATATATATATATATATATATATATATATATATATATACATATATATATATATATATATATATATATATATATATATATATATATATATATATATATATATAAATATATATATATATATATATATATATATATATATATATATATATTATATATATATATATATATATATATATATAATATATATATATAATAATATATATATATATATATTATATATATATATATATATATATATATATATATAATATATATATATATATATATATATAATATATGATAGTTTTGACATCGTGATGTTTTCTGACAGTAACAAATTTTATTTATCAATATCAATTTGGTAGAGAAATTAACAGGTTATGAAACTGTATAATGTGTGAATGGATTTCTGTGCCTATACCTCGGTGGGTAGAGCTTTTGAATCACCCCATATGTTTGGAATAATAAATCCACAGCATTTATAAATCAGTGTATCAACAAAATGTTAAATAAAAGTTATAAAAGTTATAGGGTGTTATACGGCGCGCATGCTAACGTTCACAATAAAATGTTTACCATATGTCTAAATTCAACTGTTTTGAAATTATTGTCATTTGAAATTTAAAATAAAAAAAGACAAAAAAACTATTAATAAATAGTCTAGGTATATTTTTAAGGTAACAATTGCTCAAAATGCCTGCCGTTAACAGCGAGGCAATGACCCAATCTGTTATAAACAGCCTGAATAGAGTTTTGCAGAGAATCCGGGGTGATATGTGCTACTTCATATTAAATTTTTTGTTGTAAATCTTCTACAGTTTCAGGTCGACTTCGGTAAACTTTGGTGTTCATATGACCCCATAAAAAAAATCGAGTGGCGTAAGGTCGGGACTCCTTGCAGGCAATTTCTACAGCACCTCTTTTGTCTATCCATCGATTAGGAAAAATCGCATCCAAATAACTACGAACATTGATTTCATAGTGAGAAGGTGCTCCGTCCACAGATTCCTGTTAGGAGTGTCCAAATTATTTTCATCGGGAAAAAGACCTGCACAAGTTGGAATAACTTGCTATTGGAGTAACTATAGATACCGCTGTCCTGTAAGATTTCCATCGATAAAAAAGGGACCAATGATATGACGTCCATAAATCCCTGCCCACACGTTTATCTTTTGTGGTTTTTATAAATGACTGTCGATTATTGAGTGGGTATTCTCAGTAGACCAGTACCGGCAGATATGCTGGTTCACTCTTCCGTTAAGACAAAATGTGCCTCGTTAGAAAAACCAATATTATGAATTAGGTTAGGATCACTATTGTTTCGTTCCATCATGACCTCGCAAAATTCAACACGTCTATCGTAGTCATCTTCAGATAATTCTTGCAATAGAATGGGCTTGTATGGATGCAATTTTTCATCATTCAGTATATGATTTAAGGTACCTTTACTTATGTTGTGGTCTAGGCAAAGTGGTTGTATGAGGATTTTCTGTAATTTCCAATAAAACATCTAACTTTTTATCATCGCTTGTTTTAACGTCAATCACATAATTTATGTATAAGTTTATTATTGGTATTATTTTCAGAAAAATAACTATAAAAGTTAATTATCTTTATTTAAGCTTAAGCTATTATATATGCTGGACAAATTTCCTTCGAAAAACTATACGTACATAAGAAAGCTGAAAAATGAAAAATTAAGGAAAAAGTCAGAAACGTACTTAACAATTCAAAAAGAGAAACGCTGAGTGAACCTATAAAAAGTACATGGGATAACTTGACCAAAACAGTTAATGCAACTTTTATAACATTATTTGCAAAAGGATAAAGAGACGGGCGAGGAATGGATGACAAAGGAGATAGAGCAAATGATGAACATAAAATGGAGTGTGAAAAACAAGAACACGCAAGAGTGAGTATCAACGGATAAATCAGAAACAAGATACGACAAGCAAAGGAGGAGTGGATGAGTCAGAAATGCCAAGAAATCGAAAAATTAGAACACTATAACGTACACAAAAAACGAAACAAATGGTTGGAAAGAACAAACATAAAGCAGCAGTCTTGCTAGATGACAACGGAGAAATTATAATAGGCAAAGAAGAAAAACTGAAGAGATTAAGCAGGTCTATTTAGTGACGCTCGTCCCCAAATTAGAATGCTAGAAGCAACTACCGGACCCACCAATAATTCAGTACGAAAATATTATATGCTTTAAGAACCACGAAGAGCGGAAAGGAAGCTGGTCTAGATAACATCATGACAGAAATACTTAAAGAACAACGTAGGCTGAAAAATTTTTGGTCTAGCTGCTTAAAACACATTTTTTTTTGCAAAATTCGACTTTATTCATCAATATAGTCTCCTTCAAGAGCAATACAATCAGTCTAACGCTTTTTCTAACATTTCCATACCTTTGTTGTAGAAGGATTTATCTTTGCCTTCAAAATAGACCTCATTTTTTTTTTTATCGTTCACCCCATCTGAGAGGGATTTTACCCTTTTTCATATCCTGAGGATACCGTCGGGGATGTCGTAATAGTTTCGGCGATAACTTCTTCATTGGAGCCAACTCTCTTTCCCGTGAGCATTTTTGTGAGGTTTCCAAATAGATAGTAGTCGCTGGGGGGCAAATCTGAAGAATAGGATGGATGGAATGCAATTTGAACTTCAGTTCATGCAATTTTGCCATCCAAACCGTTAACTTGTGACACGGTCCATTGTCTTGATGAAAGAGCACTTTTTTTCTTGTTCATTTGGGGCCGTTTTCTTTGCGATTTCTCCCTTTAAACGCACCAATAACTTTATATAATATTCGCTATTGATGGTTCTTCCCTTCTCAGCATAGTCAATAAAAATTATTCCATGCGCAAAATATACAAAGGCCAAAACCCTCCCAGCCTTTTACCGGCTATTGTCCACTCGGCTGACTGTCGATTGGATTCCGGTGCATAGTGGTGGATCCATGTTTCATCCATTGTCACATATCGCGTGAAAAAATCCTTTTTAAAGAGATTCAAACAGCGCTCAGAATCATCAACATGTTGTTGTTTTTGGTCCACTGATGAGCAAACGCGGTACCCATTTCGAACAGAACTCATGCCCAAATGTCTTTAGGATTTCAGCTATCTAACTCAATTTCACTTTACGGTCATGCAAAACAATTTTGTAGATTTTTTTATGTTTTCCGGTGTAACCACCTAATTTCGGCGTCCAGAGCATTCAGCATCATTTGTATCTGTACGACCGCGTTTAAATTCAGCATACCAGTTAATAATGAGTGATTTTCCATGGGCGGAGTCCTTGTAACACTTTCAAGCCATTGCTTTGCTTGAACGGTATTTTTTCCAGTCAAAAAACAGTGTTTAATCAACACACGAAATTCGACTTTTTCCGTTGTTTTGAAAATATCAAAAGTAGCGCCACTAAAACCACTGTAACTTGTAAACTATTCGTAGAAATGTCATGAAATTTTGACACATAATCTTTGAGGGTTGGTACTTCCTAAAAATCATATGGGTTTTTTGAAAAGGGGGACATCTATGTGTCAGGCTAAAAACTTTTCAGCCTACGAGTTTATTTATGAGTTGGATCAAATACCTACAATCTACTTTTCTTCAAAAAAAATGCGATGACGATCGGTTAATTAGTCTCATAAATCACATAAAAGACGTTTTTGGAGAACATTCTCCGACAAACAGGTATAAAGGTTAACGGAGTACCTATAAATATTATACGATACGCCAATGATATTGCTATTGTTGCCAAAAATTGAACAGAGTAGCAACAGTTAGTAACAAAAGTTAAAGAACACCCTCAACAATTTGGATTGAATCTAAACATTTCAAAAATAAAGTACATGGTGGTGGCGAAACAGAAAAACTTGCAAATGTCACTTATTATAAATGGTAAAACAATACAAGTTCAGAAATTTAGTTATTTGGGTACTACCGTATATGACGCTTGGGATTACACAGAAGGGGTGCTATGTAGAATCGAGAAAGCTAGAGCAGTATTTTTGCGGATGAAAAAACTTTTCCTTGCCAGTAATCTGAGCCTAAAATTTAAAATCAAAGTGATCCGATGCTTCGTTTTCTTTGTTTTGATGTATGGGGCGGAAGCATATACTGTGAATGAAACAATTATAAATAAACTGAATGCTTTCGAAATGTCGATACAGAATCGAATCCTTAAAATCTCACAAGCGCAGCATATCACAAATGAAGAGGTCCTAAACAGAATCAGCAAGGATCATACTAACACTGAAAACAAGAAAGATGCATTATCTTAATACGACACAACAAATTTTACATACTACAACTAATACGTCAACGAAAATTACAAGCAAAAAGAGGTTCCGGTAGATGACACCATCCGCGGTTAAAAAACTTAGGCGATTAGTTTGGGCCGAACTCAACTTATCTATTTTGAATTGCCGTTAACAAAGTGAGAATGGCCATACTGATATCCAATGTCCGTAGCGGATGAGGCACAGTTAGAAGAAGAAAAAGAAAGAAGAAAAAAATATTCTTCTTTCTTTTTGATATTGTGAGAGTGACATTTTGTAAAAAAATTTCCAATATTTTTAAAATTAGAAATCTCAGTCTACTGTCACAACCAAAATAATTGGTGCCCTTGGTAGAAAATTATTCACTTTGTATAAGAATGGCAATGTTCTATAATTCTGAAAATTTCCTCATTTAATAATAACGAAAAAAACACTGACAAACTTAATCACCTACAGGTGCTTTAAAAACCTAACTTTAAATTATTATTTAAACTTTTTAATCACCAAACATCTAGCACTGAGCAGGGGCAGCTGACTGTCTAAAAACTGAGTACAGACAAGAAACACCATACCTTTTCATTGGCTATAAATCAGGGAACAAACGGCGCAGTAGTAACCACACAATCGGCGTTTGTACAACGATGAGGAAAGCAAGGGGGAAACTGTCTCATTAATCTTCTCTAGAATATCAACATGGCAGAGGAAAATAGTGATATGGCCCTGAGTCCTCGGCAGCTTTTAAATAAGCACAGGATGCTAAGAATTCCCGGGTGGAAAAAGAAAATTGCGATGTGGAACGTAACAAGTATGTTCGTACCTGGTAAACTGCAGAACACATTGATGGAAATGAATCGTCTACAGATAGACATCTTGGAAATTCGTGAGATGAGATACCCAGGGTCTGGCAAATTTGCGACTGATGGGCATGTCATATATTACTCAGGAAAGGACGAACCTCAACACCGAAACGGAGTAGGAATAATTATTAATAAGCGTCTGGAACCGTTTTTAAAAAAAGTCATTCCAATTTCTGATCGAGTTATAATGATTCAGCTGGGTGGAAACCAATGAATCTGAAACTTAGTGCAAGCTTATCCCCCACTGCCGATAGGCCTGATCAATTAGTGGAAGAATTCTATCAACAAATAAAGTAAATAATGACATCAACAAAAAAGTCGGATCTGAATATCATAATGGGCGATTTCAACTCTAAGGTTGACCAAGGGAAGTAAGGAAAGAGTGTTGGCGCATTTGGGTTAGGACAAAGAAATGAAATAGGTGACCCGCTTAATACAGTTCTGTGACGAAAATGATCTGATTATTTCAAATACATTCTTTATGCACCCACCAAGACGATTATATACGCGGATAGCTTCAGGAGACTCTGCTCAACGGATTATCAGAAATCAGATAGAGTTCTTGTTAGTAAATGAACGTTACAAAAACTCCATAAAAGACATCAAAACTTATCTTGGCGCCGATGTCAACTTCGACCACAATCCTCTAGTTGCTACAATTGAAGTAAAACTAAAAAAGATAAAAAGAACACATAAACAGTAAGATTAGATTTTAACATGTTAGAGGAAAATGAGGTATCGCTAGCAATCTCAGAGGATATAAATAAAAATCTATTTAATATACGTAAGAACGTAAAACAAAACAGCATAGATGAAAAACTGGCAGGCCATTAGTGAAACTTTGAAGAATAGTTATTCTAAACATCTTAAATTAAACTCAAATATACAAACTAATTATAAACAATGGATGACAAATGAAATTTTGGAATTGATGGAAGTGAGGAGAAAGGAGGATGAAAAAACATAAGAACAAAAATTCTACAGCATACAAGGACATCAGACAAAAAATTAAAGTTGCTAAAGAAAAATGGGCCATTGACAAATGCTTAGAGATTGAAGAGTTAGATAAGAAATATGATACCCTTAACATGCACACGAAAATTAAAGAGATGTGTGGAATTTCAAAAAATAGTTCTATTATAAGACACTAACGGTAGAACGAAGTGAAAATATAACTGCCCAATCAGAACATAATGCACCATTAATAACGGAGGAAGAAGTGGTCTATGCTATAAAACTTGCGAAAAACAATAAGGCTGTTGGTCCAAATAACATTCCATCTGAAATAATAAAACTTATTGATGACGACAACATTTGTATACTGACAAACCTATTCAACACCATATATAAAACAGGCCATATTCCAACAAAATGGCTGAAATCAACTTTTGTCACTTTACCGAAGACAGCAAATCCTAGACAATGTGAGGACCACCGCACAATAAGTTTAATGTGCCATACTCTTAAGATCTTCCTAAAAATAATTCACGATCGTATATATAGGGAATGTGAAGATGTTCTAACAAATACACAGTTTGGCTTTAGAAATGGTTTGGGAACACAGGAAACCTTGTTCGCCGTTAATGTACTTATACAACGATGCAGAGTTAACAACGAATATGTATTTGTCGGATTTATAGACTATAAAAAGGCTTTCGATAAAGTTAGACATGAAACAATGATTGATTTTTTAAATGAGTTGAGGTTAGACTTTAAGGACATAAGAACAATAAAGAATTTATACTGGAGACAGCGCGCAAACATAAAGGTGGATTCAGAGCTGTCAGACGACGTAGAAATTCAACGGAGAGTGAGGCAGGCTTGTATACTGTCTCCCTTGTTATTCAATCTATATTCAGAAATGATTTTCAAAGAAGCGCTTTTCAATAGGACTGAAGGCATTCATATTAATGGGGTCCTAATAAATAATATTAGATATGCTGATGATAGTATACTTTTAACAGAAAGTGCAGAAGATCTACAAACACTTCTAAACAGGGTCAGTTCGGTCAGTAATCAATACGGTTTAGAAATGAATATCAAAAAGACTAAATTTATGATAATTACTAAGAAGCGACATATACGTGCAAAAATTAAAATTGGAACAAAGCAAATAGAACAGTTCGGCAGTTATAAATATCTGGGGACATCGCTTCATGACGAATGGAAACAGGATATGGAAATTAAAAGTAGAATCGCACAAGCCAGGCAAACGTTCATGAAGTTGAGAAACATTTTATGTGACCGTACTCTTAAGATAAATGTTAAGAAACGATTGCTGAAGTATTATGTTTTTCCTGTGGTGTTATACGGAAGGAGGCATGGACACTTACCGATGATATGTGTGAGCGAATAACTGCATTTTGAGATGTGGGCCTGTCGGCGTATATTGCGAATACCTTGGGTCGACAAGGTAGGTAATGAAGAAGTGTTCCGCAGAATGAACACCGAAACGGAGCTACTGTTAACAATAAAAAATAGAAAATTGGAATATCTGGAACACATTATGCCAAGTGAGAAATACGAACTGTTGCAGTTGGTAATTCAGGGTAAACTGTGTGGTAAGTGAGGTCCAGGTCGAAGACGTGAATTCTGGCTCAAGAATCTTCACAAGTGGTATGGAAAATCGACTACATCTCTGTTTCGTGCTGCAGTCTCAAAGGTTAAGATTGCCTTGTTGATCGCCGACCTCCGGAGTTAGGAGATGACACAGAGAAAAGAAGAAGAAATCACCAAGTATCTTTATGAATGATTATTAAAAACTCTAATAGAAATCATTCAAGAGTAAGTAAAGCACCAATAAATAACTACTTTTTATTATTCTTTATTTATTTTAAAGTCATCTGCCTGGTTTCCACTCTCAACAAGAAGTGTGGTTAAGCACGGGCTAATAATACGATGTAAATAATAGGAATATATAGTTTTTGGTCCCTCTAATTGACGCGGTAAATTAAGTTTTAGTTCTTTGTCAGCTCGTAGTTCTTAGTGATTTCGTAAATTTTGGTTATAAGTTTTCTCTTATTCACCGTATCATATGCCGCCGATAGGTCCACAAAAGTGACCCCGGTTATGTTTCCCTTCTCCAAAGCCCCTTTCTATGTATTCTGTTAATGCCAGAACCTGACCAGTGTATGATTTCCCTCACTTTGAATCCTCCCGTGTTGCCGGATGAGTTACTGGTAAACACATGGTTCGATTCTTTTGAGAATTAACCTCTCGTAGAGTTTAAACAGGTGGCACAGGAGTGAGATAGGTCTGCAGCTCTTAGGATGGTTAAAATGTTTAACAGATTTCAGCCACGC
>CM032449.1:75524664-75529664 GCA_019049505.1 Pachyrhynchus sulphureomaculatus | reverse complement strand
GGTACTAATTGGAAAGAGTAGAAAATCAACATTCTTAATGATACCAAAAATAATTACCAGTGTTTGGAAAATTAAATTCAAGGAATGGCTTAGTTAAATGAAAAAACGAAAATCGTTTGAGTCGATTTTTTGCTCACCAGTGTATATAATATATGTATAATATATATATATATATATATGTTTATATAGCACTATATAATATAAATATATATATTATATATAATTTTATATATATCTATATAAATATATATAATATATATTAATATATATATATATATATAGATATATATATAATATATATATATATATATATATTAAATAATATATATTATATCTAATATTTATATATATATATATATCATATAGAAATATATATATATATATTATCTATATTTATATATATATATATTATAATATAATATATATAGATTAATATATAATATATATATATATATAGTCATAATATATATATTATATAGATATGTATATTATTTCATATTGACCCGTAAATTCATGGCATTTTTATCCGTTACGCAATTTACTTTGATATTATATGTAAATGTCACTGATAATTAAATAGTATACTACTTTAATTAATTCCAACCTGAACTGTTAAGTGAAAATAAGTGAATTTTTCAACTCTAATAACCTATCTATAGGATCTATAATTACTCTAGATAGGAGATTGACACCTATAATCTCCTCCCCAATCGTTCGACCCTTTTATGTTTTATTAGAGATATATTGTATATATGTATATTACTGTTCAAACCCAAATAGATTTATTTGACACCAACCCCCCGTTTCAAAACCACTAACCTTCACTTTAAGCCTTATATCGCTCAAAATTATAGGTGGTGCATATCCTTGTTAGGTATTTATACATAGTACTAGCCCCGTACCCGTGGCTCTGCTTCGCGTGGACTTGATTCACTACTATCGATCAACTGCCTATTCCTTATGTTACCTAACGTATTATAAAATATCTCCCATTATTTCTCCTTATCTCCCATGTATCTCACCTTTTATTCTCCCAATATCTAGGCTTATCTCGACTTATTTCCCATTATTTCTCCTTATCTCCCATTATCTCACCTTATCTCCATTATCCTAGGCTTATATTGACTTACATAGAACAGACGGACGGAGAAGATGTTGCGTTTTATTATAGATCTTTTTAGTGTTCCGTAACGGAACATAGAATAAGAGCACTTCAGGTGTCTGTCCCGTCCTGTCTGTCCGTCTGTCACAACCCTATTTTCCTATGAAACTATTTGTCATAGAAAAGTTTAAATTGTTAGTAATATAGGAATTGATGGTCCTCATCAGAGCCATGTAGTTTTTGAAAGTTTAAATTTTGACTTAAGGGGTTTAGTTTTGGGGGAGTGAAATTTCGGAAGGTGAAAAAAAAAAAAATTTTACTAGGTAATCGAGTGTTGGTGTCAAATGAAAGCTTGTGGAAAACACGAGTAAAAAAATATAATATATGATGTAATAACTTTGCACGCAACTTTTCTTTGTATTTATTTTTAAAAAATTGCGAAAAAATCGCTGTACCACCCGCCTATATCTCGGAAAGTAGACTTATCAAAGAATTTTTGATAAAAAATTCTGGAATATTGTCTCCACGGGTATACATTGATAACGAAAATTATCACGAGTGCATTTGCCTGTAATAAATTTATCTGGTATATAAAAAAAAAACAGAAATTTCAAAGGTCATCCATTTCAGTAAAGATTGAAAATAAAGTTTGTTGAAAACTTATATTGGGGTGTGTTTTTGTGAAGTCACTGAATCATTCTATCATCACCGCAACATAAATTTTGACTTTAAGGGATTCGTTTTCGAGTGGGTGAAATCGGAAAGTGAAAAATTTTTTTACTAGGTCATCGAGTGTGATGTCAAATGAAAGCTTGTGAAAACACGAGTACGAAATATATATATAATGTAATACTTGCACACGCAACGTTTCTTCGTATTACTTTTAAAAAATCGTGAAAAATCGCTGTCCCCTACCTTATCTCGAAAGTACTGATCGTAAAAATCGTAAGTATAATCGATTACCTATAATAATTTATCTGGTATAGAAAAAAACCAAAATTTCGAAGGTCACCAGTGTTTCAGTAAAGATTGAATGCAAACTTTATTGAAAACTCATTGGGGGTGTGTTTTGTGAAGTCACTGATCATTTTATACTCACAAAAATACCTAACAAAATTTTTCTATTTTAAAAACAAACGTACGGAACACTAATTTGTGCAAGTTCAACTTTCACTTGACCGGTTTTTTGATTAATAAATGTTATTGTTAAAAAAAAAAAACACGTAAACGGATTAATGGTTCTCGAATGATTAAGCACACTAATGGAACAGATAGTACAGGCGTTGCGTTTTATATATATTATATAGATCTTATTAATATTTTATAACCTGAACCAGAGAACATATTGTACGTACGAAATTAAAAAAAATACGTAAATCGGATAAGTGATTTCTCGAGTGATAAGCGCACTAAAACGGACGAGACGGACAGATACAGAGAGACGTTTGCAATATATATATTATATATATATATATATATATATAATATATATATATATATATATATATGAGTAATATATATAATATATATATATATATATTATATTATATCATATATATATATATTATATAAATATACATATATATATTATATATATATATATAAATATATAATTATATATATATATATATATATATACAAGAGTGCACTTAGCGGCAAACTTTTTTTCGACTTGATTCACTATTATCGTCACTGCTTATTCTTATAGTACCGACGTAATAATAAAATATAACCTACAACCTTGCCAGGTGGAACATAATGTCTAAACTGAAAAAAAAAAAAACGCATAAAATCGGGATCAGTGGCTCTCGAGTGATAAGCGCACTAACGGACGGACAGACAGACAGAACTTGCATTTTTATATATATTATATTCTTTGCTGCATGTTGATATTGTGCCATATTTAATGTTTTAGGCAGTGATATTGCAAGAGAACGCGCTAAAAGGTAACCTTTTTTTTCCGACTTGATTCATTATTAATCGTCACTGCGTATTCCTTATGATTACCTGAACGCAATAAAATATATCCTATAACCTGCGCCAGAGAACATATGTATGTTTTAAAAAAAAGCACGTTAAATCGGATAAGTGGTTCTCCAGTGTTAAGCGCACTAACGGATAGACAGGCAGACAGGTAGACAGACAGACAGAGAGACGTTCCATTTTATATAGATTATAGATAGAAGATTATAGATAACCTCCAGAGGAACAAATGTGTATGAATTAAAAAAAAAACACGTAAATCGGATAAGTCGGTTCTGCGAGTGATACGCGCACTAACGGACAGACAGACAGAGAGACGTTGGACTTTACATATTCTATATTCTTTTGCTACATGATAATTGTTCCATATTTAAATGCATTTAGGCCAATGTATTGCAAGAGAACGCGCTAGCGGCAAATTTTTCTCCGACTTGATCCACTATTATGGGTCACTGCTTATTCCTTTATGTTACCTCTAACGTAATAAAATAATATAGCCTATAAAAGAACCTGGCCAGAAAAAATATGTATGTTTTTTTAAAAGTAAGCAATTAAAATCGGAATAAAGTGGTTCTCCACTGATAAGCACACTAACGGACAGACAGATAGAGAGACGTTTGCATTTTATATAATATTATAGATAGATATACTAAGTTTGAGAAATTTATGATCCCATTTCGTTCGAGAGAGTTATTGTGCCCCTATGGGCCGACAGAACTGACAAATGGGACGGAAATGAGTGACTATGTTTTTCAAGATCTTAAGGAACTCTAAATTCTGAATAAAATCAAGAAATCTTGAAATGTGATTATTTTTTCACACGAACTTTTCTTTAGCAATGAAAAGTATAAAACAACTAAAATTCAGGCAGCTCTTGCAGAAATAAGTAGAATATGATTTTACATTCTTAATTCAGAAACTTAAAATAACAGTGCTTTGAAGTAAGAGGCTCTTAATAATCAAAACGTAATGCCTACCTAAACCTTTTATTCGTACTATACAACTTAGAGATTGTAAGCATTGTTCCAAAATGCTAACGTAAGCGAAATATAATATTTCTAAAAATCTTTTAAGAAGGCCTTTCTAAGTATTTTGTTTATATATGCTTTCCCAAATAGTTTTTTTTTTTTAAAATGTTCTTTTTTCCTCGTATAGTGTTCGGTTTCATCTTGGATTTCAATATATTTTATTCCAAATAGAAAATAAAAATGTAAAATCTCCTTCACAAACATTTGAAAAAATTACCACACGCAATAAGTGTTCCTTACAATTTCGCATAACGACTCGTCTCAGAATGTATTACAATACATATTATTTAAAGGGTGATTATAATATTCGTAATTTAGAAGATTACCGACCATCATATGGCAAGAATTAATAGCAGATATTATAACTTATGTCAACACATATTTGTAACAACGCAATTGAACACTTTTGAGAATTTGAGCTGTTGCACTTGATATATGCAAGGCATTCGATCACGTTTGGATACGTGACATATGTTGGCTAAGCTACACCTTTGGGTATATCGGAAAGGGTTTGTTTATGGATCTCGTGTTTCCTCCGAGAGCTTTCTTTACGAGTGGCAGTCAGCAGATTTATTTCTAATATCGTCATTATCAACGCGTATGTGCCCCAAGGCTCCATACTGTTCCATACTCTCTTCTCAATTACAATAACGATCTGCTGGTATCCAATCTACAGCTTTGCAGATGACAGTATGCTTATTTCTTTATTCACTTTGAATGATCGAACCTCTGCTACTCATGCAAATATCTGCAGACAGTAAGAAGTCGTTCTTACTTAATAAAGAGCTCGAAAAAATTCTATCTTAGGGTGACAGTAACCAAGTAGAATATAAAGCTACATAAACCCACGCAGCACAGTTTTTTCTAAAAAAGTTAACATTGAGAGC
>CM032449.1:75516330-75524564 GCA_019049505.1 Pachyrhynchus sulphureomaculatus | reverse complement strand
TCTCTGAGGATACAAACGAGAGCCACAAACAGAACTTTCAGACACCATAAAACGTAGCTTAGCCAACAGCCCATCGCGCCAAACACGGTCAAATGCCTTGGATATGTCAAGAGCAACCGCTCGAGATTCTCCAAAGTGTTCAATTGCGTTGTTCCAAACATGGTTACACAAGTCAGAAGATCTCCTGTTGATCTATTTTATCGAAAGCCATATTGGTGATCACTAATAATGTTGAATCCTTCAGATATTTTAGAAGATGCTCGATTGATAGCTTTTTCCATGACTTTCGGTATTATTGAGATAATGCGATTGGTCGGTAGTTATTTGGCAAGGGTCTTCTTGCCTTTTTAGGTATCGGCTGAACTGTGGCACATTTCCAGCAGGAAGAAATATTCCCTTTCTGTAGGATAGGTTTAAAAGTCTACAGAAAACTGGTGTTAGTTCCCTCGCACAGTTCTTGAGAACTAGGCAGGTATCCATCGCCGTCAGCGCCTGAAGCCTTTTTTGGTGTCTAGCTTCATCATAATACGTTTTATGATACGCTGTCTGAAGACAATCTCGGGCATCCTTGACTGCACTATGGGAATAGTAGTGGTGTTTTTCCTTGGAAATCGACAGTAAATGTGAAGCAAAGGAGTTCAGCCAACAAGTTCGCTTTCAACAGGTGTCGTTGCAATATAATTATCTGGCCGTGTGAGTGTGGTATGGGTGATTTGGTGAAATTTTGACTAACTGCCCTTAGCGACTGACCAAAAGGACCTAGAATTGCCGGACAAGCTAGAGAGTTTGTTCTAATCCGTTGATTGGTGTACCTCCTGTGGTTTTCGTCGATAATTCTTTGCATCTGTTCCTGGCAAGAACAAAAGATTTACGATTTATGGTGTTAGGATCATGGTTCACGCCACTGTCGTATGCAAGATGTTTAGAACAACAGCTTCTTTGCATTTTAGGTCAACCAAGGCTTGCCTTTGGCAGGGCATTTCTTCGAAAAAAGGCATGTAAGCATCCATACCGGCCAAAATAACATCGGAAACCTCCCTGGCGCAGTCAGATGGGTCGTCGGATCGAAAACAAACATCCAACCAAGGGAAATTCGAAAATATTCCATGAGATCTTCCCATTTAGCAGATTTTGTAGTGCCAAATCTTGCGCGGTTTGGCGCCTCTCTGTCACTGATTGGGTAGAATTACTCGATGTCGAAAGTAGTTTATGGTCGGAAGAACCTAACGGCGGATTTACGCTGACGGTGTAAATCTCCGGATTGGTGGTTAAAAACAGATCAAGAAGACTGGCGAACTCTCCGTCTCGATCAGGGATCCGTGTTGGTTCATCAATAAGCTGAGTCAAGCCACAACTGATTGAAAATGATTCGGCTTCACGACCTTGTTCGTCGGTAGTATTTGAATATTTAAGCCAGTTGATGTTGTGGACATTAAAGTCGCCCAGGATGGCAATTTCGGCATTTGGATAGTTAATTTGTAAATGATCTATGGTGTCTGCAAGAGAAGCGAAAAGTGTTCTAAAGTTTGTATCACTTGGTGGTCGATAGAGGATACAGACGAACCTTGTGGTTGGTTGAGTCGTTATTTTTAACCACATAACATCAAAGTTTGGGGGCTCCAGAGCCTCTTCTCGTTGGCAAGAGAGGTCGCTTCTGACATAAAGACAGATTCCAAAGTTACGCCTAAATCGGGAATAGAAATCGTACCCAGGATAAAGATAGTTTACTGTGCTGGTCGATGAACTGACCTTAGTTTCACAGAGAGCGAGTACATGAGGTTTATTTGATTGCAGGTGTTGGTGCACTGATTTATGTCGAATTTAAACCTCGTATGTTGCAAAAATCCATTTGAAATCTGTCTCTGCATGTCACGCCCCCTGAACCGCCCCCACCCCGGAGATCCGAACGGGGGGCTATTTTACCTCCAGGAATTTTTTGTATCCAGGTGGCCTCATCATGCTATTTGTCCCACAGACGCGGACATCGGCACATCCTCGAAACGTTAAGCAACCTTCACGCGCTTAAGCCGATGCGATGTATCACAACCGGGCGATGCTGGTGGGATCTGGCAATCAACCATCTAGTGTGTTCTTTAAGTCGCCTCCTTCGACAGGCAGAACATACCGGGGGAGAATATTCTATCCCCCCCCCCACGGGGCTATTCCTCTGTAGTCCCCTCTTACATCCTAATTACTTCACCAGAATTGTTGGCCTTGCCCATGTGATTCGTTCCGCTTGAGTAATTAGTAACATTAGGCTAAGTATGAATAAGATAGATTTGTAGTTTAGCTTTAGTCAATCATCCTTCTTGATGAAGCAAAACATGGTTAGCGAAACGCTGCGTCGAGCGTAAAAATAAAGTGTTTGGGTGTATTACACTCCACCCCGCCAGTTTTTGTCATTATTAGGAAATGAAAAAAGGAAAAAAATCGACTCATTTTCCAAGTCCTAAACTTGGAGTTTAGCGAATAGTACTACTTCTTAAAAAACTTTTATTAATCAAAGGTAACATAGATACTTATTAGGGAATGGAACAGGGAAAAAAATCGACTTATTTCGATTTCTTTTGATTTTGGATATGAGTACAGCTCGCTAAAAACTTTTATTGATCGTAGGGAATATTGCACTCTTACTTTTGGACCAATGGGTAACAACCGCCAAAAATTTGTATCTTCACCCCCCTAGTGGTCATTATTTTGAGGTGAAAAGGGGAAAAATTGAACTTATTATCACTAGTTATAAGGTAACTAGTGATAAACGACACATATTTTCCCACCACCTTTTTCAACCCCTAAATATGGACCAAATGAAAGTGCCAGTTGTTACACATTGGTTCAGAATTAACTATATCCGATATTTATTCGCCTAAAAAAAGTTTTTAGTACGTTATACTAAGCAAAATCCAGGTATATCGAAAATAAGACCGATTTTTCCCCCCTTTTCATCCCTGACTTAATAGCCCAACGAGGGTGGGAGAATAGCTTAGGTGGTTTGCCAATTAAAATCCATTGGCCCAAAAGTTCTAGAGTTTGGGGGGGGGGGGGGGATGTCCCTACTATTAATAACAGTTTCTAGCGAGCCGTACTAAGCAAAATCAAAGTAAATCGAAATAAGGATCGATTCTTCCCCTTTTCATCCCCTAATAATGACCACTGGGGAGTAGGATAGTTTGGCGGTTATTGCCTATTGGTCCATAGTAGTCAGTATTCGATAACCTAATCGAATTTAACAGTTTAAACAAATCGCAAGCGGCAGAATCGACTTGTAACGGTGCCCTCTAACTTTTGGCCACTACCTGTACCTTCATCAAAAATAATGAGGTAAAAACACTGGAGATATCTCAAAATCATGAATAATTAAGGAGTTGCGGGCGGGCCATAGGGCTTTTGATCGGCATGTGAGAACTACAAAATAAAAAAAAAATAGTAAAATTTAACGGAAGCCTGATTTACATTTAAAATGTGCGGGACCTTTGTAACTTGTAATTCGTTAAAAAGTGGGTGGGAAAATAACTTAACAATCTTTTGCTTTCTTTTAAACTTCTTACCTAAGGTTACAGTGATAGAGTAAAATTGTATTAGTATTTTAATAATCGGTACCAAATTAAAAACAGTTCTTCAATTCACAACGTTTGAAATAACAATTATTTTTTATTAAGAACTTGTTCCAACCTAAATTTATCTGTTTTATCACTTTTATCTTCATACTTGTTTAGTTTCTAACAAAAGAATAGAATTAAATCAAACTCAACTCTGGATTCAACTGAGAGATTTTTATAATTGACAAACGTCCCACACATAGAAATGTGTTTTATATAAATACTAACAAGCGTGGTTTGTTGGAGTATAAATAATTATTATTTCTAAACACCATTTCTTAGTAAATATGGGAAATTACAGAAATAAATAAAATATAGAATAAATAACTGGGTAAATTTGCAAGAAATAAAATGTTTTATTTTTTAATAAATAAATATTTGTGTCCTCGATAAACTAAAAAAAAACGTACTGAAAATTTCCTTGGCTGGAATTGACCCCCGACATTTGACTTTTTTAGGATGTTATCGTACCACCAGAAAGAGCAAATAAATCAACTAGGTAATAAAAATTCTTTATTTTATATTGAATATTGGACGCTTAGCAATTTTTGATAATTACAAGCCGAGTAAGAGCAAGGAGTAGAAATGGAATTACAGACACGATTAATAACACAGCCACACTACAAAAGAAAAGTTCATACTACGAACCAAAAATACATGAATCTAGTGTATTTTTCAATGCTGAATTCGAATCTGTATTAAAAAAAAGATTTGGCGTGTCCATTTTTTTTTTGGGCCAAAAACATCTCTTGAAAATGGGATAAAAATTATAGTAATAATGTAACTGACTTAATGAAGTGGGAAAAATGACAATATTTTAGAGAAGAGAAGATGTATTCAAACCACAACAAGCTATTTCATATTAATTAAACCGAAATCCTCCCCTCCCTTATATGGGGTGAAAAGAACCCCTACCCTAAAACTCAAATACCCGCACGTGAGTTTAAATAACATGTACAAAGAACAAATTCTTTTCGCTCTTAGAACAAAATATCTGAGTCCGGTGTGACAACCAGACATTACTCATAAAGGGTTGAGACTCATCCCATAACCCTAGCCTAATAAGGTGTAAAAACCCTACGGAGTTTCAAAACGACGAAAAAAGTTCAGGCTTTTGTAGTTTTAGGTAGGGATGAACAAATATATGGAGTAGAGTTCGCTGAACCATCGACACATGACTATAAACTACCCCTTAGAGTGTAGTAGAAATTACCCCTACGTTCTAATGATGCACATGGATGTTTTATTGAAATTTGGAAAGCATCAAGTACTTTTTATCTCATTGTATCAAACGTTCGAGACAAACTAGGTCATCTTCCTAATAAGGGCGAAAATCATCCTTAAGAGAGGGGAACTAACCTATGGGAATGATGGATATTAGAAAGTTCTAGCATCTGAGAAAAAAAATACGGCCCTTTCCTAGTCTCAGGCAGGATGGACAAATGCAGAGTTAATTCGTTCCAACTAACCGACACAAAACTAAAGTCTACCACTAAAGGGTCGTAAAAACTACCCCTAAGATTGTGATATTTGAATTCAGAAAAAAAAAAAACATATTTTTAAAGCTCATTGTGCCAAGTATACCTCTGATACGACGCGACAAACCAGTCAGTCCTCTTAATGACATTAAAACCTACCCCCTTTGATGAGGGATCTCATAACATCTAATAACTGGAAACAATCTTCAGGCTTTGTAACTTTTAGGGAAGGAAGATTATTACTATAGTTTTACCCCATCTCGAGAGATGTTTTTGGTAAAAAAAAAATGATACGATAAATCTTTTTTTTTTAACTACGGATTCGAATTTAGCTTCGAAAAATATACTAATTCGAGATATTTTGGTTCGTGGTAATGAACTTTTTTTGTGTGTGGCTATATAATTTTATCTTTATTCAAATTATAAATAATATTATAATATATATATATAATTATTTATATTTATATTATACATATATTTATTATATTCAAATACGTTGTTGACGTACACCGATGTTTATTAGGGAAACTAGCCATGCCCGCTGCTGCGCTCGCGTGGACTTGATTTACTATTATCGTCACTGTTTATTCCTTACGTTATCTAATATATATCCTATAACCTGGCCAGAGAACATATGTATTTTATAAAAAAAACATGTAAATCGGATAAGTGGTTCTTGATTGCTAAGCGGACTAACGGACTGAGACAGACAGAGAGACTTTGCGTTTTATATATTATAGATTTTTTTTTTTTATAAATATTAAATTAAGAATTAAAAAAAAACACATATATATATATATTATATAATATATATATATATTTATATATACATATATACCACATATATGTATAATTATATAACAGATATGTTATATATATATATATATATATATATATATATATATATATATAATACATATATATATATATAAATATATATATATATATATATATATATATATATATATATATAAATGTATATATATATATATATATATATATCATATATATATATATATATTATAATATATATATATATATATATATATATATATATATATATATATTATATATATATATATATATAAAGATATATATAAATAACGTGCCCAGAGAACAAATGTAATGAATTAAAAAAAAAACATGTAAGCCGGACAAGTCATAAGCGCACTAACAACAGACAGACATACAAACAGAGAGATATTGCATAAATTATGTTCTTTGCTACATAATATTGTTCCATATTTATTAGTTTTAAGGCAGTGTATTGCAAAAGAACGCACTAGCGGCAAACTTTTTTCCGACTTGAGTCACTATTATCGATACTGCTTATTCCTTATGTTAGCTAACGTAATAAAATATATCCTATAGTCTGGCCAGAGAACATATGTATATTTTTAAAAAAAGCACGTAAATCGGATAAGTGATTCTCCAGTGATACACGCATTAACGCACAGACCGACAAACAGACAGAGAGACGTTGCATTTTATTTATTTATAGGTAACCTGGCCAGAGAACATATGTATGTTTAAAAAAAAGCACGTAAATTAAGATAAGTGGTTTCTCCAGTGATAGGCGCACTAACAGACAGACGAACAGAGAGACGTTGCATTTTATATACTATATATTATAGAAGATTAGAGATAACCAGTATGAATTTAAAAAAAAAAACATAAATCGTATAAGTGGTTCTCGATTGATAAGCGCACTAACGGATGGACAGACAGACAGAAAGACGTGGTATTTTATATATAGTATAGATATTCTTTGCTACATGATATTGTTTCATGTTTAATGGTTTAGGCAGTGTATTGCAAGAGAACGCGCTAGCGGCAAACTTTTTTCCGACTTGATTCACTATTATCGTCACTGCCTTATGTTACCCTAACGTAATAAAATATAGCCTATACCATGGCCAGAGAACATATGTATGTTTTAAAAAAAGGCACGTAAATCGGATAAGTGGTTCTCCAGTGATAACCGCACTAACGGACAGACAGACAGACAGACATTGCATTTTATAAATATTATAGAATAGAAGGCGATTCAAGATTATTAATTTATCAGCTAAATATAAATAAATAAGAGATTTTAACGTATGCGATTAATGTAAAATAAATATTAGTGGCTTTGAGAGGAATTTTTAAAAACTGAAAAAAACGTGTAGCGAAAAACATACGAGGCATTCAGCTTTCTGGTCTCGTGGTTTACCAACTCAGCTATAAAGTGTAAATTCAATTAACCGGTCAGCCTACGTTCTAATCACAGTCAAGGTAAAAACTTCTTTTAAATTTTAAAAATTATACTGAATTTCACTAATACCTATGCTTGAATTTTAAATAAATCTATTATTTATTAAAAAATTAAGATAATTTTGTCTATGTTCTAAATAAAGTGTTAGAAAATTTAAAAATATCGAGTTTAACGAAAATTATTTGAATGATTGAATTGAATGTACAACTATCCTAAGTATTAGTTTTTCCCAATTTTCTTATATTGTTTATTGTGCTAAAAAAATAATTGTTTCTTTTGTATTCACCAGCCAGTTTCCTGCAAAATAGAGAAAATATCGTGATGCCGCATGTAACATTCGATAATCGTAATTGATTCCCTGGTGACCTATGTATAAAGCGTACAGTTTTAAATAAGAACAACGATATGATAAACAACGATATCATAACATACTTGTTACTTATACTTTGTCTTGTTTGTAGATGTCCAGATGGTCAAAGGCTACTCAACATTACAAATTTAAAAAATTGTTTACCCAGTACTTTTTCTCAGAAATAGAAATTATACTTTGTTACACGGGGAATATATATATATATATAAATATATATATATTTTATATATATATATATATATATATATATATATATATATATATTATAATATATATAGTGGTCAAACCATACCAACTTAAAATAGTAGGTTTACTTCAATTTTATGATGAAATAATAGACGCAAAAAAGATTGACCATAGAAAAGACTGTAGATGTATTTATAATTGAAAACAGACATTTTTACAGCGTAGGAAACAATGCACTGTTGAGGAAGGGCCTCTTAATTTATTTTAATTGCAAATACTAGGTGACTGACAAGCTGTGATTAGTGTGAGTTTTGTTGTTATTTTTTTGGTAAAAATGGAAATTAAAA
>CM032449.1:75411330-75511330 GCA_019049505.1 Pachyrhynchus sulphureomaculatus | reverse complement strand
GAATAGTATTATTATAGTAACTTTCGTCTCTTGATGACATAAGTAGCAGTGATTATTCCCTACAAAACAAAATCCAAAAAATGTACTGTTTGTTTTTAAATTTGATCTTTAATTTCCCTGTGATTCTTCTTTTCTAATTTAAAGATAACCTACCACATTGTCACTGTAAGCCCTAAAATAGCAAAAATTTTATATGAATACTTTTAGATAAAAGTTGACTTTTTTGTTTTCTGGCAAGTTTTAAAAAAAATATATTCTACATATATTTTTAAAACAGTCAATAAGGTTTTTCAATAAATATATATGTAAATTTATTGAGATATTAAAAACAGGAAATATATCGTGCAGTAAAACTTAATCTTACGTGGTTTTAACCGCACAAAGAATAAAAAATATATAAGAAAAATATTTTTATACATTTTATTTAAATTTTTAGTGTTTAAAGATTTCAGATTGATGATAATAGAGAAATAAAAATATGAAACATATAATATTAATGTATACTTTTTTTAAATGTACCTTGTTTTTAACTTTAACCAATAAAAAACTCTAAATTTGTAACAAGAAAATTACCATTTCGGTATTAAGGGTGTACATATACTTAGGCGCTGCAAAAAGTATGTATATTTAAAAAAATATATATAAAGGAAGACGCTTAACAGTAAAGTGAAAAATTTAAAGTTTTAATTTCAATTAACGTCAGTTGTTTTAATTTTTTTTATTGTATTTTGTAATACAACTTTAAAAATAAGCCATTCAATAATATTAATTAAAACGTTTTTGAACGATGGTCGTTGATATTATAATTCCTTTTACGAATAAAAAATAACAAAACATAAAGTAAGTTAGTATTACAACCTGCATGTTGAAGACAACATAAAACTTCCGGAAAATATTAATTATTTATGTAATTTGATTTTTCCACAAGTTATTATCCGATTCAAGATTGGCTCTGATAAACATTAATTCATCTATCTACCACATTAGCCCTTTTGATCACTAGAAGTCCAAAAGGGCCAATTTGCATTTTTATATTTTCTCGATCATGATTATAAATACTCCTTAAAATTTTTTTGAAATTAATTATTTCAAACCGTAGTATATAACTCAAGTTACCCATTCAACGATGGGATAATAAATTTTTTGAAAAAATATCTTTATTATTGAATGACCTAAATCTTAAACACTTAGTTCTGAAAACAAAATTTGTCCTTTTGGCGGAACGCAGTCTATATATATAATGGTTAAACATTATGTTTACTAGGTGCACGGAGTATTATCTATTATTATTTTGATTTGTTATGAAATTAATTGTACCTAAAATTTGAAAATCTTTAATTATGAAGAAAATCGTGTGGTAGACAATAAAGCAATAATGCGTCGGCGTCTAAGCTATTTCGTACAACGGCAGCGTGTTAGGTGCTGTGGTTTGGCAGTAAAAAAATCAGTTTTACCCCTTTTTTTTTAATTTTTCGGAAATGTTTGAATTTAAAAAAGTATTCAATATACTTCTTCATGGCTTTACGAGCCATTCGTTTGAATATATTAAGTGATTTCTATAACACCCGTCCTGTATATATTATAAAATAAATTGGATTGGCCATATGTTTCGGAATATGATGTTACATTGAAAAAATCATAATTTTGCCCTTTTTAAGCATTGTATAAACATTAAAACATACGTTCACTTCTATAACACTATTCATATTTAATTTTTTTCAACGGTACTTTAAAATGTATATATATATATATATATATATTATATATATTATACATAATATATATATATATATATATATATATAAGGTTATTTAATGAATAATACAAAAGAATAGCGATTATATATTTTTCATTGTACTTTAAATTATAAGAGTTATTTTTTTTTTAAATGTTTTAAATGTTAACATTATTTTTTATCGGTTTAAATGGACTAATTCAGAAAAAAATAATCCAATGTGCAAAAATAAAAAATTAATCTTATAAAATAATGTAGTAATTAAAAATTGTCGAAAGGTTTTTTTCAAAAAATAAAAAATTTGGCGTTGTTTCAAACTTTGGTATGCAATTTTCGACCAAAAAATATATGTTTAATTATTTATAAAAAATTAATAAACCTCTCGACATTTTGTAGAAAAAGTAACATTAAGATTTAAAAAAAAGAGTTAAAAATATTGAAAAACAGATAAGAGATATAGCGATTGTGCTCCGCCAAAAGGACCAATCTGCAGTTTTTTTGTATTTAGGCCAATCTATTTTTACCACTTCAAGATTACAAACTACAATACTCCCCAGGGAAAAGTGTGCTGTTTTTCTATTCAAGAAAATATGCTTCGTATAATCTTTCATTTTATGAGAGTGGCACTAGGTTGACTTACTGCTACATGTGGATTGAGACTGATGGACACAGAGGGAACAATCAGATTTGTATCATGTGCAAAAATTTATTGTTTTAAGATAATAGGGACATAAAGGAAGTCGCGCTGCGGTGTATTGTGATAATTTTGCAGGCCAGCAGAAAAACTCAGCTATGCTTGTACTGCTGACAGAGTTTGTAAAGCAGTCTAAAGGTCTTAAAAAAATTTCATTAAATCTTTTAAGTGTTGGCCACTCAATGATGACTGTTGACTCAGTACATGGCAACGGACGAAGAAAAAAAACCGTATACTCTCCGAGTAAGTAATCCACTATAGTAACCAATGGCCGCAATAATTCGTTCGCTTATGAGGTAGCAGTTGCTAAAAGAAATAAGTTTAGGGACTGGAAGATCTTTTCAGAGAAATTTCAAATTGAGGCTAAGGACGGTGAGAAATTAAAAATTTCATCAGTGCCACGAGTTTATTGGTCCAAAAAGACTGTTGTACATAATGGAACAATGGAGGTGTTTCGAAAAGCTTCAGATCAGACGCCAACTTTATATTTTAAAATACTGAGACGGAGATGTACAAAGAATAAAGAAGGAAAAAAACAGAAGGAAGAAAATAAACAAGGAAGGAAAGAGAAGGGAAGAAAATAATTGTGCTGGGACTTAACTGAGGCCCCTTTAGCCTACCTGCAAGATTTGCCTCTGGCAAATCAAAAATATAATGACTTAATAAATCTTTGCACCAAAGGTGCTATTCCTAAACGCTATCATAAAGAGTACTTTGAACATTTTAATTTGAAAGCAGTGGCAGATGTTCTGATTGAGCAAAGCGAAAAATTTAAATTTTTAATTTTAATTAACGTCTGTTATTTCAATTTGTTTATTGTATTTTGTAATACAACGTTAAAATAAGCAATACAATAATAATAATTAATACATTTTTGACCGATGTTCGTTAATATTATAATTCCTTTTACAAATAAAAACTTGCTACTACATCCTGAATGTTGAAAAAAAATATCAACTTCGGGAAAATATTCATTATTTATGTAATTTTATTATTCGCCAAATTATTACGATGAAAATTCATGATTGGCCCTGATAAACGTTAGTTTATCTTAATCACAAGATCTCTATTCGAGTGCTAAGTTCAAAAGTGCCAATTTGCATTTTATATTTTCTCAATCCTCTATAATTTTTTTTTTTTAAATTTTTTAAAATTTATTATTTTAAACCGTAGTATATAACTCAAGTTACCGACTATAGGATAGTAATTTTTTTAATAAATTTCTTTACTTTATAAACTACCTAAATCTTAAACACTCAGTTCTGGAAAACAGATTGGTCCTTTCTATCGATATATATATATATATATATATATATATATATATATATATATATATATATATAATATATATATATATATATATATATATATATAATATTATATATATATAATAATATATATAAATATATATACATATATATATAATATATATATATATATATATATATATATATATATATATATATATATATATATATATAATATATATATATAATATAATGGTTAAACATTATTTTTACTAAGTGTACGGAGTATTAGCGATTATTATTTTGATTTGTTATGAGATTAATTGTACCTAAATTTGAAAATCTTTAATTGTTGAAGATAATCGTGTGGTAGACAATAAAGCAACAATGCATCGGCATCTAAGCTATTTTGTACAACGGCAGCCTATTAGATGCGGTTGGTTTGGCAGTAAAATCCAGTTTTGCCTTTTTTTTTTTAATTTATCATAAATGTTTGAATTAAAAAAAAAAAGTATTCAATGTGCTTTTACATGGCCCTACGAGCCATTCGTTTGAATATATGAAGTTATTTCCATAACACCCTGTATATATTATACAATAAATAACGTGGATTGGCCATGTGTTTTCGGAATATGATGTTATGTTGAAAAAACGTAATATTGCAGCTTTTAAGCATTGTAAACATTAAAACATACGTCCACTTCTATAACACTATTCATATTTAATTTTTTCAATAGTACTTTAAAATGTATATATACTATATACTATATACTATACTATATACACTAATATATATTATATATATATATATATTATATATATATATAATATATATATATACTTGATAATACCGATTGTTTGAAAATTAAAGAACTAAACGAATGTAAAATAGCACATCTTTTTTCCTACTAAACGAATAACTTATTACATCCTTGCAATTTTACTTCAGCAGAGGAATAATGTCAGTTAATTTTAGTATCTATCAAATTGTATTGAATTGAAATCAATTTAATATGCGATGATAATAATTATCGAAGTTCGCGAAATGCTGCTCGAATATTTAACAAAAGGCGTCCTGGTAAAAAAATTTCATTCGACGATGGCAATGCTCCTAAATATACTTAAAAAACATAGTTCTATAGATAGCCGATACAAAATGCGTCATCATAGACCCGTTACTAACGAAGAAGCAAATTTTAATGTAACGTTATGGACTGTTGAAAATCCTCAAATGGTGTTATCTGAAAGACGTGAACAAGTTGGAATGTCAGAGCGGTCGATCAACCGAGTTTTAGTACAAAATAAGTTCCGTGCTTGCAAACCAAAATTTATTCACTTTTTACAAGAAAGGATTATGATGCTCGACTAGATTTTTTGTTCTTGAATTACAAGGAAAGAAGTAACAAACATACATTTTTACAGAAATATCATTTTTTTGGACAGACGAAAATCCAAATTTTGTATTTCAAACTAAAATATAAGTACTACTTTAAAGTGGTGATGCAACACCCAAATTATTGGCCTTTTCTTTTTCCGACAAAGTTAACGGAAAGCGGCCTGCAATTCTTAAACACAGAAATATTTAATTCTTTACATGACTTCCACTTCAGAACAACAGGAGACTATTTTTTCAACAAAATAGTACATCCACACGCACGTTGCAAAGTGCGACAACGGCTGGAAAAAACATTTTGGAGACCAGTAGATTAGATGTTATTCTATTAATCTTTGGCCAGCGACATCTCCGGACTGAACACCACCCGTTTTTTTTTATGCGACTTGAAATATTAAAAAAAAATAAATAGAAAGTAATATAACGTTGTGTGTCTACTGAAATAAAAAAATCTAACTAATCTTTCTTGCCTACTAAATCTTCGGCTTATTAACTCCTAAAAACCTCTCGTTTGCGGCTCGCCAAAAAAAACTTCTACAGACTGTTGAAAGTAACCGGTTTCTGTCAGACTAAGATTCCTGGACTTATCAGACAAAACCCTAGTACGGTGTAGAAGCCCAAGTAGTACACCAGATAGAAATCGTCTCTCACTTTGCTTAGTCATTCGGTCGAGTCTAGCCAAAATCAATTACATTTCCAAGCTGAAGATGAATTATTTTTAAATTAACAAATTTCAAAAAAATAACTCAGTATTCAGAGCTTCGCTCAGATAGGTTCTACAGATCAGCACTTACCTATAAACTACCAAAATATTCTCGAGTGCCCATAGTCCTATATTCCACTAGCTCAATCTCAGGGTAGATTCGTTCTTTTTGTTTTCCTAACAAGTTTGGTGGAGACTTTGTCACTATAAGAAATTTATCACAATCAAATGGCACCACTACCAAATTTGTTTTATTATGAGCTAATCTTGCAGGCTATTATAGTGGGCCAAAGAGATAAAAAAATATGGAAAAAAAGATTTATTAATATCTAGTCAAGTCGGGGACAAAGTTACTTTCAGCCTACTTAGTAGTTTAAAGAAAAGGTCAGATAAGCTATTAATTTGATGGTTTATTTTAAAGGACCCCGCACTAACCTTATGGAAAATAGCTTTTTATTCTAGGAAAATCTTATAAGTGAAATAAAAAATGGCCCTTCCGCTCTTTGCGCTATCCAGGATCAACGCCGTTGACGTGGCGGAGACTGATCCCTGGGTGTGTGTGTGGGTGGGTGAGTGTGAGTTTGAGTATGTAAGGTGTGAGTGTAATTGAGTGTATTGAGTTTCTATTAATGAGCATTAAGTGTGCGGATATGTGTGTATGTATGAAGTAGACTGTGCACGAGTGTATATGTGTGTGTATCTATGTGTGTATGTAAAAAATCGGGTCTTCCATTAAGGACTTAACACACTTTTTTTTGAAATAATAAAACGCAACCCATTTGAGACATTTCGAAAATTTTACCATCGGCTTTGATGTACAATCAAAACATTTATGTATGGAATTCGACTATCTTCATTCATATGTCCACCACGGGCATGTTTGTAGCGGTCGATTCGTTGAATCCAATTTTCGATGACTCGGCCACACAATTCGACGGAAACGGCCGCTATCTCTCTTTCAATATTGGCTCTGAGCTCCTCTAACGACGCAGGCTTGTTAGCATAGACCAATGATTTAACGTACCCCCATAAAAAGAAGCCTAGAGGTGTTTAAATCACACGATCTAGGCGGCCATTCGACGGGACCATTTCTCGATATAACACCTTCACCGAATTTAGATTGCAGTAAGTCGATTGTTACACCCGCTGTGTGGCTTGTGGCGCCGTCTTGTTGAAACCACACATTATTATTAATGTCTAGTCCATGCAATTGATAAAAGAAATAACGTTGCAACATGCCTTTGTAGCGATCTCCATTGACTGTAACGTGACGGTTATTTTCATCAATGAAAAAAGAACGGCCCAATGACACCACCGGCATGAAAACCGCACCAAACAGTAATTTTTTGTGGATGATGTGATGTTTCTTCAAGCACATGAGGGTTTTTACCTGACCAAATAACGCATATTCTGTTTGTTGACGAAGCCGTTTATCCAAAAAAATGCGCTTCATCACTAAAGATGATTTGCGATGAAATTGTCATCTTCTTCCAACATTTTTAGAGCCCAATTCGAGAACGTACGTCGCTTCATATGATCGATGCTTTAGTTCTTGAGTTAACTTTAACTTATAAGGGTGCAGGCCAAGATCCTTTCGCAAAATTCGCCATAGTGTGGTCTGAGCGATGCCCAATTCTTAAGAACGCCCGTGAAATCGACTGTTTTGGTTCGTTTGAGATGGACGCTTGAACGGCAGCAATTATTCTGGCCACTTCGACCAACCCGTTGTCTCACTGGCACGGGAACATCCAGCAGCGAATATGTTAACTCAAATTTTTTCACTAGACTATGAATTGCTTGTCTACTGGGACGAGAATTACGACACCAAAAATTGGCGTTAACGCTCTTAAAGTTGCAGTCACCGACTCCAAATTTTGGTAGTAATGTGTGTGTGTGTGTGTGTGTTGTGTGTGTGTGTGTGTGTGTGTGTGTGTGTGTGTGTGTGTGTGTGTGTGTGTGT
Source organism: Pachyrhynchus sulphureomaculatus (assembly GCA_019049505.1). Taxonomy (NCBI): domain Eukaryota; kingdom Metazoa; phylum Arthropoda; class Insecta; order Coleoptera; family Curculionidae; genus Pachyrhynchus; species Pachyrhynchus sulphureomaculatus. The sequence continues at coordinate 75,503,598 of CM032449.1, read as the reverse complement.
GGTGTGTGTGTGTGTGTGTGTGTGTGTGTGTGTGTGTGTGTGTGTGTGTGTGTGTGTGTGTGTGTGTGTGTGTGTGTTGTGTGTGTGTGTGTGTGTGTGTGTGTGTGTGTGTGTGTGTGTGTGTGTGAGTGTTTGTGTGTGTGTGTGTGTGTTGTGCGTATATGTGTGTGAGAGTACGATATTAATCAACATCGCTATCCATTAAATTCAGATAGAAGATCTTTAATGCAAAGATTTGCACCAAAAAAATCTAGGATTTGAATTTACAAATAGAGCTGAATTCATTGAAAGACATGTGTCGGAATTTGCAAATGAACTGTATAGCCTTCAATCAAATATCGAGAAAGTTATAATTTATGTTGATGGGACTTATTCTTATATACCAAGAGTAATTTTCGAGCTTTAAGACAGTCGTATTGTTTACATATATATCGGCATTTAGTAAAACCTTATATTAATAGTAGCTCCAGATAGTTATATTTTAGAAATTCAAGGTTCGTACTTTTCAGACTCCGTAACAATGATGCGTCAATGTTGAGGGATGCATTCAATCGTGATGCCGAAAATATGAGGAACTGGTTTCATGATAGTGACATTTTCATAGTTGATCGAGGATATAGAGATGCCGTCTCTCTACTCTAACGCTTAGGCATTGAAGTAAAAATGCCATCCTTTCTCGAACGTGGTCAGCGTCAACTCCCCACAGAAGATGCCAATAAATCACGGCTTGTTACAAAAACGCGATGGATAGTTGAAGCAAGAAATGGACATAGCAAGTCTATGTTTAAGTTTTTTCGGTCAAATGAGTATTATGCCCAATGTACTGAATTTGAATGATTTGTACCGAATTGCTAGGGCAATAAACAGATATCACCCTCCTATTTTAATAGAAGAGGCCAACAGGGAACTAGCAAGGGAATTATTGACCAGGGCATAGGATGTCAATGTTGTCTTAGTGTTCATTGAAGTAGAAAATCCTCAAGTTAGAAATGGTCGATGGTTTCAAATGAATCAGCACCAAGTCCTGGATTTTGTGTGCGCGCGCGCGCGCGAGGGTGCGCGGGTGCGCGGGGGTGGGTGTGTGGATGTGCGTATTTGGATAGCGTGTTTGGGTGCGCGTGTTTGAGTGCGCGTGTGAAGGTGCGCGTGTGTGTGCGGGTGTGTGAGCGCATATGCGTGCGCGTGTGCATGAGGTGTGCGTGCGCGTGTGTGTGCACTTGTGTGTGCGCATGTGCGTGCGCATGTGCCTGGGCGTCTGCGTGGGCATCTGCGTGTGCGTGTGCGTATATGTGTGTGAGAGTACGATATTAATCAACATCGCTATCCATTAAATTCAGATAGAAGATCTTTAATGCAAAGATTTGCATGCACCAAAAAAATCTAGGATTTGAATTTACAAATAGAGCTGAATTCATTGAAAGACATGTGTCGGAATTTGCAAATGAACTGTATAGCCTTCAATCAAATATCGAGAAAGTTATAATTTATGTTGATGGGACTTATTCTTATATACCTAAGAGTAATTTTCGAGCTTTAAGACAGTCGTATTGTTTACATATATATCGGCATTTAGTAAAACCTTATATTAATAGTAGCTCCAGATAGTTATATTTTAGAAATTCAAGGTTCGTACTTTTCAGACTCCCGTAACAATGATGCGTCAATGTTGAGGGATGCATTCAATCGTGATGCCGAAAATATGAGGAACTGGTTTCATGATAGTGACATTTTCATAGTTGATCGAGGATATAGAGATGCCGTCTCTCTACTCTAACGCTTAGGCATTGAAGTAAAAATGCCATCCTTTCTCGAACGTGGTCAGCGTCAACTCCCCACAGAAGATGCCAATAAATCACGGCTTGTTACAAAAACGCGATGGATAGTTGAAGCAAGAAATGGACATAGCAAGTCTATGTTTAAGTTTTTTCGGTCAAATGAGTATTATGCCCAATGTACTGAATTTGAATGATTTGTACCGAATTGCTAGGGCAATAAACAGATATCACCCTCCTATTTTAATAGAAGAGGCCAACAGGGGAACTAGCAAGGGAATTATTGACCAGGGCATAGGATGTCAATGTTGTCTTAGTGTTCATTGAAGTAGAAAATCCTCAAGTTAGAAATGGTCGATGGTTTCAAATGAATCAGCACCAAGTCCTGGATTTTCCTCGATTAACTTTGGATTATTTGCAAGATTTAACCGTCGGGGTCTCTTAAGTTAATCTTGCTGCTTCATACGTTCAGGACAAACTCGACAGGGAAGGAGATGAAGTAGTTAACATAGACTTTCATCATGAACAACTAGGTTTAGCAAGAGTTCGAGTTTTCTCTCGCTTTCGAACAGAATAATACATCAGTTATAGGATAGCTTTCAAACTACAAGAAAATGGAAATTTAAGAACATGAATATTGACGATGATCGGTTATTATTGCACGTGCCAGTCCGCGCTAGAACACTTGGATCACCTGCACATATGGCGAGTGTACTGTGGTTTTTGGGATATTCCAAGTACGAACAAAATATAAGGTACTCATCGGATGCACTCTTGAACCATGTATTCGATGCCGGAGAAAGACCACCAACAAAAAATTTATCACTGCACAATATTCGATTTTTTTAAAAATACTCAAACACGTCTATTGTAACCAGTTTGACCGATCGACTTGAAATTTAGAGTGTCTTCATACGAAAAACGAAGCTTCAAAATGGTGTTTAATATTGGTTCAAGTGATGCTCCATAGGTATCGCTTTTCAAAACTTATTAGCTGACCTGATAAATATATAATGTTCGTCTGAAGGATATATACTGAAATCCACCTAAATTTGAAGGACAACTTAAACATTTATGAATATACAATGTTTCTACGATAGTTATATACTGAAATGTCCTTAAATTTTACGGATAATTTATTAAAAATTGATGTTTTAATATAACTTTAGATTTTATCTGGTAGGAGAGAATGATGAATTTTTATAAGCTGAAATAAAAGATTAACAACAAGAATGGTTTTCTTAATGATACAATTTTGTAGGCCAAAAGATAATTATAAGATATGTCAATTAATATGCCAAAAGATCAATGAAGTAAATTTAGAAAAATTTTATATACCAGAAATATAATTATCTGAAATTTTAGAAGTTATTTGATAAAACATAATTATGTTAAATTAAAAAAAAAAACAAGTTTATATATGCATCTTCGGCGACAGTCTCTCACTTCATAGAAGATCCCACGTAAACGGCACTATAACCAATAATTAAAACTTTATAGACACCAAGTTTCTATTAAGCCAGATATGCATGAGAAAAGGAAAAATTTTAAAAATATTGGAACCCAAGATTCTTTAGCAAATAAGATGAATTAATTTATTATTTAAGTTTTTAATAAAGTAAGAATTTTCAGAGGTTATCTCGCCACACAGATGAGAGTACCTATTCAACTCAAAATACTAGCGGACAATTACTACCTACTCATTGGACAACTAGACCTAGATGAACACTAAGTGTCTAAAAATTAGCGTGCCTCGAAAATAATTCAAAAGAAAATTAAGCCAAACAAAATGTATTTTTAAAAATTTGGGTACAGCAAGAACTCGAAATGATGTGGATTACCTTAAATTTTCTCCTTCTCTACATAGAAATGTTTAATGAAAAATTCTGGCTAGTAAGTATTATACAATATTTGCACTGCTTAAAAAGATTCTGCCAATACTTTAATTAACATAGAAAAAGTTATACGTTTATAAAAAAAAGTAGTTGAAATTTTTTACCTAAACAAATATTATTAATGTCAGTAGGCCTTATATTTATAAGCCTTCGATTCCTCTTGATCCAAAACTAAAAGTTACAGTTTTTGTACATTCATCGTACAAACAGTTGTCGGGATCAAGAAGAAACTTCAAATAAAATTCTCACAGGTTAGCTGACGTCAATTAAGGAAGAAAACTTGTAGTCCTTATTGGAACGTACCACTTGGTCAAAACTCAAATTTGAACTGGGACATTGACACTTGCATAGGACAGATAAAAACCCTCGAGTCTTGACAAATGTCTTCCCCTTACGTACAAAAGGAGAAAATGAAATGGTCATTGTACGGCTGGCCAGGTATTTAACCGAATAGAACCAATAACACCATAGCCTAAACGTTTAATTTTTACTAAATCATTTTATATGCTCATTTTAAACTTTTACTGAAAACATTAAACCATTTTCTAATTTATGTGTCGAAGAAAAGGTGAAAATATTAAAATATATTTCAACTATACTAATTTAATATAGATGGAAAGTTTTGTATTGTTTATTTGTCGGAGGTAATCTCTGAAACTACCAATCTGATTTAGAAAAATAGTTTACTAGTATGTAGCCTGGACTTTGGGATGGACATAGGCTATATTTTAGGGGGTAGGATAACGAAGAGCTGATGTGATGGGGAAAGCGACAGAACGCTCGGACTGTTTTGCTGGTTATCGTGGCAGAAAACGTCGTAGCGTGCTAACAAATACTTTGGCGGAATTTATTTTACAGAAGTCTTTAACTTAATTTTGTCAAGAGTTAATGACGTGATTTCCTTGATATTATATTTTTGAAGACGAAAATGTTTGTTTTTTTTGTTATTTGTAGTTTTAAGATTATAGTGAGTGGATGCTTTGTTGTTGGTGTCAATAGGTACTAAATAACAATGAAAACATTTATTTACATTTTTTTTATTGTTATTAGTGTATTTTTGTTCAATACGTACCTAATAGTGTGAAATTGACTTAGGCAATAGATAGTATTTTAATAATCTTCCTTAGTTTAGGTATACCTACCTACTTGATTTGGTTCTATGCTATTTTGTAAGGGTGTTCTGAAATATCTGCAAAAAATTGTGTGCCATTGTTACATTTTCTTTTACAATTATTGAGTAGGTAATTTCAGTTTGAGATGTATAAATATATATGTTTAATTTATGGGATCACTTCGGAGTCGGTCCGTCCGTCTGTCTGTCCGTCTTGTCACACCTCATTTTCTCCAAAAATATTTGACACAGAAAGTTGAAATTTGGCACATATATTAAGAATTGATGGCCCAATCAGAAATGTGTAGTTTTAAATGTTAAATTTTGACTTTGGGATTAGTTTAGGGGAGTGAAATCGGAAATGAAAAAAAAATTTAAGAGGTCATCAAGTAGAGAGTCAAATGAAAGTCCAAAAATATATATATGACTCGGGCGAACTTTCTTTATATTATTTAAACATTCTTCATGAGGTGTAGATTTGAACGAAAATTATTACGAATGCATTACCTTTGATAATTTATCTGGTACCAGCATATATTTCGCGTACTCCTATGATCCTAACGGATCTGCCGATTCCTTTCAAGCGGTTGCAGTTTCTGGTTAAAGTATCGTTTGCTCTCACAATAAGCAAGTCCCAGGGACAAACTTTAAAATTCGTGGAAATCAGTTTGAAATAGGAACGTTTTTCTTCTGGCCAATTATATGTCTGGTTATCAAAGTGGGAACTTTAGAAAACCAGTATATTTTGCTGCCAGAAAATAATAAAACATCAAACATAGTGTACAGAGAAGCTCTAACCAATTGACATAGGTACATAAATTTAAAGATAACCTTTGAAAAAAAAATAACACCTCCACGCGAACGAAGTCGAGTGAGGTTGGTACTGGAAAACAAAGAGAGAGAGAGAGAGAGACAACGTTAACATAGGCAGCCTTTGCATCGAAGAAATGCGAGAGCGGGTACCGGTGTAAAGTACAAGACGACCCGGAGATGTAGTTTTTAGTGGGTAGGGTACCCTCGGGATGGAGGCGCGAATCCCACTCTCTGTGAGTAAATGCATTTCTACATCTCCATAATAATAATAAAAAATGTTTGCCTCAGACTGTTCTACAAAAAATCCGCGACAGCACATGTCTTTCTAGAGAAGCTAACCCAAATTATTAATCAGTAAAGATATTAAAAATATAAGTGTTAAAATATTTCAACTAAATGAAAGAGAATAATTTATTTAAAAGCTTTCTTTGTTTTATGCATTTATGAAGATAAAAATTGTCTTTAAATCGACATTGACGAATAGTTTAGATTTTATAAGCGTGTTTCTGAACATGCCTCTGAAATGTGCTCCCGGAACTCCTCCTTGCCACTGATTCTAAAAGTACGGACTCCTATAGTATTGTTGCATAATTTAAAACTACCAAAATTATGCAACAGTACTAGATTATAAATAAAGGTCCTTAAAAATGCAATCAGGTGACAGGCTGTGGAGCTGAAGAAATTGTTTTGATTCCGAGAATCCCAATATCAACCAACTTACCGTCGGAATTTAAACAACTCCAGTTTCCTATAAATCTATATTTCTCGATAACAATTAATAAAACTTAGGATAAACATTAAACATAGCTGGTTTAGATCTTAGCGGCCAACGTTTTTTCGCCTGGCCAATTAAATGCAGCCCTGTCGCTTGTAACATCCAAACATAATCTGTTTGTTCTGGCACCCGCGGAAGAGACACTTAATGCGGTGTATAAAGAAATATTTTAAACTATTTTTAAAAAAATATTTTAGAAATACTATTTTTATCGACACTAAATTATAACGAAGAGTTAAACAGTAACATAACATCAACAACCACCGTGCGAACCCGGAACGGGTCGCTAGTCTTATATATCTTCCACTTCGGAATTTCAAATTTCTAACAAAATCACAAGCCATGTGCATTAAAAACCAAAATCGCTAAATTCCACATTCATTAAAAATTCAAAACTAATTTAACTATCCCAAGTCAACTAGATGAGTTCGGCCACCACACTTCTCTGTCACATCTATACAACTCGAAGTTATTATTATTTAAACAAAAATCAAAGTCAAAAATCTATCAAGTATGGTGGTTTCTGCCATCGAAACTGATTTAGTAAAAAAAACTTATGATAATAAAACTACTTGTCATCAAAATTATCTAAAATATTTAATGCCATTTCATCTAAAATGGGAATTCCGTTCCTGTCCGTCAACGTAGAGGCAATTTCGTTAGGGCTACTTTGAACTAGACTATAACATCTCTCTCGCCAATAAAACCAAGAAGGGCATCTAACCACTACCAAGAAAATTTTGACATATGTAATATGTAATATTTGTTTGTTTAAAATTAATTATTGGACAAAATTAAGCTTCTCTAAGTGCTAATCAAATGAAAATCACAAAGGAAACCATATACTATTTTCCAAAAAATACTTGCCAAAAAAGTCTCCAAATTTCGTATGCAAAAACGTATATTTTTGTACACAAAAACAAATTAATTCGATTTTTATTTGAAAACAAACGTGATAAAATTATAAAGCTAGAATAACTGAGAAAAATATTTTAATTTATGCCCTTACTTCAAAGACAAAAATATTTTAATATTTTATTATTTTCGAATCGAATAATGCCCATAACAGGCTACCTCAAGAACAAAGTTTATGTTCAGAGACCTTTCAGAAACATTGAATATTTAGAAGATTCAATAAGGCACTGCGTAAATTGCGTTACTCCGCATATGTTAAGAAATGTTTTAGAAGAACTAAATTCGCGAACAAGTTTATCGTTTTTTAATAATTTAATCTTTTTGAAGTGTCTGTAATCTATTTATTTTTTTTTGGGCTGTATGTGACGCTACTGTGTCCTTAGAAAAACAAAAAATTCCAAACTGCAGACTACAACGAAAGAATATTCGATAATTGGCCGTGCGACAGTTGCGGTTTTTCGAAAACCTCATTTTTTTAATTGTTGATTGTGAAAGAAGTAAAACATGGCTTGAAATCAACAAAAAAACTTTTAAATTCTTTTAGCAATCTAACCAATGTATTTCAGATTCAAGAAACATAAATTTCCTTGGGATCATATTTTTATTGGTCAAAAACTGACAAAATACTATTTTCGTCCAATCGATCTAAAATTTTGCGCAATACCATAAAATTCAATTCTAAATACTTTTTCTTAATAAATATTTTCGATATTCTAATAAACAAAGTGGTTTTTGACTTTAAACTTTAGAAAATTCAAATTTCAAGCCAAACAACAGACAATCGGCACTGCAAAATTATTTTATGGGTTTCAAGTAATATAGAAACCACCTATAGATTTACTTTTTTTTTTTTAAATTTACTAACAAAAAAAAAATTCCATATGAGGTATAATGTTCTGCTTGTCAGTATATGTAATATATTTATTAACTAATGGTCCTGTTATCAACAGAATGTGAAAATATCTGTAAATATTAAAACTAAATACGTGGAGTATATATATATATATATATATATATATATATATATATATATATATATTATATATATATATATATATATATATATATAAATATTAATAATAGCAATATGAATATCCGTGCCAACTATGGTTATGGTAAACTTATATTATATTTATGTATTTTTTCAACTTGTATACGATTACAAAGTTTGTTATTGGCTCTCCGAATCTATATTCTTCTTTCTAGATCTTTGACTAAAACTCCTTTTTCAATTGGAGTTGATATAAACCGCCGAACAAAGATATATTAAATTTTGAAGTTTAAATTTAAACGTGTGTTCAATAAAAAGTAATTATACGATTTTAAATTTTGTTTATTTAAAGTGCCGTTCTTTTTTTAATTCGCATAGAGAAACTAGGTGGGCCGTGAATTAATAAATATCCAGGATACAGTAAGAAACATATTTTCAGTTAATCCATCAGTTGTATCAGGATGCAAACAAATAGCTTCTTAAGACACTATATGTGAACTTGAATTTTGAATATATTATATTATCTCCAATTCATAAAGTATAATTTTTTCTCGTAGTAAACACTTTAATGGACTACCCCCTAATTAACTTAGAATTAATTTTGCCTCAAATACCTTACAAATTGAAATGAAATTAAATGTATTATATACGAATTCCACGGTAGAAATGAGAATATATAACTATAACTCTCACACTACAAAACATTTTTTAAAGTTCTTAGGAGGAATTAAACAATTTATTAAATGGCAGACATTCATAGAAATTGATGTCTCTTTTGACCCGGAAGTGAGATTTCTGAATTTATGAATTGTCTGAGTGAACACTAATACAAGCTTGTTTAACTAAAACTTGATTTAGTGCAATCAGAAAGACCAAAAAAAAATCATGTTCCTATATTTTACATTGAATTATTAGCTCGCCCCCACTTCTCTATTAAGAGTGAAATCAGACTTTAAAATAAATAAAGAATAATAAAAATTGGTTATTTATTGTTGCTTTATTGTTGCATTATTCACTCTTGAATGATTTCTGTTAAAATTTTTAATAATCATTTTATCACACAAAGTTAAGTTTTTAAGGCATCTCTGGGTAATTAACTTTGTCAGTGTCTTTTCGTTATTTTTAAACACAAGAATCTTCAAAATTATACTGAAATTTCTATTTTTAAAAATATTGCAAAATTATTTACAAAATATCACTCTCGTAATATTTTTATGAATATTCTTTTCATAAATAATTTTTAATATACCTAATTTTTATTGTTATTTTCCTTAAAATATTTTTGGCCCTCCGAAATTAGGGCATCGTGATGAGTACTTATTTTCTAATAAAACTTAATTACATTTTGTAATTCCTGATAATATACCGAATTGAAAAGGAAATTAACTGTCCGAGTAACAAGTCGGAATTTATAACGTAATGAACTCAACACGAGATAACATGAAAGCTTGTGTGATTGGTAAAGTATGAGTAGATACTAACGTTGTCCCCATATATAGTCAGTAAAACACTGTTACAATTTGATTAGCGTGATTCAAAAATGATTTGCTCTACCCGCCGAGGTATAGGCACAGAAGTCCATTCACACATTATACAGTTTCATAACCTGTTAATTTCTCTACCAAATCGATATTGATATAATAAAATTTGTTACTGTCAGAAAACATCACGATGTCAAAACTATCCCCATACCAAAAAAATCGGTAGAGAAATTTTACCAGTAGTTTTCTTCTTCCAACCACAGAGCTCAAAAATAACAACTGAATTTTGACTTTCTCAAGGTAGAGAGTAACTTAATTCAAGCACTACCATCTATTATATATATATATATATATATATATATATATATATATATATATATATATATATATATATATATATATTATATATATATATAATATATAATATATAGATATATATATACATATATATATATATATATATTATATATATAATATATATATATATAATATATATATAGATATATATAATATATATATATATATTATATATATATATAATATATATATTTATATATATTTATATATATATATTGTATATAACTATATATATATAAATATATATATATATTTATATATATATATAGAATATATATCTATTATTTTATATATATATAAATATATATATATATATATATATATTATATAATATATATATATATATAGAGTATATAAAATATATATATATATATAGATAATATATATATATATGTAATAATATAGACGGTATGCTTGAATTAATTTACTCTCTACCTTAGAGTAATTCAGTTGTTATTTTTGACTCTGTGGTTGGAAGAAAACATGGGGGGGGGGGGGGGGCTGGTAAAAATTTCTCTATTTTTTTGGTATGGGATAGTTTTGACATCGTGATGTTTTCTGACATAACAAATTTGTTATTTATCAATATCAATTTGGTAGAGAAATTAACAGGTTATGAAACTGTATAATGTGTGAATGGACTTCTGTGCCTATACCTCGTGGGTAGAGCAAATTTTTTGAATCACCCCATATGTTTGGAATATAAATCCACAGCATTTATAAATCAGTGTATCAACAAAATGTTAAATAAAGTTATAAAAGTTATAGGGTGTTATACGGCGCGCATGCTAACGTTCACAATAAAATGTTTACCATATGTCTAAATTCAACTGTTTTGAAATTATTGTCATTTTGAAATTTAAAAATAAAAAAAAGACAAAAAAAACTATTAATAAATAGTCTAGGTATATTTTTAAGTAACAATTGCTCAAAATGCCTGCCGTTAACAGCGAGGCAATGACCCAATCTGTTATAAACAGCCTGAATAGAGTTTTGCAGAGAATCCGGGGATGATATGTGCTACTTCATATTAAATTTTTTGTTGTAAATCTTCTACAGTTTCAGGTCGACATCGGTAAACTTTGGTGTTCATATGACCCCATAAAAAAAAATCGAGTGGCGTAAGGTCGGGACTTCTTGCAGGCAATGCACCTCTTTTGTCTATCCATCGATTAGGAAAAATCGCATCCAAATAACTACGAACATTGATTTCATAGTGAGAAGGTGCTCCGTCCACAGATTCCTGTTAGGAGTGTCCAAATTATTTTCATCGGGAAAAGACCTACACAAGTTGGAATAACTTGCTATTGGAGTAACTATAGATACCGCTGTCCTGTAAGATTTCCATCGATAAAAAAGGGACCAATGATATGACGTCCATAAATCCCTGCCCACACGTTTATCTTTTGTGGTTTTTATGAATGACTGTCGATTATTGAGTGGGTATTCTCAGTAGACCAGTACCGGCAGATATGCTGGTTCACTCTTCCGTTAAGACAAAATGTGGCCTCGTTAGAAAAACCAATATTATGAATTAGGTTAGGATCACTATTGTTTTCGTTCCATCATGACCTCGCAAAATTCAACACGTCTATCGTAGTCATCTTCAGATAATTCTTGCAATAGAATGGGCTTGTATGGATGCAATTTTTCATCATTCAGTATATGATTTAAGGTACCTTTACTTATGTTGTGGTCTAGGCAAAGTGGTTGTATGAGGATTTTCTGTAATTTCCAATAAAACATCTAACTTTTTATCATCGCTTGTTTTAACGTCAATCACATAATTTATGTATAAGTTTATTATTGGTATTATTTTCAGAAAAATAACTATAAAAGTTAATTATCTTTATTTAAGCTATTATATATGCTGGACAAATTTCCTTCGAAAAACTATACGTACATAAGAAAGCTGAAAAATGAAAAATTAAGGAAAAAGTCAGAAACGTACTTAACAATTCAAAAAGAGAAACGCTGAGTGAACCTATAAAAAAGTACATGGGATAACTTGACCAAAACAGTTAATGCAACTTTTATAACATTATTTGCAAAAGGATAAAGAGAACGGGCGAGGAATGGATGACAAAGGAGATAGAGCAAATGATGAACATAAAATGGAGTGTGAAAAACAAGAACACACGCAAGAGTGAGTATCAACGGATAAATCAGAAACAAGATACGACAAGCAAAGGAGGAGTGGATGAGTCAGAAATGCCAAGAAATCGAAAAATTAGAACACTATAACGTACACAAAAAACGAAACAAATGGTTGGAAAGAACAAACATAAAGCAGCAGTCTTGCTAGATGACAACGGAGAAATTATAATAGGCAAAGAAGAAAAACTGAAGAGATTAAGCAGGTCTATTTAGTGACGCTCGTCCCCAAATTAGAATGCTAGAAGCAACTACCGGACCACCAATAATTCAGTACGAAATATTATATGCTTTAAGAACCACGAAGAGCGGAAAGGAAGCTGGTCTAGATAACATCATGACAGAAATACTTAAAGAACAACGTAGGCTGAAAAATTTTTGGGTCTAGCTGCTTAAAACACATTTTTTTTTTTGCAAAATTCGACTTTATTCATCAATATAGTCTCCTTCAAGAGCAATACAATCAGTCTAACGCTTTTCTAACATTTCCATACCTTTGTTGTAGAAGGATTTATCTTTGCCTTCAAAATAGACCCTCATTTTTTTTTTTATCGTTCACCCCATCTGAGAGGGATTTTACCCTTTTTCATATCCTGAGGATACCGTCGGGATGTCGTAATAGTTTCGGCGATAACTTCTTCATTGGAGCCAACTCTCTTTCCCGTGAGCATTTTTGTGAGGTTTCCAAATAGATAGTAGTCGCTGGGGGGCAAATCTGAAGAATAGGATGGATTTGAAACTTCAGTTCATGCAATTTTGCCATCCAAAACCGTTAACTTGTGACACGGTCCATTGTCTTGATGAAAGAGCACTTTTTTCTTGTTCATTTTGGGGCCGTTTCTTTGCGATTTCTCCCTTTAAACGCACCAATAACTTTATATAATATTCGCTATTGATGTGTTCTTCCCTTCTCAGCATAGTCAATAAAAATTATTCCATGCGCAAAATATACAAAGGCCAAAACCCTCCCAGCCTTTTACCGGCTATTGTCCACTCGGCTGACTTCGATTGGATTCCGGTGCATAGTGGTGGATCCATGTTTCATCCATTGTCACATATCGCGTGAAAAAATCCTTTTTAAAGAGATTCAAACAGCGCTCAGAATCATCAACATGTTGTTGTTTTTGGTCCACTGATGAGCAAACGCGGTACCCATTTCGAACAGAACTCATGCCCAAATGTCTTTAGGATTTCAGCTATCTAACTCAATTTCACTTTACGGTCATGCAAAACAATTTTGTAGATTTTTTTATGTTTTCCGGTGTAACCACCTAATTTCGGCGTCCAGAGCATTCAGCATCATTTGTATCTGTACACCGCGTTTAAATTCAGCATACCAGTTAATAATGAGTGATTTTCCATGCGGAGTCCTTGTAACACTTTCAAGCCATTGCTTTGCTTGAACGTTATTTTTTCCAGTCAAAAAACAGTGTTTAATCAACACACGAAATTCGACTTTTTTCCGTTGTTTTGAAAATATCAAAAGTAGCGCCACTAAAAAACCACTGTAACTTGTAAACTATTCGTAGAAATGTCATGAAATTTTGACACATAATCTTTGAGGGTTGGTACTTCCTAAAAATCATATGGATTTTTTGAAAAGGGGGACATCTATGTGTCAGGCTAAAAACTTTCACCTACGAGTTATTTATGAGTTGGATCAAATACCTACAATCTACTTTTCTTCAAAAAAAAAATGCGATGACGATCGGTTAATTAGTCTCATAAATCACATAAAAGACGTTTTTGGAGAACATTCTCCGACAAACAGGTATAAAGGTTAACGGAGTACCTATAAATATTATACGATACGCCAATGATATATGCTATTGTTGCCAAAAATTGAACAGAGTAGCAACAGTTAGTAACAAAAGATTAAAGAACACCCTCAACAATTTGGACTGAATCTAAACATTTCAAAAAAATAAAGTACATGGTGGTGGCGAAACAGAAAAACTTGCAAATGTCACTTATTATAAATGGTAAAACAATACAAGTTCAGAAATTTAGTTATTTGGGTACTACCGTATATGACGCTTGGGATTACACAGAAGGGTGCTATGTAGAATCGAGAAAGCTAGAGCAGTATTTTTGCGGATGAAAAAACTTTTCCTTGCCAGTAATCTGAGCCTAAAAAAATTTAAAATCAAAGTGATCCGATGCTTCGTTTTCTTTGTTTTTGATGTATGGGGCGGAAGCATATACTGTGAATGAAACAATTATAAATAAACTGAATGCTTTCGAAATGTCGATACAGAATCGAATCCTTAAAATCTCACAAGCGCAGCATATCACAAATGAAGAGGTCCTAAACAGAATCAGCAAGGATCATACTAACACTGAAAACAAGAAAGATGCATTATCTTAATACGACACAACAAATTTTTACATACTACCAACTAATACTTCAACGAAAATTACCACGCAGCAAAAAGAGGTTCCGGTAGATGACACCATCCGCGGTTAAAAAACTTAAGCGATTAGTTTGGGCCGAACTCAACTTATCTATTTTGAATTGCCGTTAACAAAGTGAGAATGGCCATACTGATATCCAATGTCCGTAGCGGATGAGGCACAGTTAGAAGAGAAAAAAGAAAGAAGAAAAAAATATTCTTCTTTCTTTTTGATATTGTGAGAGTGACATTTTGTAAAAAATTTCCAATATTTTTAAAATTAGAAATCTCAGTCTACTGTCACAACCAAAATAATTGGTGCCCTTGGTAGAAAATTATTCACTTTGTATAAGAATGGCAATGTTCTATAATTCTGAAAATTTCCTCATTTAATAATAACGAAAAAACACTGACAAACTTAATCACCACAGGGTGCTTTAAAAACCTAACTTTAAATTATTATTTAAACTTTTAATCACCAAACATCTAGCACTGAGCAGGGGCAGCTGACTGTCTAAAAACTGAGTACAGACAAGAAACAACATACCTTTTCATGCTATAAATCAGGGAACAAACGGCGCAGTAGTAGCCACACAATCGGCGTTTGTACAACGATGAGGAAAGCAAGGGGAAACTGCCTCATTAATCTTCTCTAGAATATCAACATGGCAGAGGAAAAATAGTGATATGGCCCTGAGTCCTCGGCAGCTTTTAAATAAGCACAGGATGCTAAGAATTCCCGGGTGGAAAAAGAAAAATTGCGATTGGAACGTAACAAGTAATGTTCTGTACCTGGTAAACTGCAGAACACATTGATGGAAATGAATCGTCTACAGATAGACATCTTGGAATGTGATTCGTGAGATGAGATACCCAGGGTCTGACAAATTTGCGACTGATGGGCATGTCATATATTACTCAGGAAAGGACGAACCTCAACACCGAAAACGGAGTAGGAATAATTATTAATAAGCGTCTGAACCGTTTTTTAAAAAAAGTCATTCCAATTTCTGATCGAGTTATAATGATTCAACTGGGTGAAACCAATGAATCTGAAAACTTAGTGCAAGCTTATCCCCCACTGCCGATAGGCCTGATCAATTAGTGGAAGAATTCTATCAACAAATATGAGTAAATAATGACATCAAGCAACAAAAAGTCGGATCTGAATATCATAATGGGCGATTTCAACTCTAAGGTTGACCAAGGGAAGTAAGGAAAGAGTGTTGGCGCATTTGGGTTAGGACAAAGAAATGAAATAGGTGACCGCTTAATACAGTTCTCTGTGACGAAAATGATCTGATTATTTCAAATACATTCTTTATGCACCCACCAAGACGATTATATACGCGGATAGCTTTCAGGAGGCTCTGCTCAACGGATTATCAGAAATCAGATAGAGACTTCTTGTTAGTAAATGAACGTTACAAAAACTCCATAAAAGACATCAAAACTTATCTTGACGCCGATGTCAACTTCGACCACAATCCTCTAGTTGCTACAATTGAAGTAAAACTAAAAAAGATAAAAAGAACACATAAACAGTAAGATTAATTTTAACATGTTAGAGGAAAATGAGTATCGCTAGCAATCTCAGAGGATATAAATAAAAATCTATTTAATATACGTAAGAACGTAAAACAAAACAGCATAGATGAAAACTGGCAGGCCATTAGTGAAACTTTGAAGAATAGTTATTCTAAACATCTTAAATTAAACTCAAATATACAAACTAATTATAAACAATGGATGACAAATGAAATTTTGGAATTGATGGAAGTGAGGAAAACAAAAACAAACAAAAATTCTACAGCATACAAGGACATCAGACAAAAAATTAAAGTTGCTAAAGAAAAATGGGCCATTGACAAATGCTTAGAGATTGAAGAGTTAGATAAGAAATATGATACCCTTAACATGCACACGAAAATTAAAGAGATGTGTGGAATTTCAAAAAATAGTTCTATTATAAGACACTAACGGTTAGAACTAGACATACAGTGAAGTGAACATTTTAGAGATCATAAGAAGTGAAAATATAACTGCCCAATCAGAACATAATGCACCATTAATAACGGAGGAAGAAGTGGTCTATCTATAAAACTTGCGAAAAACAATAAGGCTGTTGGTCCAAATAGCATTCCATCTGAAATAATAAAACTTATTGATGACGACATTTGTATACTGACAAACCTATTCAACACCATAATATAAAACAGGCCATATTCCAACAAAATGGCTGAAATCAACTTTTGTCACTTTACCGAAGACAGCAAATCCTAGACAATGTGAGGACCACCGCACAATAATTTAATGTGCCATACTCTTAAGACTTCCTAAAAATAATTCACGATCGTATATATAGGGAATGTGATGATGTTCTAACAAATACACAGTTTGGCTTAGAAATGGTTTGGAACACAGGAAACCTTGTTCGCCGTTAATGTACTTATACAACGATGCAGATTAACAACGAATATGTATTTGTCGGATTTATATACTATAAAAAGGCTTTCGATAAAGTTAGACATGAAACAATGATTGATTTTTTAAATTAGTTGAGGTTAGACTTTAAGGACATAAGAACAATAAAGAATTTATACTGGAGACAGCGCGCAAACATAAAGGTGGATTCAGAGCTGTCAGACGACGTAGAAATTCAACGGAGAGTGAGGCAGGCTTGTATACTGTCCCCTTGTTATTCAATCTATATTCAGAAATGATTTTCAAAGAAGCGCTTTTCAATAGACTGAAGGCATTCATATTAATGGGGTCCTAATAAATAATATTAGATATGCTGATGATAGTATACTTTTAACAGAAAGTGCAGAAATCTACAAACACTTCTAAACAGGGTCAGTTCGGTCAGTAATCAATACGGTTTAGAAATGAATATCAAAAAGACTAAATTTATGATAATTACTAAAAGCGACATATACGTGCAAAAATTAAAATTGGAACAAAGCAAATAGAACAGTTCGGCAGTTATAAATATCTGGGGACATCGCTTCATGACGAATGGAAACAGGATATGGAAATTAAAAGTAGAATCGCACAAGCCAGGCAAACGTTCATGAAGTTGAGAAACATTTTATGTGACCGTACTCTTAAGATAAATGTTAAGAAACGATTGCTGAAGTATTATGTTTTCCTGTGGTGTTATACGGAAGGAGGCATGGACACTTACCGATGATATGTGTGAGCGAATAACTGCATTTGAGATGTGGGCCTGTCGGCGTATATTGCGAATACCTTGGGTCGACAAGGTAGGTAATGAAGAAGTGTTCCGCAGAATGAACACCGAAACGAGCTACTGTTAACAATAAAAAATAGAAAATTGGAATATTCTGGAACACATTATGCCAATGAGAAATACGAACTGTTGCAGTTGGGTAATTTCAGGGGTAAACTGTGTGGTAAGTGAGGTCCAGGTCGAAGACGTGAATTCTGGCTCAAGAATCTTCACAAGTGGTATGGAAAAAATCGACTACATCTCTGTTTCGTGCTGCAGTCTCAAAGGTTAAGATTGCCTTGTTGATCGCCGACCTCCGAGTTAAGAGATGACACAGAGAAAAGAAGAAGAAATCACCAAGTATCTTTATGAATGATTATTAAAAACTCTAATAGAAATCATTCAAGAGTAAGTAAAGCACCAATAAATAACTACTTTTTTATTATTCTTTATTTATTTTAAAGTCATCTGCCTGGTTTCCACTCTCAACAAAAGTGTGGTTAAGCACGGGCTAATAATACGATGTAAAAATAGGAATATATAGTTTTTGGTCCCTCTAAATTGACCGTAAATTAAGTTTTAGTTCTTTGTCAGCTCGTAGTTCTTAGTGATTTCGTAAATTTTGGTTATAAGTTTTCTCTTATTCACCGTATCATATGCCGCCGATAGGTCCACAAAAGTGACCCCGGTTATGTTCCCTTCTCCAAAGCCCCTTTCTATGTATCTGTTAATGCTAGAACCTGACCAGTGTATGATTTCCCTCACTTGAATCCTCCCGTTTGCCGGATGAGTTACTGGTAAACACATGGTTCGATTCTTTTGAGAATTAACCTCTCGTAGAGTTTAAACAGGTGGCACAGGAGTGAGATAGGTCTGCAGCTCTTAGGATGGCTTTGATAAAATGTTTAACAACTTCAGCCACGCGATTATTTTTACTTTTTTCCATGACTTCGGGATTTGTTTAGTTAGGTAGCATGTATTATACAGTTGTAGGAGCCATTTCCTCGTGCCGCTTCCAAAGTGTTTAATCTGTTCCGTACACATGTCGTCTGTTTCAGCTTCTTTCCTACTTTTGAGGCTGTCGATGGCCATATTCAGACCTTTCTCTGTATGTCAAGAAGTTTGTTTTCACTCTTAAGGATTCTGGAGATTTTGATCACTTCTTGTCTGTTTTCGGCTTTCCCGCTAAGTAACAGTTAGTGATTGGTCTGGGTGCAATCGGATCCAAACTCAGCTTTTTTTGGCCATATTCCACGCGATCTTGCTGCTGTAGGCTATATCCAGTCTCTCGATAGTCTCAATCTACTTTTCTTCGTTGAGCAATACGTTTCCATATTCTATTGTTTTGTCGCTGAAAGGGGGGATGAAAGGGAGATTGTTTGGAGTTTAAAACTGAAAAAACATTTATGCCGACCGGTCTGAGCAGTGTCCTCAAGGCTCATAGTAGCAAAACAAAGATCTGCGTTTGTGCTCTACCTCCATGTTTTACTGTTGAACGACGGAGAGAATTTTTAGCCAGATATCTATTGCTCTCGGTGTTGGCACAGCCCCATCCTGACCATGGCTATTGCAATCACCCAATATAAAGGATTTATTATGTTTGTTGAAATTTCGTGGGGCCGTCCAAGGCAAATTCTTGAGTTGGTGGTTTGTATACTGATTTATGGTGCATTGACCAATTTCGATGGTAATGATTTCCACATGGATCACGTTTGTTGGATCTACTGAAGTTATACTTTAAGCTGTTTTTTTACGAATATTGCACTACCATTTTTAGCATGGGAATCTCGATCACCAGCTTCATTCTAGCTATCTTATGTCGAGGCATATTTATATTGCTTTTTACACAGTTGATGTTTTTGCAACATTCAGCAAGTAATTCCTGTTTGTTGCTCGTCATTCCCTTTACGTTTATGCTCGTTATCGTTAACGTAGTGTGAGGGTTATTTGTATTGACAGTTATATACTCTTAATTCTACCGTGGAACTCGTGCTACTCCTACAGAATTTTTTATTGGTGAAAGATTGTTTTATTATTAACTGAAACACACCAGTATATAAGTATGTTATTTTCCTGTCTGAAATATAGCTTAAAATATTTACTAAATAAATTACTTTATATGCTAAATTTTATTTAAATTTGTCGAGTTATTCGCAGCAAGATTAATTCTAAGCTTTAAGGGGTAGTGGATTAAAATGCTGACTACAAGAAAAATTATACCTCATGAATGTATTAGATTTTAAAAACATGTAAGTTCACTAGGTGTCTTAAGAAGTATTTGTTTGAATTTTGATACTACTCGTGGATTAAATGGAAATACGTAAAAATACTTGTTCCTTGCTTTATCTAGTACATTTAATGCCTACATTGCCCACCTATTTTCTCTATACCAATTTACAAAATAACGAGACTTTAAATAAATAAAATTCGAAACCGTATAAGTATTTATATCTCAAAATTTACCTTAACTTTGCTCGACAGTTTATATCAACTGAAATTGAAAAAGGAGTTTTAGTCAAAGACCTAGGAAGAAGAATAGAGATTTAGAGACTCAACAACAAACTTTGTACAACAATAATTATAATTCAATAAATCTTAACTTTGTACGGCAGTTTATTTTAACTTAAATGGAAAAAGGAATTTTAGTCAAAGACCTAGGAAGAAGAATAAAGGTTCCGACACCGAACAGCAAACTTTGTAATTGTATACGAAGTGAAAAATAAATTAATATAAGTTTAAGACAACCCCAATTGCCACTGATATTCATATTACTATTATATACTACATTAAATTTATATTCAACGTATTTTATTTTAATATGTGCAAATGCTCGTTGATAACAGACCACTAAGTTAATAAATATATTACATATACAGTGAAAAAAGGCAGAAAGTATGCGACATATAGAATTTTGTCTGTGTTACTAAAATGTAAAAAAGAGAATTTCTATCCTCACATAAATATAAATATAGTATATATATATATATATATATATATATATATATATATATATATATATATATATATATATATATATATATATATATATATATATTTATATATATATATATATATATATATATATATATATATATATATATATATATATATATATATATATATGTATATATATATATATATATATATATATATATATATATATAATATATATATATATATAGTATATATAGTATATATATATATATATATATATATATATATATATATATATATATATATATATAGTATATATAGTTATATATAGTATATATAGTATATATAATAGTATATATATATATATATATATATATATATATATATATAGTATATATATAGTATATATATATATATATATATATATATATATATATATATATATAATATATATATATATATATATATATATATATATATAGTATATATAGTATATAATAATATATATATATATATATATTTATATATATATATATATATATATATATATATAGTATATATATTATAGTATATATAATATATATATATATATATATATATATATATATATATATATATATATGTATATATATATATATATATATATATATATATATATATATATATATATATATATATATATATTATATATATATGTATATATATATATATATATATATATATATATATGTATATATATATATATATATATATAATATATATATATATATATATATATATATATATATATATATATATTATATATATATATACATTATATATATATATATATATATATATATATATATATATATATAATATATATATATATATATATGTATATATATATATATATATATATATATATATATATATATATGTATATATATATATATATATATATATATATATATATATATATATATATATATATATATATATATATATATATATATATATATATATATATATATATAAAAATTCTGGGTTTCAATCCGTTTTTCTAACAATGAATTTGCACGACGTTTCGCCATAATTTCATTTGGCATTTTCAAGTGCTCTTTGCTGCTGCTGCTGCTGCTTGATACTGTGATCTTGCTGCTACTGCAGCTCGAAGCTAACTGAAAACTGAGCCGTCTCTTTTATAGGTCGGCATCCGCACGTAGGGGGGGGTCGAAAGTGTTCGTCAGAACATCGGATGTTTGCCGGCTGGGGGGCAATTACGGATTCCAGCGCTATGCTGACTGTTGCTTTCTCAATGTTTTGGTTATTCCTTTGTTTAGGTAGTAGACCCTTCCATGTAGTGGAGATATTCAGCGCATCATCTCGCTTATTTAGCTGTCCATTTTTGTCGATTTCCAAGGCTTCTCTGACTACCATATGCGATGGGAAATCGAGGCTATTTGTTTAGATCCCTCAAAATTGATGTTGTGACCAGTATCATGATGGTGCTGAAAACGAGCTGATGTTTGTTTGTTTTTGATACTTAATTTATGTTCTTGGATTCGGGTGGAGATTCTTCTGTTTGTTTCTCTCCACCCGGATCCAAGAACATAAAATAAGTATCAAAAACAAACAAACAACATCAGCTCTTTTTTTTAGCACCATCATGATACTGGTCATAACATCAATTTTGAGGGATCTAAACAAATAGCCTCGATTTCCCATTATAAAACATTCATAGTCAGAGAAGCCTTGGAAATCGAAAAAAAATGACAGCTAAATAAGCGAGATGATGAGCTGAATATCTCCACTACATGGAAAGGTCTACTAGCTAAACCAAGGAATAACCAAAAAATCGAGAAAGCAACAGCCAGCATATTCCGGAATCCGTAATTACCACCTAGCCGGCAAACACCGATGCCCGACGAACAATTTCGACCCTCTACCTACAATCTGCGTAGACGCCGACCTTTATGGTAAAAGACGGCGACCGCACGTCGGTTTTCCCAGTTAGCTTCGAGCGGCAGTAGCAGCAAGATCACAGTATCGAGCAGCAGCAGCAGCAGCAGCAAGAGCACTTGAAAATGCTAAATGAGATTTTGGCGAAACGTCGTGCAAATCCATTGCTAGATGAACGGATTGAAACCCGGAATTTTAATATATTACATTCCACCATCCGTGAAAACCTCTATTGTAACATCGGTCACGAAAATTAAATCGGTTTTCGCATCCGTAAGATATCGACCCACACCATGACAGAACCTCTTCCGTAGGCGAACGTTTCAGTAATGCAGCACTACGCATAGCGCTTCCCAGGCCTCCTATAGACTCGTTCTTTTTCCATCATTGCCAATCAGGCACAATCGGGACTCGGAGAATAAAATGCTTTAAGATCCGGTCGTCATGTTCTTGGGCAAATTTGAGTCGCGCTTGTTAATGGGCTGCTGGGTCCGTTAGCTGGTCTTTTCGAAGTGTTTCTGGTATCCGTGTAAAGGCGCCAGTCTCTTGATAACGTCTGTAGTCTCTGGATACAGCTTACTGGCACAGGTGTAGTTGTACAGCGACTACACGTTGGCTCTGCAATAGGGCAATGACTTGTGCCGTTTCTTTTGGGGTAGTATCTATTTGCCGATGATGTAATTAGTGAATAGGTATAGCAGGGATATTGACGGTTCAAGTTCCGGTAAAGGAATGTTAGGAAAATGCAGTTGCGCTTGTTTTTTTATAGGGATGAATAGCGAGTACGTTGCTGAGCGAACAAAAACGGTTCTATTGAGTAAAACTGTTTTAATCAGTAAAACTTTGTGGCAATCCGAATGTTTTTGGTACTATTGGAAAGAGTAGAAAATCAACATTCTAATGATACCAAAAATAATACCAGTGTTTAAAATTAAATTCAAGGAATGGTGTTAAATGAACCAAAATCGTTTGAGTCGATTTTTTTGCTCACCAGTGTATATATATATGTATATATATATATATATATATATATATATATATATATATATATATATATATATATATTTATATATATATATATATATATATATATATATATATATATATATAATATATATATATATATATATATATATATATATATATATATATATATATATATATATATATAATATATATATATATATATATATATATATATATATATATATATATATATATATATATATATATATATATATATAATATATATATATATATATATATATATATATATATATATATATATATCTATATATATATATATATATATATATATATATGTATATATATTTCATATTGGACCGTAATTCATGCTTTTTCCGTTACGCAATTTATTGATATTATATGTAAATGTACTGATAATTAAATAGTATACTACTTTAATTCAACCTGAACTGTAAGTGAAAATAAGTGAATTTTTCAACTCTAATAACCTATCTATAGGATCTATAATACTCTAGATAGGAGATAACACCTATAATCTCCTCCCCAATTCGTTCGACCCCTTTATGTTTTACTATAGATATATGTATATGTATTACTGTCAAACCCAAATAGATTTATTGACTCCACCCCTTTCACCCCCTTCACTTTAAGCCATATCGCTCAAAAATTATAGGCTGCATCTCCTTGTTAGGTATTATACATAGTACTAGCCGTACCCGTGGCTCTGCTCGCGTGGACTTGATTCACTACTATCGTCACTGCCTATTCCTTATGTTACCTAACGTAATAAAATATCTCCCATTATTTTCCCTTATCTCCTATTATTTCTCCTTAATAATCTCTAAACATATTTCCCATTATCTAGCTTATCTCTGCTCATCTCCCATTATTTCTCCTTATCTCCCCATTATTTCTCCTTATCTCCCATTATCTCACCTTATCTCCCATTATCTAGGCTTATCTCGACTTATTTCCCATTATTTCTCCTTATCTCCCATTATCTCACCTTATCTCCCATTATCTAGGCTTATATTGACTTACATAGAACAGACGGACGGAGAAATGTTGCGTTTATTATAGATCTTTTTTAGTGTTCCGTACGGAACACTTATAAGATCACTTCGGTGTCTGTCCGTCTGTCTGTCCGTCTGTCACACCCTATTTTCTATGAAACTATTTGTCATAGAAAGTTTAAATTTGGTAGTAATATAGGAATTGATGGCCTCATCAGAGCCATGTAGTTTTGAAAGTTAAATTTTGACTTAAGGGTTAGTTTTGGGGGGGTGAAATCGAAAGTGAAAAAAAAAAATTTTACTAGGTAATCGAGTGTGGTGTCAAAATGAAAGCTTGTGGAAACACGAGTAAAAAATATATATATGATGTAATACTTGCACGCACTTTTCTTTGTATTATTTTTTAAAAAATTGCGAAAAAATCGCTGTCCACCCGCCTTATCTCGGAAAGTACTTATCAAAGAATTTTGAAAAAATTCTGGAATATTCTCCACGGGGTATACATTGAACGAAAATTATCACGAGTGCATTTTCTGTAATAATTTATCTGGTATATAAAAAAAAAACAGAAATTTCAAGGTCATCAATTTTCAGTAAAGATTGAAAATAAAGTTTGTTGAAAACTTATTTGGGGTGTGTTTTGTGAAGTCATTTTATCTATATCACCGCAACATAAATTTTGACTTAAGGGATTCGTTTCGAGGGGTGAAATCGGAAGTGAAAAAATTTTTTTACTAGGTCATCGAGTGTGATGTCAAATGAAAGCTTGTGAAAACACGAGTAAAAAATATATATATAATGTAATACTTGCACACACGTTTCTTCGTATTACTTTTAAAAAAATCGTGAAAAAAATCGCTGTCCCCTACCTTATCTCGAAAGTACTGATCAAAAATCGAAATTTATCATTACCTATAATAATTTATCTGGTATAGAAAAAAACCAAAATTTCAAGGTCACCAGTTTTCAGTAAAGATTGGAAGCAAACTTTATTGAAAACTCATTTGGGGTGTGTTTTGTGAAGTCACTGATCATTTTATACCACAAAATACTAACAAAATTTTCTATTTTAAAAACAATCGTACGGAACACTAAATGTGCAAGTTCAACTTTCACTTGACCGGTTTTTTGATAAATGTTAATGTTAAAAAAAAAAACACGTAAATCGGATTAATGGTTCTCGAATGATAAGCACACTAATGGACAGATAGACAGGCGTTGCGTTTTATATATATTATATAGATCATTATTAATATTTTATAACCTGACCAGAGAACATATGTACGTATGAATTAAAAAAAATACGTAAATCGGATAAGTGATTCTCGAGTGATAAGCGCACTAACGGACAGACGGACAGACAGAGAGACGTTGCATTATATATATATATATATATATATATATATATATATATATATATATATATATATATATATATATATGAGTATATATATATATATATATATATATATAATATATATAGATATATATATATATATATATATATATATATATATATATATATATATATATATATATATATATATATATATATATATATATATACAGAGTGCACTAGCGGCAAACTTTTTTTCGACTTGATTCACTATTATCGTCACTGCTTATTTCTTATATTACCTGACGTAATAAAATATATCCTACAACCTTGCCAGAGAACATATGTCTAAACTGAAAAAAAAAAAACGTAAATCGGATCAGTGGCTCTCGAGTGATAAGCGCACTAACGGACGGACAGACAGACAGAAGTTGCATTTTATATATATTATATTCTTTGCTGCATGATATTGTGCCATATTTAATGGTTTAGGCAGTGTATTGCAAGAGAACGCGCTAAAGGTAACCTTTTTTCCGACTTGATTCATTATTATCGTCACTGCGTATTCCTTATGTTACCTGACGCAATAAAATATATCCTATAACCTGGCCAGAGAACATATGTATGTTTTAAAAAAAGCACGTAAATCGGATAAGTGGTTCTCCAGTGTTAAGCGCACTAACGGATAGACAGGCAGACAGGTAGACAGACAGACAGAGAGACGTTCCATTTTATATATATTATAGATAGAAGATTATAGATAACCTGTCCAGAGAACAAATGTATGAATTAAAAAAAAAACACGTAAATCGGATAAGTGGTTCTCGAGTGATAAGCGCACTAACGGACAGACAGACAGAGAGACGTTGGACTTTATATATACTATATTCTTTGCTACATGATATTGTTCCATATTTAATGCTTTAGGCAATGTATTGCAAGAGAACGCGCTAGCGGCAAATTTTTCTCCGACTTGATCCACTATTATGGTCACTGCTTATTCCTTATGTTACCTAACGTAATAAAATATAGCCTATAACCTGGCCAGAAAAAATATGTATGTTTTTAAAAATAAGCAATTAAATCGGATAAGTGGTTCTCCACTGATAAGCACACTAACGGACAGATAGATAGAGAGACGTTGCATTTTATATATATTATAGATAGATATACTAAGTTTGAAATTTATGTCCCATTTCGTTCGAGAGTTATTGTGCCCCTATGGGCCGACAGACTGACAAATGGACGGAAATGAGTGACTATGTTTTTCAAGATCTAGGAACTCTAAATTCTGAATAAAATCAAGAATCTTGAAATGTGATTTTTTCACGAACTTTTCTTTAGCAATGAAAGTAAAAACAACTAAAATTCAGGCAGCTCTTGCAGAAATAAGTAGAATATATTTTACATTTAATTCAGAAACTTAAAATAGACAGTGCTTTGTAAGGTAAGAGGCTCTTAAGAATCAAAACGTAATGCTACCTAAACATTTTATGTCTATACAACTTAGAGATTGTAAGCAATTTGTTCCAAAATGCTAACGTAAGCGAAATATAATATTTCTAAAATCTTTTTAAGGCCTTTCTAAGTAATTTTTGTTTATGCTTTTCCCAGTTTTAATGTTCTTTCCTCGTATAGTGTTTCGGTTCATCTTTGGATTTTATCCAAATTGAAAATAAAAATGTAAATCTCCTTCTACAAACATTTGAAAAAATTACCACACGCAATAAGTGTTCCTTACAATTTCGCATAACGACTCGTCTCAGAATGTATTACAATACATATTATTTAAAAGGGTGGATTATAATATTCGTAATTTAGAAGATTACCGACCATCAATATGGCAAGAATTAATAGCAGATATTATAACTTATGTCACACATATTTGTAACAACGCAATTGAACACTTTTGAGAATTTTGAGCTGTTGCACTTGATATATGCAAGGCATTCGATCACGTTTGGATACGTGACATATTGTTGGCTAAGCTACACCTTTGTGGTATATCGGAAAGGGTTTGTTTATGGATCTCGTGTTTCCTCCGAGAGCTTTCTTTACGAGTGGCAGTCAGCAGATTTATTTCTAATATCGTCATTATCAACGCGTATGTGCCCCAAGGCTCCATTCTGTTCCATACTCTCTTTCTCGATTACAATAACGATCTGCTGGTATCCAATCTACAGCTTTGCAGATGACAGTATGCTTATTTCTTTATTCACTTTGAATGATCGAACCTCTGCTACTCATGCAAATATCTGCAGACAGTAAGAAGTCGTTCTTACTTAATAAAGAGCTCGAAAAAATTCTATCTTAGGGTGACAGTAACCAAGTAGAATATAAAGCTACATAAACCCACGCAACACAGTTTTTTCTAAAAAAGTTAACATTGAGGAGCTCGAAACAGTTACATAGGGATACTTCATTCCTCTAGCACTGCCACTCAATTTGTTAGAAGTTAATTGGGGAGCAAATATCTCTTGGTACGAACATGTTGCATGCATAGCAAAAAGGGCTTTTCAAAAGGTGGGAAGTTTATTTTGAACTAGAAAGCTTTACACTCCATAACAACTGTTGAAGCAAAAGTTAATGCCAATGACAAATTTCAGCTAACGAATATATATATATATATATATATATATATATATATATATATATATATATATATATATATATATATATATATGATGAACTTTTTAAAGGATACTTTATATATGGATATATAAATTGAACGAAAAGTAGTAATAATAAGTTTGATTAACTAAGCAGATAAAAATGAATATTGTTCTAAATAAACTCCGGCTAATAGACAACTTAACTCTGAAAATAAAAAAGATTCTGATTTTGTTTTGTTACAATAAACTCTGGATTAAAGCTTTAGTATTCAAAAAATTAGATGTTTTCAAGTTTCGAACGCATTTAGTTTTTGAACTAGGGAAAAAAACCTGCAATATTTTGTTGTACAGGAGTGCAGGTTGCTGGTGAGTTCTGCGTCTTCAATCAGATCTCTTTTGAATAACTGTACCAACGTTGGTTGAATCTGAGCTTTGTACAGGGTGAGTCAACGGTAGAGTAAAGTTCATTATCTCATTTGTTTCGGGAATGACGAAAAAATGTTAAATACAATAGTTTTAGGGAATGTTAAGGTGCACAGTTTAAAATTATCTATGAGTATACAGGGTACTTCAAAAAGGATGGCCGATATAACATATGTTTTTTAAATGAAATGTCCTATTTTCTAATTTATTTTTAAATGCTGCGTAAAATTTTATAACTTTTTTATTAATAATGTTATATACTTAAACCTAGTAGTTTTTCTAATATTTCAATTTTTTTTTAAAAAAATACTAGTTTTCAGTCTTGCCAGTAGCGCTATTGTTTCTGGAATAATTGGTATGAGCGTTCTATAGAGATTGAAAAAAGATATATGTAAAAAAGTTTGAGTTAGATGCTACAGAGTGTTCAAAATAAATTTATGCACTATTTTAAATTGAAAAATCTCAAATTTTTTTAAATGGCAAACACTGTATATTATTATTTTTTCTGATAGATTTTACAAAATCCTCAAACTTTTATTAAGTATATTATATACCCATTTCTAATAGTTTTCGATTTATTTTAAATTTTTCAATTTTTTACCCTTACACTTACGCTATTGTGAAAACATAAACAAATAGTTAATAATAATTTTAATATAGTTTAACTTATCTAATGATTAATTATTATGACGTAATAAATTTTCAAAATTATGCCCGTCTACTTGAATATGCATGTTTAATCGTTTTACTATATTTTCCTGCACTTTCCTTAACACAAAGGGCGTTATTGTCCTGCACGCATCCTGTATCCTATTTTCCATATCTACTGGTGTTGTATGGAGATTCATGTAAACACAATCTTTAATGTAGCCCTAAAAAAAGAAGTCTAAAGGTATTAAGTCACATGATCGAGGGGGCTACTGAATGAATCCATCCCTACCGATCCATTTTTGTACAACGAATTAAACTATTTTTAATTGCTTAATAGATATGTCAAAATTTGACAATGCCTTCATTTTTGTTTTGTTTTGGCAAATATGATGTTATAGCGTAAGTGTATTAAAAACAAGGGTAAAAATTGAAAAATTTAAAATAAATCGAAAACTATTAGAAATAGGTATATGATATACTTAATAAAAGTTGGAGGGTTTTATAAAAATCTATCAGCAAAAATAATAATGTACAGAGTGTGCTATTTAAAAACTTTGAGATTTTTCAGTTTAAAATAGTCGAAATGCATAAATTTATTTTGAACACCTTGTAGCATCTAACTCAAATTTCTTCACATATATATTTTTTTTTCATCTCTATAGAACGCTCGTACCAATTATGAGTATTTCACTTTCAGAAACAATGGCGCTACTGGGAATTTGTTACAAAACTGAAAACTAGTATTTTTTTTTTAAAATTGAAATATTAGAAAAAACTACTAGGTTTAGGTATATAACATTATTAATAGAAAAGCTATACTATTTTATGCAGAATTTAAAAATATATTAGAAAATATAATGTTCCATATAAAAAAAAAACATATATCGGCCACACTTTTTTGAAGTTCACTGTATACTCAAAAATAATTATAAACTGTGCACCTTAACATTCTCTAAAACTATTGCATTTAACATTTCTTCGTCATTCCCGAAACAAATGAGATAATTATCTTTAGTTTATCGTTGACTCACCCTGTACAAAGCTCAGATTCGGCCAACGATGGTACAATTATTAGGTTCTATTCAAAAGAGAGCGCAGAACTCACCAGCAACCTTCACTTCTTAGAACAGCCAAGAACGATTGGTGATTTGAGCCTATTCTACCAGTACTTTCATGGAAAGTGTTCGGTGGATGTAACCAGCTGATTTCCTCATAGATCTGTATCATCTGTATGAAGTTCAGCTTGTCACTCCTCGTACAACCTTTTTTCGTAGTTTTTTATATATAGAACCTTATCCCTTTGGAGCGACAGGACTGAATTTCTTAGCTAGTACAGTTTATAGCGATTCCAGACAATCGTGGATCGCTTTTCCGCACACGTATTCCTCCTGTAGCGCTTTAGGGATTTCCCTGCAGCACATGTATAGCACACGCTCATAAAAAATCAATATAATTTATTATTATTTTATTTTCAAAATATTCAAAAAAGTCTTTTAAAACAGACTTACGCAATATTTTTCATAGGTGACTCAGAAAGTGGTCTTTTCTGGACCTATCTAAGGCTTTTGTCTGTCATTCTCAACTAGATCTAGTAAACAATTTCATCTGTCTTTCTCTCAATGATAGACCACGAAAAGTCATTGTTAATAGTAACGATTGGAGTTTTTTTTCTGAAAAATTATCAGTAAAGCTTGGTACCTAGGGATAGAGACGCATTTTTAAGATATAGTTTTTTAAAATATAACTAAATGAGTTATTAGTATTTATTAGTTATTTAATATACTAACTACTATTGTAAATTATGCTTGCGACCCAAATATTTTAATTAAACACGAAAAAATTCTTCTTTCTACATAATTCCTAAGAACAATTTTAAAACTTAAAAGAATTATATAACGATAACTAACCCACCGTCATTACTGTAAGAAATCTTGACAACACAGCTGTAAAAAACATTAAGATTAATATTTACAAATTTATTGAAATTTTTAGGAATGCATATTGAGGCAAATTTTAAGTAAAATACACAAATTATGTAGTTAAATATCAACATTATGTTATATGTTAAGAATTATATCCAAGTAGCTAAAGTACGACGTATCTTGTATGATCTATTACTTTCCTATCGTTGTTCCTCTACTCAGTATATATCAGCACTACACAAAATACTTTATTTTTGCGCTCGACGCGCGTTTCGCTAACCATGTTAGCTTCATCAGGAGCGATGATTGACTAAAGCTAAACTACAAATCTACCCTATTTATACTTAGCTTAACCCCTGAATTACTCAGGCGGAACTAATGGCATAGGCAAAGCCATTAGTTCCGGTCAAGTAACCAGTAGAGGGGACTATAAGGAATAGGCCCTCTCTCTTTATTTAAACTACTTTTACATTTTATAATTTCCATACTTTCGTATGCGTTCAACAATCTCCTATCAGATACATTTTTAATTAATCCTATATTATCTAATGTTACAATATGATCAGCTTCAAGGGCATGTTCGGCAATGCTAGACTTTTCTGTTTTACTGTATTTTAAGTGTGCTAAATGTTCTTTAAGTCGTGTTTTAATTGACCTTTTAGTTTGCCC
This sequence comes from Pachyrhynchus sulphureomaculatus, assembly GCA_019049505.1. Taxonomy (NCBI): domain Eukaryota; kingdom Metazoa; phylum Arthropoda; class Insecta; order Coleoptera; family Curculionidae; genus Pachyrhynchus; species Pachyrhynchus sulphureomaculatus. The sequence goes on along the minus strand of CM032449.1, from coordinate 75,471,221 downwards.
AACATACTTTTTGTCACAATCATTACATCTAATTTCATAAAATCCATTTTTCTCACAATTAGGAATCTTAGTTGTTCCCCTATTTATAATTTTTGGGGCTAACCGTGAAATTGAAGTAGCGTTTTCATAAATCAGAAAAGAGCTCTTAGAATTCTATTAAATATAAGTTTCTCCCAGGCATGCCATGTCGAGAGAGATTAATTTGACAGTCCCCAGTATTTATACATACGAGTCCATTGTGTTTTTAAATGGCATCCAAAGAGATGCACTCATTAACACTAACAGAAAATAGCTTTAACTATAACGTCATTACTTTAGGTTACTGTCTAGTACGAAAAGTAGGTTAAAAGAAGGATTTAAAGACATAAATGAAATTGAACCTTGATGAATATCTTGAAGCTAGAATTATTTTACAATGTTTAAACTTGATTTGGACTGATTATTTTGTTTATTGTATTTGTGTTGCTTCTTATCTTATTTATATTATATTAATTGAAATATATTTACGTACGTTAAGATTTGCAAATGTTTGCAAATCTGTTTCGAAGTAAATGCTTATTTGTCTATCTATAGGTGTAACCTTGAGATGTACTTTTGTTTTAATATACGGTATATTTGATGTCATGCTAGAAATGTTCCACAGAGTGTTTTGGGGACCATCCAAATAATTCCACTTCACAAATTGAAGTTATTGAGTGTTGTATTAAATTACTTAATGCATTTGAAGTCAAAACTATTAATTGCATGTTAATTACTTTCATATTATAAGTATACTTTTAATATTATATAAGCCCCATTTGAACTTACAATTGAAATAAAAAGTGTGGTAAGGTAGAATAAATCTTACAACAAACTTACATCATTAAGTTTACAAAATGCTACTTTATTACAATGCCACGAGACCATTTTTTTTTAACCAATTTCATTACTTTTGGTGTACAAGGTTTTAAAAAATACATTTTTTCTTTATGGTTTTAGTCTTGTATTGCTTGTCTGTTGACTGTTCGTGGATCTTTCAGCACGATCAAAATGAGGTATCGAATTTGAATTTATATATAATACTCGTTGTGGGGATAGATCCTATTTTTGAGGGATATCGCTTTAGAAGCAGGGTGTAAAATTTTGAATATTTTACCCTTATTAATACAATTTATCATATTTTTTTGGTTAAGATAACGCACAAATTGTAAGCCTAATCATTTACACTTAAACATATAGATGGTTAAAGGCGTGAGAGAGAGTCTTGAAGTCAAGACATCTGAAATAATCGGTCAAGTGTAAGTGGGACTTGCGCAATTAGTGTTCCGAATGTTGATTGCTTTTAAAGTAAAAATTTTTGTTACGGCAGTATAAAATGATCAGTGACTTCACAAAACACATCCCAAATGAGTTTTCAACAAAGTTTTTGTCCGATCTATACTGAAATCTGATGACCTTGAAATTTTTTTTTATTTATATACCAGATAAATTATTAAAGGTAATGCACTCGTGATCATTTTCGTTCAATCTACGCCCTGTAGGAAATATTCCAGAATATTTTCAAAATTTTTGATCAGTCAGGGGGGACAGCGATTTTTCGAACTTTTTAAAAATAATGCAAAGAAGAATAATTTTGAACTCGTCTTTTTACAAAATTTTTTTTCACCTCCGATTTCACCTCCCAGAACTAACTTTGAAAAGTATACGGCTCTGATGAGGTCATCAATATTAGTGCTAAATTTCAACTTCCTATGTGAAATAGTTTCGGAGAAACTCGGGTGTGACAGACAGACAGACGGACGGACACCGAATCAGCTGTGAGATGTTTCGATACACAATACTCAAACGGTAGTTAAACTTTTACTGTTTTGCCTAAAACTAATTTAGGTACAATTATTTAAACCCTACGAAATTTCCTAAATAAATTGACCGCTAATAAAATTATGTAAGTTTTTTTGAGGGGATTTAAGTTAGTACAATACCAAGATAGTTACCTGAACTTAAGATTTAACAAAGGAATATTACATAAATCTACTTGATTATTTAACAATATCTCGGAATTCTTTAATTTGTTAATTTCAAACGACTCAAGCAAAACTCCACTTTTTTTTGGCATTTGCTTAAGTCTTCGGAAATTAACAACTTAAAGGATTCCGAGGTCTTGTTAAATAATCAGCTAGATTTATATAACACTCCTTTGTTAAATCTTAAGTTCAAGAGATTATTTTGCTATTGTACTAAGTTCCCCTTCAAAAAAAAATTTTAATAATTTTATTAGCGGTCAATTTATTTATAACACTTTTAGCAAATTCCGTATAATTAAGATAGGGGTTTAAATAATTGTACCTAAATTAGTTATTAGACAAAATAGTAGAAGTTTAACTACCGTTTGAGAAAGGTACTGTGTACCGAAACATGCCGATTTAAGTTATTATTTTATTTATTTCACTTTGATAAATAAAATATAGTGAGAATCTGAAGAACAGTTCGTCTTTTAATTTCCTAAAAATGAACTTTCATCAAGTAAGCGCCAAATCTATCTAATATATAGAGGGTTTTCCATTAAGAGCGTCCTAATTAAATAAAACAAAAGGCTCTTTTTGCAGACACGAATCCGCTTACACCAATTTTCCATGACTCGGGCCAGCATTTCTGGTCTTACGCACGACGAATGTTGGCTTCAAGTGCATCAAGAGTTGCTGATTTGTTGCTGTGAAATTGTGATTTAAAATGGCCCGAAAGAAAATAGTAAATCGTACTATCTCGCGGCAAAGCGGTAGGGCCATTTCGTGAAATTAATAATTCACCGAACTTGGCGCGCAATAAAGCCATGTTTGGACCGGAAATATGGGACGGTGCGCCATCTTGTTGGAAATAAAAGTCGTCTGCGTCCATTTCGTCAAATTCTGGGAAGAAATATTCCTGCAGCATCGAGTTATCGGGCTCGCTATTTACGGTAACGATAGCTTCTTCCTCATTTTCTCATTTTTCAAGGAATAAAGTTCGATGATGCCTCCGTACCATAATCCACACCAAACTGTGATTTTTGCGGATGCAAAAGAGTCTCATGAATCACTTGTGGATTGAATTCTCTCTAATAACGGCAATTTTGCTTATTAATGAAAGCCATATATATATATATATATATATATATATATATATATATATATATATATATATATATATATATATAATTTTCTTTAGCTGCATTAACTTTTGCTTCAGTCTACTGTAGTCGCATAACTTCCGTTACATGTTAAAAATTATTTTGCTCAAAAAATCATCTAAAACGGGCTTTTTTGTTAAAGTTTCAAAACATATTTTCTGTTTTGTCATTTTTACTTTCTATACTAAAAAAAGAATTAACAGAAAGTGAATAGTTCACGAAAAATTTAGTCGTTCATTTCTATCAGTCTGGCTATCAATCAGTCGGTCTTTTGGCAGGATATAAGTAAATTTGGTATATCAGAAGGGATGAAGCTTATAGTTTTTGAGCGATATGTTTTTCGTTTTTGTGGTTTTAATAGTTATATGATAATTATTCCTGTTTTTACTTTCTTTGCTAAAAGAGAAGATTAGATGGGTTGTTTCGTATACATAGAGTTATATGTACTTTTTAAGGTTTATGGACTTGAGGAATATAAAAATTAGATTTACACTAGAATGTCCTTGAAAAAAAAACAAAACAAATGCTGTTTAAGATTTTGTAGGATAAAATATTCGATAATTGTCAGTGCCACTAAAATCATCATTTTATAATTATTGGTTATGAAAGAAGTAAAACATGGCTTGGAACCAACGAATAAATTTTAAATACTCTTCCATCACTTTAACCAGTGTATTTCAAATTCAAGAAATAAAAATCTTGCGATCATATTTTTATTGGTCAAAAACTGACAAAACACGATTTTTGTCAGTTGTTTGTAAAATTTTGGATTGAATTGCATACTACCCTTTAACTTTTAGACTTTAAGCTTCAAAAAATTCAAATTTCCTACCAAACGAGGATTGCCACTACAAAATCACTTTTTGGGTTTCGAGGGTTGCAAGGCTTGCAGAGGCAAGAATCCCTTAAGTCGCACATTTTCTGCTTGTCACTGAGTATGTATATATATATATATATATATATATATATATATATATATATATATATATATATTATATTACAATAAGTTACAGAGTTACGATAAAATTATCAAAAATGTAGGAAATTCCATGAACTGCATGCAGTTTGTATGGAGTTTCATTATTAGCCAGTAAATATTAAAATTCTAATTATACATTAAACAAACTGAAGATTCCCATCTATTATGAAGTAGTTTAGACAAAAATATCAATCAAAAAAATCAATCAAACAATACAGCATTTATTATAAATTTATGTGTGTATATTTTCTTGGGTATTACGTTCTTCTTAGATTTTTTAACCACTTAATTAAAGTTTCGCCCTATTATTTTGGGCATTCTCAAATTTTTTTAATACAAATATAATAAAAAAATAACTTTACCTTGAAAGTTTTGTTGTCGGTGAACCAGTGAATTTTATTTTATGGTTCTTATCAATAATCGCATTCGTTACTGTGGTACATTTTTTGGTTTTTATTATTTGTTTTTTATTATATGTACATGGTGTATCTATTTAAAATAGTAAATATATATATATATATATATATATATATATATATATATATATATGTATATATATATATATATATATATATATATATATATAATATATATATATATATATATATATATATGTATATATACATATATATATATATATATATATATATATATATATATATATATATATATATATATATATATATATATATATATATATATATATATATATATATATATATATATATATATATATATATATTTAACAACTCCCAGCATTAAGAAGATGTATATATTTTTTTTTCGTATATTTAATTATTAATTAAATTTGTGTAAATGTGACTGACTCCTCTTACGTCAGTCCTATCATTCACTGCCTTCTTATCTTTGATCTACAGCTTGGCATAATTCCGGTCTTTGTTTAAGATCTTAGTGTCATTAAAACTAAAACTGTGCTTATATTCAGCTTCGTGTTTGCTGAGCGCAGTGGACGCATTTTTTGTATATTTGAGTCCATTCAGTCTATTTTTTAATAGCTAACAAGTCATTCCAATATATTTTTGTTGACAGTCGTTGCACGGAATTGAATACACAACATTTGATTCATTCATTTTGGGAACGTGACTTTTTAAGTTGGTAAATACTGATTTTAATTTGTTGTGAGTTTTATGGCACACAATAATGTTACGCATTTTTAATATATATATATATATATATATATATATATATATATATATATATATATATATTTACGTATATATATATAATAATATATATATATATATATATATATATATATATATATATATATACGCAAAGTTGTTTTGTACATATGGTACTATACGTACTTCTTATCATTTTACCTAAAAAATATGTTATTATTTCGTTGTTTTCTCTTATTTATAATAAAATATATAAGCAACAAGAAGGGGTAAGTGAGGATTATATATATATATATATATATATATATATATATATATATATATATATATATATATATATCAAGCTGACATCTCTATAATACATGCCAGTCCGCATTCCTTAACTTTTTTAATTTTTGCATAATTTTGTTCAATGATCATGACATTTTTTTTATGTGCACTGAAGCAGCAATGGTGTTGTAAGTGCATGGCCTCCGTGGAATTGTTTATTTATCGACGGACATGGTATGACGCAGTTATTCAGTAGGTTTATCTATTGACGAACGGTAAAGTCATCGTTGGTATTCATAGCAATGCTTGTATTAGCTATTTTATCATGTGGTATAGAATTCTTAAGATTAGTAACATCTATAACACAAAAAAATCAGTATAGGTTTATCTAGTACTTTCCTTGCAAACCCGTAGTTCTAAAATAAGCTGAATTTGATTTCTTTAAAGTAAATTAATCGAAGCACTACCAGCCGATAAATATATATATATATATATATATATATATATATATATATATATATATATGTATATATACATATATATATATATATATATATATATATATATATATATATATATATATATATATATATATATATATATCGAACTAAGATCCACGCGGTATGTTAGCTCGCATTCCTTCATGATTTTTAGGTGTAAAAGTGGCCAAAAAATCTCGTTCTTTTTCCAGAAGTTTTCTAAAATATGGTTACGTATATTGGCGTGATGTTTTGCCGTGAAAGATAAATAAATGAGCAGAAAACTACATAAATTGGAAAATATAAAAGAATAAACCAATTAGAAGTGATAATGAAGGGGCAAAAATTTTAATAAAGAAAAAAGTGTTTATTCTAAACAGATACTGCGGGTGTATAGATCAATAGTAATCGCACTAATTTAATAGACGAATTGTACTAAATAGTGTAGTATGGCGCCAACAACGCAGTGTTCGTTGTGCAAAAAGAATCTAATGAAAACACGAACTATGGTCCAGTGTGCTGGAGAATGTAGACAATGGCATCATTTGGAATGTTCTGGATTGAGTGAAATCGATCTTGAAGTGATGAGGAAGATGAATAATAAATGGTTTGTACATCTTGTAAAGCAAAGGTGGAAACCAAGTAAAATCAAAGCAGGTGGAAAATACCCGAGTAAGCCTTGGATCTTAAGGTCCTCAATTGTATGATGATTTGGTTAGATCAATAAAAGACCTAAAAATGGAGATTCGCGATCTAGTAAAGGATATTAGGTTCTATGCTGAACAATATGAAGAGCAAAGAGTAATGAATGAATAATTCAAAAGGGAGATAGCTGTATTGAAGATGGACAATAAAAGACTGAATGAGGAAATTAACAGAATGAAAGGGATAGCAACCCGATAGGATAAGGCAGAAAGAAGTGCAAATATTGCAGTTGTTGGAGTTAAATACGAAGCAGAAAAGGGACAAAATATATATCAGGAGATTATACCGAAGGTGGAACAGGTACTTAAGCACGTCTGTCTGTCTGAATCTCAAAAGAAGCGATGTTGTAATGATAAAATCCTAATGGCTGCCAGGTTCACAGATATTCCAGGTAAGAAATACTAAATTTTTGAGGGTTGTATTTGCATAGCAGGGTATGCGAGTGGGAGTGACTGTCGTATACAGGTTACCTTCTCTGAACGCCCATGACTTTCTTGAGGATTTGCATGCTCTTTTTCAGAGGCCCTGGATCGGGTGTCCTTTGGAAATTTTTTGTGAAGATATAAATATAAATATAAAGGATGAAAATAGTAAGATAACCTGCCGTTATCAGAATTGTAGGAATGGTGAAGGGTATGTTAGTCAAATAAATATCACAACTAGACAGGATCGTTTGGCTAAATCCTGCATAGATCACTTTTTTGTCCGAAATAATAACCTTGTTACATTTAACAGATCAGTTGTTTTAAAATGTAGATTAACTGATCACTTTCCAATTTTATTACATGTTGAAAAGAATAACTTGAATAACGTGACTAAAGACGACAGTATTATGAAATTACCTATGATGACGAAAAGAGTTGATTACGAAAAACTGCAAAGTAAAATTATGAATCACAATTGGGATTCTGTGTGTAGTGCGGATATTAACGTAGGCACGGAAGTTTTTATTGCAAAGTTAAGTGGTCTTATAACGGACTGTACCCAGCAAATTATATTAAAGAAAGTCAATAAAACAAAGAATGGGTTACTCTGGGGAACATCACCTCTATCGAAAGGAGGGATAAACTTAAAAAAAGTCTGATAAATGCCCTAAAGATTCTGATGCTTTAGAAAAATTTCGAAAATATAGAAACATGTTGAGCAGTCTTATTAAAAAATCTAAATATAAGTTTTTTAAGAATAAATTAATTACATGCAAAAATGATATAAAGAAAACTTGGGAAGTGATCAAAACAGGCTACTAATGAAAATAAAAAATGTAAAGGAATATCTCTAATTAAGGAGGGAAATGAATATATTCGTGATCGCCAGATTGCTGACATATTTTTGGACTATTTTGGTAGTATTGGCAATGAACTAGCAAGTAAAATAAAAGAGAATGATTACAAATTTCCTGGCCAACCTATCAGTGACTCCATGTTTCTTGAGGAAATATCTGAGGCCGAGTTGATGAATGCCATTGGCTCAATGAAGAATGGGTCTGCTGCCGGTGACAACAATATTTCTCCCAGGATGTTAAAAGAGAATCATGAACACCTACTGAAACCTTTATTACATTTAATAAATTTAATGTTTGAAAAAGGAGTTTATCCTGAAATATTAAAAAGAGCTACAATTATACCGATTTATAAAGTGGAGGATAGGATAAGTAAAGAAAATTACCGACCAATTGCTGTAACCAGTTTTATTGCTAGGATGTTTGGAAAATGCGTAAAATTAAGATTGGATAGTTTCTTGAACAGAAAGAAGGTATTGTCGGATTCCCAGTATGGATTTAGTCCTGGATTGAGTACAGAGGATACGATAGTCGATGTCACTAATATGTAATAAATAGCTTTAATGACAGCTTTAAGGCACTAGGTGTGTTTGTGGATATGGCTCGTACGTTTGATACTGTACCTCATCGGATTCTTTTAAAAAAGCTTGAAAATGTTGGAATTAGAGAGGTTGTTTACAATTTAATAGAGTCTTACTTCACAGAACGAACTCAAACGGTTAAAATTAATAGTACCTTCAGTAGGGTGGGCAATGTTGGAATCGGAGTACCGCAGGGCACCGTACCGGACCCCGTACTATTCTCACTTTATATAAATGATCTGTTTGCTGCACTATCAAGTTCAGGTGGCGATGGTGTCTGTTACGCCGATGACACTGTTATTTTGGTTAGGGGTATATCCTGGGAGGAAACGATCCAGAGAGAGGAATAATGTATATCAATAGCGTGGCTATGGATGGTCCAGAATCTTTTAACTATGAACGTTAAAAAAACGATATATGTACCATTTTCAATGAACAACAGGAAAGAATTTGTATTTCGTGATCTTATAGTATGTGATTACTTGTGTGTTACTGGTGTGGCAGACTATCATTGTGACCAAAGAATATCAGCAAGGGAAAATGTCAAGTATCAGGGGTCTTTATTGATCGGAATTTGAAATATGACCCTCATATACGATATATTACACAAAAAATTCGGAAAACTATAAACAAATTTTACCAGCTAAGAGAGTTTCTATCACTTAAGCTCTTAAAAATGACATACCAAGCATTGATAGAATTGGTTCTGATGTATGGTTTGAGTATATGGGGAGGTGCGTGCAGTAATGTCATTCATGTCTTAAGCATAACGCAAAAATACATAATTCTGATATTTATGAACAAAGACAGAAGACACTCATCTGATCTACTGTTTAGAGAGGCGGATCTTCTGTCTGTCAGACAGGAGTGTTTTGAGATTCATGAGAAGGAGTAGTCGATATAGGCGGAAGGTTATGCATGATGTGGGCACCAGACACGTTAGCGGGGAGGCCTACCAGCACATATATATTTTGATGCCGAAGTTGAGGGGGTAGGGTGAATATCACTAATTTGTACTGTTTTAATGATTACACAGCCCCACAAAAAAAAAGTGGGGTATACTTTTGATGCGATATATCAGATCCGTAGTATTTTTGCCCGCTGATCACGAATCTGACGTCAGAATATCGCCATCACATCTCAATTTTTTTCTAACCTCAAAAAATAGGTAAAAATTAGTAAAAATTAAGAAAAATATACTCCTAAAAAATTGATTCAAGCTTTTTCTTGAATCCAAAGATGTATTAATATGTATTCGGACACGCTAAGCTAATATTCATCGGTTGGATTAAGCCATACAGTTCTCTTTTCTTTCTAACCTCAATAAATCAGACAGATATAGTGCTTCTCGAATGCAAAAACGAATTCAAATTAAAATTCAACCGATTCTTACCAAATTTGGTACACGGGGGTTTTTTGGGTTGCTGATCATGAATCTGAGGTCGGATTTGCAAAATTCAAAATGGCGGATCCAAGATGGCGGACAAAATTTTTGAATACCAACCGATTCCTACCAAATTTGGTATACAGTTGGGGAATACTCAAATCTGATACTCTTAAACCCTAAACCCTGAAACCTTAGACTCCCACACCCTGTAACCTCAAAAAATAGACCTCCATAACCCTGTAACTTTAAAATGAGACCCAATAAACTCAAAACCAGGACTTTTAAACCATATACTCTCAAATAGTAGACCCTTAGGCCCTAGAATTGCGAAGGTTAGACCCGCGCCTAACTTTCCTTTTTTGGCTGTATCTTGTTCTTTTTTTCCGCGAATGACCTATTCAAAGGCTTTCTGCCCAAACGTTTTTGAGGACTTGTTTCTCTTTTTTAGCGACCAGCAATAGTCCGCTAGCATATGGTCATCCCATCGTCCTTGATACCGATTTTCTATGATTTTCAGATCTTGGTGAAAACGTTCCCCTTGCTCCTCACTGTAGTCACCAAGATTATACCAAGATGACCATATGCTAGCGGACTATTGCTTCTTGATACCAAAAAATTAAATATACAAGTTTTATAATTCTGTATTTTATTATAATAAATAAAAATTTTAGCCCATGTATTTTACTAAAATTTCATTTGCTTCATTGTAAAAATGACGGAGACGACAAAGGATTTTTAGGATAAGTTACACAGCCGTGTGTATCCTATCCACCTTTTTGTGATTCAGTTCATTCTAAGACTGACGGCGATAACAAAGGATTGGCGTTATTATTTTTTTTTATTCCTTCCTTTGTTTATTGATATTTTTACCTTTTTAGTTGTAGTTTTCTTTTGTATGGCTGATGATCATTCTTCCAAAATATTTTTCTAAGGACATGATGTAATTTTCAGTATTTTTTCTTTTTTAAGTATTTTTAGATATTCGCTATTTAAATGTGGCTATCTATTTGTCTATTGATAGCAAACTCAAATAGTGTTTAAGGAGAAAGAGGCAAAAAGCATATACACAAATTGATGATTGCCACTTATAATGTCCAAACGCTGTCATCCGATGAGAAAATTACACAACTAGAAGAGAAAATGACCAAGGTAAAGTGGGATGTCATAGGACTCTGCGAGGTGAGACGAAAGAGAGAAAGTTTAATAAACTTACAAATGCTCTATTATTATGAAGATGAGAATCTTCGTGCGGAAGGTATAGGTTTCATCATAAATAAAAAACATATGAACAGCATAATCGAGATAAATTACATATCACAAAGAGTACATTACCTAACACTAAAAATAAACTCTCGATACAGCCTCAAAATGATAATTGACTTTGACTCATCCGGGTAAAGAAGTAGAAGTATTCTACGAAAACATCAAGACAGCATTAGAACAAATAAACACTTATTTCAACATCATTGTCGGGGATTTCAATGCCAAAGTTGGTATAATATCAGATGATTACGAAATTGTATTAGGCAATTTTTGGAAGTGGCACTAAAAACGAGCGAGGCGAAACCCTAATAAACTTTCTTCTAGAGAAACACCTCTTTTTAATGAACACTTTCTTCTCTAAAAACCTTTAAGAAGTTGTACCTGGGCTTGTCCTGATGGCCGAACAAAAAGTGAAATAGATTTTGTAATATCCGATAAGAAGTATATAATCAAAGACGTCACAGTTTTAAACCAAGTATCCTTGGACAACGATCATCGTTTGGTGATAGCTACGGTTGTCATCAATTTAAGAAATGAGAGGTATAAAATGATCAAGAAAAAATCAAAAAAGAAATAAAAAACTGTAAAAAAAGTTCCTTCAGTTTGAAGAAACGATCACACAAGCACTAATAAATACTGAAACAGACAATGCTGATGTCTATAATTTAAACCATTCAATTAAAAAGCCTGTCACTCGAGTTTTAAAAAAGCATTGTCCAAAGCAGGACCATGACAGTAAAATCAATCCTTATACTCGGTCACTTATACATTAACTCAAAAACATGTAAAGTCAAGACAGCCATCCACAAAATATAAGAAATATAAATAGGCAAATTTTGAAAAAGATAAGGAAGAACATAAGGAATTATAATAAAGCAAATATCCAGCAAACCATAAAGGAAAATAAAAGTTTGAAAGATCTTTGACGAAAGCTCAACCCCAGTAAAAGCGAAACAACTTAATAAACTTAAGAACAAAGAAGAACATAATATAACATCAAACAGAACAGTATTACTAAAGATAGTTGAAGATTTTTACAGAGAGTTGTTTACAAGCAAATATAAAATAAGAAGTGAACCCATCGAAACAAGCAAGAAGAGAGGGGTCTTCAACCAGGGCTCAGAAGATTTATCCGAGATCACTGCCTGATAATAAAACGGAAAGTGATGATGACATAGTAATGGAAACCGTTTAAACAAGTGTCAAGATTCTCATGAACAAGAGCAAAAACTTATTTAACCTCTGTATGTTTAACTCTGTTATACTAGCACAACGTTTTAATACATAAAAAAGGAGATATAACAGACATGGAGAACTATCGACCTATTTTTTTTTTGTCTCATTTATATAATTTGTTTATTAAGATCATAAACAACCGATTAGAAAAAAGGTTGAAATCTGTCAACTCCCGTTCCGGATTTTGAACAAATGATCATCTCCTAATTCTAAAAATCCTGATTGAGAGAACCATTAAACATAATAAGCCTCTGGTTCTGGCATTTGTTTATTTTAAAAAAGCCTTTGACATTGTGGAGAGAGGAGACTCAATTATAAAAGCCCTCAATCAATGCCACATTGACTATCGATACACATGCCTGATATATAACACCTATAGCCATTCTATAGCATGTGCCAGACTCCATTAAGACATAAATAAGTTTTGAATTGGCAAAGCAGGCAAGAGGATACGATGTCTCCTAAATTGTTAACTGCTGGTCTTGAGTACGCCTTCGAGGATCTTGATTGGAGCACGAAGGGGATTACCATCGATGGCAAAAATCTGACAAATCTGCGTTTCGCAGACGACATTGTGGTTATCACAGATAACATGCGTGAGCCGAAAGAAATGCTTCATAACAAGAGCAACCTAAAAAGTAGGCCTATACATCTGGGACATGACATTTCTATCAGCAGAGATAATCAAACCAAGGAGTTAAAGCAGAGGATTGGGCCGCTTATAGCAGATTACGAGACGTCTTCCAAAATGATTTCCTATTAGCATTAAGAGAAAGGTCTCAGTATGTACACCCCGTTATCACTTATGGAGCGGAAACACTGACGCTCACGAAAACAAATGGAAAAAAATTACGAGTGAAGCAACGAAAAAATTTGAGGTCAATGTTGGGAATCAAATTATCAGACCGTATACGAAATTTAGAGAATCGTCGAAGAACGGAAGTGGATGACATTGTTGTGAAGATTGCACGCTTGAAGTGGCAGTATGCCGGGCATGTCCCCCGAATCAAGGATGATAAATGGCTAAAAAAAGTTATTGAGTGGAGACCACACACCGATAAGAGAAATAAAGGTAGACCTCAAACACGCTGGGCTGACGATATAAAAAAGTTTTAGAGCAATGGTCGAGGCAGGCACAAGATCGTACAAACTGGGAACATCTTAGGGAGGCTTATGTCCTGCGGTGGACGCAGCAGGCTGGTTGAAGAAGAGTCTGTTCGGAGACTGCAAAGGTAAGTGTGGAGGAGATTTTTCTTTTCTTTCATCAAGTTGCTGAGTAATTTGCTAGTTTTCCTTATTGATAATAATAAAAGAGTCTTGTAAGATCGATGTGCTTTCATTACTTGAATTTTTTTAAGTGAGAACATTTATATTTGTAGCGTCTTTAAACAAATGTTGTAGGAAAGATGTTTTTGTCCACGGGCCAAACTCCAGCCACTTTAAATCCGTTCACAATGGTCTCAATGATAGCACCTCTTTGGTAAGCTCCTGCAAATAAACTAATTGGATATTGTCCTCAACCGTTTTCTGTTTCTTGAATATAATAACTGCTCATAGGTTTAAAAAAAAATACGTCCAGTAGCTAAAGCCGGTATGACCTGGCAGTTACATTATTATCCCATTAGCTTCTAGTATGTTCAACGCTTCCAGGTTCTTCGAATGTGTTGTATTTTCATCAGGCAGAGGTAATACTTTACTGTCAGCGGTTGGCTTTACTACCCATATAAAATGTTTTATACATTCTACAAATAAATTTGAGTCAATATAGCCAGCGTCTGAAATGGTGACACCTTCAAAAGGTCGCCATTCCCCAATTCATGATTTTCTCTCTTTCTTTTCAATATAAGCATTGATGCCACAAACTAAGCCACACTGGCACAATACAAATCGTATGTCGTATTAACTCTTCTTTCTCCGCTTGTGATTGCGACAATTTGTTTCTTCCGTTTCAAGACTTTTTGTGAATTTAGTCTTCTATATACTTATGGGATCACTTCGGTGTACGTGTGTCTGTCACAAATTGGAAATTTCGCACAAATATAAGAAATGATGGCCCAATCAGAGCCGTGTAGTTTAAAAGTGAAAAAAAAATTTCAAAAAAATTCTGGAATGTTCTATATATTGAGAGAAAAGTATCACGAGCGCATTACGTTAAATAATTTATTTGGTATAAAAAAAATATGAAAACGATGTTCCTTGACAACAAAAATTAATATAGTTTTCAGTACATACACGAATGGTTACCGAGAGAAAGTAATCCTATTTTATTGGTTTATAATTATACAATATATAACTTAACTCCATGGGCCTTACACTCCTAATACGGGGTAGAAAGGCATAAGGATTAAGTAAGTAAAATTATACAAATATTTAAGTAGTAAATATTTGTTTTCCACTTTTATTACTAGTTGCTAGATTAATTTATTGGCTTTTCGGTAACTAAGATGATATAACTATTATACATTATTGAAAAAAAACGTGAAAATACATATTGGATCTTAAGATATATAGATGTCGTGGACCTAATTAATTTAGCCTGGGTAAGAATTTTATTTTATTTTAAGAGCAATCACCGTACGGAACACTAATTGCGCAAGTTCGACTTGCACTTTCCATTTTCATCAATGTTAAATATTTTTGTAGACTCTAATGTTTTTTAATCTACGAATTTTTCAAACTGAGGTGCACTTTGTTCTACTCTCCTCTGCTTGGGAGTGGGAAAGTGAACATCTTCTGCCGAATCATCAAATTCACCTTCAATTTGATTATATACAAATTTTTCAATATGTTGTGGATAAAGATGAATATACTTGCAGGTTTTTTTAAAGGTATCCATAGACTAACATAGTGATGTTACTTAAGAAATTTCTAGAAAGGGTAGTAGCATATAGCAGCAAAGTTCGTGTCGTTAGATAAATTTGGTTATGTCATGTACAGCCTAGGATATTTTACATGAAAAGTGATTGCACATTTAAGGTAAATAGAAAAAAAGCAAATACGTTTTTAAACTTAGTTTTTTCCCCTTAACACTGAAAAAATTTTACATTTCTTAGAGGAAATCGTTTACCATTTCAGTATCAATCTTGGGAAAGTTAATAAACCTATTTGAAATTCTGTTTTTATTTTGCCCAAACTCAAACAGCTGTTAACATAAACGTCTAAATCAGCTGTTAAGGGGCAATTATTTAGTTATTTCAGAGTATTACCAAAGAATTTCTTTTTCAACTAATAGATAAAAAAATGTTCGTAATTATGGTTAAATATTATTTCTACTAGGTGTTACATATTATTATTTTGGTTTATTAAATTAATCCTGCCTAAAATTTGAAAATCTGTAATTGTTAAAGAAAATCGTATGTTTGGCAACAGATAAAACAACGCGTCCGCGCTGGAGCTAGTTAGTACAATGGCGGCCTCTCTTGGTCGGGCTGGTTGGGCCAGTAAAATTCAGTTGTGCTCCTTTCTTATTTTTCAAAAATTTTCGAATTTGAGATTAAAAGTATTAAATGTACTTCTACATTGTCCCACAAGTCATCCATTTCAACACATGTAGTGAATTTCATAACACCCTATATATATATATATATATATATATATATATATATATATATATATATATATATATATATATATATATATATATATATTGAGGATTATTGAAAGTCTGAAAATTGTGTTAGTTTTCATTATTTTCAATTTTAAAAGGAGCATATGTAAAGCTAGAAGTACATGTCATGTTTCAGTTATAAATATCTTTGAGGCCATTCCTCTGGCCATACCTCTGGAATAAAATACCCAAATTTTAAAATATCAACTTGTAGTGCTTGGATTAAGTTATTATTTAGTGTGAGAGAGTCAAATTTAGTACTTATTTTAGAACTACCTAATTGCAAAGGAAGTATTGGGTAAATTATTTTATCTATTTTTTTTTGAAGTTATAAACTAAAATAACCGGTCAAGTGAAAGTTGAACATGCGCAATTAGTGTTCCGTACGTTGATTGCTTTTAAAATACAAAAATTGTTACGGAGGTATAAAATGGTCAGTGACTTCATAAAACACACCCTAAATGAGTTTTCAACAAAGTTTGTTTCCAATCTTTACTGAAAATTGATGACTTTGAATTTTTTTCTATATACCAGATAAATTATTAAAGGTAATGCACTCGAGATAATTTTCGTTCATTTTACACCCCGTGGAGAATATTCCGGAATTTTTTCAAAATATTTTGATAAGTACTTTTCGAGATAAGGCAGGGGGACAGCGATTTTTCGCGATTTTTTAAAAATAATACAAAGAAAAGTGCGCGCAAGTATTACATTTTATATATATATATATATATATATATATATATATATATATATATATATATATATATATATATATATATATATATGAGTTTCGGAGAAAATCGGGTGACAGACAGACAGACACCGAAGTCATCTTATAAGTGTTCCGTACGGAACACTAAAAATTACACTTTAGCACTTCTTTAAAAGTGGTCCTCCGAGCTTAACTTCTGTCCATAATCGAATCTGGAATTTGGTTTATAGTAGACTATGAATATTTTAAAATAATTCGTTCGAATTTGTTTAATAAATAGTATCGAATTAAATTCACCAACATGAATCGATTCCGGCATTTATAAGAACGACATGTATTTTGATGTTTTTTAATAAAGTGAAATCCTTTCTTTTCATTTGAATTTTTGGAACAGTAGAAAGTCACAAGGTTCTAAATCAGATAAGTACGGTGACTAACTTAAAACACAGTCTTAACTTAGAACTAAAAATTGATGAACAACCAGTGCAATATGACTTTGTGCATTATCGTGTTACATGCACAAATGGCTGTCTGGATCATTCTACTCATCCAACCTTACAGAACTTCGAAATAATACTCATTTTTGAAACTTTAACCAATTAAAACAAATTTGTCATAAATAATATCTATGCTGTAGTAGAAAATAATGAAAATTCTCATTTTTTCCCTCAATAACTCTTGATCTTCATTTAAAGTCAGTGAAACTAAATTTTTCGCAAACATTTGTTTTAAAGTTCTTCTTTTAAAAATCGTTCGATTTGCTTGCCTGTCAATAACGCTTAACTCCTACACCATTATCAATGATTCATTATGATCATCCGCCAGGAATTTACAGACTCATTGAATCACTTCCCGTATTCGAATTGCCCTTGCGTCTTCAAGCTTCCCCCTTCTAACCAAAAAACGTTTATGCTATTCCAAAATTGACATAGACACTGAAATCTTGGATTGTTAAATAAAATATTGTATGTCTTAGATTATAAGAGTAAAGTCAAAATCCCATAGTTATATTTAACTTCTAAGGGATTCTGAACTACTGAATGAGTACTCGCATAATTCGTTACAAAGCCGCAAGTAACAACAGCTATATACTGACACTAAATATCTAACATGGCGCCAGCTAGCTGCTATTTTATCAAGCCTAGACTAGGAACACCTTTTAAGAGAAATAATCGACTTGAGTATATAGAAACTCAAATACAATCACTGAAGTCATATCTTATAAACATGATTCGCTAAAAAAGTAAAGTAAGTAATTATTTAAAAAATTAATAAACAGTTGTGTTGCGAAATTACAAAAAAAATCCAACATACCTTCTAATTTCTATTATATTAACCAACGTACTGTTTGGTTCAGGTCTTTTTTTTTAGTTAATCCGAAAGTGCAACCGACTATATTATTATTATTATATAAATAGTTAATTATTCAGAATGATTATATGACATAATAAATGTAAATACCTCTTTTCTCTCCGTTAGTGAATAAAATTTTGTACTTTCATGCCAAAATAATGCGAGGACTCCATTGTCGGAGAATATGTGCCATTTAGAAAAATGAAATCACCTAGTATAAAAACTATTATTAAAACATGTAAAGAATTTATTTAGAACATTTTGTGGAAAATAATAATTAAAGGACAATAAAAAGTTTATTTCAAAAGGTTTTAAATATGACATTTGATGAAAGCAATGTGTTTGTTTAAATTTAGTTAATTAAATATGATTGGTAACAAAGGTTAATGATATTAAGACAAAGCAACAGCGATTTTGTTTATTGTTTTCTAATTATCTGCAGTAAGTGTGTAACCAATTAATTACTCATGGCTTCCTAACATGTAAAATAGTCATGAAAGAAACATATTACTTTATTAGTTTATTTTTTATTGTTCCGTACGGAACACTTATAAGATAACTTCGGTGTCTGTCCGTCTGTCTGTCACACCCGATTTTCTCCGAAACTATTTGTCATAGAAAGTTGAAATTTGGTAATAATATAGGAATTAATGGTCTCATCAGAGCCATGTAGTTTTGAAAGTTAAATGACTTAAGGCGTTAATTATGGGGGGAAATCGGAAGTGACAAAAATTTTTTTACTAGGTTATCGAGTGTGGTGTCAAATGAAAGCTTGTGAAAATACGAGTAATATATATATATATATATATATATATATATATATATATATATATATATATATATATACACGAGTATATATATATATATATATATATATATATATATATATATATATATATATATATATACACGAGTATATATATATTATATATATATATATATATATATATATATATATATATATATATATACATATTTATAATGTAATACTTGCGCACACTTTTCTTCGTATTATTTTTAAAAAATCGCGAAAAATCGCTGTCTCCCCATCTTATCTCGAGAAGTACTGATCAAAAAATTTTGAAAAAATTCTGGAATATTCTCCACGGGGTGTAGATTGAACGAAAATTATCACGACTGCATTAACTTTAATAATTTATCTGGTATATAAAAAAAAACAAAAATTTCAATATCATCAGTTTTCAGTAAAGATTGGAAAGAAACTTTGTTGAAAACTAATTAGGGGTGTGATTTGTGAAGTCACTGATCATTTTACGAGTATACCACCGTAACAAAATTTTTTTATTTTAAAAGCAATCAACGTACGGAACACTAATTGTGCAAGTTCAACTTGCACTTGACCGGTTATTTTTTTATGGGCTGCATGGAAATTTTTTGTACTAAGTGCAAAACATAGTACTGGATACTTCAATTCAAAAAACGATGTTCACCATAAAAACAGTTCTTAAAAAAGCTGGTAAGGGGAGTAACAAGCTGAACTTCATACGGATGTAATGTACGTAATGTACAACATGGGAGGAATCAAAAATTAATCATCAAACCATTTCCATAAAAGTATTTATACAGTATGTCAAGTAAGAACGTGACCGCTAGTATTCTTGAAAAAATGTATTTTGAGAATATTTTTTGCCATCAATGAATTCATTGGTGTGCTAACAACGGCGCAAGTACCTTAGTAATTTGTCCAATCACTTCCTGCATCGATAAGCATGTGCTCAACGAGATTTTTTGCACACTCTATAATTTTTTAAATTTCGCAAGGAAACTGAGTCAAAGTCCTTAGAGTCTCTCCTCTGAGCTTTCTCTTCACAAGAGAGTAAACGTTTTGAATAGGGTTGGACTCCGGCGATTGTGAGAGCCACTCTAGTATCTTATCGTGAGCCCAAGCGAGCCGCTTTGCGACGTGATTTTCGCCCATCAAAGTTTCTTCAACATGCTACGAAATTTGACATCATGAGCACGAAGATGTTGTCGAATGGTCTCATGGAAGGGACACATTCAAACCCGATTTTCTTAATTTTGCCGCTCCCTGAGGCAGCGTCAATTTCATGTACCGTGACAACAAAGACACGTTTTTCGACTTCCGGTGTCACATTTTGACAAGTCGTCGATATTTTTCGTCTCGTTAAAATCATTTATCCACTTCTTCACAAGCGATACCGACTTTTAAATATATTTAGAGGCCGCGAGATGTGTCATTCTAGATCTCTTTGGATGGGAACAAAGGAAGACTACCTTGCCTCGAACCGACGCACAAACAAGTGAGTAATTTTGGATTTTACGTGATATTGACGAAAGTTCGAAATCTACTGATACTCTTTGTTGAATTGCTAGAATCGCATCTGCCAAAAATGAATTATCGCGGACACGTTCTTACTTGACAGACTGTAGAAAGTTTCTTCGATGTTCTGAAGAATCAAGGCTTCTGACGTACTCTGGGTCTCCAATCAAGCGACTAACTCTTTTTTGGACAGACTCTAATAAATGCAGACTATGTTTGGAAGCACAGTCCCAAAATATAGGAGCAACTGGAGGAATTTGATCTTTACATATAATTAATAGCTTTTGTGTAGTATATAATTCTCTAGTATAAAGTAGTATTTATAGCTTTGAAGAATCTTTCTTTTTTATATATTCAATATGACCAACCAACAACAAAACATAGTTATTCCCAAATTAACGCCTAACAAATTCAATGACGATCCTAATGGACTAGAATGTAGCGGTATAGCTATGTTGGGTACTGTAAAGTTAACTTTTTTAGGAAAGACTGTCGCTTGAATTTTTGTAGTATTCTTCTCGGTTACCATTACGTATGACCTTGTTGAGTTGTATAAGTTCCTGCTGTCTACCGATATTTACATTGGCTACTTTTTTTTGGTGTTCAGAGTAAACGAAGAAACAAAAGGGAAGCGAACTGTAGATCAAATGGTCATTAATATAAAGAAAAAAAAGGCGAAAGAGATTATGCGATTCCGTATTGATACTAAAAGTGTTGAAAAGAAATCCATCGACTTTGCATAGAATTAAAAACTTTTGTGGAGTGTACAGTTCTGCTATTGTGTTTGCGCTAAGCGCTGAAATTAGAGAAAGTGCCTACGGCACTCATACTCCGTTATATTGTTTTTTGGAGTTTTTGCGAAGAAAAAATAAAAGAGTTTTTTGAGAGAATTTTTTTTAAACCAGTTAAGACTTTCTTATTTGAAGGCACGTAATGTGTGTGTCTGTGTGTGTGTTTTATGGCGGTTGTAATATAACAGGGGCGTTTACATTTCTATGTCGAGTTATGTTGAAGTCGGGATTGGGATTTATGGGGAAAAGGTTGTTTTGGAAGATAGGATTGGGCATGTCGGGAAGTTTGGCATAAAAAGTACGATGTCGTTTGTCTATAAATTCGTCTATACGTTCGATTTTTAAGTCCTTGTGTACGTCTGTACCCCTTATGTACCAAGGGGCGTTCGTTATGCGTCTAAGTATTTTGTTTTGGCATGTCTAATGTCATTCTTTATTTGTCATTGCTGTATGACACCAGGCGTTGCTGCCATACAGCATGGTCGGTCTGATTGTTTGTTTGTAAAGTAGCGTTTTGGTTTTAGGTTCAGTTTGCTCTTTCTGTTTAGTAGGGGGTATAGTTTATTGTAGAGTCTGTTGTCTTGTGTATTTTGTCTGTGATATGTTGTTTCCAGCACAGTTTTTTGTCGAAGGTGATCCCCAAATATTTTAGGGTGTCCCCCCAAACTATTTGGCGATCTTATACTGTGACTGGATTTGGTCGTCGGCGTTTGTGTGTAAAAAGTATCGCTTGGGTTTTTTCTGGATTTGCTTTGATCTTCCAAAGCGTCATCCAGTCTTGTATTGCGTCTGTTTGTCGTTGTAGATGTATTTTTAATTGTCTTTGGTTTCTGTCGGTGACATATATTGCAGTGTCGTCTGCATATATTGAAAGGGATGTGTGGGGGATTTTTGGAATGTCAGCTGCGAATATATTGTATAGAATCGGGGCTAGGGGAGAGCCTTGGGGCACACCTGCTTCGATATTTCTTATTTGAGAGAGGGACTGATTGGCTTTTGCGAACAATTTTCGGTTTCTAAGATAAGAATCGATGAATTTTATGAAATTAAAATTTATGCAGAAAATGTGGTGCATTTTGTAGATGAGCCCAAGATGCCATACTTTGTCGAAAGCTTTCTGCACGTCTAGAGCGATCAGCCCCGTAGAGCTTCTTCGCTGTAGGCCTGCCGAGGTGCAGTCTCCTAGTCTGACAAGTTGGTGTTCGGTAGAGTGGCTAGCTCTGAACCCGAACTGCTCGTCAGGGATGATGTTTTGTTCCTGTAGGATGTCCTGCAGCCGAGATAGGAAGATTTTCTCTGCTATCTTGGCCACGGATGATAGAAGGCTGATTGGTCTCCAGTTTTGGGGAAAAGTGAGATTTTGGTCTTTTTTGGGAATCAGGGTAACGACTGCTGTTTTCCAGGGCTTTGGGAAAGTATTAAGATTGAAGCTGATGTCTGTAAGTGAGTCTATTATGTTATCAGGGAGTTCTTTCAGGGTTTTGTTTTTTATTCTGTCGAGGCTTGGAGCTTTTTTATTACTTGACATTTTTATTTGGCTTTTTATCTCAACTGGAGTAGTGGGGGGGGGATGGGGGGCGGATTTTCTGTTATATGTCTCAGGATACGTCTAGCGTCTCTTTCGATTTGCTCTTCACGGTCTATGTCATCGTCTGGGTCGTTGTGTGGTTGGAATTGTTCCTCCAGCGAGTCTGCGAAAGCTTCCGCTTTCTCTTCGCTGGAGTAAGCCATTCCGTTTCGACCGTGTAGTGGAGGAATGGAGGTCTTTCCCTCCCCCCCGAAAAACCGGGACATTCTCCAGAGAGAATTATCCTCGGGATTCAGGGTGGTCAGGAATTCCCCCCATTTCTCGTTTTTATGTTCGAGTATTTGCGTTTTTATTGTGTTTGTAAGTCTATTTGCTTGTCTGCGTATGTTTGGGTCGAGAATATTTCTCGCTCTTCTTCTTAGCCTGTTTCTTTCTCGTATGAGATTTTTTATGTCTCTCGGGAGAGTGTATGGGTTGTGAGTTTTTTCTGTTACTGTGTGTGTTGCCTGTTTTAAGGCTGTCTGTATGTTTGTCGTAAGAAGCGTTACCGCTTCGTTTAGACTGTGTTCGTTGTTTATGTAGTCTGTGTTTATGTTTGTGTTTGTAAGCTGTGTTTTGAAGGTGTCCCAATTTGTTTTTGTTATGGTGATGGTGTGTCTTTTGTATGTGTGTAGAAAGAAATAGGAAAGTGGTCAGAGCTGAGATTGTTCATGGCGATGGTTCTGATGTTATAGTGGCAATTTTGTGATAGTCCAAATCTATTGTTGTTGGGTGTTCAAATTAGTAGTGTGTCGGTTCGTTTGGGCAATGTATGTCGATTAGGTTTTGCGTGATATGTCTGTGGAGTTTGCGTCCGTCTCTGTTTGTGCTTCGTATATTGTTTCCCCAGGCAGTGTGTTTTGCGTTGAAATCGCCAGCCACTAACTGAGGACAGTCTTTGTCAAAGAATAAGTTATTTAAGTCATTGTCTGTGAGTTCTATTTGTATACGTTTGTAAATTGTCTTTATAATTAGCGGTCCGTCCTCCATGTCAATCTGGATTGCGGTGCTCTCCAGACTGTCATGGTTTGGAACCGCCAATTCGTGGTGTTGAAGTCTGTTTCTTACTAGGATGGCTGTGCCGCCCCCGCCTCCGTCTCGTCTGTCGGTTCTGTCTAGTTCGTCTTTTTTGTTAGTTAGTGAGTCGGCGTTCCATGTTATTACGTGTAATGTCCGTGGTTTTATTTGTCTGAGGTGTCTATACATTTGTGAAAAAGGCTTTTAGGATGGGGTTTGTTTGGATTTTGTTTGTAATGTCTGCTAGTTTTTTCTCAATTTCTTCGTCTGTCATTGTTAGGAGTTCTAACAGTTTTTTGTTGTTTTGTTGGTGGTGTTGTTTGATGTGGTGTATGTGTGGGTGTGGGTGTGGATGTAGTTTGTGTCATGTTGGCGTAGGTTGTTCCCGGCACCAGTGGTTTGGAGGTGAACGTTTTTTGCGCGTTTATGTTTTTAGGGTTTTTGGGGCATTTCTTGTGGTTGGCAGGGTGTGGGCCCTGGCAATTACAGCAAACTGGGGCAGTGGTTTTAACTGCTTCACAGTTTTTATATTAGTGCGCCCCGGCGCACCTGTAGCAAACTGGTGCCGGGAAGCACCTAATTTCGGTATGACCGAACTTTTGACACTTTTTACATTGTTTTATATAGTTTGTGTTTGTTGGTTGTTGTGTTTCAATTGTTACCGGTATATCCAGTATCTCTTCAATGTTAAATATGCGATTTTGGCAGGAGTATTTTTATAATTGGGCAGGGTTTTCGTGCCCTGCCCAATTTTAAGCGGTATATCTCTGTTGGGGTGAAGCCCTGGTCTATTAGATCTTCTCTAATGGCATTTATGCTAATTTGCATACCGATTCCGCGGATGAATATATTTAACATTTTTTCCTCCGGCAGGAGGAAAGTGTGATATTGGATATTGTTGTCTGTAAGGTATTTAGTAATTTGTCTATGATCGTCTGTTGTCTTAGATGTGAGTTGAATGCCTAGAGCTACTTGTTTTGGTCTGTATGCCAGCTGGCACCTTAGTTGTTTCAAGTCTTTTGTAATTTTTGGCCATTTTTCTGCGTCCCTGATTGTTATTGGGACAGTTTTTTCAATGTCTTTTTTGGCGTTTTCGTCTGTCGTGGTGTCCATTGCGTCGTCGTCGTGTTTGTTTGAGTTTGTTTTATTCGTTTGTTGTTGGTTTAGAGTCTCGAATTATTTTTTCGTCTGTTTGTTTGTCGTTTTTGGGGTGTTTAAAGGTGTGATTTTGAGTTCTTTGTGTTCTGAGTGTAATAGGTTTTGAATTTTTGGCTGTGCCAAAGTCGGGAAATCGGTCGTGTTTGTAGGTGTTGGTAGGAGTGGTGATGTTTTTGGTTGTGTTGGTGTTTGTGTCTTAGTTTTTGGTTTGGGTGTGGTGTTTTGTGTGTGGTGTTTTGTTTTTTTTGTGTAATGTTTTAAAGCTCGTCCATCTGTTGGTTCATCTTAGACAGCATCTGCCTAAGATCCGCCATCTGGACGTTTTGCTCCGAAATAAGCGTTGTTTGATTTGCAATTTGCGTGCTTTGATTCTCAATTTGCGTGTTTAAGTTTTTAATCGTCGCTTGAAGAGCTTCGATTGTTCTTTCATGTTGTTCTACTATTTTTTGGGAACATGCATGTTCTTTTTTGTCTCTTATTGATGGAATGTCTAAGTTTTTTGCGTTTTTGTGTTAGTGTTAGTATTTTGGATTTGTGTGTGTTTGTGTCTAGAAAAGTTGGTCTTTTGAGTGTAGTAAAATCAAATTGCATGCCTTCAAATAAGGAGGTCTCACCTGATTTTTTGGAATCCATTTTTAAATCACTAGCACTGAAAAACTACCGGTTATAGCACTACTTTTGAAGAAGAGCGAAAGGAAGAAGCAAAGTGTGAAAGAATTGAGCAGTTTTTTGGTACCCTAGAGCCCTCAAAAGAGCTCTAGGAACGGCTTTGCGCTGAAAAGCGCAAAGTTGAATTTCTTTTATTAACGAATTTCTGAAGGTTTTTACTGCCAAAACTCCCGTCTTGCTTTTGCACAAAAGGTTTTCTAAACGTTGTCGGTCGACTTTATCACCTAGTGAAGAGCACTTCATCTGTCGACGAAGGGCACGGTACTAATAATAATTGTACAGTTCTCTAGTACGAAATAGTATTTATAGGTTTTAAGAATAGTTCGGTTCTATACTTTCAACAAGACCATGCCAACACATATTTGCTTCCAAATTAACTCATAGCAGGTTCTATTATGGACATAACTTCCCGCTATTTACCGATATTTACATTGGTTGATGTTATTTCAAAGCTCAAAGTAAATGAACAAACATTAATATAAAAAAATAACCGGCCTAGTGCAAGTTGGACTTGCGCAATTAGTGTTCCGTACGTTGATCGCTTTTAAGGGGTTACATACACCTGGAATGTTCAAAACTTTTACGTATTTTATTCTGTGTGCTTCTAAGAATTATTCAAAACATTTTTTTAAAGAAAAAATTCCATTCCATTTGAAAGTTATAGCATTAAATGTGACCTGGCGTTGGATTGGAATCGGTACCTGTCTCAATGCACTATCTACAATATAACTCAGTAAATTTTTAATAGTTTTTAGCTTTTTTTAAAATCTTAATAATTCTACAGAATGTCGAGAGCTTTTTTTTAAATTTTTCTAATAGATAATTTTTTTATAAATAATTAAACATAGATTTTTTGGTCGAAAATTGCATACTAAAGTTTGTTAAATTTTTTTTTTTTGAAATAAAACCCTTAAACAATTTTTAACTACTACATTATTTTACAAGATTAATTTTTATTCTTGTAGGTTAGATTATTTTTTGTGAAGTTATATTGCAGACAAGAAGACGCCATGTTTTCATCAGTGGTCCATTTAAAACGATAAAAAATAATGTTAACATTCAAAATATATTTTAAAAAAAATTCTTATACTCTAAAGTATAACGAAGATATATAATCGCCATTCTTTTGAATTATTCATTTAATAACCTTTAAAATATTTTTTGTTAATATATATACTCTTTGCAGCGCCCAGGTGTATGTAACCCCTTAAAATAAAAATTTTTGTTACAGAGGTATAAAATGATCACTGACTTCACAAAACACATCCTAAATAAGTTTTCAACAAAGTTCTTTTACTGAAAACTGATGACCTTAAAATTTTTGTTTTTTGTATACCAGATAAATTATTACAGGTGATAATGTGATTGATTGTGACAATTTTTGTTCAATTTACACCCTGTGGAGAATATTCCAAAATTTTTTCAAAATGTTTTTATCAGTACTTTTTGAGATAAGGGGGGAACAACGATTTATGGCAATTTTTTAAAAAATAATACAAAGAAAAGTGTGCGTCAGTATTATTCATATCTTTAAACACGTGTTTTTACTTTGACACCCTACTCGATGACCTGGTATTTTTTTTTCACTTTCGATTTTAGCCCCAAAAACTAACCCTTTTTCAGTCGAAATTTAACTTTCAAAACTACACGGCTCCGATGAGGCCATCATTTCCTATGTTAGTGCCAAATTTCAACTTTCTGTGTCAAATAGTTTCGGAAAAAATCGGATGTGACAGACGGACAGACAGGGGGGGTGTGTTGGGTTTGGTTTTTTTTTTTTTTTTTGTTTTTTTTTGTTTTTTTTTTTTTTTTTTTTTTTTTTTTACAATTCTGTACAGAAAACTAAAAAAGAGTGAAAGA
The DNA here is from genome assembly GCA_019049505.1 of Pachyrhynchus sulphureomaculatus. Classification (NCBI taxonomy): domain Eukaryota; kingdom Metazoa; phylum Arthropoda; class Insecta; order Coleoptera; family Curculionidae; genus Pachyrhynchus; species Pachyrhynchus sulphureomaculatus. The sequence continues at coordinate 75,443,716 of CM032449.1, read as the reverse complement.
TATTATTGGTTTCCGGAGACGGAATGTTGACAATAAAAGTATTAAAAAGAAATCCATCAACTGTCAGTTGCAAAGAATAGTTTCTTGATAATGCAATTTTCTCTAAACTCGGAATATCAAGAAAAAGGGGAAGTTGTTACTGATCTTGATTAAACTGGAGTCATAAGGGTGTGATTCTGGCAAAAATAACAATTTCGACGATTGATATTGTTTAAGCAAGTTTCTAAAGTCTTGTTTCAAAAACTACGGAAATACCAAAGATTCAAAACTTTATATATTTCACGATATTATACCATGGTACAAATATATAATAGCTGACTGTTTTTAGTCAATTTCCACTGTTTTACTTATAAATTTTTTTGATGACGCGTTTCGCGGTCGATGCAGCTTCGTCGGACCTACATTTAACACTGTCAAGTTTAGTTTATTTGAACAATATTGAATATCTTTATTGTTTACAACTTTATATTATTTATTTATTATACTATTGCACCTATTTATTTATATAAATAAATATATATGTATAATACATATATATATATATATATATATATATATATATATATATATATATATATATATATATATATGTATATATATATATATATATATATATATATATATATATATATATATATATATATATATATATATATATATATATATATATATATATATATATATATATATATTATATATATATACATATATATTTATTTATATAAATTTAAATAGGTGTAATAGTATACGAGGCTGGTTTGAAAAGTCCGTGCAAAGTCCGAGAGATGGCACCACCGGCGCGTATCGAGGTCATGTTTAGTTAGTAGCATCTCTTGAATGAACGCACACCAAGTTTCAGCCATATTGGTCTATTTCTTTGTGTTTGGCATTCGTGTGAATCAAGGAAGTCGAGTGATTTTCAAGAAATGGACGAAAAAGAATTTCGTGTGGTGATTAAACATTACTTTATGAAAGGCAAAAACGCCTCAGGAGACTAAAGAGAAGCTTGATAAACATTATGGTGACTCTGCACCTTCGATTAGAACAGTTTATAAGTGGTTTCAAAATTTTCGGACTGGCCATATGGGCACAAGTGACGCTGAACGTTCTGGACGGCCTGTGGAGGTTACGACTCCAGAAATCATTGATCAAATCCATGATATGGTGATGGATGACAGAAGAGTTAAGGTGCGTAAGATTGCTAGTGCTGTGGGCATCTCGACTGAACGGGTACATAATATTTTGCATAAACATTTGGACATGAGAAAGCTATCCGCAAGATGGGTGCCGCGATTGCTCACGCTTAACCAAAAACAGAATCGTGTGAAATGTTGCAAGGATGGTTTGCAGCTGTTCCAGAAGAATCCGGAGGACTTTAAGCGTCGTTTCGTCACTGTGGATGAAACATGGATACATTACTATACTCCTGAGACCAAACAACAATCTAAACAATGGGTTACCAAGGGGGAATCTGCACCAAAAAAGGCGAAGACCGTTCCTTCGGCCGGAAAGGTTATGGCGACTGTCTTTTGGGATTCGTAAGGGATAATCCTCATCGACTATCTGGAAAAGGGTAAAAAACTATTACAGGTGAATATTATTCATCGTTATTGGACCGTTTGAAAACCGAGCTGCAAGAAAAACGCCCGCGATTAGCCCACAAGAAAGTCCTTTTCCATCACGACAACGCACCAGCACACACCTCAGCAGTTGTGGTCGCAAAATTAATGGAAATAGGATTCTAACTCGTTTCACATCCCCCCTCTGCTCCAGACTTGGCTCCCTCGGACTACTATTTGTTCCCAATTTGAAAAAATGGCTGGCGGGACAAAGATTTTATTCAAACGAGGAGGTGATTGCAGACACTAATGGATATTTTGCAGACTTGGACAAATCCTATTATTCGGAAGGGATCAACAAACTAGAACATCGTTGGACGAAGTGTATAAGCCTAAAAGAAGACTATGTCGAAAAATAAAAAAGGTTTACCCCAAACACATAAGTAGTTTTTATTTTTGCACGGACTTTTCAAACCAGCCTCGTATATATATATATATATATATATATATATATATATATATATATATATATATATATATATATATATATATATTTATATATATATATATATATATATATATATATATATATATATACATATATGTATATATATATATATATATATATATATATATATATATATATATATATATATATATATATATATATATATATATATATTGAGAAACCCACACAGAAATGGTATTAAGAAAATAAATTCGATAATGGTAAATTATTTAAATCTGCCTGGTCGTTAAGAAGAGTGTCTGTAGTCCTTAATCGATTTATTTGCACTGTTTCTAAAAGGTTTATTTTAAAACCTTTTGGTTGGGTGTGTAAAATTTTGTAATTCTTATTAAACGTTACAAGATGACTTGCATATTTTGAATTAGATTTATTATTTTTATTATTTATGGATAAAACTCTTTCGTGTTCTGTAATTCTTTGTATAAATTTTCGTCCAGTTTGTCCTATGTCTGTTTTAGGACATAATCCACATGTTAATTAATATACCTCTGATTCATTATCTTTATTGGTACGCGGTTTGTAGTTTCTGAGATATTTCCCTATAGTGTTGTTTGTCTTGTAAGCTATGTTGATGTTTTTATGTTTTTCGGTTGGTTTGCTGAAATAGGTTAAGCATTTAAATGAAATTTGTCTTTCCCTAAAACATGGATATATTTCTGAGAGAGAGAGTTTCTAAGTTTTTCCCTAACTTTTGATTAAGGTTACTGAATAACCGTTTTATCGCTCACCTCTCCGCCTCACTAGGGATTTTACCCTTTTTCCATATCCCAAGGATATCGGCGAGAGGATGTCGTTATACCCGTCAACGTTGTCCAAGTACCGAAACATACATTTTTGTGTATTTCGTGGCACCTTTTAAACAACGCGGTAGTGCTGCCACGAACGTTATTTGCATTTCTGCAAACAACTACTACCTATGTACGTGGCCAGGCCAAATATACTTAAATAAATTAATAAATAAATATACCGACTTGCAGGATTGAACCCTCGGGCTTCTACACAGTAACAAGTACTACGCCACCGAGCCACGGCCAGCCACGGTTAACGGTTACTTATTTTATGTAGTTTAATTCTTTAGTAAAATTGTGTTCTGATAAGGGAATATTTTTTTTTGCAGGGAGAAATCCGCCTTATAGATTCTGGAGCAGTCTGCGTCACCTTATGGGTGCCCCAGAGTGCTCCAGTTATGTGTGGCGCATACCCACTAAAACTCCTTGTGAGCTGGGACACCCTTCACTTTTTTTACATACTGCGACTTTAATATGTCTAGATGTTTACGTGTTTTTAATTCTAGGGTTAATTTTCTAATGACTTGAACTACTCTACCTTATCCTAACTTAAAGTTAAACTAAACCTAAATCTAAATTCCCTTTGTTTCAGGGGCGTGTGACGTTATAATGATATTAGTAGTGTGTGATGTTTACACATCTTTTTTTTTCTGATAGGGGCTGCTCAATTATACTACGGCCTTAAATAAGTGGTAGTTTTTAGTCGACTCTAATGTGAGTCTATTCCGTGGGTCGTAAGTATCGGTTGCCGATGTTTACGTTGACTCTCGGGGTTAGGGTGGGCTGTGGCCTTCTCAAAGAAGCGAAGCTGGGCGTTACGTGTGAATTCTTTTATCGCGGGTAGGGAATATTAGTTAATCTGTCTATAAAGCTACAATAGGCAGCGAGCTTATGTTGGTTGGGGTGGTGAGAACTATTGCGAATTGTGGTATCTGTATGAGAGGATTTGTAATATATTCCAAATTCATGTTTTTTCCGAGTTTTACTGATTGTTAAGTCTAAGAAGTTGATTTTTTTTCCTTCGACTTCTTCTACTGTAAAACTGTGTAAAGAATTAATGTACTGTAAAAAGCGTAATAATTGTCTATCTGTCCCTGTAAAGCATACAATTATATCGTCTACGTATCGGTACCAGTATAAACAATTATTACTATTGTTATTAATGTTCTTTGTTTCAATATTGTCCATGAAAATTTCGGCAAGAAATGGGCATAACTGGCTCGCCATAATTAACCCTTCCTTACTATTGTTAAATAAAAAATAATTTTGTCGTAGGCAAGTTTTTAATAAATTAATTATGTTCGTGTTTTTAATTTCATTTATTTTGTTTTTGGTTAATAGGTTCTTTACTAAAATTATTGTTTCGTTTGGAGGAACACTGGAAAATAAATTTTTGACGTCAAAGAAACTAATTTAGAATTATTTGGTATTGTTATCTCCTTAACATTTTCTATGAGTTCGAATTTTTGATACTGTGTTTAGGCTTAAATTTGCTATAATATTTAATTAAACCTATTAAAAAGGATGACGTATTATATGCTGGTGCCGACACATAGGATACAACTGGTCTGATTGGGTGGTCAGGTTTGTGTAATTTTATGAGTGAATAAAGTTGTGGGATTTGGGGATGTTTATCAGTTTAAATTTGTTGTTATCCTGAATGATGCCGGTTGACTGTTAAATTTGATGTTTTATTTCTTTTTAAAAATTATTTGTTGGATCTTTATTTAGAACTTCGTAATTTCCTGTATTAAGAAAATCTAATGTTTTATTAATATATTCCATTTTGTCTATTGCTATTACTATGTTACCTTTATCTGCTCTGGTAAAGATTGCATTATTTTATTCTATTGGTTCTTATTATTCTTAAGTCTTGATTGATGTTGTGGTTACTTGATAGAATTTTTTTTCAATGATTTCGACTGATATGTTGTTAGGAATATCTTTCAAGGCATCGCTAATTCGATAACATATTATCAAAATTTCCAACAGCCGAAATCAATAAAAAATAATTCATATCAAGACGATCTGCATCGATCGCGAAACACGTCATCAAAAAAAAATTGTAAATAAACCAGTGGAAATTGACTAAAAACAGTTTTTTATTATATATTTATAATGAATTTCCATCAAGTAGAAGCCACAACCATTCGAAACCATGGTACAACTTTCAATATTTGAAAATGAATGTTTTATTTTTTTTTAGCTAGTCTATATGCGGAAACATATTTTTAAATTCTTCTTCACTGTATTTGCCTTCCTCCTTTGTGTATATTTATTTCCTATGTTTTATAGTTTGGCCTCTATCGAAGGCGAACACCTTAGTGACACACCCTTTGAACCGGAATTTAGCAATATTATAACAGTTCGGGACTTATAATAAACTAGTCTGACAAGAAGGTAAACATCCGTATTTATAACAACTAGACATTATACAGTCCAAACCACAGACAATTGTTGATGGGTTTGAAAAGGGTCAAGATGAAATTAAGTGTCATATTCACAATACAGATACAGACTTCATTCAGACTTTTATAATGAAACTAAATCTTACATATACCAGGGCGCTGCAAAAAGTATGTATAATACGTCGGCTGAAAAGTTTTTGGTCTAGTTACTTAAAACACATTTTTTTGCAAAATTCGACTTTATTCATCAATATAGTCTATTTCGAGAGCGATACAATCAGTCTAAAGCTTTTCTAACATTTCTATACTTTTCTCGTAGAAGGATTTGTCTTTGCCTTCAAAATAAGCGTCAGTTTCGGCGATAACTTCTTCAGTGTAGCGAAATCTCTTTCCCGCGAGCAGTTTTTTGAGGTCTGCGAATAGATAGTAGTCGCTGGGGGCCAAATCTGGAGAATACGTTGGATGAGGAAGCATTCGAACTTCAATTCATGCAATTTTGCCATCGTAACCATTGACTTGCGACACGGTGCATTGTCTTGATGAAAGAGCACTTTTTTTCTAGTTCATTTGAGGCCGCTTCTTTGCGATTTCTGCCTTCAAACGCACCAATAACTTTATATAATATTCATTATTGATGGTTTTTTTCTTCGCAGCATAGTCGATGAAAATTATTCCATGGGCATCCGAAAATACAGAGGCCAAAATCCTCCCAGTTGACTGTTGTGTCATTGGTCGCTTCGGGCGGCTTTCACCGGCTGCTGTCCACTCAGCTGATTGCCGATTTGATTCCGGTGGATAGTAGTGGGTCCATGTTTCATCCATTGTTACATATCGCATGAAAAAATCCTTTTTATTGCGTTTAAGCAGGTCCAAACAGCGCTCAGAATCATTAACACGTTATTGTTTTTGGTCCACTGTGAGCACACGCGGTACCCATTTCGAACAGAGTTTTCTCATGCCCAAATGTTCATACAAAATATGTCCAACACGTTCTTTTGATATCTTTAGGGTGTCAGCTATCTCACGCAATTTCACTTTCATCCAAAACAATTTTGAGGATTTTTTTTTTTCCGGTGTAACCACCTCATTTGGGCGTCCAGAGCGTTCAGCATCATTTGTATCTGTACGACTGCCTCTAAATTCAGCATACCAGTAAATGATGAGCGATTTTCTAGGAAAAGACTCTCCGTAACACTTATCAAGCCATTGCTTTGCATGAACGGTATTTTTTCCCATCAAAAAACAGTGTTTAATCAACACACGGAATTCGATTTCTCAAACCACTGTAACTTGTAAACTAATCGCCGAAATGTCATGAAATTTTGACACGTATCATTTGAAGGTTGGTACTTCCTAAAAATCATATCGATTTTTTTTGTAAAGGGCGACATTTATGTGTCAGACTAAACTTTTCAGACTGTGTTATTTAAAAAAAAAAAATATATTTTAATGATTATTAAATGAATAATACAAAAGAATGGCGATTATATATTTTCATTGTACTTTAAATTATAAGATTTTTTTATTTAAAAGATGTTTACATGTTAACAATATTTTTTACGGGGTTAAATGGACGACTAATGAAAACTATGGCGCCTAATCAAATCTACAAAAATAAAAATTAATCTTGTAAAATAATGTAGTAGTTAAAAATTGTTAGAGGTTTTTTTTTTTAAAATAAAAAATTTACGGTGTTTCAAACTTTAGTATGCAATTTTAGACAAAAAAAAATGTATGCATAATTATTTATATAAAAAAAAAATGGCCATTAGGAGAATTAAAAAAACCTCTCGACATTTGGAAAAAAATAATTATTAAGACTTAAAAAAAAAGTTTATAAATATAAAAAATTGATTTGGTAATATTGCAGACAGTGTTTGAAAACAGAATTTCGAGAAAAACTCGTTTAAAGTGTCGAGTAGATATAAAGTGAATTTGCGGCTAGTCTCCAGCTCCAGCTCTTGCATCTTGGTTTTATTTGTAGTTTTCTGTTTTTTTTTTTTGGTTAACTCTGGCTTCTTTTGTGGATTGAATTGATTTTATCCTGGCGTGTTTCAAATTATTAGCATCCTCTTTTCGACAGTAACTATGCGCTTCAACCCCAGTGCTGACTCCCAGCAATTCTACCAATTATAAAGAACTGTTAACTCCATGTAAACACTGCACCACTGGTCCCAAGACACTCAGCTATTCCCAAAAAATAGCAGCAAAATGAATAATGCAATACGAAAAAGTTTCTTCACACGAAACATCCACTGATTGTCCCCGTAATTTTTTCGCGGCTGCACTTGTAACTTGAATCTCAAACTCCATTACTGCAGCTGTAGGAGGACCTCGCTTCTTCCTTAGACGAATAAGTTGTTGATCTCTTTTTCCTTTCAGATCAATGGAACGACGTTTCAACATTTTTAAAATTTGCGAGAAAATACACTACTGTACACTTTGAAAGAAGACAGTCAACTAATGTTAGAATCATAAACTCCACTAATGGATGCAAAATTCTAACGCCTCTATTTTCAAAAGAAACCGGTTAACAAAAGAAATCGGAAACACAGCTGCCCAGAGAGAGGTAGCGATCCCAATCCGACGCCAGGTTATATTTAATGCTATAACTTCATAATGGAATGGAATTTTCTTAATTTTTTTTTGAATAATTCTTAGAAATATAGAAGATAAATATCCGTAAAAAAATCAAATTTTTGGAAATTCGGGGTGTACATAACCTCTTAATTCACAAAGAATCCAAGTATTGAGCATTAAAATAAGGTTTCTAGAAGCATACTCTTTTCAGTTATTAGGTGCAACAGTAATAGTAGTTAGTTTTATATGATGAACAGAATATTTGTTATTAGTTCGGATTGTTAACTGTTAATCAAAAAATGTTAATAAAAGTATTCACATTACACAGAATGTTCAGGAAATGATTAACTTTCTTCACCTGAATGTTCTCGCATGTGATTCAAGAGATTCTTGGTCACAATTTGAATATTTGTTGTTAGGAACTATACATTCCTTTTGTACGGTAAGTAAATTATTTAAATAATTCTTGTTTCGGAAGCACATATTGGTTGTGTGGATTTATAAATGTACTACGAACTTCGTTAACAATGTCAGACACTAACGCAGTAACAAAATAATTATGTTTATCGTTAGATTGAGTTATATACTTAACCAAATATATAACTTTTACTTGAATAAACCATGGCATTCGATCCTTATTTCAAAACTAAGGTAATTTGGTATTTATTATTGACGGATATTGTACATTTAAACTCTGATTTTTTCCTGTTTTATGTTTTAACTCTATCGCGGGTTTTTGCCCCTTCGATGCATCTTAAATTTTTTAGTCGAGGTCATCAAAATGTTGCTATAAAATACTAATTTCTTGATAAGATATATTGGTCATCACAACTTATTAATTAGTAACCAGTAATCAGGTAACAGTAAGTAAACAGACAGATCTTTACATCAGGGTTTTAGAAGTCGAGAAAAAATCGTATTATTTTTAACAGAGACCCTTCTTCTACTTAACACTTTCTAGTGCTATCTCACAATAAAATACTTATTACTTAAAATATAAAGTTATAATCCCTTGAGGAAGACAAATTCTGGGTTTATTTTAGAACTGCGTGTTGCCTACGGAAGTACGTAAATCATTTTACCAATTCCTTTTTCTGAAAAACATACAGGTAATTCGGCAAAAGACATGACTTACTAAACGAACTCCATCTTTGATACACAGTATGATGCTAAGATTTAAAGAGTTGCTGGTATTCATGCAAATAAAAACAAGTTTCCATAAACGTAGTTAATAAAATGCTTAGCTTTCGAGATATAGCAGGTTAAAATCTTATTATGTTTTCTCTTTTCCTTATTTATTTTAGATATTTTTCAAGATCATTTTTTCAAAATCGGCATTTTCAATATGTTTTGGTGTATTTGCAAGATACAAAAATATAAGAATTCGAAGAGGTAGAGAATAAATTAGAAAAACTGCTGCTTTAAGGAAATAGAGCTAACATAAGATTTGTGCAAAAAAAAGCCTGGTCCGAAAAGCAAATGAATTATCTTAATCGTATTGGAAGAACTTCGGAAAGTCAGCATTTTTGGGCTCACATTTTTGATAACTATTTTTTATTAATTTTATCCTCTCTTATTTACTTACACTTATATATGTTGCTTTTAATATCAATAAATTATATGACAAGTTTTTGGTGTGGTTTCTCCTAGTAATTAAGAAGATAGTTCAGAACACTCTTTAAATCTGTTTACTAATTGCTTTATTTTGTTAAAAAATATCTGCATTCATTTTACTTAAAAAAATTTACATGGAAAATCCTAGGTCCATTTATAACCATGGACCATTCATGGTATTATTCTGCAACCTTCCAAAACTTATGTGAATTTCCATAAAATTAGGTGAACAAGATATGCTGACTACATCACTCACACACTCATACACATAATGAAATCAATATATTTATGTAATTATTACCCGCAATATGTTACATTTACAATGTGTAAATTCTGTTTACTTAGATCAGAAATTATGCTTTAAAATAGTGGTTTGTGCTTGAATTAAATTCCATTTCTCTTCCAAAATACTCAGGATTAAGTCTACAGGTATATTTGTAAATAAAGATACCACATCAGAAGATATTAATTCATAATTTTCTAGTCAGTTAAGTCAAGCACAAACCACTATTTCAAAGGATAATTTCTTGATACTTATCAAATTCATTTTCAACAACACTTATTTTAGTTTTAACCAAAAATGTACATCGACAATTCTGGATTAATCGATCAATATACAATATATCGATAACTAACGGTACGTCGAAACCAATTTTCATCCCTGGATTAGCACGAAGAAACATATTTTTAACACAGATAGCAATTGACAGTGTTTAAAAATCTATCTGATAAACTCAATTATAGTTGTTATTTTAATGCTGTCATCCAGTAGGTGTCTTATTACCTAAATCCCTAGCATTTTTCCATGATACGTACTAAAATTATAATCTTCTTAAAGTCCCAAAGCTAAAAAACTAACATATTTCTTTTCTTCCCAAAATTTTTATGTAGAGTATTCTATTTACAGGAAATAAACTAGATATATCCAATATGCTTCTAAAATGCTATAATTTTGTTAGTAACAACATTTGAGGTACTATTTTCTTCTAGAATTTTTAAAAAAGGACGGCTATTAAGACAAAATGAATTGTTCAGGTTAAAGTGAAAAATCGTGTCTGAACGGTGATTCCGCATTTTCATAAGTTATTTCTCACCGCCTGTAGAAGCTGTGGAGGATTTGTAAGGACTCCTTGTGATCTTGGATCCTTTTATGCTCACTCCCAAGAAAAAAAATTAAGGAAACCATTTCTCATTTGGCCTAAGTTATTTTCCCTCATGTGGCATATTCTACAGATTTTGCTCTTATGGATTAGCACCTATTCCACCTGACTAATTCTTAGTTCAAGTTAGTTGAACAGATGGAAACAGTTCTTGCATCGAAATAACCATTACTTTTCATGTCGGCAATCTGGTTCGAGCTGGCAAAAATATAAAGAAAATAAAATATATTATTTTGTTTTATGGATAAGTATCAAAGTTGGTTTCTAAAGGCCGATAATTAATGTTTATATATATTACTACAAACAAAATTGAAAATGGAATAGTGTACAAATCTAAAGACCTGCTAAAAGTGCTGTGGGCCAATTAAAAAAAAAACCTGTGAATTTACCTAATTTTAATAAATAATGATTTATTAGTCTTATCAACTAACTTCCAGCTAAAACTTCCTGTTGTTATCACGGTGTCATTATTAAAAGGATTATATTATTTTTTATAAGCAGTAGTTCATAGAACCAGAAACACTACAGATTAATAATGATTACCGGATTCACTTTATTTGAATAGAAAACCCTTTGTATACATAAATATGTTTAGATGTCATTACATGATATCAGAAATAAATTGAAATTGGCGAGAAATAATATATTTTTAGAATCTTTGTCACAACGCGACAATTTATTGTTAATATAGATTTGCTTATAAAAAATAAATAAATGAAACGATTCTTATCATAAAAACACAATACGATACTTATCATGTTGATTTAGTAAATAAAAAAACACATTTAATGATAAAGAACAACTGAAATGGAAATTATTTCAAAAACATCAAATAAAACAACAATTTTTAAACCGAACTTCCACCGAGACATTTCACTACCAAGCTGGTTATGACGGTATTGAACAACGAGGCATTACATGCAGAGATAGAGATAAACCAATACCATTTTTATTCAATGATCTAAACTAATCCCAGCGTATTTCTATCCTTTATTATTATTTTAAAAATCAAAGGACGAAAACAATTTAATGTGAGATCATGGAACGGAAAACATTATGAGACCCATATTATTGTTTTCTACACGTTGTCAAATGTTCTTTTGCTACAAATCAATTATTTTAAATCTGATTCCTTATTCTTAACTCCAGACAAAAGTAACACTTAGACATATTGCCGACATGAGCCAATCGTAACTCAACGTCGAAAGTCAAAACCCTTGAAGACGATAACTACGAATCGTTTGGAGATCGGCATCCGACCATTTGGTTTTAAAAAACAACTAAAATAGAACATAACCTGGTTAGTACGAACCCTGTATGCATGTAATCCTAAAAGAAACGGCCAAGCAGTGTAGTGGCGGTTTGCTTTATATATATATATATATATATATATATATATATATATATATATATATATATATATATATATATATATATATATAATTTTTTCCAGTCTTCGAAACAGTTGTTGAAATCGATGGCCTTCAAAGCCTTCTTCGATTCGGTTTTAATCTCCTCAATCGACTCAAAACGATATCCTCGAAGCGGTTTTTTGAGTTTCGGGAATAGCCAGAAGCCCGACGGAGCTAAATCAGGCAAATATAGCGATTGCGGAGTGATACGAGTTGAATTTTTGATGAAAAAGTCGCGAAGAACCAATGCTGTGTGAGATGGCGCATTATCGTGATGAAAAAACCAAGAGTTATCGGCCCATAATTCCGGCCTCTTGAGACATTTGGGAAGCCGAAAAACCACTTTTAAAACAAAATTTAATGCAACTGCTTTTCTGAATTTTTTCATTCATGTTAAAAATCGAAAAAACGCACTTTTGTTGTTGAACGAATGCAAGCGAATCTTTTTAACTACTGACGCTATGGTCTTAAAATTTGACACAGATGGCAGTTAAGGTCCTACCAACCTAACGAAAAAAAATTAATTCGAATTGGAAATGCCTGGGCTATTTAAATTTAAAAGTCTTACTATTTTTTGATATATATATATATATATATATATATATATATATATATATATATATATATATATATATATATATATATATATGGTATTATGAAATTCACTACATATATTGGAACTGGCGTAGGAAGATCCCTAAAGAAATGATGACATGAATATTTTGTTCACGCTGCCGCTGGTGAACCATACAACTCCACAATATTATGCTTTACTTTATTCTAAAACCAACAAAGGATTTGTTTTGGGCGTTGGCTTTTTAGTTGCTTTCTCTCTGCTTGACCAAAACATTAAATTCACGGTTAGTTTGTTTATTTACAGCGAGCGTTTACAAATTTTGCAATATGTCGTGGGTAAAGTGAAGTAAATATTCAATCTTATTACAGGTTTTTTAACCATCAACTGGTATCGTAAATTTGACATACGTAACTGGTATACAAGGAAAATTTGCTTCTCGCAAGCCAGTTTCTACAATGTGACTGGATAAAACTTCGTAAATGGTAAATACTCGTAATGCACTCATTTTATGTAATCGACTAGTTTTTATTAAAATTATTCTTCTTAGTTAGCTTCTACTTGAGATCTCAAAATTGTTACATTTTTTTGGTACATTCTTTTTAGTAGGACACAAAAATGTGAAATACAACTATTTAAAAGTTTTTAACAAAATTATTCCTTTTTTTTATGTAATACACACTAATCTATCTAACTTTTATATGCCTCTAATTAACATATAACAAAAAACCACATGCATAACCATCATTTCTACTTCTAGGGCTTAAGAACATCTTAACGAAACGTTTATAATTATCACATAATATGTTTGTGTTACTATGCACCTTGTAAATGAATCTGGTGTAAATGTAACATTTTGTAACAAATTTCCCGTCTTTTTTCTGTCACACAATTGACAGCGACTTCTATTCAAGGCTGTTTGGCTTGGGCCAGCAACTTGAGAATTCGATGGCGATGGCGCCGTGTTATTAGCTGCTAAGACATGATCAATTTTATCACATAATTCTTTTGAGTACTTCTACTCGGCCTTTCTGTCGATGACGTTATCTTTAATTAGTTTAATCCCAATTGATTTTATTTAATTATTTCGTTTCATCTTTTTCTCAGTATTTGGGCCATTCCATAACACGTAACCGTTTACACAAGCAATGTTCAAAATACCAGCAAACACTACACTTGGCCAACGTCGTATTCTGCGAGCGACAGAGTAATTGCGCATCTTTGATCCAACGCATCAACTCCACCTTTTGTGAAATTATAGAATACAATGATTTCCGGTTTTCTAGTACTTTCATTGTTACTTTGGCCATGGTGCATTGACGAAATTACTATTACACTTTGATTTTTTTCCCAACGTAAGACAATTTCTTTCGATTAATGCATCTACTAGCTCTACTGATGAGAACCAGTTATCTGCAGTAATATTTCTGTTTGATCCAAAAAATGGAAATAGTAAAATTTGAAAATCTGTCATTGTTGAACAAAGCCCTATGTTTAGCAACACATGATACTCTTCTCTCTCACTGCGTTCTCTTAATTTTTCGATCTAACGATTTATGAATTTTACTGATAAATATTAACTCAAAAAATTTAGAATTCTCCATGAAATAAAAAAAAATGATACTTAAATTAATATATATTTATTGTATTGTAATGTATGTATCATATTGTATTTTTCAACATAAGAGGAAAAAAAAACATTATCTACAAAGTTCTCGCAGCAGCTTCGATTTTCAAAATGTACAAATGAAGGACCAGACATATTTGTGTGTCGTACAAATTTAGCACCTTAATGACTCCCTTAATAAATAAAAATGTTAAGGATCATGTATTGAATTCTGATATTTATACCTATGATCTCCCAACGTTAGAAGAGGGTGTAATTCCTAAAAATCATGATAATGAATTCGTTTAAATTACTTTAATTCGTTTCTCTAGAATGTCAAATTCAACGCCTCAAAAAGCCAAACCGTAGTTTTTCCACAACTTGAAAAACACCTGACGTGTGCATGCACGAGATTTCATAAAATACCTAGGAATATTGTTTAAGACAAGTGACCGTCAAAGCACATGCACTCTTACCAAAATTGATTCTGCTCTTAAAAAGACACAATAGGCTGTTGGTAAGAAATAAACTAAAGAACAAAAATAGATGCACCACCAGACCAGAAAAAATTTTGATCGTACAAAATAAGGCACTTCGGAGTATTACTAATGCCCCTTGGTTCATCTTAAACCAGTAGTGACATCAAGACCTACACGTAAAATATTGTTAGTAGTCACTAGAAGGACCCAAACCAGGTTTTTGTATTCAATCCGAATACACTCAAACTCAATTACACCAACATACACCTGAGGGTCAAACCAAGTTCAATCAGGGATCAGAGATCACTGTCCACCAATCCTATCCAATAGCCGAAGTTGCTCAACTTTTATTTAAAAAATCGTGGTTCTTGGAATTAGACGCAGCAGCAGCGGAAGACAAAAGTGCTTTAAAATAACCTAACAATAATGGTTCAATAATGGTTATTTCAACTGACAAAGAACCGCAACAGTAGTAGTGGATGAGGAAAAATACGTGGAGAATATTAACAAATTATTAAGTGACAATATCTACAGGATGATTCAAATTGATTCCACTGGTAAAATCGAGAGACGAGTAACAATTTTAATTAACATCTCTCGTTTAACGTCTAGAAAAAAGATCTCTCAAGCAATTTATAGGGCCAATATAACACTCCATCTAATTATCAGTGCAATGGATACTTCAACTTATAAAATATACAAATATCTTGCAAATCTTCTAAATCTTGTCACAGGCAAAACCAGTTAATTTATTACAATTGACATTTCGTTAATATGTTGAAAACTATAAAGTCGGACCCTGAAGATATTTTGGTCAGCTTTGACCTTCAATAGAAATATTTCATTTAAATATTCGGTGTCTATATCAGATATATTTCAACACGTGTGTATATCAGACATATTTCAACATTGATGCATCTTTGTTAGATTTAATAAAAGCATGTCTGTCGTTTACATATTTTATTTTCCAGGGAATGTTTTAAAAGCAAGAGCAGCCATGGGTTCACGACTCACTGCTCTAGTGGCGAATATTTTTTTGAGGAAAGTGCCTTAAGCTGAGTTCTACAACAAAAATTTTGATGCTGATATGTTGCCGACACATTTACTATTTGTCCATGGAGTGAAGGAACCTACAGGCCTTTTTAAATCACCTTCTGAATCTACCTGTGTGTAGGAAAAACTGCAAGATACGCAGCAAATGGAATTAAGGAACATAAAAGATGTATCAAGGAGAAACAAATTATATAATCCACTGAAAGTTTAGGGAATCAATCGAAATTTACAAACAACAATAGTAATAGCGACTTGGGTTACGGTCTGCATCACATATGGAAAATGTTCATTACACTAGGTCACTGTTCGAAGTACTTGACTTATGCTTCCTCGAGCTCATTCAGTGTTCTAATCGCTAGAGATAAAGATCCCTGAAGATGTCTCGTGCAACCGTAGGTGAAACGTCTGAAAGTTACTTTAAATTGATACAGTTATTTCTGAAGACCACAATATCTCATTTAACAGAGACCCTGAAAGTTTCCGTTCCTTGCCAACCTTTATATATTTATATAGTCTTTCATTTTATTTTACCAACATTTAAGATAAAAATATACAGACATTGGTACGGAATATAAAAACGTGAACTGTGGATAACGTTTTTTTAATTATTTATTTATTAAAAATTTCAACAAACTCGAAATCGACGGAGTAATATGTCGAATCGGGTTGAAATATTTAAAAAATTACGATGTTGCTTAGCAACCAAGTTAATGGGTACAATTCTATGGCTTTGGATAGTCGTTAACAACTTTCATTGGAATAAAAACTTATTTATTTTTTAACAAAATCGATATGTGGCATTTATGCATCAGTAACATATAAAATTGATCCTTGTATGCCTGAGAAGAAAATAATCGAGCAGGTAGTAACACTTAATGTATGTTAATGAATTTTTAACACTTTAATTTTAGACGTACATATTATCAGCCCTTTTCTATTCTATTTTATTTGTAAATTCAAGGAATATTCAGAATTACGTTCTGACTTATATTATTTGGAATAATAGTATTATTGTATTACTATTAGTATTACTTTTACTCCTAAAAAATAATGTTAGCTGTATTTCTAAAACAATAAAAAAAAACATTTGGCATTGGTTTTTGTCCGTGAAGATCCTTTTATTTTTATCCGATATCCAGTCATACCAACTATTAATTGTTGATGGGTTAATTCGTGGTTTTGACGCATGGGACCCACACCACATTGAACAGAAATAAAGTAAAAACGTAAGTATTATCAGAATTTCCTACTCTATAGGTGACATACTACATGAAGTGAAAAATCCTAGAGATGCCAGCACAAACAAAAAAGCCATATAATTTTCAGTTATCGTCAACTCTCGTTGATCCGTTTAAATTTTTGGTGACATTTTGTATATTAGTTTGCAAGTTACAGCTGTTTTCAGTGATGTTACTTTTGATTTTTGCAAAACGATAGAATAAAAAGAAGTTCATACTTTTTGAGGGGAAAAAATACAGCCAGAACCCAAGAATGGGAAAAGTATTATGGCAAATCTGCTCCGTCGAGAGCAACTATATATCGATGGTTTAGTGAACTTAAACGGGGTCGTACCAGTACCGATGGTGCACCGCGTTCCGGAGGTCCAAATGAGGCAGTCACCCCAAAAAACACAAAAAATTCACCATATTGTTCTTAATGACCGCCAAGTGGAAGTGAAAGAGACAGCTGAAATCGTGAAGATATCAACAGAACACGTGAGGCATATTTTGCCTGAATATTTACATATGAAAGAGCTGTATGTCCGATGGGTGCCGCGCACTCTCACGAGTTCATGGATTCGTAACAAGGTCACAAGCGTTCAAAAACACACACATCAGTTTTACAAGTATTTTTTGATATGCACATGGAATAGTATTGATCAACTATTTTGAGTAGTTTGAATTGTGAAATCAAGAAAAAATGCCGCATTTAGCGGCGTGTTATTTCACCAAAATAATGCAGCAGCTCACAAATCTATAAAATCGATGGTGCCATTGGAAAAATTGCATTATGAACTGCTTCCTCATCCGCCGTATTCCCCAGATTTGGCTGGATTTGAAATTTGAAAAAGTTGCTGTAGGGAAAGAGATTGGCTCAAATGAAGAAGCCGAATGGGAACTTAAGGCTTATTTTAAAGAAATCGACAAATTGTACTATTAATGCATAAAATAAAGGTCAAAATAATGATGAGACAGGCATAGTTTAAATACAACAATACCATGATTTTATCCTCTCTGGGATATCACTAGGAGTATTGTCCTGAGTTTTGAACCTCGAAAAACTTGTACTCTTTTGTTTATAAACAATTTAGGTTTACAAAACGCGTTTTTTGAGCTTAAAATGTGAGTAACTCCGGTTATATAAATCGAATCAATACAAAAAAAAAACTTTTTGTAATGAAATTTCCAATGAATTTTCGTTGGTTTTAAGTCACTTAACTGCGTATATAACCTACAAAATTGAAAAACGGAAAAAAAACTTTTTTTTTCATTTTATTGTACGGCTCGACTAAGTGAACCGATCGGCTTGAAACTTTCAGAAAATATACCTTTTGTTATAGCAAAGATACTCTGAAATTTTGGTACAAAAATATTAAACCCAGTGGGCACAACAAAATTTAAATTGTCCGCCATTTTATGCCATTTGGCCTAAAGTGGATCTTCTTTTTTTAAAAATTTAGAACTTGACGCCGGCTTTCCGATGCCATTAAAAAAATTTTTTTTGGAGTCATTTTAACCGTTTTTTTTTTATGTTTGTTTATTAATCAAATAATAACATGAGTTTTTTTCGGTGATTTTCACGTTAACGAAAATGATTTTTTTTATATAAAGATTTCGCGATTCTCTACCAGAAATGACCGAAAAAATTTCAGTCATTTCTGGTAGAGTTTCGGTTGTTATTTGATTAATAAAAAAAAACAATTAAAATCACTTCAAAATAAAAATTTTTAATGGCATGGGAAAGCTGGCGTCGAGACCTAAATTTTGAAAAAAAAAAGTTTGGGTTTTTTTGGTCTCGGTCCAACTTATATAACCGGAGTTATTCACATTTTAAGCCCAAAAAAAAAACGCGTTTTGTAAACTTAAATTGTTTATAAATAAAAGAGCACAAGTTTTTCGAGGTCCAAGAACCATACTCCTGGTGATATCCCAGAGAGGAAAAATTAACAGTGGACAAAAAGCCCGTTAAAACATAGCTAAAATATTTATTTCATTTTTTTTAAATCTTGTTGAACTGACATTTATTTTACCGCACGGTTTTAGATATTGTAACAAACTTTGTAAAACTGTTTAATAGTGGCGATATTCTCCGATACACTTAAAGTATATAAATATGTCATTATGGTTATTTGTCCCTAAGTAATAATTTAGTGTACATTTTGTGGCGGCCCGTGGCTCCGTGGCATAGTACCTTGGTGCAGAAGGTCGAGGGTTCAATTGCGCAAGTCGATATACTTATTTATTAATTTATTTAAGTATATTCGCCCTGGCTACGTACATAGGTAGTAGTTGTTCGCAGAAATGCAATAACGTTCGAGGCAGCACTACCGCGTTGTCTAAAAAGTGCTGTGAAGTACAAAAATGTATGTTTCGGCACTTGGACAACATTGATGGGTATTACGATATCCTCGCCGATATCCTTAGAAAATGGAAAAAGGGTAAAATCCCTACTCAGGCGGGGAGGTGAACGATAAAAAAATATTTATATATATCATTAATTCAGTATATGTATGAAGTTGAAAAATACAAAGAAAAGCATGAAAAAAGCAATGAATTAAACAGGAAAGAACAGATAAAATAAACGTGATTTAAAAGCTTAAAATTAAACGAGATAAAAACAAATGCTATTGCTGTATCTACACCGTGCAATTTCAAATGCTTTTTTTACTGCGCTATATATAAAAGCTATCCAAATGTTGGAAGATCGCTGAAAGACGTGTATAGCTCCTGAAGGAAATTGTTTTAAAGAATAAAATCGATTTTTAGCAAGAACATTGTTTTTTCTTCACAAATCTCGAGACTTTTCACCTCATGTTGCAATATAAAAACTATTCTTTAAAGAAAGTTGTTTTTTTTAATCCGGTCAATGTTTTTGTAAAGAAAATAGAAGTTAGCTGCCCTAGGTCAAGACGTGAATTTTACATTGCTTCCTGCATGAGTTACCATGACGAAGAAATATTGTAAAATGTACATGTTATTTTAGGATTATAAGACATTCCTTGATACTGACGATATTCTTTGACTAGAAACACAGACGGATCAAGATTAATAAAACTTAATAAAATTTTCATTGGTGTGTTACATATACATACGAAGTATTTGGTTTTAAATTTTTAAATTAATGATTATATACAATATTCAAAAAAAGTATATAGTGACCCATTGAACAGAGATCGTCCTTAAGCCTTGTTCTTCTAATATACTGGCGGTCCAAAACAACACACAACCATTCACCAAACTAGTAACGTGCATAATATTTAAAATTCGTTAGCTGACTTTGGACAAAGTTGATAATATTGGCTGGTTGAAAAGAAAAATACCTTACTATTAACACATAGGTAAATAGAGTACTACTGTCGCTATTAACTGTTCAGCTGAAGGTATAAATATAATAAAAAAGTCATTTAAATGAGAATACCGCTGACCGGGATTTAGTAACCGATTTTAATATTTTCTCCTATCTCCGCTATGTTGCGGACGTACTTTGCAAGAATAGTCTAAAAAATAGCACATGCATGAGGGAAATAGATTTTTGCAATACCTATTTATAACCTCTAGTTGACATCAAGTTTATATGTAAGATGATCAGTGTCGGCTCATGATGGAATTTGGTGGAGGTTCACATACCTCAGAAGGCTATGTTGTATGAAGCATTATAAGCCAATAAGAGCGTGAAAACACGATTTCCAGATACCTACTTAATTTTAAATTTGATGTATCTATTCATACCTAGAAGACATTTTAAAATTTTCTAAGGTCCATGGTCACAAATGAAAATACCTGACCTAATATTAATTGGAAATGCTAAATGTCAATAGGTTAAACATAATATCAAATATAAAATCACTTACCAGTACAGAAGGTCCAACTATAACAGGCGAATGGGCGCGGTGTATTGAAACATATGTATAAACGCAAACATAAATAATATACAACAATTGACGAAAGAAAATGCAGTCCATATTAGAAATATAGCAAAATTCATTGTTTTGTTTAAAACATCTAACAATAAGCTGAACATTCTAAACACAATGGCTAAACGAAAAGTCCATACGACGATTTTTTAAATTTGCAAATTTGTCAATCACTAATTGATTAAAATCGCTAATATCTTCTATCATTTTCTTTTCTATTGACAATATTTCCAACGCTGAAAGTCTTTCTTCATCTTCTTCACTTCCCACAAAGACTTAATTCTTTTTAAAGTGGAGAAATTTCTTTCTGCTTCAGCAGTTGTCATTGAAATGGTAATAATTAGCTGCAGTAAAGTGTACGTTGCGGAAAATACATCTTGCATTATTTTCGATTATAAATGGCAAACAATGCACCCCTCCTGGCAAATTTCTAAAATCTGGCCGTTAATGAATAAGTTTAAGTTCATTTTGTAATCTAATTTGGTCCAAAAATAGATATGCCTGAACTATATCATTTAAATAGTGAGATGGGAATTTATTTTCAAACTCCGAGAACTTAGAAGACATAAACAGAAGTGAACCACTTAGATGACTATTAAATGAAAACCTTTCCTTAATTTGAATTAATATATAATCACATACTTCTTTTGCTGCAACTACTTTCGTTAAATAAGGATCTTTCTTACGTCTTTTATTTTGAACTACATCTTCAATTAAAGTAGCATCATGTTGTCTTTCACTCGCTATACATTTTTTAAATATATTTATTGCTGTGGCTACCTGCGCAGGATCAGAAGTCGATTTTTGCAAACTGTTATACAGGATATCGGCGTGTGGCATAATTTTATGAAAAAATGTTATCCAGAATACAAATTGTGCATCGTATAACATTCTACGGATTGCAGAGGCTTGATTAATTATGGTAGATTGTTTCGAAGTATGCTCTACTTTCTTTATGCATTCGATAAGTGCTTTTCTGTTCTCAAAAATAATATTTATAGGTCTACTTTTAAAAAGCCACCATGTGGTAGAACTTCTTGGATATTTAATATTTCAACCCGCTGAGGAGAATTTGAAAAAAAAAATCGTAATATCTGTTATATTAGAAAAAAAATACGTACTTCTGTATTCTGGCTAGTTGCATGAGCTAAAATTAAATTTAATTGATGAGCATAACAGTGAACATAATAGCCGTATTTATAATCATGTTGAATAATTCTGTTTACTCCACCATGGCGGCCACTCATAACATTTGCTCCATCAAAGATTTGTGAAATTAATTTATTTGGTGTATCTGTAACTTTGAACAAAACGTCTTTAATGCAATTTTATAAACTAATTGCATTATGATCGTGTGGGTTCAAAAAAGCCCAAAATCGTTCAGTTAAGGTACCGTCTTTTAAAATGTATCTAAAAACTACTACCATTTGAAACTTACAAGAAATATCTGTGGTCTCATCTGCTATAACAGAGATGAATTGGGCGTCTGCTATTTCATTATTTATATATTCGTGGCAAACTTGTAGCATGCAATCTAATAATCCGTTCTAAATCTTTTTTAAAGTACCTTTGAAGACCGTAGATTTTTCAAAATGCTCTTTTAAAGCCAGATCCAACTCTGCACTAAAATTGATTATACCTTTGAAATTGCCCGGATTTTGTGAACCGTCCCTTTCATCGTGTCCTCGCAAAGCTAATTCGAAACATCCACAGAACTTTATACAATATATAATTTTCAACAAAACGTATCTGTTTTTCAATACATTGTCATTATGTTTTTCGATACCTCTTCTGTAAGCACTATCCAATTGTTGTTTTATATTAACTTTTCCCAAAACGCTTAGTTCTAACTGCGAATTTATATGAACCTGCGAACTTTCATGCTTTTTAATTTTTTGTGATGAGTGTGCCAGATCGCACTTTTCGCCCAACTCGCTTCAGCACTTTCAGATGCAAATAGCAAACATGGAAAACAAAACAAAAAGTTTTTAACACTGCATCGGCGTAGCCATTCATGTTTTTTTAAAACTTCTTTTAACCTCGCGTTTTTGTCCCTTACTTACTTGAGTAATACTAAGATTCGGAATCGTTGCAAAATATTGAGCGCCAAAACCAAATTTTACTACTCTGACTGGAACCGCTTAGATTAGATGTAAAATATAAACGAATCAACACGACGCTTCTATCCCAGTCCAAATCTGCAAAATCACCAAGTAAATGTGAACCATGGGGAGAGAAAAGCGATGAATTTATATCTCCGTATTAGAGAGAGTTTGCCAGAACGTAAAAACGCCTTGCTTTACGTCCAGTTCTTGTAGTTTGTGCGCTTAGGGAGCTTCAGTGACAACTCGAGGTTTAATGGTACGTAAAGTATTAGGGTTTTTATAAATTATTCTTGTCCAATTGTAGGCGTTTGTATGACTAAGGTATAATACAAAATAATTTGCATTTTGCCTTGTTGTTGACAGGGAGTTCACGTGCTCATGTGCTCCTATAGAGGAGCCACCACTGAAGATGATTATTGTTTTTAATATTATTTTTAATATGTGTATTAGAATACACGAATCTATACAATATTAGGAAAGTTTAAAATATAATTTCATGAATTATTTATCAACAGCGGCAACAATGTTTATTTTACTAAGTTAGCATGTGTACTCGAGATTAGCGGCAACCGCCAACTGATTGGAGAATGTTCGCAGCCAGCCTTGGTATTTAGAAGGTATTAAGTAAAGGTGTTCCGTAACTTATAGTTCACTATTCTTATAAAGCGAATGATTAAAGTCGCGAGTGTTTACCTTATTCAGACACATATTGAATCATGGTTTCGCTAGAAAAAATAAAAGAACTTCTGCGTGAAAGTGAGCAAGAACATCTTTTAAAATTTTGGGATGAACTAGACGAAAATGAACGGGAAAGTTTTTTGAAGCAATTATCAACGATTAGATTCAAAGAGGTTAACGAACTCTTCAAGAAGGCACAACGATCTCTTACAGAGGATGTTCAAAAACTTGATTCTCGCATGCAACCCATTCCTGCTGAACAATTTGGGTCGGAGAAAAATGCTGATAACGAAGAACTTGAAAGTTATAGACGTACTGGATTGGAAGAAATTTCCCAAGGAACTGTTGCGGTCCTTTTACTTGCCGGAGGCCAAGGAACAAGACTTGGAGTTACTTATCCTAAAGGAATGTATTCTGTTGGGTTACCATCAGGAAAAACATTATTCCAAATCCAAGCTGAAAGAATTAGAAGGGTAATTAATTTAGCTAGGGAGGAGACTGGGAAAAAAGGAAATATCGTGTGGTACGTTATGACAAGTGGCCCTACTAATGCAACTACGAAGAAATATTTAGAAGCTAATAACTATTTTGGGTTAAATCAAGATGACGTTAAGTTATTTCAACAAGGACTCCTTCCATGTTTTGACTATAATGGAAAAATCTTTTTAGAAGACAAGAGCTGCGTTGCTTTAGCTCCTGATGGCAACGGAGGCATTTACAGAGCATTAGCTGACAACCGTATCTTAGATGACATGGAAAAACGTGGCATTAAATATATTCATGTATATAGTGTCGACAATATTTTAGTTAAAGTAGCTGATCCGTTATTTATTGGATACTGCGTTAAAAAACGAGCTAACTGTGCAGCAAAAGTGGTAAGCAAAGATGGCCCTAACGAAGCAGTAGGAGTGGTTTGTAGAGTCGATGGAAAATACCAAGTAGTTGAATATAGTGAAATTACTGAGCTAACTGCAAATCTTAGGGACGCATCAGACAACCTAGTGTTCCGGGCTGGAAATATTTGCAATCACTTCTTTACGACAGATTTCTTACAAAAAATTGCTAAGCAATACGAACCAGAGTTAAAGCTCCATGTGGCCAAAAAGAAAATTCCTCATATCGACGAGAAAGGGGATAAAATTAAACCTTCAGAACCGAACGGCATTAAAGTGGAAAAATTTATTTTTGATGTATTTGAATTTACCGATAAATTTGTTACCTGGGAAGTGCCGCGTAATTATGAGTTCAGTGCCCTGAAAAACGCAGATAGTGCACAAAAAGACTGCCCATCCACTGCTAGAAGAGATTTGTTACGATTACATAAAAGTTATATTGAAAACGCTGGCGGAATTGTTAAACAAGGAATAGACGTTGAGATTTCACCGCTTTTATCGTATGCTGGCGAGAACATAGAATCGAAAGTGAAAGGAAAGAACTTTGACACCACAACTATTTTACTCTCTGAGGAAGAAGTCGATCAAGGTTACACTAACGGAGTTGCGAACGGTAAATCATAGACAATATTAGTATTGTTGACCAGGGTTTTAATTATTTTTTTTTATAAACAATAAATTAAAAATTCTTTATTCAAAATTTAACAAAACAACGCCTAATAAAATATCACTGTGTAAATATTTGATTTTTGGATCATTGTGTTGAATAATATACTTGGTATTAGTTTAAAGGGACATAATTTATGTTTTCATTTTTGTGATAAAATCTTTTTATTGGTGTTCGGTAATAAATTATTTTTCTTACTATATGGTGTTTTTAATTTAAACTTAAGCAAAAAACTTCTGAAGTACAAAACTAAATTTGTTTATTATTCTGTCCTTTCTCCTCCACTTCTAAAAAAGTTTATATTTAAAACATATTATGTTAATTTAATCTTTGTCCAAAATCTTGTTTTTGAGAACGTCCTTCAAAATTATTTTTGTAAAGAAAAGTATGTCTGTAGGAAATGACCTTTTAAAGAAATATCTGAAATAAATAAATTACCACTACTAAAAGTTTTGTTGTAAGACTGCTTTTGAAACCCGCATATTTAATATAATGTCTGATTATCGCAGGTACAAATATGGCATTGTGTAGATATGTGATTTTATTACAATATTTAATAACCGGCGACTAATATAGCGGTTTTGTAGGTATCGAAATACATCCTTTGATGTTGTTAGAACTTGGTAGTCTCGCAGACGTTTCGCCAAAATCTCAATATCGATACTTACTGTAAAGTGAACTAAAGTTTACAATCAAACATCAACCAGTAATCATAGATAATGCCAAACGAAGCTTTGGTGAAAAGTCTGGGACTGTCCCAACAGTACTGATCAACAGATAAACTTAAGGCAATGAACGGATTTTAATATTCTTGCTGTTTCATATTCAGTATCTATCAAAATAATGTTTAAGAGTTTAAAACATTAAAGTACGAAATAAAGAAACAACTCTTTGGTACAAAAACAGTCAGATCCAGGGCCATACATATAATGTCAAACAAAAAAAATATTACCGCTGGGGTGTCAGATATCATAGAATACTTTTTAATTATAGTTAACTCTTCCCGAGATATGTTTTCCAGAACAGTGAAAACTTCATTAAAATTCATTTAGCAGCTCCTAAGATTATCTCTAACAAAAAGAAGCTTACCAGGGACTTGATTTGTTCTAGAGTAGTCTAACTCTTCATCATTTACAAAGTTTTTATGAGCAGGTTTGAAAATGATGATAATCGGCTTATAATCCTTTTATTTTTGATCGTGACTTAGGTGTAACTCCTAGCACTATGCTCCATGTATAAATATATATAAATGAAAAATATATATTTATATATATATGTATATATATATATATATATATATATATATATATATATATATATATATATATATATATATATATATATATATATATATATATACATACATACATACATACATACATACATACATATATATATATATATATATATATATATATATATATATATATATATATATATATATATATATATATAATACATTAAAATTCCGGGCAATCCGTTTTTTTGCATAAAATTTTATATAAAATATATTGTATACAAAAATGAATGAATTTATAATCGAGCCGTCATACTGTTCTAAATATATCAAAAGTATACTCCTTTCTGAAATAAAATTCCTTTATCGTAAGAGTGTCATAAAATTTTTAATTTTTTCATGAAATTACAGATGCAGCTTTTATTGCGTAAAAACCATAAAACTATGTTGACC
Source organism: Pachyrhynchus sulphureomaculatus (assembly GCA_019049505.1). Lineage (NCBI taxonomy): Eukaryota > Metazoa > Arthropoda > Insecta > Coleoptera > Curculionidae > Pachyrhynchus > Pachyrhynchus sulphureomaculatus. Next base: position 75,416,787 of record CM032449.1, on the reverse strand, counting down.
TGAATTTATTTTAAACACAAAATTCGCAATAAACAGCGCAATAAAATCCTAACCCCCAAACTTTGTGTTTGTATTGACTACATATCAAACTAGTATATACATATATATAGCAACGGCATTTATTTTTAACAATATTTTGATATTGGAAACTTAACAGTACTGGTAGTATTAGCGTTTTTTAAGGCAGTAGTGTAGTTAGGTTTAAGAAGTGTGGGGCATACGAATATATATGGTATATCTAAAGTCAGTCCAAAAAGTTTCCATACACCACCTGCTTCCTATACGATTTTTCTGTTATAATTGGAACTATGAGAAAACATCCTTAAATTAATATTTGAAACTTAACCAACAAGGATTAGTTTAAAAACAACTACGGAACATTTTATTTAGAAGTTATATCATTGTTATAAAAATGTAAACAACATTAATGTCAAAAAAGTCTCCATACACTTAACAATTACCAATAATAGTTTGACGGAATTTAACAGAAAATAACAACTTCGTTTAAATTAATATTTAGTGGGACCGCCGTTGGCCTTGATGAACTCCTGTAACCTTTTTGTCTTGCTTGTAACCAGCTTTCTAGTAACTTTTACTGTCATGATCTCCCATTCGTTCAATATTCTGTTTTTTAATTCTTCTCTATTTGAAACATTATGTTTAAGTTCCTCCCATAAATGTTCGATGGGGTTAACATCGGGTGATTGCGGAAGTGTATGAAGCTGCTGTGGCACATGATAGATCATTCATTCTCACACCAAGTTTGCGGTATATTTCGGGTCGTTTTCTTGTTGGAAAATGTATCTTTTTTCGAGTGCTAATGTCTCTTAAATTGTCTCTCCAAATGTTTAGATATACAGGCTGATCCATTAATAAAATGTAAATTTCCAACCCCTCCAGCGGACATGCATCCCCATGCACACTGCCGCAGAACACTGCCACCCCCTTTTAGCTCACCGTAGAACAAATGTTTCTAATACCGAATGCGGTATTCTTCTTTCTCCAAACTTTAGTTCTGCCATCAGACCCAAAAAGGTTACTTTTAGTTCTATCACTAAAGATTACGGATTCCCAAAATTCAGGAGGTTTAGCAACGTATTCCCTAGCAAAAGCTAACCGCTTTTGGCAATTAGATTCCAAAATGAATGGCTTCTTCCTAGTCTGGCCCCTTATAGCCTGCCTTGTGTAAACAATTTCTCACTGGTTGTGAACAAACATTTTTCGAAAAAAGTTCTTGTAATTTTGGTGCACTTTTCTTGGGATCTATAATTATTTGTCTAACAATACTGGCCTCTTCACGTGGAGTCAGTTTCTTGGGACGACCGGAGCGTGGTAGAATTTTATAGCGACTCGTTTATTTATATTTTTTAACAATTTTTCTTATATTTCTGTACGATTTTCCATCTTTCCACAAATCAATTATGATCTTTCGAACTTGAAATGGAATTTCTCTAGCTCATTTTTAATACTACTTTGAAAACCCACAGCAAAATTGCTAGGAACAAGTGACAGATTATAAAGTATGGCCGAAAATTATTCATTTGTTTTCAGTTTAGCGAGGACTAGATAGCGTGTTTTTTTTTTCAATGCAGTTCTTGAATGTATGAAGACTTTTTTGACATTAATTTTGTTTACATTTTTATAATAATAATTTTTAAATAAAATGTTCCGTAATTGTTTTTATTACTAATCCTCGTTGGTTAAGTTGCAAATATTAATTTATGCATGTTTTCTCATAGTTCCACATAACAGAAAAATAGTATAGAAAGCAGATGGTGTACGGAAACTTTTGCCGTTGTTGATATATATATATATATATATATATATATATATATATATATATATATATATATATATATATATACGTATATATATATATATATATATATATATATATATATATATATATATATATATATATATAAACGTATATATATATATATATATATATATATATATATATATATATATATATATATATATATATATATATAATATATATATATATATATATATATATATATATATATATATATATATATATATATATATATATATATATATATGTCACACGATCCTACATAAAAATCCATCGTATGAAAGTGTTCTTTTCTGTGAAAAATCTCTCCAACCTAGGTCATCAGTATTAAAAAGTTCTACCGCATAAAAAGGACATGTCTGTGGACAAATTTTCTTCCCATCCGGGTCATCAGTTTTAAGTTTACTGTGTTACAGAGGGTTTACGCTTTTAGAGCTCTAGTGCAAGAAAAATGTTTTACTTGTGACATATTTAGAACACAGTACGATAGTGACTACTAACATACTCAGTTCCTTGGTGTAAATAAAAATTTTCGTTGTAAAGTTATTTATTAAGCGGTTTTTTCCAGTAGTTTTGATTCTTTGCAGTTTTTTTTTAATATTAGCATATTTTATTGATGTCATATTATTTATGATGATTGACAATTTACTTAAGATTAAGATTAAATGATTGTTTTTTTTTTTTAGGATATTTTACCCAAGTACGGGTATTTTATCTGACTGGATAGACATTTGATTTATTACATCCTAGTAAAGTATATTAAAATTATTGATGACTTTTATACTTATTATTGCCATAAGAATTTATTCAAAAATGTACTTATATTTGAAAATATAATGTATCTAGAATGTTACATATCCCTGTAATATAGTACTTAGATAGCCTTTCACAGTGATGTATTAAAATTATTTTTTAGAGTAGGAGTCTAAGTATGGTTAAAGTAGTTAACAACATCCTTTTTAGAGTTAACGAATTTCAGTTTTAGATTAAGTTTAGACATTCTGTTATGTTTTTTTTTTGTTTTCTGTACAAAATTATTAGTTGTTATTAATATTTTAATTGGCACTGCCGACGGAAAGGGTTTTTCCTGCTTTTCTTTACTATTTTGGCAAACTATGCAATTTATTACAGAAAATGAAATGAAAATCGAGTACTAATTAAAATAAAATATACCTTTAAGTATTATTCATTTTATCAAAGAACGTGATGAATTTTATATAAATAATACAATATTTATCTTTATAATTCTATTATTAAAATTTAAGCAATTCGACTTTGAGCTTAAAAAAATATATATACTATATATACCTATAAATATATATATATATATATATATATATATATATATATATATATATATATATGTATGTATATATATATATATATATATATATATATATATATATATATATATATATATATATATATGTATATAGGAGAAACTGCCGCTTTAGAGAATAGTGAAAGTTATCTTTCGAGAATTGTCGAAGACGATGAGACTTCCGTGCTCTCTTGGGATCTTCCACCAACAACTAGTTGCCATTTCCAAAGAGGACGAAAATATAATCGTCTTCTGAAAGTTGATGGCAACCATTTTATGGGACTGCTAATAAATTTTTGCTTATTAAATATACGGAGAAAGGGTCCAAAATTAATGTAGAAGTCGATGAAAACAGGATCCAAAAATTGAAGCATATATATATATATATATATATATATATATATATATATATATATATATACATATCTACATATATATATATATATATATATATATATATATATATATATATATACATATATATATATATATATATATATATATATATATATATATATATATATATATATATATATATATATATATATATATATATATATATACCATATATATACAATCGGAAGTTTAACTTATGAGGAACGCCCTGATGAGGAAAAGAGATGAGCAATCAAAGATTTGTAGACTCTAGTTTCTGTTTTTTATTTTTCTATTAAGCTTTCGCTGCCTAATTAGTAACTTCTTCTGGATACTGAAATGCAAGATAGAAAAAAAGTTAAGACGTTCGTTAGGAAGTGTGATTTATAAGTTCATGTAAGTTATATAATAATTTACTTACAAAAATTCAACAGATTTTTTTTCTCTAATTATACGTAGTCAAAATTGCATTTCACTGACCAGGTAGGGCACATAATCATATACTGGATACAAAACGCAGCACATTTGGAGAATTATACAGGTCTTAGAAGGTAGAATAATTCTAATAACACTTTTTGAGGGTTCTTTTTAGTACCAAAACAACTGTGAGAATTACTATGATGCCTAAAATCGTTACGCCCTTTTATTCAATTTATATTTGACGTCGCATTTAATAATTTTTTTTGATGGATAATTAATATCCAAAAACTCTTATAAAAAAGATATTTCAAATACCCCACTGTCAAATCAATCCAACTGATCTTATTTCCGCGAACAATAACGATATTAAAGTGGGAAGGCTACAATATATAGAAGGTCTCTCCCAGTTTTTGTCTTCCCTGTTTCCAAATACAAATATAAAAATTACCAGCTATAACTTAAAAAAGATGAATTATTTTTATGCTAACTTGAAGGACAAAACCGATACTTTACGAATATCTGATATTATTTATGGCATCCCTTGTCAGTGTGGTTTGGTCTATGTCGGAAGTGATAACAAACTTAAACCTAACGCAACAAGTTTAAGCTTATATGTCAATAGTACAGAACACAGAGTACAATATAACAACAGCTTCATTCTGGATGTTGAAACTACTTCACAAGAAGCTTCCTGGAAATGTGCTACATAAAAACTTGCAAAAAAATCTCAATCATAAAAAAACATAGAAGGATTGAGCTCTATTTACACCTATTTGCTAACACAGAATCACACCAAATCAATTAAAAGTAACGATTTCTACGAAAAAATCGTCCGAGTAAAGAGGACGTTTCCTTTTCCGTTTTTTGAATATTTTGTTAAATTTAATATTAAAAAATAATTTTCCAATATTATCATTCATCTACATGTTTAAGACTCCATCCTTAATTTTTATGTTTTTTTGTTGGCCCCGTGACGACATATAGTACCAACAATGCCCGTGACGGACTTAAAATCACTAAAAATTACTAAATACGACGTCGAATATAAATTACCGTTTTTAGGAATCATGGTAACTCTCACAGTTATTTTGGTTCTAAAAACCCTTAAAAAATGTTATTAGTATTATTCTACCTTCTAAGATATGTATAATTTTCCAAACGTGCTGCGTTTTGTGTTCAATGTATGATTATGTTCGCTACCTGGTCAGTGAAATGCAATTTTGACTACGTATAATTGGAGAAAAAAAACCTGTTGAACTCATAAATCACCCTTCCTAACGAACGAACCATTGCTCATCTCTTTTTCTCACAAGGCCGTTCCCCGATTGTTTGTTACCAGTGCCCTGTTACTGTTCTTCCTATGTATATATATATATATATATATATATATATATATATATATATATATATATATATATATATATATATATATATATATATATATATATATTTGGCTTCATTTCACACGGATCCTAGAATGTAGTGTTCATCTATTTTTAAGGATTTTGGAAAGCCCATTCTA